>CM057462.1:1157500-1751243 GCA_030035585.1 Dugong dugon
CTCTGACTCAGCCTCTCTCCACCACGAAGACGCGTCGGGCAGTCCCCGACCTGGGAGGAGGGGGCGAGCCCAGCGCAGCCGGTCATGTTTGTCCACTTGTGGAAAGGATCTCAAGTGCCCGGTGGACTCTGAGCAGGGGCCAGGGGGCAGTGGAAACCCAGGAGCCCTATCGGCCTTTCCAGCCGGAGCTGGCTCTCGGGACGGAAGCAGGTCACAAACACACCAAAAAGCTCGGACTCGCCCAAGGAGAAGGGGGAGAGATGGCGGCCAGGTGTCCAGCTCACGCCAGAATGTACCTTCCTCTCTCTCAGGGGGCGAGGAGGAGAAAGAGAGTGAGGAGAAGGTGGGCAGCCCCCCAGCCCTGGCCTCACCCTCCAAGGTCAGGGAGAACGCCCCTGGCACCAGGGCTGGTGGGGGTGGCCTGGGGTCACCAGCTGGGCCCCTCCCTGCACTCCCAGCCTCCAGAAAGGAGGCATGTGACGCCTGCCAGGAGAAGGGGCCCCACTGCCCTGGAGAACTCCCCATGAAGAGGCCGCGCCTTGGGGAACCAGAGACGGGGCCCACAGGGCCAGTGCTGCCCCCCAGGCAGGGGCCCACGGAGCACACCCCCGCGACCCACCTGCTCAGCCTACATCCCCCAGACCCCGAGAAGGCTGAGGAAGGTAAGGTTGCTCAGCCGAGAGGCTGCAGTTGTGGCTTTGGAGACGGGCCCTTGGGTATTTGTAATCAGATCCTAATGAGCTCGTTACCAAAATAGACGTGGAGCGGAGATCCCCTCACTCCTGTTGGCTTGTCTCTCCCACTGGCTGTCACTGCCCTAGCCTCTCCGATCTGTACATTTGTGTTTTCGTGCTGAGGCAGAGGGACTCGAGGGGCCCACGGGAGTGTGGCGGAGCGCCTGCTGGCAGTGTCAGCCGTTGGAAGCGTTGTCACCGTGACAGTGCCCCGTCTGCCCCTCCAAGAATTAACTCTCGTATTGGGATCTCATATTGGGAACTGTTGCAGAAGCAACAGTGTGTCCCCATTAGATTGGGCAGACATCTCAAAAGAGGTCAGCGCACTGAAAAGGCTCCTGATTTCCGAATAATCCTCGCATCAGTATGTCTGTGTGGTTGCAGCCCGGAGGCGCTGTGCATGTTCCTGTTTTTGCTTTGTCTCGCTGGCCTTACTTTTGAAATGCTAATTCAGAGTTCTTGGTCCCGTCCCGTCCCGTCCCGTCCGCCCCCCCCCCCCCCCACACACACACACGGCCAGGCGTCCTGAGTCCTGAAACCCACTGTCTGTGCACTGGCTGCCTAGGTGTCTCCCCGAGCACGCGCTTCTGTCCCTGGGCCGTCTCCTTAAGTGTCTGGAGGCTGCCGCTTCATCATTTTCTGCAGAGAAAGTAGCTACACCCATGCTTTGCCCCATAGTTAACTCTGGGTTCCTGGTGCCCCCCCACTGTGTACCCGAGGAGTAAGCCGCACCAGGACAAAGGAACTCCCACCCAGAGCTCACCACCTACAATGCGTTAGATAGCAGCTGCGTCTGCCTGCCCTTCCTTTGCTAAGCGGGAGGCCTGTTCTCTCCCTCTCTCCTCTCCCCCGTTTTAAAATACTCTGAGACGCGCTTTCACAGAAGCGGGCCCTGTTGGAACTCCGCTCTGTGAACTCCCTTGCACTGTTGGTGGTGTAGCACCACGCGCGTCCTTGATGTGTCCCCAGGACGACGTAGTAACAGCACGTCTACCGTTGTTGACAGGCCGCCAGTCTTCCGAGGGGTCGGGGGAGCTCAGTTCCCTGAATTCCATCCTGGACGAAGATGAGGAAGAGGAGCCCCCCAGAATCCTTCTGTATCACGGTAGGTGTGCTCGGCTGTCAGGACCGCTCGGGGGAACGTTGCTGGCATCCTGGGTCCTTTCCTGACACCTCCACGGAAGTCGTCCACAAAGAGGGTGGCTTCCGGGAGAGCAGCCTGCTGGAACGGCACTTCTCTCTTTTGTCTCGAGCCTTCCCTCCCCTCGGGGACAGGAGAGCCACACCTCGGGGGTCTGGCCTGGGCCTGCCTCCGCCAGGGTGTCTGTCCAGGAGGCAGGATCTTCCCGAGCTCCCACAAGGAGCTGTTTGCACCAGAGATTTTGAACCAGCAGTGCACAGAAAGTTTGCCTTGTGAACTATCTAATTTAGAACCAGTTACATTTTTAGACTTGGCCATTAACCGTTCTTTTTTTGGGGGGGGGGGGGCGGTTCTCTTGTCTTTGTTTTTTTTTAAACAGCTTTATTGAGCTGTAATCCACATACCATACAGTGCACCCGTTAACCATCCATCTTAACATCGTCTTGTCCTGTTTCTTGTTTCTGTGGTTTTTTTTACTTCTTTATTTTGAAATAATTCTGGATTCACAGGGTGTCACAGAAACAGTACAGGGAGGCCCCGGGACCCAGCCCACCACCGTGGTGGCATTTCTTATGTAAGTGTAGGACCACAGCCCGGGGATGCGGCATGGGCGCAATCCACAGCGTGTCCAGCTGTATGTGTGTGTGTGTGCGCACTCGCTCACACAGCCTTACTACCTGGGTCTTTTTTCCTCACAGTGCCTGAATGCTTTCCCCATTGTCCCAGCCTCCTGGCCATTCTGTCCTCTGTATTTTCTGCATGTAACAGCAATGTGGTCTTCCGGCTGTTCTTGGCAGCCACGAGGTCCCTAGGGATGAACCATTGGTCAGAACCGTCTTCCAGCTGACGGGGGTTGTGTTATGACTTTGGGTGCTCAGGTGGCCTACATGTTCTTCTAGGAGACAATTTCTGTGGGACCAGTACCCAAGAGCTGGGTTGGCTGGGCCCCTGAGAAGGGACACTACTTCCCAGAAGGGCTGTCCTCCTACACCGCCCCCCGCAGGCGGTCAGGCTCACCCCGGCCTCGCACATCCGGGTGCTTGGTGTGGTCTCCCTGTTGGTACCTGGTACTGTGCTTTGCTTCCGTCTGGTTTTGGTTTTTACTGGTAAGGTGGGACGTTTTCCTGAGTCTCTCCAACTGGCCTCTGAGCTGGCTGTTCCTGTCCAGGGCCCCTTTGGCCTCTGGGTGCCTCACCGTTCTCTTCAAAGCCCAGTGCCTTCTCACCAGGTGGGTGGTAGGTCGCCCTCACGTTCTGGGGCAGGCCTTTTATCCCAGTTTGCCTCCCACTCCGCTTGGCCTTTTTTTTTCACTTCACAGACCTTGTTTTTTAAAAAGTCAAATTTGGCTGTTTTCCTTTCTTCCTTGTTTCCAGTGCGAAGTTAGAGCCGAGAGGACCTTGGCTCTGTGTGTCTGATATCGGTCTCTGCTTTCTGTGTGTTTTTGCTGTTTTTTCCTGTTTGTAACCGTCACTACCCCAGTATTTATTTCCAAAATTTTATTACCCCCCCCAAAACAGAAAGTCTGTATCCATTAAACAATATCTTTTGTTACTTGATTTTTTTATAGCATAATTTAAATTGTTTACTCAATTTGGAAGTTTTTGGTAAAAAGCACAGCTAAGTTTTTTTTTGATAGTTTTATAGTTATCTTGTGACCATTTAAATAATGATTTTCTCCTTCTTGTAAGACCCTGATTTCGCAGACACAGAAACTGCTTAGCAATGAAGTTCTCACCTTTGGGTTTTTATGGCTGCCATCGTATCATTTCTGGTTTTGTACTACACCTTTTTTTTTGTTTTTTTAATATTTTATCTTGGAATAATTTTAGTTTTACGGAAAAGTTACAGAGGTAGCAGGGAGAGTGCCTATCTTTCCCTCACCTGGCTTCCCTGAGCATTAGCATCCCACACAACCACGGTGCCTTCATCACCCCTGAGAAACCAGCATCACACCTCACTCGTCAAAGGATTGCCATTTTAGTTTTATGTCCTCATAATGGGCAGTTAGACTCAGGAGATGGGAGTTAGGGAGCCCTGGTGGTGCAGTGGTTAAGAGCTTGGCTGCTAACCGAAAGGCTGGCAGTTCAAATCCACCAGGCGCTCCTTGGAAGCCCTACGAGGCAGTTCTACTCTGCGTTAGAGGGTCACTGTGAGTTGGAATCCACTAGACGGCAGTGGGTTTGGTTTGTTTTTTTTTTTTTTTTAAAAGACACTGTTGCCAGATGTTGTTAAGTGATTCTTTTAAGCTCAGGTTCAGAGAGTCTCCACAGTGATTGTGTTTTCTGAGCTGTTGCACTGGGTGCATTTGTCAATGCTATCTTTTTGTTTTTCTTTCTTTTAATTCTAGAACCACGTTCGTTTGAAGTAGGAATGCTAGTCTGGCTCAAATACCAAAAATACCCCTTCTGGCCAGCAATGGTAAGAACCTCCTCATCCACCTCCTAAGAGCCATCTCCTTGAGCTTCGGGAGCTTCTGTTCTCCTTCTCCTGAATTCTTGATAATTTGGCAGAATGTTTCCATTATTTATCATCTGTGGAAAAAATTGGCAGGTTTACAAACACAGTTTCTGGAGACACATTTAATCAAATAAAGGGAGTTGTGTCATTTTGGCACAATTTGGTGTGAGATTTGTAGGTCGTGTTTTAACCAAGTGGGCCACAAAACCCTGCTGGAAAAATAATGCTCCAATATCATGCATTTCAACCCCTCCCCACCGTTAATGTAGACTTTAGGGTTGGGGTTGGTTGTGTGTATAGAGACAGGTATTTGAGATCCCCGCAGAGGTATAGGGGTGCTGTGAGTTGGAATCGACTCGATGGCAGACAGCAACAACAAAGCGGAGCTCACCGGTACAGCGGCTGAGTTTAAATGCAGCCAGATTATGGGCTTTGTTTCCTCCGGGCGCCCGGAGCTGCAGCCGGTTCTCCTGAGCATCCTTCGAGCAGAGGTGCCCTCAGCACCCCTCTCCTGCCAGTTCCACCCTTCATCCCCCCTCTGTCCTCCAGTGGCAGGGGCAGGGTTCCACCGGTCTGGCTGTATCTCCTTAGTTTTTGTTAAATTTCATTAATTTTATTAAATTTAAATCTGAAAGGTATCTGCTTTGCAACAATCAAGAGAAGCTGTTGTTTTCATAAATCTCATCCGAGTCCCCAGTGCCTCCTGGCATATGAGTAACTATGATTAGAGAAAAACAGAGTTAAAATCTGTGAAGTCCTTTGTGGATGAGATAGGCAGCTTAAATAAATGTACGGGTTCAGGAGAGATGATGAGGCTCCAACCTAGGGGGTTAGTGACTCCTCTTGGCCCGGTCGTGAGGGGGCTGAGTTTATTGGGGTCCTACTCTGTCCTTCCTTCTGGACTAGCTTCCCGGCAGGGACCCCGTCTTTCCCCCTGCAGTTGACACCCCTTTTCTAGAGCTTTTTAGCCCTTTCCTGGAGTTCATCAGTTCCGTGGACCCCTGCAGATTGTGGATGTGCTGAGAATTTGCGGGTTAGCAACTGTTCCTCTCTAGAAGAGGGGGCACTTTCATGTTCCGGCAGCCCGGGTGCCCTGTGGCCGGAGAAGGAGGCTGTGTGTGATCTGGTCCGGGAGGTGCAGGCTCGCTCTGCATTTCCTGGGTGAGCTGGCATGTCCTGAGCTGTCCTTGGCACACTTCGCTGGGCCCCAACACGAGGAGAACCACCACTGAGCCCTCGAGAGACTTAACTGGGGCAGTTGTGTAAAAAGGCAGCTGGCAATAGAAGGTGCTGTCCCTTTTATTAAAAAACAAAGAAGGCTGCCCGATTCTGCTCCAACACGAGCCACCTGGCAGTGACGTGGAAGCAGCTCCGGCCCGTGTCTTAGGGTTTTATGGTGCCAGACTGCCTGGGAGCCCCTGAGTGATGCAGACCCTTGAGCGCTGGACAGCTAACCGAAAAGTTGGTGGTTCAAACCCACCCAGAGGCGCCTCAGAAGACAGGCCTGGCGATCTGCTTCTGAAAGGTCACAGCCTTGGAAGCCCTGCAGAGCAGTTCTGCTCTGCACACACGGGGTCGCTGTGAGTCGGGGTTGACTCAGTAGCAACTGACAACAGCAGACATTGCCTGGGTCACACACTGCCCCCCCCCCCCAACACACACGTTGGGGACATGGCTTCTCTGAGGTGTCAGGTGTTTACCGTAAAGCTAAGTGGGATGATGGTGGGGAAAGTATTTAAAACCCAAGACCTCCTCGTCTTTGTTCTTGATGCTTTGCTTTCTCCCATTTGCCAACAGGTCAAAAGCCTCAGGCGACGAGATAAGAAAGCTAGTGTGCTTTTTATCGAAGGAAACATGAATCCAAAAGGGAGAGGGTAAAAACCGCCATTACTCGTTTTTCATAAATGGGCCCTGTACTTCAGCTCCCAGGTGAAGACTCTCGGGGGACTGGTGACCGAGGGTGGGGGGAGCCCTGTGAGCAGGACCCCAGGCCCCGGCAGAGTCACAGAGCGGAGCTGCTAAGGAGCCCTTCTCGCCAACGCTGACTCGTTGGAGGACTAACGCAGACGGTGGCTGTAATTAAAGGGACTGGCCCGCGTGGCGATTTTCAAAACCGTCTGCTGACCTTGAAAGGCAGCCGAACAAACACTCCTAGATCCCCTGCCAACAGAGCTGGCCTGGGTCGGGGGCGTCTCTGCCCCACGGGGTCCTGCCCTTTGGCTGCCTGGCCATGACGAAGGGCTGGGTCTTGCCCGTGGCCGCCTTCCCATCCCACACTTCCATGGGTCGTAGGAAGGTCACTCCGTTATTAAATTTTTTGTGGCCAGCTGACAGCAACCCCATATGAATGGGAATTAACTTGATGGCAAGAAAGAAGCACAATAGAACGTGGTCACAGAAATGTTTAAAACACCGAGTGACCTGCTGGTTGTTTCCCGCTAGGCTCCTGATTACAGAACGAAAACGAACAAGCATGTCAGCCCGCGCACAGCAGGCTTTAAAATGGCGGCGTGGCGCGTCCCAGAGCCCGGCAGGTGGAGGGGGAGTTACTTGGCCCCCTGGCCGGTCTGGAGCCCTGGTGGCCCAGCAGTTAAGTGCTTGGCTGCTCACCAAAAGGTCAGCAGTTTGAATCCACTAGCTGCTCCTTGGAAACCCTAGGGGGCAGTTCTACTCTGTCCTGTAGGGTCACTGTGAGTCGGAATCAACTCAAAGGCAATGTGTTAGGGTTTTGGTTTTGCTGGCTAGTCTAGGCAGCCGCTGCCTCCTGCCGGCGACTGGGGGTGTGACACCAAGAGAGCAGTTCCAGTCCCGGGGTGTCCCCTCCAGCTGCCTGTCCCCAGCTGCGGCCCAGTCACATCCCTCCCCGAGGGCGCACTCGGTGTTTCCCGAACGTCCCTGCCCTGCTGGCCGTGCCCGACACCCCAGGTGCCCATTTGCATATGGCTTTCCTGGGCAGCTGAGCAGACAGACGGACAGACGGTAGCGACTGATGGAGAAACCGGGGCTGTTGGAGGTTCCTGTGGCCGCCGCCCCGCCCCCCGCTTCGACCAGGGGAAGGGGAGGGCCGCGTTTAGCCCGTGCGGCGATGGCCTGTGCTAACCTGTGCTTCTCTGCCTCGCCAAGCATCACGGTATCTCTGCGAAGACTGAAGCACTTTGACTGCAAAGAGAAACAGATGCTTCTGGTAGGTGGGCTGCCGTCTGCGCTGCGTCTTCCCGTGGCGTCCTCTGTGACTGGTCCGTTTGTCCCCGGTCCTGGTGGCTTAGTGGTTAAAGAGCTCAGCTGCTAACTGAGGGTCGGCAGTGGGAACCCACCCGTCGCTCCGTGGGAGAAAGATGTGGCAGTCCGCTTCCGCAAAGATTACAGCCTGGAAACCCTGCGGGGCAGTTCTGCTCTGTCCTGCAGGGTCGCTCTGAGTCACAGTGGGCTTGGCCATTTGTCCTCTGTGCAGTGGGTGACACCCCCTGGCTCACGTGTCAGTAGGTGAACTGCCATGTGAAGCAATGTCTGTGGGGTTTTTTCCCATGCCTGGCTCTGGGCGGTCACTTTCAGGGATCACAGCCTCCCTGGGAACGTGCCGGCCTGTGTGATCCCATTCTACAGGGGAGGAAACTGAGGCTTTGGAGAGCAGGACCTGTGCCCAGGGCCACAGAGTGAGGCGGCAGAGCCAGCTGCCTGTGCGGGCGCCTTGGGCCCCACTTGCCCTCGGGTGTTTGAAGGAATCCCGAGCATCCACAGAGAGCCGCTCCTTGGGCCTTTTCTCTGCCGATGGCCCTGTGAGCGTTTCACCAGACCGTTGTCTGCCGTGTTGATGGGCTACACACGTGTCCCGTTCAGAAATGTCTGTCTCCATTTTGGAAACACTCGTTTTTGTTGTACTAATTTTCCACCAAAAGAAAAAAAAAGGAGCAGATGGGTAGATGAGGGCTCTTCGAGCCACCACCTGCACACATCTCCTTCCGCCACACGGCATGGGGGCTCGGCTTTTCCTGGATTCAGCCAGGTCCTTCCTGTTTGGGAAGCGTCGGTTCCCGCAGCTCTGGTCCCCGAGGGTGAAGCGTGGCTGCCTGGGAGCTTTTTCCTCGGGCAGGCAGGCTGTGGTTTGTCCGAGGAGTTCACAGGTGCTGCTTTCACAGCAAGAGTGCGGGCGTTGGTTTTGGTTTAAATGTTTAACTCTCTGGAAGGTTGACCTCCAAAAAGTGCCCTAAGCTTTTAGTTTGCCTTTGGTGTTTTTGCAGCTCCTTGTAGTGGGAGCCTTGGTGTGTGTGTTGTCTGCCCCCGTTAGCTACCACGGCCTCTAGCCCATACCCAGCGGTCAGCACCCCACTCCAGCTAGATGCCGGGTAGCCGGCGGTGGTGCGGGGAGGGGGCTGGAGGCACCCGTGTTCCTGAAACACGAGTGAGGGACCCCCGGCGAGCTCCTCATCCAGCTCCCAGGCTGTGGCTGCACCCTGTTGACTCAGCAGCCTCCGTTCTCGGCCTCTGAATCCCTCCCCAGAAACAAGGGGCCGCGGGGCAAGGAAAGGAGGATGCTGGTTACTCTTGGCCACGCGTCCTAAACACAGCATGAACGTGTTTGTCACAAGACGGGGTTAGAGAACATGGCGTGTCGGCCGTGAGATCCCCAGAACACTCTAAAATGCCATGTCTCTCCTCCCTGCAAAGCTGGGCGCACGGGGATAGAGAAATGCTGATGTTCCAGGGGACGGGAGCCACGGTAGCACAATAGTTAGCCCTTGGCTGCTAACAGAAAGGTTGGTGATTCAAACCCACCCAGTGGCTCCCTGGGAGAAAGACCCGGAGATCTGCTCACAGAAAGATTACGTGTAGGAAACTCTGTGGGGCTGGTCTGCTCTGTCACACGGGGTCACTACGAGTCAGAATCGACTTGGCGGCACTTACAGCAGTACCAGCGAGCAGCACCCAGAGGAGCTGTCTCGGGAGCAGCCTGCTGCAGCCCCGGGCACCCGTGGTTCTCGGCGTGTTCACCTGTGCAGGCACACGGCCCCTGCTGCAGCCCCACCGACGTCCCATTGGGTTTCCTTGCAGGACAAAGCCAAGGAGGACTTTGAGCAGGCCGTCGGCTGGTGCGTGTCCCTCATCACTGACTACAGAGTCCGGCTAGGTACGTGGGGTCCCCACAGCGGGCAGGATGAGGGACCTGGTCCCACCCTGCCTAGTGGGGCCCACCCTGCCCGTGTGCCCCATGAAAGCCCCTCCCAGTACTGGGGGCACACGGGACGCACTCATGGGGATATTTAACTGAGCTGCTGTCAGTAAGCCGGCCTGACTCTTTCAAGTCACCCAGGAGGCCTCCACCCCAGATGCTGGCTGGCCGTGTACTGGGCGGCAGAGGCTGCGTCCTTGTCGGGAGCCATTGAAGGGGGTCTGGCTGGGTCTCGGCGTGGAGACAGGCCTAGGACGGGGCATCGGTGTGTCGGGCCGCAAGTGCCCTCGGAACCTCCCCACGTCAGGGTCCCTACTCTCCCTTCTCTGCAGGTTGCGGCTCTTTCTCTGGCTCTTTCCTGGAGTACTATGTTGCCGATATAAGTGAGTGCGTGTGGGGCTTTCTTTTCCTCTCTCGCTCTGGGCTCTGGAAAGCGCTGGGTCAGGGCGAGACGTTGTTTGTCATCAGTGTTCTCGAGCCTTTTCTCAGTTCTCGGGGAGCGAAGTTGTGATCCCACAGGGTGTGGACTCGACACCCCACCCCTCAGGTCCCCATCCCTCCCAGGTGACCCTCACTCCAAGGCCGTGTGTGCTGGTGACCACACGGTTAGGTATTGTTACGCCGCCGCCTCCACAGTGGGCCGTTCGAGCCGCACTTTTCGCCCGCCTGTCTTGTGGCCCAGGTGTTGTCAGTTATTTAGGGATTAATCTATTTTATTTTTTGTTACTGAGAGTAAGTACAGAACACGCCCATCTCAGTGGTATTTACGTGCACGATTCAGTGGCTCTGGTTACATTCTTCGAGTCAGGCTGCTCTTCTCACCCTCCTTTTCTGAACGGTCCTCGCCCACCGCGTGTTCAGTTGTTGACGGCCCAGGAACGTTCTGGTTCCCGGTCGTCACAGGGAATTGGAACGGATGGCTCGATGGTTCTCAGCGGGGGTGGGAGCTCTTTTCTGCCCTCAGCTGAAAGGCAGAGAGTGGGGCCTGGGGAGGGCCCTTGGGACACGAGTGGTCTGCTCCAGCAGCTCGTTGCAGGCCGTCAGGCACCTCGGGTCACCCCCAGGGGCACGGCAGCTTCTTGGCTGCCCCAGCCCCCGCCCCCCACTCCCAGACCCGGGCTGGCCTCTGCGTGGCACCTGCCAGGGGACCAGCCCATAGCTGGGTGCTGGGTAGTGGTGCTGCGACCCCAGCGTGCAGCCACCCTGGCCTGTGCTTCCCTGCAGGCTACCCTGTGAGGAAGTCCATCCAGCAGGACGTCCTGGGGGCCAAGTTCCCCCAGCTGAGTGGGGGAAACCCCGAGGAGCCAGGGGCAGGGAGCCCCCTGGGCCGGAGCCAGCCTTGCCGGAAGGTGCTCCCAGACCGATCACGGGCAGCGCGGGACCGCGCCAACCAGAAGCTGGTGGAGTATATCGTGAAGGCCAAGGGCGCCGAGAACCACCTGCGTGCCATCCTGAGGAGGAGGAAGCCGTCCCGGTGGCTGAAAACGTTCCTGAGCTCAGGCCCGTACGTGACGTGTGTGGAGACATACCTGGAGGACGAAGAGCAGCTGGACCTGGTGGTGAAGTACCTGCAGGGCATCTACCAGGAGACCAACAGCACCATGCTGACGCGCGTCAACGGCGACCGCATCCGCTTCATCCTGGACGTGCTGCTGCCCGAGGTGGGGAGTGTGGATGTCGGGGGGGGCAGCCTCCCAGGTCTGTGCTATGGGGGCCCCTTCCCCAGAGGGTCTGTTTTGGTGCTGGAATGTCATTCCCCAAAACCCTGGCACCCAGGCCTCTTCCCGCCTCTGCCCCCTAGGCTATCCAGTCTGTGTGGTTAGAGCTCACCACAAGCGGCGGGCCACAAAGGCTGCCACTTCATCCAGGTGTGGAGTGATTCTGAACTTAAGGAGCCCTGCCTGGTGGCACAGTGGTTAAGCGCTTGGTTGCTGACGCAAAGGTCAGCGGTTGGAACCTACCAGCTGCTCCACGGGAGAAAGGCCTGGCGATCTGCTCCCATAAAGATTACGTCTAAGAAACCCCATGGGGCAGTTCTCTGTCACATGAGGTCACTGTGAGTCAGAATCCACTCGATGGTACCCATGACAGCAAACCCAGATGGAGCTATGAGGTCAGGACGTGGCCGCAGCAGCCAGCTCTGAGCTGATGGCCTGGAAGTTCATGGGCTTCGAGGGAGGGGACCGTTGGCACATTTACGTCTGCTGAAAAGACAGCATCAGACTCAAAGTGCTTTAACTCAGTAATTGTGGGGAACTTCACATCTAGACGGAGATGAGACGGTGGCCCTCTGTGCCTGTAAAGAAGGCTCTCCTCCTCGCTGTGAAGCTCCTGTTCCCCTCCCCCCACTGCTTTGGACAAAAAGAAAAAAAAACTCAAGCTTATTTTTGAATCCATAAATATTTCAGTGTGTCTCTCTGAAACTGGGGTTCCCCCTGGGGTGATCCTGCCCCCAGGGCATGCTGCAGGATGTCTGGGGACATTTGTGGTTGTCACGACTTGGGGGTGGGGTACTACTGGCATCGAGTGGGTGGAGGCCAGGGATGCTACTCACCACCCTATGTTGCATGACCCCCTCTGCCCCCCTTGAAGACTCTGGCTCCCATGTCAGCAGTGCTGGCGTGCAGGGGGGAGACCTGGTATAGAGCTGCTGCTGTCAGTTGCTGTGGAGTCGACTCCTGGCGCCCCCAGGTGTGCAGAGCAGAACTGTGCTCCAAGGGGTTTCAAGGCTGTGTGTGACCTTTCAGAAGCAGATCGCCAGGCCCGACCATAAGGACTCTTAAATTTTTTTAACACAACTGTGATACCATTGTTTCACCTAAAAACGGTAGCAGTGCTTCCTTAATATCAGACATCTGTTGAGCATTTAAATTACCCCATGTTATCTTTTCCCTTCGTACAGTAAGTTTGTAGCTTTTTAAAAATGCACTCGACCGTTATGGGTCCTGCCTTTTATTCTCTGCTTTGAATGTGACATAGATTTTGGTCTCTAGTCCAGAAGATAATGCTGTTGGTTTAAATGAGAAATTTCATTCCAAGCTGGGGTTTCATGGATCGGGAACTATAAAGTGGGGACTACGTGCGATTAAACGGGGCTGAGCACACATGCCCAGGGTGGGCGTGGTGCTGGGCTGGCCACCCGTTCCTGAGCCCCTGTGTGCTCTTGCAGGCCATCATCTGCGCCATTTCTGCGGTGGACGCGGTAGATTACAAGACAGCTGAGGAGAAGTACAGAAAGGGACCGTCTCTCGGCTACCGGTAGGCCACCACGAGCAGTGTTGTGGACCGTGTTGTGCGGGAGTTCAGAAATCTTAGGAAATTAATTAACTCGGGTTTATCACGCATAAATTTGTTGAGTTCACTGCGAGGTAGTCGTGGCAAGGCACGCAAGTAACACCTCGCAACGTGAATTTAGAACCAGAGAATCAGAATTAACAATTATAATTACAATGTTAGTTTAATGGTTAGAGTCCAAATCTTTAGCCTTCAGGCTATTTTTATCTTTAACGAGAAGTCTCTGGAGGAAGGAGGAAGGCGTCACCATGGCTTGAAGTTGGCCGAGGTCCCTTGTAGTTAGGGGCCCAGGCAGGAGGTGGCGGACAGAATCTCAGTTACGGCTCTGCCTTCTCTCAGTGAGCAAGCAGAAATTCAGGGTTTATATGTGAGTTTGTCACATTGGCTCCACACGACACGGGCCAGTTGATGTCAAAGATGAGTGTGTTACGTCTTTTCTCCAGATCTGGAGTTACCGAATGAGGCATCTTCTCTTGAAGGTTAGAGGTTAGGGAGGTTGTTCAGATTTGTGTTATGTTTTCCCACGTCACAGCGTGCCAGGTCAAAGTGAACTTAAAGGTGTTCACGTTCTTTACGTACTTCACGTGCGTCTGTGTTTCTATGTCTACGTTCAGGAGTCTCCTAATTAACTTTTTCGTGACTTAGAGGTTTCTAGTGACTTACGGTTCATGTTAGACTCACCCAAGCAGATATATTTGTAAGTTCATATTATGAGTGCTGAGACATATGTATGTTGAAAGCATAACAGGGATGTAAGACCCTTGTAGAAACCGACAGAACCAACCCGTTTTGCCGTTATCTGCAAAGGCCCTTGTTTCTGTGCTCGCCTCCCGCTCACCGGGCGGTCCAGGCTTCTGGCCACCACATGTGCTGCAGAAACTCAGAAACGTCCCTCAGGACCTGGCAGAGCCGGCACTGCCCAGACCCAGTGAGCTGACATGGATGTTCCCGATGAGCTGGGCGGAGCCTCATGCACGGCCTGAGGACCCCCCGTGGAACCCACGTGCACAGGAGCGTGGTGTGGAGGGCAGGCCACCGGACACGTGCCAGGCCGAGTCCACCATTAATCTCTTGCTGCAGGCCTCATGTCTGCGTTTCAGACATTTCCCCCTCTCGCCCCTTCCCTGTGCTCACAGGGCGGCAGTCACCCGGGTGGTTTCTGCTGGACAGAATGAAGCTGTGATCAAGATGTCTCTCTTGCATCAGGGTGTTTGGCTGCCCTCGGGTTTTTGGCCCCAGAGCCCCTAATCCTGTCTCTGGGCACACTGCCAGGCGTGTGGGAGCCGGGAGGGGCTGTGGGGCAGCTGCTGTGAAGACCCAATGTCACTCAGAGGACAGAGTCTCCGGCCAGGGCAGCATGCCAAGTGCCAAGCCTCCTTGGCCCTCAGACTCGTGGTGGAGACCCCCCTGGCTCTTGCGGAAGCCCAGGTCCCGTCCGAGGAGGGCCCAAGGAGCATGGACTGTGGCCCACAGTGAGCAGGGCAGAGCCTGCCGGATAAGCCAGCAAGGATGCATGGGGTATAGCAGTGTTGGGGAATCCATATCTTAGGAAGGCTTCCTGCCAGCTGTCCAAAGAAGACTCAGTCTGGCTTCGTTGGCAGGAGTGTTAACGCAGCTGGGTTCACACAGAGCGAGAAGGACCTCTGGAACAGAAGCTTGCCATTTTGTCCCTGGGTTCTTAGCAGTGTAGCCGGACGCCCTCGACACAGGAATGCAGAAACAGCCTTTTAGGAGGAGAGGCCACAGCTGAGACAGCCCACCTCCTGGCCCAGGCGATCTCTTCTCGCCTCCTCTCCTTGCGGGGACTTTTTTTTTTTTTTTTAACCATTCCACGCCAATGATTGCGATGCTTCATTTTAATGATTTTCCTTTTGAGAGGAGCTACTTCCCTAATCTGCCGATATCCAAGAGCCTTAGGGGTCTTTTGTTGCTTTACCTGCTGTAAACGTCTCAGATGAGCTGTGTAAAATGATGTCTCGCACCATGTTGGAGAAGTTAATTAGGGTGGACACACAGCCCACCGTTTTATTACATGGGGGACGTGGTCTAAATACCGTGATTAGGGAACGACGCCCACGCCTGAGCTCCATCCTAATTCTGTCTTCAGTTTTCCAGTCGACGTCGGAGGGTCCATCCACCGACGTCGGGATGCTGTTAATCCACACCCCCATCTTGTCATCGAGTAATTGTGTTTCAGGAGTTGTGCGTAAGCCCGGCTGCACCCCCCTTATGCTGTAAGGTTGCACTGGGGACAGTTCTTGTCTTTCTGCCGCTATTGTGTCTTTTACGGCTCTTCTGTGTTTTTTTCTATTGAATCGGCCTGCTCTTGTTTATTTCATCTGTTGTTGAGGGTTTTGCTAGGCTAAGCTTCCAAGCCGAGGTCTCTGTGTGTGACGTCTTTATCCTGGGGCAGTGCTTACTCCTGAGAGTGCTCGATAGCTGAGCAATTACTAATAACTCTTCTGTTTTTTGGTAATTGTTGTAAAAAATACCGATAACACAACATTTGCAAACTCCACGTTTTTCAGGCGTACGATTTAGTGACATCAGTCACGTTAATCACATCTGTGCAGTCACCACCCATAAACGTCAGATCTTCCATCACCATAAACAGCCTTAAATAACTTTTCTTAACAGAGAGGTCACTTGGTAAGGACAATTTGATGTTGCATGCCCTTTAAGACAAGATGACAAATTACTAAAATCAAGTGTCAATTTTGTTTTCTGAAGGGAGAAGGAGATATTTGACAACCAGCTCCTGGAGGAGAGGAACCGTCGGCCCCGGTAACAGAGCTGCCGCCTTGTCGACTGCTGGCACGCGTGGACTGGGCCCGGTGCTCCGGGTGCTCTTGTTAGTAAGAAGCCCTGTCTGTGTGGCCTCTGATCTGCGCTCTGTTGGACGCTAATACGCTCTGGAAAGTGGGAGATGGGGGAAGGTGTGCTGCTCGACCTCGGCTCTGTCTGTGGGTTCCCTGCCTCGTGACATCACGTTGCCACACGTCTGAAAAGCCGACGTTGTTGGCATACTGAACACCCCTTCTCTTCTGCCTTGTTTCGGAAGGAACAGTTCTGGAGTGTGTTTAATAGCATTTTGTGTACTACCGAGTTACTAGAGGGTGCGCGTTCACCATCTCTGCATTAAAGAGCAGAGCAGATGTCTGCAAGAGTCTGTGTATTCGTACGCCATCAGATACTCCACAGCAGAAGTTTAAAGAACCCGTGATAAATATGTAGCTTGAGAAGCACCAGTTTATCTTTCTGTTTTTGTTCCCCTTTGTGTGCGGTTTCCCCTTAAGATAGTTCCAGAATTTTGGCTGCCACTCCTATATGTATTTTTCAGGGGAGAAAAAAAATCTCTGTAAGAGGTGGAACCAAAGGCAAATTCCCGTCGCGTGTTTGCATTTGCCGTGGCCACTTGTGCAGGAGAACAAACTGGAAGCAAAGGTCTTCCCGGCGGCCTTTCCCTGCAGTCCCCGGGTGAGCGAGCGGGTCCCTGGGCACGATCCTCTCACTCGGCCCCTGTCGCTTGTGAACACCCATCAGGGTTGTATCTGTTCTTGGCAGCCGAGCAGCATCAGCCCGCGGAGCCGGTCACGCCATCCAGGTCATCTGGCTGGGTAGCTGTGACGGTGTCTCGAGGCGGCTGCCACCCCCCTCGATAGCAGCCGCAGTCACTGTGTGGGGCAGCTCGGCCCCTCGGCTTATTCTGTGGGGTTACACACCGTGAGGGGAGCAGGCACTGTGTCCTGGGCCTGGTGACTTCGGGACCCCAGGTCCTTTGTTTGGAGCCAGGCTCATGTGCCTGCCCGCAGTATGAGAAACAGGCCCCCTCGCCCCGGGCCGGAAGGCCTCCGTGTGCCAGGTGCCCGGGTTTAGGCGCACAGCCAGCGCCAGTTAGCTCTGTGAGGGCCCATGACTCAGTTTCCCTCGGCCGGCCCTCAAACGTGGTCCTAGAAACGCTATTACAGGTCAAGGAAGCAAACCAAGGAATTAGCTAGTCCGGGTTGACACCGGGCTGCTCGTGGAAGTCTGCCGGTGAAGCCATGACATGAGCGTGGAGAGCAGGTGTCGCCATCCGGCCAGCTGCACGTCCTGTCTCCTAGGTCTGGGCTTTCTCTCCCCCACCAGGAGGTGTCTTGTCAGCTGATGGATCCGCAGAGGGAAAGGCGCCTCTCCCAGTTTCTCCCTCACCAGCAATGTCCACAGCAGAAGTTGGGATGGAATGCTGGTTGCAGCGGGAGGCCGCACTGTCCTGAGATGTTGTGTCTGAGGAGGAAGATGTTGGCGAGGTCAACCACGGTCCGTCAGAGAGCGACATGTCTGCGAGTTTTGCAGATGGCCTGGGGGGTGCACCTGCCGCTCGCCAATGTCAGCCGCCCAGAACGGTCATGTTTCCGGGTTTTGTCTTGTTTGATTTCACTCAGATGTAAGCAGAGGAAGCGCAGACCTGGCATTCTGCCCTCCTTTGCCCGCGGTCCCACCCAGATCACCCGATGGTATCAGGAGGAGGGGCTGTGCAGGCCACCCTATCGAGCTTCTCCCCCATCGCCTCATTTTCCGTCCTGTCTGAGGCCGGCAGGGTGGATCCAGGTGGAAGAAGGCTCACAGGTGATACCTGAGTCGGGAGCTGTGACAGGTGGTCCTTGTTGGCACCTGGCCCAGCACAGGTGACTCTCCTGGGAAGAGGATGAGGGCACAGACCGCTCACCTCACAGCAGGCCACGTTTTGGCAGGAACCTGGCTTTCCCCACCTAAACTGGTTAATGATAAGAGTAGCTGGCGTGCATCGATACGTGCCGTGTGCTCTGGTGGTAAGTGTTGGCAGGTTTGTGGAAGCCGAGTGGCCTGTGTGGGGCTGATTCCATTACTGTGACGTGTGTTTATATTTTCATCTCTGCTTATCCTTACTGTGTTCTTGCAGTTTGCTTGTTGAATCTAATTCTTGCAGCTGGAATTAAATGCCTTTTTAGAGCTCTGCTTTTTCTTTTTTTAGCTTCCAAACATGTTTTACCCCAGGGACTGGGAAGTCCATGTTGATGCCCTTTCTCAGAAAACCCAATCACCCAGTGTGATTTAGGAGCTCAGACAGACCCTCTGGTCCCTGAGGTGATCTGGGAGCTCAGACGTACCCTGTGGTCCCTGAGGTGATTTGGGAGCTCAGATGGACCCTCTGGTCCCTGGGGTGCCCACGGTGGGCACAAATCCCACCGCGGTTCCACAAGCTGCCTGGGAAACATTTTGTTATTTTGAAGGGTGGATTTGGGGAGGCTGTTTAAACAGCCTGAGGAGAGGAAACATCTGTTAGGTAAAAAAAATTATCAAAACGATGCACACAGTTAATCAAATGTGCCGAAAGGCCTCTAAGTACAGGCCCTACCCCACCTCCCAGTCATGGGCGGGAAAAGCCACTTTCAGCTCTTAGCTCCTTCCATGTTATGTTTTTTGTGGGTTCTAGGGTGTTTGTTGTAAGTCTGCCCTCAGGCCGTTGGAGTCAGCACACTGTTGGGGGGGGGGGGGATGAGTCACCCCCAGTAGTGGGGGCGGGTCTGTTTATGCTCCAAATTGAGGTGGGACTGTCAATTAGGAACTCAGAGCCCGTTGACCTGACTAGCATGTGAAATAAGGAATGTTCTAGAAAGGCCCGAGAGAAAATCGGCAGAGTGCTGGTCCCTGGTCATCCTTCCAGGTTGCCAAGGCCTGTCGGCAGCCGGTGGACACTTGGCTGCTTGTGAAGGAAAAACCGCGGAGAAAACAGACTTGACTCAGCATACTGCAGGGGGCACCGTCCACAGCCCACCCACCCACTGCTCAGGCTGTTCCCCTGGGACAGGCCTCCACCCCAACAGGGGTCCCCCCTTCCCCCATCTGCCTCGAGCCTCCCCACCCTTCATACCAACCAGCATGCACATCTCCACAGCGACCGCTTTAGTCCACCTACCTCACCTATCCCCTGGATCCCCCACAGCTGGGTTTCCCTCCCCCCTCCCAGCCCCTGCACTGCTGACACAGGGCCAGATCCTTCTCTGGGGTGGGGCCGTCCCGTGTGCTGTAGGGTGTGGAGCAGCCCCCCTGGCCTCCACCTACTTGATACCAGGAGCACCCCCTCCAGTCGTGACACCCACAAATGTCCCCAGACATGCCCAGTGTCCCCAGGGGGCAGAATCACCCCAGGTGAGAACCCATGGGTTGGGGATCCCAGTGGCCCCCAAGAGGTTCTATGTCCCATAATCATCTGACCTCCTGACATCCTAGGACAGATGCTGCACACATTTCAATCCACACACTGATTTGGGAGGGAGAAAGGAGGAAAATCACAGGGGCTGCAGGGTCCCCCTGGTTTACACTGTCTGACCCAGTGGGAGTTTATTCTGGGGTATGGTGTGAGCAGGGATCAAGCTCAATTGTTTTCCCAAATAATTTCTTCATTTTGGCACTTGCTGACATTTTGGGCCCGGATCATTCTTGGTTGTGAAGGGTTGTCGTCTGCCTCATCCACCTCACCCCACGTCCCTCCCTGGTCCAAGCAATCAGCCAGCCATGCTGATTTCATCTCCTGTATTGTCTATCACTGTAATAAAGTAAAACCTAGTAGCTGAAAACAAAAATTCTCTCTCACAGCTTCTGTGGATCAGGAATTTGAGAGCGGCTGGGCTGGGCAATTCTGGGCTTGCAAGAGGCTGCAGCCAGAGTGCAATTGCCTGGAGGCCGGGCTGGGGCTGGGCCTCTGCTTCCACAGTGCCTCACTCACAGGCAAGCCGGTGCTGGCTGTTGGCAGGAGGCCTCAGTTTCTCTCAGCATGGGCCCCTCCGTGGGCTGCTTGAGCATCCTCACAACATGGCAGCTGGCTGGCCTCAGCAAGTGACCCAAGAGAGCAAACGATAAACCAACACCCTTCACAGCCTAGCCTTGGAGGTCCCCTTACTCTTTTGGTCACCGTCTTCGCTATCGAGTGCTGCTGTAACTGAAATACCACAAGTGGGTGACTAACAGAAATTTATTTTCTCACAGTCCAAGAGGCTAGAAGTCCAAATTTCAGGACACTGGCTCTAGAGGAAGGCTTTTTCTGTTGGCTCTGGGGGAAGGTCCTTTTCTCTTTCCAGCTTGCTGTGTCTTGGTTCCTTCATGATCTTCATGTGGTACAACATCTTTCTTCTTCCCCATCTCTGCTCCCTTGCTTGTTTTCTCTCAAAACACACCCTACACTAATCCTGCCCCATTAGCATAACAAAACCCATTCCCAAATAGGATTGTAACCACAGGTAGAGAGGTTAGGATTCACTGCACATATTTTGGGGGGACACAATTCAGTCCGTAACTTTCACACAGCACGGCCCTGGTTGAATGTGGGGCATGAGGTGTCTGAGGTGAGTGTCATCGGGGGCCATCTTGGATGCCGGCTCCCATGCTTCCCAAGGGCCTTCACATCCATCTCTCAGCCCCCACATCCAGGAAATGAACTCAGGCCAGCAAGTGTCCCAGCTGGTCCCCCTCCCTCCTTGGCAGTCTCTGTCCCCTGCCCCCTGCCACCAGCATTAGGAAAAGGGTAAGGGCCACCAAAACCCCTTCACTGGTTCCTTTCCTGCAGAAAAAGGTCCAGTACAGCTTGTCAGCTTCTCTCACACCAAGGACACGGAAAAATAAAACTCTAACCCCATCTGATGAGCCCAAAGTGAGGGGCACTGCACAAAATCACCAGCACTCTGAAAAACGGTCAAGGTCATGAAAAACAAGGCTGAGAAACTGAGAAACTGTCACAACCTGACTAGATGTAACATGGGACCCTGAGACAGAAAATGGACATTTGTGGAAAGACTAGGAATTCTGAATACAGCGTGGACTTACACTTAATGTGCTAATATCGGTTCATTCATTGTGAACACAAACCACACTAATGTAAGACGTTAATAACAGGGAACTGAGTACACTCTGTACTATCTTTGCAACGTTTTTGTAAATCTAAAACTGTTCTAAAATAAGAGATTAAGAAAAACACCAACTCCACAGCATCACCAATTGTTGAGAACTGAAGGGGAAAGGGAGCCCCTGAGTGGCGCCTGGCGCTCTACTTCCGAAAAACCAGCTATTGAAAACCCTGTGGAGCACAGTTCTACCCTGACACACACGGGGTCGCCATTAACTCGAAGTCAACTGGTTTTTAAAGGGCAAGGGGCTCTGGGCACCTGCCAAAACTTGAAATTCCTGTCAAATGCCCCCCCTTTTCCTCACGTGGTCTCAGCCCACATCTTCGTCTTTCCTCCTGAAGGGCTATCCGTCCAGCAGCCATGTGTGGCCTGGGTGACACCTCCCAGGCCCTCCCAGCTGCCCACACCTATTGCCTGTCTATCTCAAGGGGCTGTAAGACACCTGAGGACAGGCGCCAGGCCTGACTTCGCTCACCATCGGGTCCCCAGCTCACCGTACCAAAGCCAAACCCGTTGCTGTGGATTCTCACGCTTCGTGACCATATAGTAGGAATTCAGTAAACACCTGTTGTGATCCTTGCTGTGAGGCCAGCCTTGTTTCTCACCTGGGTTTACCTGTAGGCGCCTCCATTTCCCCTTATGTACAGTGAGGACAACCAACAGCAAGCAGGATTGTCAAAATTCAATGATACACCCACCGGAAGTGTTCTGCAAACTCTGCTAGTTTTAGTAATTTAGTGGTTGGTTTTGTAACCAGCACTGTAACATTCTTCGAACTCTGCAATTTGAGAATATTGAAATCGGTGGGGAAAGGGGTCTTGGCGGTGGAGAAATGAGGGTTTCCGGTGGCTTGTTCTGAGTCCCCACCGGCCCTGCCCACTGGGCAGTACCTGAGAAGGGGACCCACACAGCCTGGGTTCCTCATCTGCAAAATGGGACAACAGTCCCAAACCGACAAATACTGTGTGACTTCTCCATGAAAGAAGCACATCTATGGAAACCAAAGATTTTTAGGGGTTACTAGGGCGGGAGGGAGTGGAAAGGGAGTTTGCGTTCGGGGAGAACTGAGTTTATGTTAATGGAGGTGGAATATTTTGGAATAGACAGAAGGACGACACATCCAAAATGCCATCAACCTCGTTGAATTGTGAACGTGGAAGTTGTGCTGGCCGATGTGTTGGTGGGTATATTTTAACCACAATTTCAAAAATATATACTTTAAAAAAAAAAATAGAGGTGCTTACCAAAGAAAGGAGGGGAAAAAAAAAAAAAAAGAAAAACAGCAATTCTTGACTCATTCAGGAGGAAAAAAATCAACATTGCTCGCTGGGGACGCCCAAAAGGCTGCCGAAACCCGGGATCGAACCAGGGACCTTTAGATCTTCAGTCTAACGCTCTCCCAACTGAGCTATTTCGGCCTGGTGATAAAGCCTCGCTCTCGCCCAGACTCCGCCCCTCGTCACGTCGGCAGCGCCAGCAGGCCGAGTTCACCTCGTAGGGCCTTGTCGGGACGCTCAATTACAGCGCCGTCTCTGTGGCGCAATCGGTTAGCGCATTCGGCTGTTAACCGAAAGGTTGGTGGTTCGAGCCCACCCAGGGACGAGTTAGCTTTTTTCCGTCTTCCGAGCGTATGAAACAAGTAAGTGAAGTGCTGGTTTTTGCCCGGGTGCCGGGCTCCACGTGCGCCCCGTTGCGTCCCCCATGCATCGTCTGGGGTTGAGGGAATACTCACGGCGCTGGAGTGGGGCGACAACGCGGGCAGAAAGCGTGGGGAACGTCTGGCCCCGAGTCCTGTTTCCGCGCTCTCGCCGAGCCGCTTTGGCCGCCGGACGGGGACCCGGAGCGCTAAGGAGAACGGATCTCAAAGGTTGTCTGAAGGCCGAGACCAAGATGGCGACGCTGCCGGGTGAGCTTGACGCCGGCGGCGGGTCGGGGGCCGGGGTCTGCGGTTCGCGAACTGGGGCCAGGGCCGCCGTACTTTCTGGGCGTCTACACCCCGGGCCAATCATCGGGCTCCCGCTTGGCCTGCGGTGAACGAGCTCTCTTACTGCGCCTTGGTTACGGCTGGGGAAACTGAGGCTCTGCGGGGCGCGACGCGGGCCCCCAGCCAAGGGAGGGCGCCCGCATGCGCCCCCCCAGTTCCGGGCGCGGCCCGAGGTGCTGTCCCTGCAGTGCCCGGGAGAGAGGCGGGGCGGCGATCGCGCCCACCCGACAGGTGGGAACACTGAGGCCAGAGAAAGGCGGGGACCCCCGAGGTCACGCGGCCCGCGGGGCAGGGACGGGACCCCGGGTCCCCGCGGGCTCTCCTGCCCTCTCGCCAGCCCCGGGCAGTGATGGGCACTCGCAGAGAGGGTGCCTCGACCTTGCTGGGCCAGCGACCCCTCCCCAGATAATAGGATGCAACCCCAGCGTACAGCCCCTGGGCTTGCAGAGAACGAGACCGTTATCAGAGTGTGCCCCAGCCTGGTCGGAGCCGTGGTGTCCGAGCGCTTCTTAGTTCATGCCGGGAGCGCAGAGACCTAGGGCGGGTGGTGCTTTGACACAGGAGAGGTCCGCAGCCCCTGTCCTGTGCTTAGGGAATTCCTGGGATTTCTGTTGGTGAGGAAGCCGCGGGTCCCGCCAGTGCTGGCGTGGTTTGTTGTCTGCACTCAGAATTGGATGAAAGGCTGGTTTTCGGTAAGAGATCGATGGCAGCGAAGGGGCCATGCGAGTTCTAAGCCCCCCTGAATTCTCCGGGGACCCCTGCCGGCTGTGAGTTGCCATTGAGTTGATCCCGACTCGTGACGACCCCACGTGTGCAGAGTAGAACTGTGCTCCATAGGGTTTTCAAGGCTGTGATCTTTTGGAAGCGGATCACCAGGCCTTTTTTCCGAGGCACCTCTGGGTGGATTTGAACCACCAACCTTTTGCTTAGCAGTCCAGCGCTTAAGTATTTGTATCACACAGGGATCCTGCATCTAACAGAGAAGTGTAATAACATCTTTCCAGAGCTAAAGGACATGTATTTTGCCGTGAGCTTGTCCGAAGCCCTAACTTTTTAGGTGCGGAAACGGAGGCTCGGAGGGGCAGCTCACACAGGAGGCGGGGACTGGGCATTTGGCAGCATTTCTCAGGCCTGCCTCTGGGCCCAGCAGAAAGTAGGTGATGCATGCTGCGTTCTTTGGAGACTTTGCAGGCTGGCTAGGGCAGCAGGACAGAGCCGGCTGGACAAGGTCAAGATCGGGTTTTGTGGGACAGCCAGCCCGAGCATGAGGAGTTCAGAGGTGGGAGAAGGCTGTGTGGACCAAGGGAGCCGGGGCAGTCTGACTCCAGCCCACCATGCCCAGTCCTGGCCTTTCTGGCCTCCCCCAGGTCCACCTCCAGGCCTTCCCCTGTGGGGCCCTGTGCCCTGCATGCCCCTCTCGGCAGCCCTGACTCCTGTGTCAGCAGCATCCACCCACCACCCCCCCACGCCCCACCACAGGAAGGTTCACCAAGGAGGCCTCCACTGGAAGCTTTCTTCAGGGCTCCGTCCTCTCTGCTGTGTAGGATGACGGTGTGGGTGGTACCTTCTCTGCCTACAAGGCTGCAGCTCCTGGGGGACAGGGGCCGTGCTCAGCCGTGTCTGAGACCCTGCGAGCCTCCAGCCTGGGGCCTAGTGTGTCGCTGGTGGTGTCTGTGGGCTTGTGTACTTAGCATGTACTTGCCGAGTGCCGTGTGCATCAGCCACAGCCAAGGCCGAGACAGACACCGGGGCACTCGGGGAGTCAGGCCCCCCACAAGTAAACTTAGAGGAGGTAGACTGGATGGCAAGGGTGCTCAAGCTGGAACCTGACGCATGAGAAGCGACTGGCCACGTGCAGATGGAGGCAGGGTGTCCAGGCAGCGGGCACAGCAGGTGTGAAGGTCCTGAGGCAGGAGGGACAGATGTTGGCGTGAGTGGCGAAAGGGGGGTGGGAGTCGCAGGGAGGGGCCTGGTTGCTGTGTGGCTCTCCTTCAGGGGCTGAGGGGCTTTGAGCAGGCAGGACACTCTGGTTCACATGTTAAAAGACCCCCTGCTGGGAGTCCCGGCCAACTACCAGGTCAGAGGGAACACAGTCTGACACCAACTGCAAATCCCTGGGGCCTTAAAGCCACCTTCGGAGGCTCTTGGTTACGGTGTATCCCAGGGGAAGGACACAGGTTAAAGCCTACCCAGGGAAGGCGCACCAAGGGCGCTGTCTGGGAGGGGTCCAAATGCAGAGCTTTTGGTGTCCTCTCCCCGCGAATCAGGATGCGTCACCCTCCTGGCACCCAGGAGGACAACACTCAGAGTCCACCAGCAGGGAAGCCCCCCCAGGCTCAGCATTCAGACTTCTTACCAGAGCTCCATCACCTAGGATGACTGATGAATTGATTGCCTGCATGGTCGATCTGATGCTGTGTGGCCCAAAGCCCCTACCCTGCGTCACACTGCTGGACCATCCAGTGTGATCTGAGACCCCGGGCAGACAGGCCCTCCCACCAGGCAGGGTATCTGATTGCCCTGCAGCAGCCGGCGACCTGGGCCTGACCTCTTTCTGGGCAAGAATAAGTTCTTCGCTGCACACCCCTCTTTTACCAAGTGGTCATGAAGTGGAACTTGAGGTGGAGCACGGGTCCAAGCGAGGGCAGGCTGGACATGGCCCAATGGGCACACACCTGGAGGCCAGGCCGAGCCGGTGGGCCAGGTTCCAGAGCTCGTGACAGTAGGAGGCAGGAGGTGTTTCGTGTTTGCCCACCTCCTTGGGTGGCACAAAAGGTTAATGTGGTCAGCTACTAACCCAAAGGTTGGAAGTTCGAACCCAGTGAGTGGTGCTGAGGAAGAAAGTCCTGGTGACCTGCTTCCATAAAGAATGTAGCAAGAAAACTCTATGAAGCAGGTCTACTTTTTAATACGTGGGATCACCATGAGTTGGGACTGACTCGATGGCAACTGGTGTGGGGCATGTGTGTGTGCCTCAAGCTGCCAGCCACTCACTGCCCCCACTCCCCGGTTCTCTCCACAGCTCCCGGCCTGCTCTGTCTCCGGATCCTTGGTCTTCGGTGAGTGCCCGGCCCCTGACCACCCGCTGTGATGCCCTGCACCTCGGGAGCGCTCAGGTGTGGGGCGGGGTTGGGGGGAGATTTACAGACACCCCTGTGGCCCAGAGAGAGGAGCCACTGGCTTAGGACCACACAGCGAGGTCGGGGCAGACGTGGACAGACAGTCCGTTTTCCGGGACCACACAGCGAGGTCCAGGCAGACGTGGGCAGACAGTCCGTTTTCCAGGACCACACAGCGAGGTCGGGGCACACGTGGGCAGACGGTCCATTTTCCAGGACCACACCATGAGGTCCAGGCAGACGTGGGCAGACAGTCCGTTTTCCAGGACCACACAGCGAGGTCCAGGCAGACGTGGACAGACAGTCCGTTTTCCAGGACCACACAGCGAGGTGCAGGCAGACGTGGGCAGACAGTCCGTTTTCCGGGACCACACAGCGAGGTCCGAGCAGACATGGCAGATGTTCTGTTTTCCAGGACCACACAGCGAGGTCCAGGCAGACATGGGCAGACGGTCCCTTTTCCAGGACCACACCATGAGGTCGGGGCAGACGTGGACAGACAGCACGTTTTCCAGGACCACACAGCGAGGTCGGGGCACACGTGGGCAGGTGGTCCATTTTCCAGGACCACATCATGAGGTCAGGGCAGACGTGAGCAGACGGTACATTTTCCAGGACCACACCATGAGGTCAGGGCAGACGTGGACAGACAGCACGTTTTCCAGGACCACACAGCGAAGTTGGGGCAGACGTGGACAGACAATCCGTTTTCCAGGACCACACAGCGAGGTCGGGGCAGACATGGGCAGACGGTCCATTTTCCAGGACCACACCATGAGGTCAGGGCAGACGTGGGCAGATGGCACGTCTTCCAGGACCACACCATGAGGTCGGGGCAGACGTGGGCAGACGGCACGTCTTCCAGGACCACACCATGAGGTCCGGGCAGACGTGGGCAGACGGCACGTCTTCCAGGACCACACCATGAGGTCGGGGCAGATGGGGGCAGACGGCACGTTTTCCAGGACCACACTGCGGTCGGGGCAGACGGGGCAGACGGTCTGTCTTCCAGCAGGTGGTCTGTGGGCCCGTCAGGGGCACAGTCTATAGTGGCAGAGGGAGGCACGCCCCGGACTCGAGCCCGCGTCTACTGTCCTTGAGAAGCAAAGCCAGTAAAGCGTACAAATATGTATAAATAGAGATTTATATCAAAGAAATGGCTAACACGGTTGTAGAGGCTGGAATGTCCCAGGTCCATGGGTCAGGATAGAGGCATCTCCTGATTCACGTAGCCGCAGGGGCTGGGGAACCCAAGATCAGCAGGTCAGAGAGCAGGGCTCTTGCTCACAGGCTGCAAAAATTGACGAATCCCAAGATCAGCAGGCAAGACCGCAGGTAAGCTGCCAGCTCAAGTCCCAAGAACTAGAGGTCAGACGAACAGGAGCCAGCTGCAGGATCCAGAGGGAGCAAAAGCCGCTGAGCCCTGCCGGAACATCCACTAATACTCGATGCAGGCCGCATGCCCAAGGAAACTCCCTTTCAGCTGAGTGGCTACTCACAGCAGATTCCATCATGGAGGTGATCACATTATATCAAATCTCATCATGGAGGTGATCACATCATATATGACTATCAAACCACCGAGAATCATGGCCCATCCAAGTTGACACACAGCCTTAACCATCACATCTACCTGGCCCAACGCCCCAGAGCTCATTCGTCACTGCTGAAGGAAGCCATTGGGGGCATGTGCCCAGGGAGCAGCCACATGCGGGCTTCCTTGGGACTCGGGCAGGGCAGGAAGGCAGATGGCCGCCCGTGCCACCCACCACCCTGGGGCCAGGGATACAGCAGCAGGAACGAGGAAGAGTGAGGGCTTCCCTAACGGAGGGGAGTCTGGGGGCTTCAAGGGGAGAATGGATCTGGGTAAGCTTTTTAGTATCGTTTTGATAAGGCCTTTATCCGACCTGCAAAGTACATGTTTGTTAGAGGCAAAGAAAAACCGGAAAAGCATGAAACAGAAGGCATTCTATGGACTCAGGGTCAGCACGGGGCATCAGCACAGGGTGACAGCACAGGTTGACAGCACAGGGCGTCTGCACAGGGTGACAGCACAGGGTGTCAGCACGGGGCATCAGCACAGGGTGACAGCACAGGGCGTCTGCACAGGGTGACAGCACAGGGTGACAGCACGGGGCATCAGCACAGGGTGACAGCACAGGGCGTCTGCACAGGGTGACAGCACAGGGTGACAGCACGGGGCGTCTGCACAGGGTGACAGCACAGGGCGTCAGCACAGGGTGACAGCACAGGGCGTCTGCACAGGGCGTCAGCACAGGGTGACAGCACAGGGCGTCAGCACAGGGCATCTGCACAGGGCGTCAGCACAGGGCGTCAGCACAGGGTGACAGCACAGGGCGTCAGCACAGGGCGTCAGCACAGGGTGTCTGCACAGGGCGTCTGCACAGGGCCCGATGGGAAACTTCCAGTTTTGCAGCCAGACAGCCTCTCAAGTGTGACTCCTCAACCACAGGAAAGCAGCCAGATACTGTGTGCAAATGAGTGGGCGCGGCCATGTGGCAGTCAGACTTCATTTACAGACACAGGCCGGGGCTGTGCTGGCCCACAGGCCTCAGTTTCTGGTCCCTGCTCTGGAACTGCCTGAAGCCCCTCTTCCTACGCGTACAACACTAGCAGGTCATAGTGGGGGTAGCTTTGTGCCCAGCCCTGAGTGGTTCGCGATGTGGAGGCCTTGGTGGGGGGGGTCCACCTGACGTAGCGAGCATTGCAGCTGCACAGTGTCTGGTGTGAGTCCCCTCTGTGAACAGTCCCGGGACTGTCCTCACGGTGTCCTTGAGCCCTGGCCTGACCGTCTCTGGGGTGCATTCTGGAAGAAATAGGGTTACAGTCTGTGCCAGCGTCGGGATGGTCCGGCGCCCTGTGGCTCTGGCTGGTGGTGTGAGTGACAGATGGAGTCCGCACAGGTGCATCGGCAGGTGGGGAGGGGCCGGGGACTTGGCCGGGCGGGGGCCTCCAGTCCATAGGAGGACTTTGGGCTCGTCCCGCGCCTCCACGAGGGTCCACTGACTCGTGGTTCCGTCTCCCAGCAGCTCCGGCGTGGGCGCGGCTGTGCAGGCACGAGGAATCCACCAGAGCGCGGCCACTGACCGTCCGAGCAGGTGAGGCCGCCTTGCTGGGGAGGTTGCACCCTCGGCCCGTTGGTCCCTGCCCTCAGGCCCCCAGGCACTGCGGGTCCCAGCCCTGGCTGCCCATCCCCACAGCCAGAATGGCCTCATTAAAGAGTGTGAGCTCCGAGCCCCTGTTCCCAGATGGAGAAGTCAAGTCCCCAAGAGGAAATGGGCCTGGTTGGGGCCCTGGTGAGGTGGCTGAGTTAGCGTCCACACCGCCTTTTGTCCCTGACCTAGTTGGCACAGGGGGTCCCGCAGGGCCTGACTGCTCTGTCCGGCTCTGTGCTCCCTGGGATCGTACTCTGGGCCCCCAGGGTCCTGCCTCTGAGAGGTTGCTCAGGGCCAGGTCATGAGGGCAGGGTGCTGGGGTGGCAGCACTCTCCCTGCCTGCCTCCCTGACCAGCCAACACTTCCTCGTCCCTAGCGCCCAGCCCGCCGTGCCCAAGGCCGGAGCCGTGGTCCCCAAGCCCACAGCGCTTCCCAGCAGCCGGGGCGAGTATGTGGTGGCCAAGCTGGACGACCTCATCAACTGGGCCCGCCGGGTAAGCCCCCGACCACCGCTGCCACGGGGCCAGCCCCATCTTGCAGGCCTCCTGCCGCCCGGCTGTGTACACGCACACACACGTACACACGTTCATGTTCATCATGTACATGCATGCACACACGTGTGTATGCACAGACTCACGTGCACACAGGCCCCCGTACACACACACACACGTGTACAGACTCACGTGCACACAGGCCCCTGTACACGCACACACACGTGTATGTACGCGTGCACAACACAGAGCTGCGTCCTTTGGAGCTCTGCATCCTGGTGCACCCAGAGAGCAGGCCGGACCCCCCTGGGTCCCCTCCACACAGCACACACCCCTGCCCCTCAGAGCGCAGGAGCACGGGGTGCCGCCTCCCGTCTCTGACGGACACCAGCCCCCCTCCGCCCACCTCCAGTTCTCTCTCTGCTTCTGTTCGTTCTTCTCTTCTGTACAAGTGATTGTTTTAATGAACGAAGCAATGCACGTTGAGAAGTGTCGACTCTTCTCGGTAGAGACCCTAAGGCCTCTCCCTGCCCTTGGAGTTAGCCAGGGGACATGTTTCACGTTGTGCCCTCACCTTTAAAGTGTGTTGTTTGTCTGCGTACTGTACTCCACACGCGTCCCAGCTGACCTAACAGCAGCTCTTCTCAGGGCCCACGTGGTGCTCGCCGGGATAGGCAGAGTTCCACAGTCCCCTGCTGATGGGCGTGCGCACGTCTCTGTCTTTTGTCTGTTTTCCATAAACAACACCAGGGTGAACATCTGCTTAGTCATGTAGTGCTGCTAGAACAGAATACCACACGTGGATGGCTTCAACAAAGAGAAACTTGTTCTCTCACTGTCTAGGAGGCTACAAGTCCACATTCAGGGCGTCAGCTCTGGGGGAAGGCTTTCTGTCTCTGCTGGCTGTGGAGGAAGGTCCTTGTCAATCTTCCCCAGTCCAGGAGCTTCTCAGGCGCAGGGACCTGGTTCCAAAGGATGCGCTATTCTCCTGGCTCGTTTCTTGGTGGTATGAGGTCCTCGTGTCTCTCTGCTCACTTCTGTCTTTTATATCTCAAAAGAGATTGACTTAAGACACAACCTAATCTTGTAGATTGAGTTCTGTCTCATTAACACGACTGCCTCTGATCCACCTCATTAACATCATAGAGGTAGGATTTACAACACATAGGAAAATCACATCTGGGTGACAAAATAGTGGATAGTCGCCCAATAGTGGGGATCATGGCCTAGCCAAGTTGATACACATGTATTTGAGGGATACAATTCAATCCATGACGATATCCTACAAGGGCCACTACAAGGTTGTTTATAAAAGTGTAAAAGCGGAAACCGCCTCAAGGTCTTTCGCGCCTCGGGCCACACAGTCAGGTGGGCTCTGGCCGTCCATGGCCATGGGGTGGCCCTCCCGTGTCCTGCAGCCCATGCCCTGTCACCCACATTCACACATCTGCTGGGGCAGTTGGGGCCATGCGGCTCAGAAGCCGGCCTCCAGGTCTCAGACCTAGACACAGGAGAGCAGAGTTCTTGCAGAGACAGAGAACTTTGGGGGAAACTGGATGCCAAGTAGATGGAGGAGGTGTGGGAGGTGGCTGTGGGAAGCCAGGAGGGCTCTCTGGAGGAGGTGGCACATGGGCTGGCCCAGAAGGTGTCAGGGAACCCGCGTGGGAACTAGTGGACCCCCGGGGCTAGTTAACAGGCAGATGCCAGCTCAGGAGCCCCGGGTAAGGCCAGGATGGTGAGTTGCTAACACACTCCCACCTTGAGCCACAGGGTGGCCACTTGCACCATCTAGTAACTGGGGGCAGCACCAGCCCCGTGGCTGCTGAGCAATGAGCTGTAGAAATGAGAGTATTTAGGACGTTTTTGTTGTTAGGTGCCGTTGAGTCGGGTTCCACTCATAGCGACCCTGTGTACAACAGAATAAAACATGCCTGGTCCTGCGCCATCCTCACAATCCTATTTATGCTTGAGCCCATTGTTGCAGCCACTGTGTCAGTCCATCTTGTTGAGGGTCTTCCTCTTTTTCCCTGACCCTCTACTTTACCAAGCATGACGTCCTTCTCCAAGGACTGATCTCTCCTGATAATACGTCCGAAGTACGTAAGACGAAGTCTCACCATCCTTGCTTCTAAGGAGCGTTCCGGTTGTCCTTCTTCCAAGACAGATTTGTGTGTCCTTCTGGCAGTCCGTGGTATATTCAATATTCTTCACCAACACTGTCATTCAACAGCATCAATTCTTCAGTCTTATTCATTGTCCAGCTTTCGTGTACCTGTGAGGCGATTGAAGACACAATGGCTTGGCCAGGCGCAGCTTAGTCTTCAAGGTGACATCTTTGCTCTTCAACACTTTAAAGAGGTCTTTTGCAGCAGATTTACCTAGTGCAATGCTTCGTTTGATTTCCTGACTGCTGCTTCCATGGGGCTGATTGTGGATTCAAGTAAAATGAAATCCTTGACAACTTCAGTCTTTTCTCCATTTATCACGATGTTGCTCATTGGTCCAGTGGTGAGGGTTTCTGTTTTCCTTCTGTGGAGGTGTAATCCATACTGAAGGCTGCGGTCTTCGGTCTCCATCAGTAAGTGCATCCCGTTGTCGTTCTCTGGACACACGGGGTTAATGTCTCAGTCTTCTAATACCGCTGAAATGCAGTTACCGCGAGGGGGTGGCTTTCAGGAGCAGACATTTATTTTATCACAGCTCAGGAAGCTAGAAGTCCCAATTCAGGGCGCCAGCTCTAGAGGACGGCTCTCTCTGTCAGCTCTGGGGGAAGGTCCTTGCCTCTTTCAGCCTCTGTAGGTCCTCGGTTCTTGGTGATCTCCATGTGGCATCTGCACTTGGTCATCTCTATGTCTAATCTGCTCTTACATCTCAATAAAGGAGCCCTGGTGGCACAACGGATGAGCGCTCAGCTGCTAACCAAAAGGTTGGTGGTTCGAACCCACCCAGTGGCTCCACGGGAGAAAGACCTGGTGACCTGCTCCTGTAAAGATTACAGCTTAGAAAACCCTGTGGGGCAGTTGTGCTCTGTCACGTGGGGTTGCTGTGAGTCAGAATCGACTCGAGGGTACACAGCAACAGTGTGTGTCAGAAGTGACTAGGTTTATGACCCAGCCAACACGGATGTGGCCTCAGAAACACACCGAGGAAAATCTCATTCCCAAACAGGGTCACATCCACAAGTACAGGGGTTAGGGTTCCAACACTTGTATGTTTTGCGGCGCAAAGGAGGGGGCACACTTCCATCCCCAACAGTGATTACAGTGAGGTTCACCTGCTTCTGACTTTCTCCGACCATGGCTTCTGGGAAGTGGGCTGCCCCCCCTTGTGTCTTGGCAGCACTAGGCCGGGGTGATAAACCCAGAGGGGGACGCATGTCCGGGGCTGGGGGCCAGGGCTTGCTCTGCCAGGGCTGCCAGACGTGTGGTATTTCAAGAGAGGCCGAGATCTGGATTCTTCTGGATGAAATCTCCCAATTGCTTGAAACCCTGGGGGCCAAGCAGACCCGACTAGGCCGCCCTCGGCCCCCCCGCATCCCCCCCAACGCGCGCCCCGCCCCGGCATGACCCCAGCCCCCGCCCCCCAGAGCTCGCTGTGGCCCATGACCTTTGGCCTGGCCTGCTGCGCTGTGGAAATGATGCACATGGCAGCACCCCGCTACGACATGGACCGCTTCGGGGTGGTCTTCCGCGCCAGCCCGCGCCAGGCCGACGTCATGATCGTGGCCGGCACGCTCACCAACAAGATGGCCCCCGCGCTCCGCAAGGTAGGCCCGACCCCCTGACCCCGCCGCCCGGGGCCGAGCCCCCCACCGAGACCCCGCCCCTCCCTGCACCGAGCCCCCTACCGAGACCCCGCCCTCCCTGCACCGAGACCCCCACCGAGACCCCGCCCTCCCTGCACCGAGACCCCCACCGAGACCCCGCCCTCCCTGCACCGAGACCCCCACCGAGACCCCGCCCTCCCTGCACCGAGCCCCACTGAGACCCCGCCCCTCCCTGCACCGAGACCCCCACCGAGACCCCGCCCTCCCTGCACCGAGACCCCCACCGAGACCCCGCCCTCCCTGCACCGAGACCCCCACCGAGACCCCGCCCTCCCTGCACCGAGACCCCCACCGAGACCCCGCCCTCCCTGCACCGAGCCCCACCGAGACCCCGCCCCTCCCTGCACCGAGCCCCCTACCGAGACCCCGCCCTCCCTGCACCGAGCCCCACTGAGACCCCGCCCCTCCCTGCACCGAGACCCCCACCGAGACCCCGCCCTCCCTGCACCGAGACCCCCACCGAGACCCCGCCCTCCCTCCACCGAGCCCCCCACCGAGACCCCGCCTTCCCTGCACCGAGACCCCCACCGAGACCCCGCCCTCCCTGCACCGAGACCCCCACCGAGACCCCGCCCTCCCTGCACCGAGACCCCGCCCTCCCTGCACCGAGACCCCGCCCTCCCTGCACCGAGACCCCCACCGAGACCCCGCCCTCCCTGCACCGAGCCCCCCACCGAGACCCCGCCCTCCCTGCACCGAGCCCCCCACCGAGACCCCGCCCTCCCTGCACCGAGCCCTCCACCGAGACTCCGCCCCTCCTTGCACCGAGCCCCGCCATCTCTTCCAGGTGTACGACCAGATGCCGGAGCCCCGCTATGTGGTGTCCATGGGGAGGTGAGTGTGGGGCTCTGTGCGTTCTGCTAATCACGTCAGTCCAGTCGGTAATATCACGCATTTGAAGCAGATGGGGCAGTGACTTCTGACAGATTTTCATACTCTGGTGGTAGCTCCTTCTCCCCCAAGGAGACAACCCAGGTCTCCCTCCCTTCCCCGGAACATTCCCTCCTGTCCAGTTAGACTTGTTCCCCACCCCCAGCAGCAGCCAGGCTGATTTCCCACTGGGTCTCTGCTTCAGAAACATGACAGGCGGCGTTCTCGGACCCTGTTCATCCTTTTGGTATCGTTGAGAACATACACAGCAAAACCACACCAATTCAGTAGTTTCTGCATGTACAGTTGACATCCATTATCTTCTTCCAGTTGTGCGACCATTCTCACCCTCCCTTTCTCAGTTGTTCCTCCCCCAGTAACGTACACTCGCTGCCCCTCGAGGTTCCCATCTAACATTTAGAGTTCCTGTTGTCACTTTGATCCCATAGACAGTTCTTAAAGGAGTACAGTACTCAGAGCAGGAATTCTTCACCAGTTAAGCTGAACCATCCTTTGGTTGTAAGAAGACTTCAGGGGCGTTTTTGGTTGAAGGTTTAGAGATCTCAGGGCAGTGGTTTCGGGGGTGGTCCGTGTCCATGGCTCCAGAAAGCCTGGATTGCGCTCATTCTCCTGCCTGCCCTCCTCTTGATGGCTGCAGTGGGAGGAGGCTCTGGGTCAGGGGTGAGGCCTGGAGGCGGGTCCTGTGGTGGGAGCGGCCCTCAGCGCTGCCTCTCCCCATAGCTGTGCCAACGGTGGAGGGTACTATCACTACTCATACTCTGTGGTGAGGGGCTGCGACCGCATCGTGCCTGTCGACATCTACGTCCCAGGTAGGGCCCCGCCCGGAGCCAGCCCGCCCTGCCAAAAGGGGGGCACCCATGGGTGGGGGCGCACCCAGGCCTTGCCCTTCTCTGTCGGGCGTCTCCTCGGCGGGAAGGTCTGCCAGCTCACCCAGAGGGTGGGCGAGTCTAGAGATCAATGGGACTCATTAGTTGTCTGGAGCTGCCAAGATCTGGCCGCTTGGAGACTAGAGCTTCCCGTGGGTCTGCCTCGTGGAAGCAGAAGCCGGGAAATGCAATGAAAACCAAATAGCAAGAGGTTCCCAGAGGCCACGGTGTTGTCCCCGAGTCCTCGTGCTCTGGAAGGGGCCGCTGGGGTGGCCAAACTCGGCCAATGAAGTCACAGGGCACCCAGTTAGATTAACGTGAATGTCCAAAAAACAAGGGATAACGTTTTTGTATAAGTATATCCCACGCGGCATACGGGATATACTTAGACTAAAAAAAAAAAAGGTATCGATCGTTTATCTGAAATTCACATTTAACGGGCACCCTGTGTTCTGCCTTGGGCTCTTCATGGCCCCTGCCTTGCACAGGTTCTGAGAGACTGGTGTTCTGCCTCCAGAGTGATGCTCCCCAGCCCCTGCCCTCCCTGCAGGCCCTGATCCCCCTTTCTGTGTGCCTGTATCCCTTGGCGAAGGCCTTTCCCCTCCGCGGGAGCTCCCTGGGGGCCGGTACTGGGTTGGTGGGAATCACCACCCACTGGGGCCTCTGTGATTAAGAACCTGGGAAGGGGCAGGGCTGGGCCCCAAGGGGAGGACCCCACTGTTCTTCCTCCCCGGGCCTCTGTCCCTCTGTCCACCCACCTGAGGCCGGCCAGCCTCTGCCCCTGAAGGCCAGCACGGGGACCCTCGAAGTCCCCCAGGTCTGTACAGGGGCCTGCCGGGTGGCCAGGGCACGGGTTGTGGGGGGGCTGGCACCGGGTCCTGCGCCCACCATGGCGAGTGGACAGGAGACTGAGGTGTGGCCCCCACAGGCTGCCCTCCCACAGCCGAGGCGCTGCTCTACGGCATCCTGCAGCTGCAGAGGAAGATCAAGCGCGAGAAGAGGCTCAGCATCTGGTACCGCAGGTAGCGCTGCCGTGTCGACCACACCATCCGCGCTGTTCTCCTGAGGTTGTTAATAAACCCCGCCTGCCGCCCGCTCGCCTGCCTGCCAGTGTCCTGTGTGCTTGCCGGGGGTCCCCCAGCAGGGGTGGGGGAGGGCAGGGCCATGGGAGGACGGCCCCTGGACCCCGTTCCACCTGTACCCAGAATGGCCCAGAACCCCCAGGCAGGGTTGCCGGAGTCCCGGGCAGAGCCTGCCCTTGTCCACTTTATGAAGTCACTGCATCCGGGAGGTGGAGGGACAGGAAGTCAGGGGCCCTTGCACTCCTGCCTCTCTCTCCCCTCCTGGCCCACCCCGCCTCCTGGCCCACGTGGGCCTCTTCCTGGGGTGTGAGGGATGGCCACCGTGCTGTGTGCTGAGCAGCCGTCCCCTCTGGCCCTTTCCGCAGGGTGGGAACTGGAAAGAGACCAGCTACAGCCGTGATCGGCTGTGCCCTAAGCCTGGATGTGGGCAGGGTGGGGGCAGGCCTGGGGCTTCCAAATGGCCCAGAGAAGCCCTTTGAGAACCATCTCCACCAAGGCTTTGGGGGAGACCCAGCACTGCCTCTGCATCCTTTTATCTTTTGGAGTCTGTCCTTGTCACAAACGCGCATACTCATTCAACAGACCTGACCTGGCCAGCTGCTGCCAGTGTTGAAGGTGAGGGCTGCCCTCATCTGTGAAGGATCGAGGCTGGGGTGGCGGGTCCAGGGCTGCAGAGGCTCAGGTGGGAGGGAGGAAGCGTCTGGGCAGAGGGCTTGTGGGGTGGAGGGGTGGGCTGGAGGACCAGGGGGCACACGGCGGGGGCGTGGGCCCCGAGGGCTGGGGGGGGGGGCATGTGGCCCGATGGGCCCCAAGGGCCGGGTGCCCAGCCAGAGGCAGTCAGTGGGGACGGCAGAGGAGCTGGACACGCTGGGTGGATCTGAGAGCTGTTGGGGCAGTGACGGCACCAGGGTGACCAGTGGGGCGTGAGGACACAGGACAGATGGAGCCACACTGGACCTTGGGGGGGGGGGGGCTGCCCCTGCACTGGGGCTGGGGGTGGTGGTGACAAGTCCAGTGTCAGGGATAAGGGGTACAAGACACTTCAGAGCGCATTGCAAGTGAGACTCCACCTCCTGGAGCAAGGGTGCACAGACATGTGCTGGGGACAGAGCCTAGGGGCTCATGCTGGGGATGGACCAAGGGTCCTCATGGACCCTCGACGGCCAGGGGGGAGAGATGCTGGCCTAGCTGGGTGGGGCAGAGACCCATGGATCTGGGCCTTGGTGCTGCCACCCTTGGGGAGCCCTGTCTCTGGACTGCAGCTGCACACCGGAGGGAGGGAGGGCAAGTGGTTCTGATCTGGCTCTGATTGACTGCTCCTGATCAAGGGGTGTTCCTGCCTGGGAAACGGGGTGGCCATCAGTGGTTGATTGGCGATGTCTGCCACAGGACTGGCGATGGCGGCAATAGGTACAGAAGCTGGTCCTCCTGGAGCTCCCGTATTTTTTTTTTTTTTTGACTGGGCAGAGGATTAAAAACACGTTTACACGGTACAGATTGGCGAAGCCCAGTGTTAGCGTTTTATTTCAACCTCAACGACCCTGGAAGGGAGGTAGTAGAGTTCTCGTTTTGGAAACGAGGACAGAGGTTAGGAAACATCACCTGATGTCATACAGCCAGGGCTCTAACCCAGGCTGGGAGGCCAGGGCCTGTGTACCGGCATGGAAGGCACTGAGTGGGGGGTCAAGGGGAGCTGCCAGAGGCCAGGAGACCCGGGGAGCTCAGTGCCTGGTCACCACGGGCGTGATCATCTGCGGGAAGGCATAGTAACGGCAGTCAGCCGGCGGGATCAGCTCCATCACCTCTGTGCGGATGTTCTCCCGTCGGAAGCCTGCCTCCAGCAACGTGGGCACCTGTGTCTCCTAGCAGGGGTGACAGACGAGAAGGCGCTAGGTGGCCTGTGATGGGGTGTCCCCAGCACCCCTGCCGGTGCCCACCCCTCCTTGAACAGGATTCACAAGTGCCAAGGCCCCGGGGGGCTAGACGGCTAGAGAAGGGAATCATGTGGGCGGCAGGTCTCACTGCCACTGGGCAACAGCACTGCAGTCCCACTGGGACAGGAGACCCTCCAGCCTCTCCCTCACAGGGACCAGGTGACCCACCCATGGGCCTTTTCTCCACATCTTCCCAGTGCAGTGAGCCGAGCGGAAGAGTCGCAGTAGAAAAAGGAGACCTGGGCTGCTGATCGCGTTTGCACAGAAATGCGGCACTGCTGGCCGGTGACACCTGGCTGGTTCTCAGGAGCCATCCTGGGCTTAGGGCCTCTGCACACTCTGCAGGGTTTTTCCCTGCCACTGTCTTTCTGGCAGAGGAGTGCGCAGACAAAGCCCCTGAGAAGCACGCTAAACCGATAAAGCGTACTAGACCTGGGGAGAGCGAGGGGAATGTGAGGGGGAGCCTGGGCTGCATCCCAAGGGTACTGGGGAGCCAGGGAAGGCAGCTGAGCTAGAGAGAGGCCTTGCCTGATTTCTGAATGGAGGATCACAGCAGAGTCCAACCCACCTGTACTGGATTGACTAGTGTTTCCCCAAAATGCACATCCACCCAACACCTTGGAATGTGACCTTACTTGGAAACAGTCTTTGCAGGTGTAATTAGTAAACGGAGAAGGGCGGATCCTAAGTCCAATGACTGGTGTTCTTGGAACCAAAAAACCAAACCCGTTGCGGTCGAGTCGATTCCGCCTCCTAGTGACCCTACAGGACAGAGTACAACTACCCTATAGGGTTTCCAGGGAGTGGCTGGTGGGTTCCAACTGCCAACCACATGGTTAGCAGCCAAGCTCTTAACCCCTGTGCCACCAGGGCTCAGTGTCCTTATAAGAAGAGAGAATTTTGGACAGAGACAGAGGGCAGACAGCCATGTGAGGATGGAGGCAGAGACTGCAGTGATGGGGCCACAAGCCCAGGAGCGCCTAGGGCCACAGCTGGGAGAGACAAGGAGGGATCCTGCTTTAGAGCCTCGGGAGGGAGGGCAGCTCTGCCGACCTCCTGAATTCAGACTTCTGGTCTCCAGACTGAGAGGACAGCTCTGTTATTTGGTGGTACTTTGTCACGGCAGCCCCGGCACACTCAGACACCCAGGAGTTCAGCCCCTAGAGCCTGGGGCAGGAGAGCCACAGCCTCCTGGCCTAGGGTCCCTGGCAGCTAGGGGCTGGGACTAGGGACAGGCGGTGGTAAGCCCTGGGCGCTGCACCTCGAACATAGTGGTGATGTCCGAGTACTTGGTCTTCATCAGCTCCCCCCAGGACGTGAGATTGCAGTAGGTAAGGATGCCCCCCGGCTTCAGCAGGCGAAAGGCGTGTTCCTGGGGGACAACATTGGTCAGGGGCCAGGGGTGCAGGCAGAGGGTTTCCTGGGTGGGCGGGCCACCTAGCACCCAGGGCCCCCATGTCCCGGCTGCTCACAGACAAGCGGAAGGTCAGGTGTCCATTCTGGACGGCAGACACCCCCACCACCTGGGCCCCCGGCCACCCAGGGACAGTCCCCTTTACACGGGGCCTTGCACCACCCGTACGCATTCCCACCTTGATGAAGTTGAACTGGTGAGTGTGCCAGGTGTCCTCAGACAGCGGGTACGTGTCATATAGGATCCCTGCACGGAGGACGGACACCCACCGGTCACGGCGAACCCCAGCACAGCCATGGCAGGGGCAGAGATGGGATTCAAACACGGGCCTGAGACTCCTGGGGCTGCACTCTGGGCCATGGCACTGCCTCCTCCATGAATTGTGTCCAACACAGTCACTTGTTCAGGTGTTTGTCATGCTCCTGCTCTCTACCCAGCACACTGTGTCTGCCCTTGAATGCCCTGACCTCCTGCCCAGGGCTCCGGTCTCCACAAGGGTCACATCAGAGGGGTTGATCTCTCTAGAAGGTCCTTCCGCAAGCAAGTGGGGGCTGATAGGAGTGGGAAGGCCCGGCACACTCCTAGTAACGAGTCTCCCCTCCAGCCCCCAGAGCCCCCTCACCATCAAAGTGACCATCTGGCAGAGTGGGTGCCACTTCCTCCCACAGGCCTTTCAAGGGGATGACCTTGGGGCAGAGCAGAAAAGAAGACTGAGGGTCAGAGTGGTCCCCAGAATCTCCCCCACTGCCACCTGCTAAAAGGGAGGGAGGGAGCGGAGAAACTCCAAAAGGAGAAGTCCGTCTCCTGCATGTCTGGGGGGTGGGGGGAAGCCTCCACCTGGAGAGGGGCTAATGGGGGCTGAGGCAGAGGCAGCACCTGGTGCGGCTGCCGCGGGGCCCAGTCCTGGAGCCGCTGGAAGACACCGTCGTTGCACTCGATGACCCAGTGCTCCTCGATGGGCGCCTCCTGGATCCTGGAGGCAGCGATGGCCATGCCGAAGCCCACCTCCAGGACCCGGCCACCTGGATAGACAAAGGGTGTCGAAAGGCAGCCAGGCTGCCCGAGAAGGGGCAACGGCGGGCCCTGGCAGCAAGGAACTTTTTGGCCACATGGGCCAAGGACACAGCAGAGGCGGACAGCCGGAACAGTGTGGGCCTTGGCCAGGGGCCAGTGGCTGGACAGGGAGGCTAGGTGACCACAGTTTTCAGGCCCAGTCTAAGGGAAAGGTCAGACCTTTGGACTCGGAGCCCCATCCCACGCTGTTTGCGTTGGGACACTTATCTCCTGTCTTGGTTACGGTCAGACCTTAATTCGAGGCCTCGTGACCTGGAAAAGTGGGGCGGGGTGGGGGTGGAGATCCTAACTGGATCACAAAGAGGCTGAAACACTCTTAACCAAGCAGTCTTCTCTCCACTGTGTCAGATACCCTTATGTGCCCATCTGCCAGGTGGGGACACTGAGGCCCAGGGGCCAGAAACTGCACCCTGGGCTCCCAGGGGGGCCTTTGCGAGGTCTGGGAGCCCCCGCACCCCTCAGTGCCACTGGGAAACCCGGCAGACAGGCAGCCACACGCGCCCAGCTGTCTCCCTGCTCTCAGCTTTCCCTGGGCTATTCTTAGCCGGGGGAGGGAGTGGGGCTGCCCGGATGCGGGGCCACCGAGTCCTGCCACATGCCCTATTCAGCACTTGGGGGGGTCCCCGCGTCTGCGGACCCATCCCGCGCCCCGGAAAGGAAGTTCCCAGGACTTAGGGGACGCCCACAACCTGCAGGCCTGTGCCGGCACAATCCCAATTCAATTCACTCGACCCATTAGCAGCCCCAGTTTTCAGGCGGGTAAACGGAAGCACAGAGAGGCGCTGGCGACGCCCAGCCTCCGTTTACCGCAGGCTACCTCTGGAGGAGGCGGCAGCGGCCAGGGAGTGCATGTACGGCGTCTCCCAGCGCTCCATCACCGGCTTGCCCAGGATCTGCAGGTGCGTGTCCCCCGCGTCGTAGGCCGCGGGCGCCGCGCCCCACGCGGGGCTGCAGTTCTCGCCGGGCGCGAAGATAGGGGCGGCGCCGGGGGCGCTCATGGTGCGGCTGGCGGGAGCGCGGGGATCTCCGCTCCGGGGTTCGCTCTGCGTGGCACGGCCTACAGGGCCTGTTGGACGGTGGGCGGGGCCCTCGGGTCGGGCTATGGGCGGGGCCTTGCTGCGGCGGACAGGCCGATGGGCGGGGCCTGTAGGTCAGTGGGCGGGGCGTGTGGTGGAAACGGGGGGGGGGCTGGAGCTAGCAGGGGACTAGGGGTGGGCTGGGGAGGGACCGGAACACCCCTAGCGGCCGCTAGAGAGAACGCACGGACCCCCGACGCAGCCTATCCTCTTCGGAATGGGTAGGTAGCGATCCCCTCACCTTGTTCCTCACCAGCCTTAGTTTCCCCATCTGTCACTTTCCATGTGTGAGGATCGGATCGCATGCTTTTCCAGGCACTCGAGTGGACCCCGCCTCATGACGACCCCATGTGTGTCAGAACAGAACCGCGCTTCATAGGGTTTTCAATGGCTGATTCTTTTAGACCACCAGGCCTTTTTTCCCAGGCCCTTCTGGATGGCCACCAATCGTCTGTCACTTTGTCATACTGTGGTGGCTTGCACGTTGCTGTGATAGTGGAAGCTATGCCACCAGTGTTACAGATGCCAGCAGGGTGACCCATGGTGGACAGGTTTCAGTGGAGCTTCCAGACTAAGAGACTAGGGAGAAGAACCTGAAGTCTACTTCTTAAAACATTTGCCAGTAAAAACCTTAGGAACAACAGCAGAACATTAATGCAATGCCGGGAGATGAGCAACTCAGGTTGGAACCAAATGCGTTGCCATCAAGTCGATTCCAACTCATAGCGAACCTATAGGACAGAGGAGAATTGCACCATAGGGTTTCCGAGGAGCAGCTGGTGGATTCAAACTGCCGACCTTTTGGTTAGCAGCTGAGCTCTTAACCACTACACTACCAGGGCTACCCTCAGGTTGGAAGACACTCAAAATAGAACTGGGGAAGAGCTGCCTCCTCAAAGAAGAGTCGAACTTAATGATATGGATGGAGGGAAGCTTTCAGGACCTTCATTTGCTGGTGTGGCAAGACTCAAGATGAGAAGAAACAGCTGCAAACATCCATTAATAAACGGAACATGGAACATACAAAGTATGAATCTAGGAAAATTGGAAGTTGTCAAAAATGAAATACTCAAAGATCGATATCCTAGGCATTAGTGAGCTGAAATAGACTGGTATTGGCCATTTCGAATCGGACAACCATATGGTCTACTGTGCCAGGAATGACAAATTGAAGAGAAATGGCGTTGCATTCATCTTCAAAAAGAACATTTCAAGATCTATCCTGAAGTACAACGCTGTCAGTGATAGGATAATATCCATACGCCTACAAGGAAGACCACTCAATACAACCATTATTCAAATTTACACACCAATCACTAATACCAAAGATGAAGATATTGAAGATTTTTACCAACTTCTACAGTCTGAAATTGGTCAAACATGCACTCAAGATGCATTGATAATTACTGATGATTGGATTGTGAAAGTGGAAACAAGAAGGATCAGTAGTTGCAAAATATGGCCTCAGTGATAGAAATGATGCTGGAGATCGCATCACAGAATTTTGCAAGACCGTTTCACTGGAAATACCTTTTTTCAACAACACAAATGGCAAGTATACACATGCACCTTGCCAGATGGAATACACAGAAATCACCCTTCAGTATGGATTACACCTCAACAGAAAGAAAACAGAAGACCTCACAACTGGTAAACGGAGAAAATACTAAAGTTGTCAAGGATTTCATTTTACTTGGATCCACAATCAATGCCCATTGAAGCAGCAGTCAAGAAATCAAATGACGTATTGCATTGGGCAAATGTGCTGCGAAAGACCTTTTTAAACTGTTAAAAAGCAAAGATGTCACTTTGAGGACGAAGGTAGGCTTGACCCAAGCCATGGTATTTTGAATCGCCTCATATGCATCTGAAAGCTGGACAATGAATAAAGAAGACCGAAGAAGAATTGACACCTTTGAATTATGGTGTTGGAGTAGAATATTGAATATACCCTGGACTGCCAGAAGAATGAACAAATCGGTCTTGGAAGAAGTACAGCCAGACTGCCTCTTAGAAACGAGGATGACGAGACTTTGTCTCTTGTACTTTGGACATGTTATCAGGAGGGACCAGTCCCTGGAGAAGGACATCATGGTTGGTAGATGGTCAGCTAAAAAGAGGAAGACCCTCAGGGAGATGGATTAACAGTGGCTGCAACAGTGGGCTCAAACATAGCAATAATTGTGAGGATGGCGCAGGACCGGGCAGTGTTTCATTCTGTTGTACACGGGGTCGCTGTGGGTCAGAACTGACTCGATAGCACCTAACAACAACAACTTCTGGATGGATTCAAACTTCCAACGTTTCGATTAGCAGCCGAGCTCTTTAACCATTTCTACCATGTCGGGAGTTTGCAAGGGCCTTGCACAGTATTTAAATTCATTCAAGCTTCAGATGAAGCTACCTGCGGGTTCTGCTATTATCCCCATTTTACAGATGGGGAAACTGAGGCTCTGTTATGGATTGAATTGTGTCCCCCAAAAAGATATGTTCAGGTCTGAACCGCCGGTACCCGTGAACTTCACTTCGGTCACTTCCTTGTTCAGAGCCCTGCTTGATTCCTGCTAGTCCTGCCGACCACCTACACAGCTCCTATGCCCACCCACTACCCTGGGCCTTTCCACATACTGTCTCCTCTACTTGGACAGCTTCACTCTCTGTTTGCCTGGTCACCTCCTCTTCCTGCCTCTTGGGCGCACACCTCCTCTAGGAAGCCCCCCCACCCCCGTTGTCCCAGGCCAGGAATGACCCTGTTAGAAGCTGAACCTACCAAGAACCTCTCCCTAGTATTTCACTCACTGAAGGCATTTCTTCGTGGGATTAGTGTGCATCTGACAGGCTGTCTGATGTGAAGTGCTGAGTGCACGTTGGGGTCTCCTGAGGCTTGGGTGTGATGGCCCTGTTGATTTCATGGCACCCTTGGGGGAAAGAGCAGATGTCGTCAGGCACCTGACTTGGCCTTATGCAGCACTGGGTTGTCATGTGAAGTCATCCTGAGTGGTCCCCCTGCCCACTTTGCAGGCCTGTCTCCAGCAGCCTAGGGCTTCCTGTGAGGCATGGCCAGGGCTGCTCCCCCATGTAAACAGGCGACACTCACTAGATACCACCGAACCTGAGGGATGTCCCGGGATGCCCTTCCTGAGACAGGAGACCACCAGTTACCACCCAGTTGACTACTGACTCACGGCAACCCCATGCATGTCAGAATAGAACTGCACTCCATAGGTTTTCAGTGGCTGATTTTTCAGAAGGAGATGGCCAGTCCTTTCTTCTGAGGCACCTCTGGGGGAACTTGAACCTCCAACCTTTTGGTCAGCAGCCGAGTGCTGAACCGTCTGTACCGTACCACCTGGGGCCTCCAGCTTAAACACCCCTTTATGATCTCACCGTGTGTGTGGGTCAGAAAGCCAGGAGACGCTCTGCTGGGACTCCTCCTGCCTCACCGTCTTTCCCAGGCTGAAGGTGAGGTATTGGCCGCTGCTGGGATCTCATCTAAAGACCTTGCTTCAATATCAATGTCATGTTTTTCCTGCGGATATAGCATTATAATTTTTAGATAAAAAGGGACCAAAACTTATGTATTAGACATGCCTAGATTCACGCTGAGGAAAACTCAGAAAAGGGCTCCCACAGGCGTTTGTCACAGCATTTGTCCTGGGGTGGTGGTGTGCGGTGTGCTGATGGCGAGTGGATTCTGACTCATAGTGACCCCATGTGACAGAGTAGAACTGCCCTGTATGGTTTTATAGGCTGTCATCTTTCTAGGGGAAGAGCCCTGGTGGCACAGTGGTTAAAGTATTCGGCTCCTAACCAAAAGGTTGGCGGTTAGAACTCACCAGCCGCTCCTCTGGAGAAAGATGGGGCAGTCTGCTTCCGTAAAGATTGCAGCCTTGGAAACCCTATGGGGCAGTTCCGCTCAGTCCTATAGGGTCGCTATGAGTAGGAATCGACTCGACAGCAGTGGGTTTTGGATTTTAATCTTTATGGGAACAAATGAACAAATCTTTCTCCCTGGAGCTGCTGGATGGGTTCAAACTGCCAACCTGTTGGTTAGCAACTGAGGATGTTAACCATTGCACCACCAGGCTCCTCTGCTCTGGGGTAGAAGGGAGGAAATAAATGGGGAGGAGGGAAAACAGCCTTTTCTATCTTGTCTTTTTAAAAAGCCTTGAAGCAAACGGATGAAACCTAACATGTTCATTTTAGTGGCAGGTACATGACTCTGTTATTTTATACCTTGTAGACGCCTGTATCGTTAACGGGCTCCCTGGGTAGTGCAAATGGTTAATGTGCTCGGCTCCTAGCTGAAAGATTGAAGGTTTCAGGTCACTCAGAGGTGACTTGGATGAAAGGCCTGGCAATCTACTTCTGAAACATCAGCCACTGAAAACCCAATGACACCACTGGACTCTGTCACACACAGGGTTGGCATGTCAGAGTTGACTCGACAGCATTTTTTTTTTTTTAATAAATGGATTCTAATAACAATTACCTCCAGTGGTTATCGTCACTGATTACACCCAATTGCTTGCAATCTGCAAAATGGCCAAGGTGTATTTTAAACGTTTTATTTTTCACTATTTGCCCGTGACCTTATTCCTTCATTCCTGGTATTTATTTAATGATGATGAGTAAATTAAATTATCAGGCAGTCCAGAGGCTGACAGGTTTTAAGTCACTAGGCAGTACTTACCACCATCTGAAGAAACCACACATATATTTAGTATTGTCTGTGTAGACCTGGGTCTCTTCCTAGGTACTGCTGACATGGGGCTGGATATTCTCTGGAGTGGAGCCGTCCTGTGCACTGCAGGGTGTCGAGCAGCATCCCTGGCCTTCACCCACTCGATGCCAGTAGCACCTCCTAGTCATGATAACCAAAAAGGTCTCCAGACATTGCAGTCGTCCTCTGGGGGTCAGAATGCCCCCAGCTAGAAACTACTGGTGTAGGCCGGTGAGGACAGGAACTAAAATAGTACTTGGCACATAGTAGGAGCTCAATCACTACGTGTTGATAATCATGGAACTGACATGAATAGATCTGCAGTTCTTCCCTGACTTCAGAGTGACCTTCGGCTTCTCGGACCCTCGGTGTCCTCTTCTATGAAATGGGGGCACTGGGAGAAGCCAAGGCGCAGGAAAGGAACATGTGGCCCCGTGGCGTCGGGGCTAGGACCTCATCACCAGCTCGGGCCACGCGAGGAGGTGACTTGCAAGCAGAGCAACCAGAGTCGAAAAGGAAACGGAAATGCCGCCAGCACCCCGCGGTGCCTAGCAGGGAGCGCCAACCCTTGCAACCGCGCACGCGCCCTTCGCCGCCGCGCACGCACGCTTGCACGCACGCACGCGCCCGCACGAGGCTCGGCCCTGGCGTGCACGCCCCCTGCGAGGGAGGGGGCGGGGCCAGCACTCCGGACTTCATTTCCCAGTGCACCCCGCGGCGACATCGGCAGCCGCCCGGGAGGAAGGCCGGCGAGGGGCGCCCGCGACTGCGGCGGCGCAGACCCCACACGCACGTACGCACGCACGCACGCCCGCACGCCCGCACGCCTCACCCTTGGCCCAGCCCCCGGCGGCCCCTTGCGGGAGCGCGCCCGGGCGTGCGCAGGGCGGCGGCGCGGGCGCGGGGGCGCGCGGTGACCGTTGGCGCTGAGGGGAGGAGGCAGCAGCCGCCGCCGCTGCCGCCGTTGCGCAGATCCGGGCCGCGGCTGTGGAGAAGGCGACGCGGCGGGTGACCTTCCGGAGGCGGGAGCGAGCGAGGAGGCCCGGGCACGCCGAGCGCCGCCGCCGCCATGAACAACTCGGGCGCTGACGAGATCGGGTGAGGACGGGCGGGCGTCGGGCCTGCGCCGCCGCCGCCGCCGCCGCCGCCGCCCCGGGCCGCCTGGCCCGCGAAACGCCGCCCCCGGGCCCGCCCCGCTCAAGGTCACGCGGGCGGGGACCGGAGGAGCGCGGCCCCTGGGCCCGGGGTGCCCGAGCCCCGACTTCCAGGCCGGGGGATCCTGAACCGGCGCCCTTGGGTGGCCTGGGGCGTCCCCGCCGTTCCCCGGCTTCCTGACGGGGGTACCCCGGACGGGAGCCCGGGGGGGTTTTGGGTCTCCTATATTTGGCTTCTCGGCTGGGGGGGGACCCCGAACGGGTGTTCTTTGGGGTTCAGGATGCCCCTTCGCCATTTCCCGCCCCAGGGGACCCCCTTTGGGGGTCCAGGACGTCCCTGTCACTTCCTTGAGAGGGGGACCCCGAACGGGTGCTCTTGGGGGTATCCAGTGCCCCTCTTTCCGGCTTCCTGATGTTGGGGGGGACCCCGAACGGAAGCCTTTGCGTGGTTTGGGGCGCCTCTTACTGATTTCTCGGTTGCGGGACCTCGAATGGGAGCCTTTAGGGCTCCAGGGCGCCTTTTCTCGCCTTCCCGCCTTGGGGGACCTTGAATGGGAGGCCTTGAGGGGTCCGGGGCGCCCCAGCCCGCGCCCGAACTTGGCGCGTCGGCGCACGTGGCGGCCCGGCCCGGGGGTTTCGGTTCTGCCGCCGCCCGACTTCTTCCATCCCGGACTGGGGTCGGCGGGCCCCGGGGGCCCAGCCGCGCCCGGCCGCGTCCCCCCAAAGCAGTGCGAGCGGGGGGCCCGGTGCCCAAGGTTAGGAGAGCGGCCGGCGCCCGCCCGCGCGTCCATCTCGGCGCGGCCCCACCTGACCGGGATGGCGGCGGCGCTGTGTTTTTGTTTTGTTTGAGCCCTTCCTGCTGCTCCTTCCCCGTTGCGTGTGTTGAAAATACAGAAAAAGGGAAGCGCGAGGCCGGGGCGCCGCTGTAGCAGGGGAGGTTTGTGGTAGTGAAGTCCCCCCCCCCCTTAATTAGAGCTTTGTCTGATGATGCTAACGAGCAGGGATCCCCGAGAGCCCGGTCCGCGGAGCGGTGGCCTCTAGTTTCTCGCAGAACCAGGCTTCCACGGCCAGCGACCTGACCGTTCAGTTCTTCCTCGAAAAAGAAGGGGAACCACCTGGCATCGGGCTCTTGGTGGAGACGTCTGCCTGTAGCCTCGACAGAGGCAGCGTGTTGGGAGCGCTTGGTGTGGTGAGTGACCAGTCGTTGCCTGGTGGACGCTTGGCCTCCGGGCTCCCCTTCCTCTCCAGCTACAGGTTACACTCGCGAACCCGAAGCGCTTTTTATGGGCTCCTCACCCCCCAAAACGAAAAGCAAACACTTTTTAGATAGGCAGGAGGAAGCCCCTGGCTCCCAGCCTCTCCATTGTGAAATGTGTCCAGTTGCTTTCAGGCCTTCTGTGGAAAGTTGGGGCGTTTTTTATGTGAAGCTAGGAAATGGGGGACAGGCACTGATGAAACAGAAGTGACTGTGACAGGCCAGCTAGCAGATCTCTGGGTGAACATGGATGTGTCGTTCCAGCAGCCTTCTGCTGGGGTGGATGGGGGCCCTGCCTTCTCACCTGGGAGAGGTGGATGTTTAGGGAAAGAAGGAGCCGTGGAATCCTCCCGTATGCCCAGGGAGTTGGGGAGCAGGCCCAGGTGCTGAGAGCTCCGGCAGCTCACCCCTGCAGCACCTCTCAGGAGGGAGAATGTCTTACCCAAGCTTTAGCTGTGAGGAAGTTGGGCAGAGCAGAGCAGTGTCCCCCTCCCCCAGAGCACACACTTGGCAAGGGCAGGGCCAGGGTCTCAGCTTGGGTCTGGAAGTGCCACCCTCTGCCCTGCACAAACTCGAGGCCCCTAGGGGTGCTGCTCCTTCCGTCCCAGTGATCTGGTTGTCACTGAGGCCCCCTACTCTGGTTGGGGCCCCGTCCCCACCCTGGCGGGTCCCCCACGTAGCCTGAACTGTAAAACACAGGTTGCCCCAGCAAGTTTGTAGCGCCTTGGAGAGAAACACAAGCTTTTGTTTTACATAGGAAACGTGTTCCCAGCTATGTGGGAAATCTGAGGTGGACTCTGAGTTCCTCGCTCTGTGCCAGGTGTTAGGGAAGTTGCTGTGGCCGGTGAAGCTGCCAATGGCAGACCTCAGTGGTTAGCTGTGGGCGTGTGTGCTGGTGCGGACCTTGTCAGGGCCTGAAGGGCTGAGTGATCTCTGATGATGCCATGGCTCTGGTCTCCCCTCGGCCCTGCCCGAGTGGGCCCCCAGGCTTGGAAGGTGTGAGGGGCTGGTTCTCAGGGTCCACAGCACCGGAGTCTCACCTGCAGGCCAGGGTTAAGCAGGACTGTGTCCTGAAGCTGATCCACTCGCTTGCACTGCTGAGGTTGAGCCTGTTTGGCTGTGCCGTAGCCTGCTTAGGAAGCACTGTCTGGTGGAGACGATGCTTTCCTGCTCTGCTCTCATTTTCACAGCCAGCCGGAGGGGCTCATGACATCCCCAGGGAACGGCATCTCCAGGGAGGGGAGGCCGCCCAACTTACGGTGGGACAGGGCACCCTATACTGTTCTCCCTCCTATCCGAAGCGCCTTCTGGCTCTTCTGTGGGAAGGGGCTAGGGCGGTGCCTGGCAGGGGTGGCCTGAGGCCTTACTTGCTGACCCCTTGGCCTTGAAGGACCATTCTGAGTCCCTGGGCTGCTGTGCCTTGTGTAAAAGGAGGTGGCCCCAAGCAGTGGGTCCTTACAGACCCCCTCGCCAGGTCTCTGGGGCCTCCCTGTGCCCCACGGGCCCCATGGCGTCATAGGAGTGTCTGCTGTGGCACCTCGGCAGTGTCCTATCTGCTGCTGCTATTGTTCGGTGCCGTCATAGCGGCCCAGTGTACAACAGAACAAAACACTGCCCCGTCCTGCACTGTGCTCACAACTGTTGTTATATTTGAGCCTGTTGTTGTCTTGTCTGCTGGGCTCTTCCTGTTTGGGTCACCCCAGGACTGGGACGCTAGGCATCCCTAAGGAAGGTGTCACTGAGAAAGGAAGGTTGGCTGGAGGGGGGAACGCAGAATAGCGCATGGGGGTCAGAGTAGAGGATGTGGGGTGCAGCCCATGTCCACGTGGCTCCAGGCCCGATGGCCAGGGTGGGATGATGGCTGAGGAACATCCAGAACACAGGACGGTCCACAGGCAGCAGCTCTGGGTCCTTTGGGGCCGTAATTGTGGAACGGTTCTGGAAAGGCCTGGGGAGAAGACCCCAGGCAGCAGTCACAGGCTGGGCCTGGACGGCGGGTCCCATGCCTGCTAGAGCACCGGAGAAGGCTGGTGCCTGTGTTGTTGGGAGGGGAGGAGAGAGGGTCCTGTCCAGAGCTTTTCCAGTGCTTTTGAATTACCCTGCAGCAAGGTCTCCCCGCGGCACTGCTGACTTGGGGGTCAGGGGCTGTATCATTCTCTGGGGTGGGCTGTCCTGTGCACTGCAAGGTGTTGAGCCGCATCCCTGGCCCCCACCCACTTGAAGCCAGTAGCAACCCCCCCCCCCCCGAGTCGTGACAACCACAGATGTCCCAGGACATCACCAAGTGTCCCTTGGGGCAGAGCCACCCCTGGCCAAGAAGCACCGTTTGGGATGCTGTTTGCTGTTCTTGGCCTTGGTCCACGATGTCTGTGCGATGTGTGTCTTGTGGTTGTGGAACTTGCTGCCGGTGTCAGGTTGGGTTTGAGCCTGAGATGCTGCCCGCAGCGTTGAGTGCTTTCCTGAGCCACTTCCCCTGGCTTTTTTGTACTTGTGGTGAATAGGTGAGAAGACGTTTGCTATTTCAGCACTCCTCACGGGTACGATTCAGTGGCATTGAATGTGTTGTTCACACTGATCAGCCATCACCGTGAACTGTCCCCACGGCCGGGGTCGTGGTGGTGGGGCTGGCCTGGCTCACGACAATCATTGACGGTGATGGCAGGGCCGGTATTGTGTCCCCTTGGGGATTCCTTGGGGATTAGGGAGACTGAGGCTTAGAGGGGCCAGGGGACTTGCCCAGGGTTACCTGAGGAGTGGACGTGTCAAGAGTGGATCCCCTCCTTCTGCCGTGCATGTGGCCCTCGTGGGGGTCGGCCCCAGATGCAGGGGAGCTTGGCTCCCTCGTGACTGAGAGTCGCCGGTCTGGCCCAGTTGTGTCCTTTCCGTAGACGTGATTGGAGATGCTGTTGTAGTGGGTCTGCTCAGGAGGAGCTCTCGTCTGAGCCCGGTGCCTATCACCCCCAGCTCTGGAGGTGCCTGGGGAGCCCGTGGGCTGCAGTTGGGCCAGGTGAACGTGCAGGTGGTGTTCAGAGGCCCTGGGAGTGCCAGGGCCAGGCCTATGCCTTTGGAGCCCGTAGCAGTTTGTGTGGGGTTTCTTGGGTCCTGTGGCCCCACAGTCATGGGGGACGCAAGAAGGGAATGAGTCACAGGGGCAGGTGGTGGGCGCAGGCTCACAGCCCATGGGGCAGCGCTTTGGGGTGAGGGCAATCCATGTTCCATTGGTCCTGTGCCACTCCCAGCACCGACTTCTGTGTGGGGAAACTGAGGATCCTGTGTCCCCCTACTCAAGCACGTGTGTTTTGAGACACAGGCTCTGGTTTATGTACAGGCACATTTGCAGCACAGCCGCTATTGGTCACAGGCATTTCACGTCCTGCCCCGTGAGGAGGAAGCTGGGCCGGGGCCTGGGCCGGGGCCAGGGAGGGCGGTGCTTTCCAGAAGCTGATCCTGTGGCCCTTCCTGGTGGCCGCCTGTTCTGTGCCAGGTGGGCCATGGCTGGCGCTGGGCCCAAAGGAAGGAACGCCTAATGTGGCTCCCAACGGCTCCGAGGGGTATCTCAGCCCTGGCCGGCAGGGTTGCCTCAGGGCGAGGCGGGCCTGTCACTCTGGGAAGCTTGCCAGGTACTGCTTGGGAGACAGGCCCCTGGTGCCAGCTGGGGTCGGTGCAGGCACACAGGAAGCCCTCTGAGGCCTCACTTCCTGGTGCAGCCACCATGCAGTTGCTCTCGAGCAGGGATGGTGATCACCCAGGGGCGGTGGTTGTCTGAGGGTGAGGTTGGGTGCCACAGGCAGGACAGGGTACACATTAGTGCAGGACCCCAGGATAAGGGTGCCCACATCATGAGGTGTACCTGTGTGACTGCCTCAGAGCTGGGATGTGGGTAGGGAGAATCGCTGTGTCAGGTTTTAGGCCTCGGGGGCCATGCAGGCAGATCACAGAGGTCACTTAGTGAGACCTGGTGGTGGTGAGCAGGGCTTGAACGACAGCTCCACTTGGTGGGGTCTCTGCCTCCAGACTGTGGGCTGAGGGGCCGCCCCCATCCCACCTGGAAGGGCATAACAGCCAGGAGTGTGAGTGTGCCCTGCACCAGAGCTGTTGCCCGTGGGAGTGAGGGGCTGCTCTGGGGACGCCGTCAGCCAGGTGGTGACTTCCCGCCCACCAGGCCACTTCAGGGGTCAAGCAGGGGCTGGGGAGCTGGGTATTTTTAGCTCATCCTTTAATCTGCATTGTGCAGTTTTGTAAATACCTGCTAGACCTTAGCTTTGCACGGTGCCCAGTCTGGTTTCTGGTCTGAGCAGGCTGTGGCTAGGAGGACTTGGCCATTCACTGGTCCACTGGCAGTGCCATCCCAAGGGAGCTGACGAAGGCCTCCAGCCCCCGGTGGCCAGCTGCACGTGAGTTCTGCCAGCTGTTCCTGCACTGGGCAGCAGACTGATCGAAAGGCTCCTAATTCTCAGGCCCCGCTTGGAGGCCCCCTCTGTGCCTGGGTGCTGTGATGGCGGGCCCACTTCACTTCCACATCCCAACACCTTGTGAAGGTGGCAGCAGGGGCCACTCTGGTTTCACAGGTTGAGACTGTGTGCCAGGTGCTGGGCTCTGGCGAGGTCCCTGCAACTGGGGGTGAAACGCTGCCAGCACAAGCCACTGGGGCCTCCTGGAACCTTCTGGGGAGGATGTGTCTCACCTGATGCTGGTTCTGAGCAGGAGTGAAGGACACATGAGTGTGTGCAGCCCTGTGCCAGGCGCTGGCTTGGGCCCGTCTTCCCCCCTCAGAACGAGCAGGTCTGTAAAGACAAGACATCCCGGGCTGTGTTCCCAGGACCAGAAGCGATGCCACCATTGTGTCAAAGGAAACGTAAATTCTGACACTCAGCAGTGAAGATTCTACAGAGTCCAACTTACAGATGCATTGAGAGAATGGTCCAGCCATCCCCACGTGCCCCCGCCAGCAGGCTCCCCCAGTGCCATAGCTCACCCCGTTTGCACGTCATCTCTGTGTGCTGTACACATGTGCTGCGTGTGTGCGCACACACCTTCTTCTTGAGCCGTGTGAGCTGTAGAACGAGGTTGTGAATGGGGCCTTCAGTGGAGGTCCTGCCCTGGACTGATGCACATCGTGGGTAGAACCCCAGTCTTCTAAGCCACAGGCGGGTTCTAGTTGTCAGTTGCCCCGGTAACGTTCTCTCAGCCTTTCCTCCTTAATACCTAATCTTGCTATTTCACCAAGGCCCAGACCTAGACCGGTCTGACGGGTTCCTTCCTTGTGGGCCTCTAGGAGGGCCGCCTGCTCAGGGTTGGAGGCATGGGGGTGCGTGGGGCAGGGAGAGGTGGCGTTTCTTTCCATGAACAGGTTGCTTCTCTGCAGCACTCTTGCCTATTCCCATGCGAGGCCCGGCGGAGGGTCCCCACCTCTCCTTTGCCAGCACCCAGAATTGGCAGGGAGAGGAGGCAGGCGTACCGTGGCCGTGGCGACCTGGTTCTGAGAGTCCAGAGAAGACGAGATTTCAGCTTCACGAAGACTGACTGAGCTCCTGCTGCTGCTGGGCAGCACGTTTCCCGTGAAACCTGTCCTCCGGATCTGGTTTCTCATCCTCCCCAGACCAGACGCGGGCCGGGGGCGTCCGGGAGACGGTGGTGGTGGGAAGGCCTTAGACCCAAGGATGCAGCTCTCCTAGCTGTTTGCACAGGGCTGGTCAATGGAGGTGAAGCTCACCGGGCCTGATGCTCCCCAGGTCTAGCGGGACAGTGGCGTGCTTGTGAGGCTGTTCGTGGAGTGAGTCATTGGGGGCTGTGGCAGAGGACAAGGGCCTGCTCCCTGCATTCCCTCAATGGCTGAAGGGGGAAGTACTCAACCTTGCGAGGGCTTTGTGTCTTCATGTGGAGGCTGCAGCCCTGGGAGGCTGGGTCAGGGACACAGGTCCTCTGGCTGTAAAAGCTTGGTCAGTTGACACCTGGGTCTTGGCTCAGCAGGGTCCTGGTGGGTCAGGCGTGTGTGACCTCGCTGCTTGGGCCCTTTCCTCTGGGGAGGATGGGTAAGTGGGGTCTTGGTAGCGCCGCCGTCTGACCCACTGTCCTCGTCTGTCATCCCCACCACCTGGGGTTTGGGTGGACGTGACCGGGTGGCCACGTGGGTGCTGCAGGGGCACAGGGTGAGCAATCTGCAGTGGGGCTGGAACCGCCAGGTGAATGGGGCCCAGGGCGGTGGGCAGCACGGGCACCATGGGGCAGGAGGCCGCCATCAGAGGACCCACGCCTGGCTGTATGCCATTGGTGTGGGGTCTGCCCTGAGGCCCCTTCCCAAGATGGACCCCATCCTGGTGGTTGTCAAAGGCTCTGTGGGTGGCCAGGGCGTTGGTGTGGGTTCTGGGCTGCCCTGAGGGGTGTAAGGTGCCCCGAGAGGAGGTACAGGTTGGGCTAGGTTGTGCGGGTCACCCAGATGAGGGGGGTCACTCAGGCTGCAGGGCCGGTGGTGGGGTGCCGGTTCTGCACCTGGAGCTTGGGGGGCGGCCCACTGGCTGCAGGCTCTTGTTTGTGAGCTCGGGCCGCTGTCCAAGGTTTATCTTCCACGCCTGCAGTGGAGTTCCCAGGGTCCTTGTGACCTGGCCTCTGTCTGCGTGTATGGGCTTGTGCACGTGTGCCTCGTGTGGTGTGAGTGTGCCTTGTGTTCCCTGTGTGTGTGAGGCTCTGCGCTTCTCGACTCTTTTTCCACATTGTGAAGTGTGTGAACGTCGCAGACAGCCCCTCTGGAGCGGCCCTGGCTGCGTGCTTACCGCGGCCCAGCCTCAGTCCGGTGCTGTCTGTGTGTCATTACAGCACTCTGTTCTGCAGTGCCAGCGAATCATTTGTGTCTGCAGACGCCCCTGTGCCCTGTCGTGTAGACTGGGGACCGTGGGAGGGGTTTCTGAGTGAGGAGTGTTCTGCCTCTAAATGCTTGTTTGTGCTGTGTTGCAGGAAGCTCTTCGTGGGCGGCCTGGACTGGAGCACAACGCAAGGTGGGTGCAGCCTGTGTGGGCGGGAGCCCAGTGTGCCTGGGTCCTTGAGCTGTGTGAATTAGCTTCTTGCCGCGGTATCTTTTAAATCCCTGTGACACTGTCTTTATTTTGGGAGCATCGAATTGGGAGTTGGGTGGGGCAGAAAGCAGCTGTCATTCACTTTGGAATTGTCAGGCTTGGTGTTGATGTTTCTCGTGCAGGTTCCTGGCTAGGGGCCACGTAGGGCTGGAGGCAGGAGGGCTCACACCACCCTCCCCGTGCCCTCCCTAGCTCTGGTTCTGCCGGGCAGTCTGGGGTTTAGAACCGAGGAGGGGGAGTTTGTGACATTGTCATGGTAGCATGGGGGCCTCCCTGGAATCGCACCCTCCTGGGTGCTGGGCCCTGGGCCTTTCTCATGGGTATAAAAGTGACTCCTTTATCCTTCCCTTACTTCTCGTCCTCCCCAAATGAGCAACGGATGAGCCGCTTGAAAAGTTGCTAGTTCCAGACTGTTGTGGCGAGGCTGATAAACTAGGAGTGTGTGTGTGTGCTTCTGTGTGTGTGTTTACACGCCCACGGTGAGACTTGTGCTTAATCCCCTGGTTGTATGTGTTTCTGTTTTCTGTCCCCACTGGCTGAGCAGAGACGCTACGCAGCTACTTTTCCCAATATGGAGAAGTTGTAGACTGTGTTATCATGAAAGATAAAACCACCAACCAGTCTCGAGGTTTTGGGTTTGTCAAATTTAAAGACCCAAACTGTGTGGGGACGGTGCTGGCCAGCAGACCACACACCCTGGATGGCCGGAACGTAAGTCCTCCCCGGGCGCTCCCCTCGGTCTGTCCCTGCTTGGCGCCCTTTGGCTGTCTTCACGCGGGCTCCGTCTACGGGGCGCAGGCGATGTTTAGCTGGTGTGGCGGGTGCTGGGGGACCGCGTGCTTGTAACTGCGCTGCTACCTGCTTCGCTGGCACTTTCTGTCTGAGAGCACATAGTTTCCTACTCACAATGCCTTGTTTGGAACTTCCCACAGATTGACCCAAAGCCGTGCACGCCCCGGGGGATGCAGCCGGAGAGGACACGGCCCAAGGAAGGCTGGGTAAGGGGCTGGGCTGCGGGAGGGTGAGGCTTTGAGCTGGCTTTTTGCTCATTGGGATTGAGAGCAACAGAAGGCCCTCTGGTGACATTTGAGCAGCGGAGGATTGCTCAGGTTTATCTACAGCTCTGAGTGTCTCACAGCCCAGAGAATTGGCCTCAGTCCACTTCTGACCACACCCCTGCTCACAGCAGAGCCTCTCATTGTTCCTTCTGTGACCTCCACCTGGCCCCGCTCCACCATCTGATCTCTGCTTGGTGGCGTCTTCTCCCTCCCAGCGGCTGGAGTGTCCGTCCATTCTGCTCTGCCGGGCCCGGTGGCCTTGCGGGTGCCAGCATCAGATGAGGGATGGCAGCTTGCGTGCGTGTAAAACGGCAGGATGCACTTCAGCGGACGCTCCAAGTCCTCTGTTACCTGCAGTCCTTTGCGGGTTGCCTGGCCCTGCTGTGTCCCTGCCCCAGGTTCTCAGACCAGAGGTACACCCCGTCCCCGATGGCTGCGCCGCCCAGGATACCTGCAGAACCCGCAGATCCCTACACTGGGCTCCACAGCTGCTGGAACCTGTCACACTGACTCATGCATCAACTCCCTCTCTGCACGTGTCCACCCCACATACTTAGCATGCATCTCCTGAGAGCGTTCCCCTTCCTGGTCGCCCCCATGCACTCATCACCCCACACCCGTCTGCGGGGGGGGGGGTCTGCTGCCCCTCAGCTGTCTCCCATAGCTGCTCTTTTCACACGAGGGTCCAACCAAGACCCCTGTTCCTTTGGTGCTGGACGTCTCTTTGGTCTCCTTTTCTTAACTGCCTTGAGCTGTAGTAGGACATATGACAATCCGGTAAATCTTGACCACAAAATCAGTGTTATCACAGCTTGATAAACGTTGACACGTGAGGCCCCCCGCAGGTGACCTCTCTTCCCCAGAGCAGTTAGGACAACGTAGGACGTGGTGTCCCGGGGTAGAAAAGAAAAGAGTGGTTAGGAGTGAAAGGCCAGGAGAAACGGGGCAGCTGGCTACGCTGGGCTTGGGCTTGGGCTTGGGTTTGGGCGGGGGAGCAAGATGTGCTCCCAGACAGGCCACGTCCCCCCATTGGATGGCCTCACCAGCAGCCCTGCAGGGTGAAGTCTCGATGCAAGACCTGGGGTTGGGGTCAGAGAAGGTCCGAGGGAATGTCCCGGGGTCTCCGGTCACCACCTCTGCGGCACTGATCCTGCTCCACCGTCTTTTTCTCGTGTTCCCAAGTCCTGGCTTCAGGCTGCAGGGCTTTTGTGTCATCTGGCTGTGGCACAGTAACAGGCCAGGACAGGTGGCGTGCCGGGTGTGGAAGGATTGACACCCAGCACTGCAGAGCCGTGAGCGCCCGTCCCCTCGGCTCTCTGGAGAGACGACAGCCTGCTTGCTCTTTGCACTTACTAGTCTCGATGTGGGGAGGGCGTGTTTGGTCGGGCGCCTTTAACTGACCATTGAGCTTGGACCCAGCAGGAAGGGCACGTCCTGACCACTCACTGTCCTGACCACTCGCGGGAAGTGTTCTGAGGCCCCTGGTGAACTAACTGCCTTTTCCTTTTGAAACAGCAGAAAGGACCCAGGAGCGATAACAGTAAATCAAATAAAATATTTGTTGGTGGAATTCCTCACAACTGTGGTGAGACAGAGCTCAGGGAGTACTTCAAGAAATTTGGAGTGGTGAGTGCCTTGATGTGCTGGCAGGTCCCAAGAGCTTCTCCCCATCCCACATACACCCAATTGCTTGCTAATTCCCGGCCTTCTCAGGGTGGAACGGCGGAGCCGTCCACCGGGTGGGGCTTTACGCCTTAGGTACCTCTCTCTATTCTCCTGCCCTCCACCTGCCTCCAAAGACAAGACCAGACACCCAGCCTCCCTCCACACCCACCTCACTCCCCCATGGGGGACTCCTACGGCCCCCAGATGAGCCCGCTGGGTCCCGTGGTGGGTCCTTTGCTCAGTTGTAACCCCGTGGGTGCCAAGCGTTAGGTCTTCGTGTCTGAGGAGAAATGGGATTTGGCTTGATCATGGGAGCTGGCCTGGCCTCTGAGATTGTGTCCCTCAGTCTCCCAGGTCCATCTTAGTCCCTGTGCTGATGGGACCCTGGGGACGCTCTTGGCCCTCCCCAAGCATGGGGGCCGCTGCCATCCCGCAGAGGAGAGGCCTGGCCTGGGTTGAGGGTGGTAGAGAGGACGGGCCTGACTTTGTTCAGCCCTCGCCCTGAGCAGTGCGGACCCCTTCCGCTGTGAGCGTGGGGTCTCACAGGCCCGCCCTGTGCTGCCCGGCCCTCGTGCGAGATACTTGCCACGCATGCATCCCGTCTCACAACTTTTCGGTAGTGCAGACCATTCTTCCTGGTTTGATTTCTGGAGTCTCGGAGGGTAGGGTATGTGAAGGAGGTAGAATGAGCACGGAGCTGTCTGGCGGGCAGCTGCTGGCACATGTGGGGCACGCTGGGGCACGCTGGGGCACGCTGGGGCACGGTGGCAGGGAAGGGCCAAGGCGCGGTGGCAGGGTTCCCAGTCAGGGTGGGGTGGCTGCGTTCACGATGCCCTGAGAGCAGAGGCACCGAGGCCACGGGCTCCCCGCGGGAGCTCCTGGTGCCATCCTGTCAGGCTGACCCGCGGCATGTGGGTTGGGTGCTGTGTGCCAGGAGCCATGGTGAGGGAAGCCCCTGGGGGACAGGGTTGGCAGGACACCTGGCGTGCTTCTGCCTTCAGGGTGGGACACTCCCGCAGTACTGGGGTCTCCCCCCCGGACAGGTAGCTGGGACCATCAGGTCAGCAGCAGCCTGGATCTAACAGTAGGCCGGGCCCTGGTGTCCCTCTCCTGCCAGAGCTGTCCTCCGACGCTGTGACTGTTGGGGCTCCCGCCTCCTTGGGCGTCCCCACCCCACAGGCAGGATGCCCCACGCTCAGTCCAGTCCCCTTGACGTTGGTTGGCATGGTCGTTTGGTGGCAGCCGAGGTGTATTCCAGAGGAACGGAGTGTGTGCCCCGCGGGCTGTGGCGGCCGGGTTTCGAGCACGTCCTCTCTGTTACAGGTGACGGAAGTTGTGATGATCTACGACGCTGAGAAGCAGAGGCCTCGAGGTAAAGGCAGACCTTGTTTGTCCTGGAGCTTCCTCCTCCCGTCCTCAGATGGCAAACTATCTCAGCCCAGAATCCGGCGGCCGGGAGCCAGCCCCTCGGTCAGGGCACTCAGCCACGCGGACGCAGGCCCCGCGTGTGCCTCTGCCCGTCCGGCCGCTGCCTGGGGCCGGCCTGGCGTGGCCCCTTTTTAGCTCCTTTTGGCCTTTTTACAAGCCGACGTGACTTTCACTGTGGTTTCTGTTTTGAATGTGTATCGAAGATTCGTGGTTCTTTCCCGCTGTCACCTTCTTTGCCTTGGATGGTCCCTTGTTTGCGGTTAGTGCCAGTGTAGCCAGATGTCTGCCTCCTGCTGTTAGGGGCATCCGTGCCCCTGCTTGCAGCCCACCCCGTGCTGTTTTCTGTTTTTTTTCCTTTTCTTTTCGGTCCCCTGGAATCAGCGGGCCAGGCAGGAGGAAAGTGGAGAGTCACGTCCTGGCGTCCTGATGGGTGATGTCCCGATGCCAGACCCTTTTTTGGTGGCTGCTGCTGTCTTTCCCACCCTTCTGTGTCAGATGCATCAGCCACTCTGGGGCCGGCTGTGTGCACAGAGCCACCCGTCAGGGGTCTGTCTGCGCCAGCCCCTGTGTTTCGCGTGCCCACCGCCTCGCCCTGCCAAGCCGGGCGCCACGGCCACGGCATGCTGTGCCATGCTGGAGAATAGTTTGCCATTTGAGCCCCTTCCCTCCCCTTCCTCATGATCAAGTAGCGTGTTCCTCACTCCATGTGGATTAAGCCGTTAAGTCTTAGTCTTAATTTTAATTTAGAAGTACGTAAGTGTTTTATAGTAAAGTACAGTACTGTTAAGTAAGGTGTTCTCCTTTCTCTCTGCATTGTTTGTGATTAACGATCTCTCTAGATTTCTCTTCTCCAGGTGCTAGATGTTATCACACAGGTACAGGCCAGTTCCGCAGTCAGGAGGGCGCGGGCTCTGCTCCAGTGGGGTGTAAACGAAGTTTCAGTGTGTTTTCTCTTCCGCTCCTCGGTGGTGACGCCCCCTTCCTGACAGACGCGCCCCCTAGCCACCCCGCGCCAGGGGCCTCCTTAACCCGGGAAACGCTCCGCGCCTGTGGCGCTGTCGCGTTAGAGGACCGGAGCCACGGGAGCCCGTGGTCCCAGACACTCCTGCAGCCGGAGCGAATGGTCCAGTTCGGAATGTGTTGTTTCATCGCCTGTGTTCTGTTCCAAATGTCGCCTCTGATCTTGTGCAACTCCGTGCGCGGGGACTCCGAGCGCTGGCCTTCCTGGCTCCTCCTTGCCTGCTGCGGTCCTTGTTCTCGCAGCCGCGCCGCTGGCTGGGGCAGGAGGAGCCGGCCGGGAGGGAGCCCAGCGGTCTGGCCCGGCCCTGGCTCTCGCGTGGCTGTACCGTCCTCACCTTCAGGCCTGGGGGTTCTCCCTTGGAGCACACACGAGCCGGGGGCGGTGGGGGGCGTCCCTTTCTTTGCCCCTCTCTGCCTCTTGGTAAGACCAGTCTCTCCCCTCTCCTTCGCTCCTTCTCTCCCATCCCTGTCTTGGGGTTTCAGACCAGGGATGCAGTTCTCACAGGGTTCTGTCTGTGTGTCTCGTGAGTGTCTAAGTGTCTCTGTGTGTCCTTTCCGTGGGGGGGCACCTGGCAGCCCAACTTCTCTTGCCTCAGCCTGCTCCCCGTCTCCCGCTGCCTGGCCGCCTTGCGGCTCCGTCCCCGCGTGTTCATGTGTCCACCACGTGGCCGGGGGCGCCGCCTTCCGCACGCTCCAGCCTCGGTTCTGTTCTGTGTCGTCTGCAGATATCCATGTGCGTGTCTGTGTGGTCATGTGTGCATGTTGGGGACACACCCAGGCCCTAAGTCCCGGTGGTGCTTCACCGGCCATCTTTGTCACCTCCGATCTCAGCGCTGCCTCTCCTCCCCGCTCCCATCGTCCCGCCCACAGCTCTGCACACAGTTGTCCCATGCGGTCCCACTTCATCTGCTTGAGGGACGCCCACGAGGGGCTGTTCCTTCCCGGTGCCCCCTGGCCCCCTTGACCCCTAAACTGCGTGCTCCCCACGAGCTGCATTGGTGAGCTTGCTCTTCCCGCCTCCCTCCCTCCCGGCCCCATGGTGCTGCTGTGAGCTCAGCTGTGAGCTCGGTGCTTCACGATGCGGCCTCCACCATGGCCACTCCACAGACCCTGCTCCGCGCATAGCCTTCCGCGTCATCCTTTGTTCTTCTGCGGGCTTCGGCCACTGTCTGCTGTCTGGGGTGGTCTTCCCCATGCCCTGGGAGGAGGGGGGTTCACGGGGCACCCAGGAGTCCAGTGCCCTCTGCTAAGTAGTAGCCCGTGAGGACGAACTGCCCCTTAGTCGGGGTCGCATTCAGCCCAGACCAACCAAACTTCGTTTATACTGCCACATTCTCGTGTTTGGGAGACACTAAATTGTTTTTCCTTTAAAATTTTTCTTTTTTGATTACGTGATGCCTCTTGCTCTTGCTGCTGACAGCAGAATTTGACCTGCTGGATCCGTTTTGGCCTGTATCTTTGTGTATTTTATTTACGTATTTATTTATTTATCTATAACTATATCTATATATATATATATATATGTACTTTTATATACATACACACATATATACGTACGTATATTACCTCTGGTAGGACTCCGTGGGCTTACCCAACGGTGTTGGCTAAGCTTAGTGAGGCGCTAACTGGGACAGATAACTGTACTGTTGAACACTTTAGAACCATATCTGGCTGCTGTCAGCACTAGCTGCAAAGCAAATTGCAAGCCGAGGGGGAGAACCCGGGTTTCAGAAAAGCAGAGACATGTACAATGCCCACGCCTGGCCGGGCAGGGCTCCCGCCACATACCCACCTGTGTGCAGGCGTTCTCACAAGTACGCTCGCCAGGGTCTAGCCACGACCTCTTCCATTGGCGTGCCCCCGTTTGCCCATGTCGACAGCCGAGGACGCACAGGAGCCAGGCCCTCACTGCTCTACTGTCTTGGCTCCTTTGTCCAAAACACGTGCCCCTTGTCCCCGATTGGCCTCGACACAGAGCCTTCGTTCGCCCGCGGACCACCAGTGTCCAGGGTAGAACCTTGTGTGGCCTCAGTCACCAGGGCCGCTGATGGACACTGAGCAGGCGTCTCCGTCTGTCCACCTCCCCCAGCCCTGGGCCGCGGCCTAGCTTGCTGCTGCTTGGCTGGGATGGGAGTGGTAGCTCTGGCGGCCGCTGTCCAGGCCCCAGCACAGGGCCAGCGGTGCCCCACACGTCGGTAGCTTAGCTGAAACCCAGGTCGATCCCTCGGTCCGTCCCTAATACTGTTCATCGTCCTGTTTTGTATCACAACACCCTGCTACCTTGATTCACTCTTCGTCGTTGGCTAGGTTTTGGATTTATTACTTTCGAGGACGAACAATCAGTGGACCAGGCTGTCAACATGCATTTTCACGACATCATGGGCAAAAAAGTGTGTAGTTGTAGTTTTATTTTACCTTAAGACCAAACCAAGTCTTAGGCAACCAGGGGTTTCCCTGGTAAACACGCCCCTTCTCAGAAAGCCGGCCCGGCAGCCTGTTACGACCCTGGCTACAGAGCCTTGGCCCCGGGGAGTGGTGGCTAGTGGGACCCAAGGTGGGGGGCCGCCCTGCCTACAGGGTGGGCCGGGAGCGGCTGCACTGTGGGTGGTGGGGGCTGCCCCGGGGACGGGAGGATGGGGCGCCCAGGAAGAGGGCACGCGGGGCCCAGGCGGCCGGCCCAGGGGAACCGCGGCGTTGCCTCAGGCTTGGTCGCAGTCACCACTCCTTCAGATGTCTGTCTCACGTGATTGTCTAGTCCTGAGCCGATGGCGGGACGAGCGGAGGGCCTGGGAGAACCGAGGTCCCGCGTCAAAACGAGCCAAACATAAACATCCTGAAGGATTGGTGTTTTCAATCGGGTCACTTACTGTGGGACTCCGGTACAAGCACATGCTCTCGGTAGATTTAACCCCCATGCAGTCAAGTGACCCCGGGTTGTTTCATCTTCATACTGTGTGGCTGCCACGGAGGTAAGCGGGGTGAGGGAGCCAGACCACTCCCCTTTCCACAGCTTTCCTCCCCACTGAGCCAGGGTCAGGCACGTGTCAGAAAGGGGTCCCGATGCAGTCATTCTTCCTGGACCATAAAGCTTTGAGACCTTAGCTCCCCAGTGAGTAATCAGTAGAAATTCCGTAGGGTGAGATATTTTACAGTTGCTCTGGGCTCCCTGTTCAGAGTTCCTGCTGGGTCTTTTAAAGCTGGCTCAGCACACACAGGTGGTAGCAGGCGGCAGTGGCAAAGCCGAGCTGGCCTCCCCTTCCTCGGCCCCATCAGCATTCTCCTGCCCCAGCCTGACGCTGTTGGCCCTTCTGACAAGACTGTGGCTGTTCTCACGTATTAAGCAGGGCATTGCACCCGTAGTTCCAGCCCCTTCAGCTTTACTGCTGCACTTCAGGTTTAGTAACTGCGTGGCTTGTGCTTCGTCATGTTTGTACCTGGCGTTTGTGGCTGTCTCCATGAGCCCACCTGAACCGTGGCAGGACTGGCAGCGCCTGTGCCGCCTTGGTGGCTTGTACGTCAGTTAGTGGTGCGTTAGCGTGCAGGTTGCCAGTGTGCAGCGGCTCAGCCTGAGGTCAGAGGAGGCTGTGCTCGCATGTCCAGGTGCTGTGACGTGGCCTAGAACGTTTACAGCCAGGACCAGCATGGGGCAGAAAGCGTTCCACTGAGCACATGGGTCTGCTTCTGCACCCGGGAGCCTCCCCAGGGCACCCCTGGATTTGTGGGGAGCAGTGATGTCCAACTTCTGTACTAAGCACAGAGCTGAGATTGGGGCTCCCTCTCAAGGTGGAGCCAGCTCCAGGCTCAGCCCGTGTCTGACCCAGCTGCCAATCCCCAGACCACCAGTGGTCTGCAGACAAGGCGGCACCCCCAGTTAAATGGGGATTTCTGCCACCAGCGTGCTCCAGGCCCCGTCGACAATTAAGGTGGCAGAGAAGGCTTCCCGTGAGTCCCCAGGGCAGCTATGCTTAGTGAGCAGGAGCCCGGCTCCCCGAGGAGACTGCATGAAGACTCGTTAACTTGAGCTCTTTGAAACGGGTCCCTTGGGGGGTCCTGCTGCCCACCTTCAGCTGAGGGGGGTTTGTGTCATCATATGCACGTCCTCGGGACCTCGAGGACAGTGGAGGTGGGGGCCGCAGAGGCAGCTTCCGTCTGTTCTCCGCCAGGGAGGGTCTTCAGGGAATGCTGACACCGAGCCCCAGAAATGCTCCTGTGGTGGTCATGGCACCTTTCTCCTTGTTTCTGTTAACTCATCTCAGAATCTGAGCAGCCCCGGGTGCACGAGTGCTGAGGCCATCAAGCAGGGGCTAGTGTGTGCTGCTGCCAATCCGTCCCCGTTGTCAAGGGACATGCTCTGTGGCCGAGGCCCTCAGCATAAGTAGGCCAGGCAGGTCCAGGCCTGGGGTCTGCCCCACCCCACCCCGCCCCTCAGTGCTGGGTACCCTCCACCTGCCGCCAAACACAGTATGAAGATTGCTTACTGATTCCAATGTCCATTTTATTGCATGTTTGTTTACTTTTTTGTTAGATGTAACGTAAGATTCTCTACCACATCCATTCCCTCTGACATTGTTTTGAGTTAATTAAGATTCTTTAAGCGTTAGCTTGGGGAAGGTAAGTGTTTATCTTCCATTAGACATTTTAAATAAAAATCTTAAGTAAACAAACTAACTGTGTTTCTCAGGTATGAGCTCAAATTGCAGGCGGTGGGGTGGGCTCGGAGTAGGGGGCCCTTGGTGTCCCCGCAGTGCCACGGCCCGGGGTCTGGCTCCTGTGGCCAGGGTCCAGGTGAGGCTGAGGTGGTGGGGAGATTCGGTCCCTTTGCCTTGTGTTTTCTCGAGGCTGTTGGAGGGCGCTGCTGCTGCCCTGTCCCTGAGGGCCTAGCGCTCGGCCCTGGCCTTCGTGCGGGGCCGGTGTGGCTTCCAGTTGCACCTGTTGTACCTGAGAAACATTTTTTTAAACAACAACAACAAAAATAAAACATTTTTTAAAAAGAAAAGAAAAGTAAAAGTTACTGGCCTAAATAAGGTTTATAGTTAAGTCTTTAGTCTTAAGTCATAAGTTGCTAAGTGTAGTCGTAAGTTACATGCGGGTGTGTCTGACGGGAAGGGGTTTGGGACCGGTGGCTGTCCCCTAAATCCCAGCTCGGTTTGTCTAGGTGGAAGTGAAGCGGGCAGAGCCTCGCGACAGCAAGAGTCAGGCACCCGGCCAGCCGGGGGCCAGCCAGTGGGGCAGCAGGATCGTGCCCAACGCCGCCAACGGCTGGGCCGGCCAGCCCCCGCCCACGTGGCAGCAAGGATACGGCCCGCAAGGTAAGGCCCCGTATGGCACTAGCAGCCCCATGATGGAGGGAGGGAGCCTGCTGCCACCTGAGAGACAGAGGGAACAGGCAGGGACCCTGGGCCTGGTGGGGTGTGTGGCCTGAGCACCCTGCGGGCCGTGAGACACTCCCCGTGGGCCGTGAGATGCAGTGGCTCGGCCTTCTGTGCCTCTTCCCCAGTCCTCACTGCTGAGTGCGTCTTCTCCTTGAGGTTATATGGGTGGTGCAGGAGCACATAGGGCAAAAGCGGGGCGCCCCCTCTTCTCAGACCCCCAGGGGCTGGCCTGGGCCCATTTCTGCCCTCAGGCCCCCCAGCGTCCCCTTGAACAGCCCCTCCTGCCTAGCCCCGGCAGTGGGGTCAGTGAGGCTGCTTCAGTGGCGTCTCCTTGGAGGCGGTGCCTGGCAGCGTGGTTGCACCTCGCTTCTGCTCCCTGCCACAGGTTTGGGTAGACGCTCATCCTTGAGCAGGCTCAGGGTCGGGCTGAGGGGCCACGGTGAAACCTTCGTTGCTGCCAGACCATCTTTGCAAAATGTCGTTCCTGTGCGGGAAAGGGCTAGGCGGTACAGGCAGGCGAGCCTGGGGGGCAGGCGGCCTGTGCTGACTGGGGAGCCAGGACAGGCATCGGGCAGGTGCTACTGGGCATGTTGAAGCCGACACGGCTGCAGCTGCTCAGACACCCATGATTGGAGGGTGTATCCACCCCTTCCTCTCTGCGCACCCAGCACATGCAGAGGGGAAGGTGCCTGGTCCAAGCTCAGCACTCGCTCCAAGCGTCCTGCCTCTCTGGCATCAGCTGGGTCATGTGTGTCCTTCTGGGCTCACTTAGGACTGGTCACAAGGCTGCTTGGTGGAGGGCTGGAGGGCGTGGGAGGATCCCTGTGAGCCTCACTCCTAAGGACGCAAAGGAAGGGCTGCGTCTGGGCCGGTGGAGGGACAGTCAAGTCACAATGGAATGGCAGGTGCCCCCCAGGGGCCTGCGTGGGTGCCTCCCCCTTCTGCTTGGCCATCAGAGGCCTTGGGGCCCCCAGAGCCTCCAGAGCTCAGTGGATCCAGCAGATCCCAGCCGTCTCCGGACCCACATTGCAGCCCTGAGTTTTTTCTGGAACTCACAAACTGAGGCTAGAAACGGGTAGGTGCAAGCTGGCTCTGCGGGACACCAGGCCGGCTTCCCGGCACAGGACGGGGAGCACCTGTCCCGTCTCCTAAGACTGCTGGTCCCGTGCCCCACAAAGGATTTGGTGACTCAGCCCTCAGCTGGGTGCCCCGCTCACCTCCATCCTGTGAGCCCTCTCACTCAGGCCCTGGATGCCTGGTGGCTCTCGGGAGTTGTCTCTTCTAAAAACCAATTTGTGCTACAAAGTAAAATACAGCTACTGCAGCTGTTGTCTGAGACAAACACCCCCGTCTCCACCAGTGGGTCAGGAGCTAGAGCTTCGTGGCTGCCCCCAGCCCCCAGCCTGACTGGCCGTGCCCACCCGGCATCTTCCAGCACCCCACCCTTCCTCTCCCCTCCAAGGGGCTCAGTTTCCCCTCCAGCCCTTCCGAGACGCTTCTGTTGACATGTCTGGGCTGGGGGACCGGGGTTGGTAGGGACCTCTGCCTGGGGAGCAGGCTGCCATCTGCTCTGGCCGCCCACACACCTGGAGTGCCCTCTCTGGGCCTGTGGACTGGCGGTGTCTCGCACAGCTTCTCAGAGCCTGGGTGTCTGTCCTGTCTGTTTAGTAATCACTCAGAGGAAAGTCTCAGCACGGTGCCGTTGCCCCAGAGCTCGGCAGAGGAGAGGGTGGGCACAGAGGCGACTTGGAGGCAGAAATGCCCGCTGCTCTGGCTTCGGCTTTGCGGGTGCTCCCTGGGCAGGCGGGTGGGCGGGCTGCTTGGGGCCTTGGGAGGTGCATTTGGCACCCGGTGGGCTCAGCACATCCTCCTTGCTGGGAGTGATGTCACACGGCACCAACCCTCTTCTGTTTCCTGTTTAGGAATGTGGGTGCCAGCAGGACAGGCGATCGGTAAGTCCACGCCTTGAGGAAAAGGCTAAGGGTGGAACCCGCGTTGGGTGGTTCTAGCTTCCACTCGGGTGGCCCAGGTTCCTCGTGGCCCAGGGTGGCTTCAGCACGTGTCCCTGGAGGACAAGGGACCCTGGGTGCCGGGGCCTGCACAGGTCAGGTGACCTCGGATGCTCCCTTACCTGCCTTCTCCCTTGCAGGTGGCTACGGACCGCCCCCCGCGGGGAGAGGAGCCCCACCACCACCCCCGCCATTCACCTCCTACATCGTGTCCACGCCGCCCGGGGGGTTCCCCCCACCGCAGGGCTTCCCACAGGGCTACGGCGCTCCTCCTCAGTTCAGTAAGTCTGAGGGCCCCACCTGCTCCCGACAGGGGAGGCACCAGGCCGCAGCGGCCAGCCTGGGCTTCGAGCCCTTGGGCCTGAGGCGGTTCATCCTCTGTGGGGCTGGGCGCACGCACACGAAGGCCTTTGCTCCGCGTCCAGGAGCAAGTTCACTGCAACCCTGGCCTCGTCTCCTGGTGCTGCCAGGGCAGGGGCTGGTCGGGGGAACAGCAAAAGTGTCATATGTCTGCTGTCAGCATAGGAGTGTCCGTGCTGAGGGGACACGCGTTCCCACACTTGAGTGGGGCCCGCACGTCCTCAGTCTTCCATTCAGAACTGAGGGGACACTCAGTTCTCACCTGACTGTCCTCTGCCTCATGTTGTGCCTGGAGGTCTGGCTGTGAGGTGGGGTAGAGAGCAGGCCCCCGTGCCCACAGGCCTTGCACCGAGGTGGTCCAGCTTCTAGTAGCCATGCTGAGAGAGTCAGAGAAGTCAGTGGAGCCCTTTAAGTACATTCATTTACTCCAGTGTATCCAAGGCCAGCACTGCACCGTAAGTGGGATAAGTAGCTCGCATGCACTTTTGTGCTGAGTCTGAGGCCGGGGCTGCGTTTTCCACTCACAGCCCACCCCAGCCCAGGTTCAGTGTGTAGTCCAGACCGAGGCTCAGAACCTCAGACTGGACAGGCCACAAGGCCCTGCTCTAGGGCTAAGGGCTGGGCAGCAACAGACTGGTGGTCATTTGTAAAGCCAGGTGACCGCTGGGGCCGGGGGAACATCCCGCATGTGGTGACAGTGCTGGAGGCTCTGGGGCCTCGCTTGGCTGTCCTCCACGGTGCTCCCGGATCCCCTGTCTTCCTGGAGCATGCAGCTGGTTCTTCACTCGGGTGGACATTTGGCCTTTTCTGTAGAGCCTGCATTCCCATGCCACACCTGCCTGATACCCCGCTGGCATGACATCCTGGGTTCCAGCTCTGCTCAGCCATTCTAAGGACACTTTGTATTTCAATCTGTCTTTTCCCAGTGTAGGTCTGCCCCTCAGGGCCAAGGCCAGGGCTGCGGCCACACGGTCTGAGGCTGTGGGTGTCTCCGCCCGCTCGGTGGTGGGTTTCCCGGGAGGCTCCCGGTGCCAGGCTGGGTGCCATCTGCTCTTGGCCGTGGCCACACACCGGCCTTTGCCTTTCTCTCCTGTCTGTTCCAGGCTTTGGCTACGGGCCCCCGCCCCCGCCGCCTGACCAGTTTGCACCTCCAGGGGTTCCTCCTCCACCGGCCACTCCAGGGGCAGCACCACTGGCCTTCCCTCCACCTCCGTCTCAGGCCGCCCCAGACATGAGCAAACCCCCAACGGCACAACCCGACTTCCCCTATAGTCAGTATGGTAAGTCTGCTAGGCAACACTTCCCGCCACGTTCATCTGTGTGGCGTCCTTTGAGCTGGCCCTGCCCCTGATGCTCAGGGACGTGGCCTTGCAGCTTCCCCTGTCTCCCCGCCGCGGTGAGTTACCGCAGTGCTGGCCTGAGCTCAGAGGCTGCGCAGGAGGGTGCAGTGACCAGAAAGTGAGTGTTTGCTTTCTCTCGGGTCTGGTCAGGGCCACAGCACAAGGTGCTGGTCGCAGAAAAGCATCAGATTCCGGAAACTCGGGGCTCACCGCGTCTGGGAGCTTGAGGCTGTGACTCGAGCAGGGAGGACTTGGGGTCCATGGGGAAGCAGCGTGGGGCTGAGATCATGTGATTCTGGGCTTGGTGACAGTGGTGAGCCCGATTGCCTTGGTGCCCCAGAGCCTGTGCAGGGGCAGGCTTAGGGCACCACGTCCCTGTGGGGTGCTGCGGCAGCTTTACTGCCTTGAGGAGCTCTGGACAAACCACCTAGGGGCGCCACCTGTCTCCCTGGGCATGGTGTGGGGCGGAGGGCTGCAGGGAGAGCTTTTGCTCGGGCTTCTGGACATTCGGGGCTGGAGCCACAGCCGTTGCTAACTGGACATCGGATTGTGCTGATGCAAGGTAATGTGTGGTGTGCAGGGGCCTCCACGCTTGGCCTGGAAGGGGCGGCCTGTGGAGTTGGCAGACTCTTGAGCCCTGTTTATGTTTGGGACTTGGGCAGGACTTGGGCTCTGGACATCACTTTGTTCACTCCAAGTGGTCCCACTTGTGTGAGTTTGGGTGCACACGCACCTATGCGCACCTATGCGCACCCATGCACACACAGGCACACGCTCACACGTGTATCACGCAGGCACAGTTCACACGTGTATCACACAGGCACACGCTCACGTGTATCACACAGGCACACCTCACACGTATCACACAGGCACACGCTCACACGTGTATCACACAGGCACTCACGCACGCACAGTGGTTTGCCCATTCTCTCTGCTGGGCAGGAGGAGCTGAGCCGCAGCTGCTTTCTCAGCCTGGGCCACGTGTGGCTCAACCCCCTCCCGCCACCCCTAGTCCTTGCCCTGAGTCCTGGCCAGACACGGCCCTGGGCTGCGGTCCTGTGTCCCATGTGGGGTTGGACACCCGGCCCCGCAGAGTAGCAGCTGTGTGTTGAGTGGGGACGTGCATGCCCTGGGCGGGGGGGAGGGGTGAGTCCACTCCTGCGCGGGTGGCCTCGGGCTTCATTGCCCTGGTCTCACTTCTTACCAGGCCCAGGTTCCTATTCTCCAGACCTGGCAGGCCTCGGGCCTTGCTTTGTTCACTCTTTTATGGTCAGGCTGAGCAGTGACGTGCCCTAGGTAGGTGGCACTTCTCCCAGGACCCCTCCCGTCTGCTGGGATGAGGGCTGCCCTCACCCACCACCTGCTCAGGGACCCAGGGGCCACTCCGTGACACCAGCCAAGCCTTGGACGCCAGCTCTGGGTGCTAGAGCCCCTTCCTGCCTGTGAGGCAGCGATGGTGACAGGGTTGTGGCCAGCGGGCATGCCTCCTCCCTCACGCTCCACCCACTCGATGGCCACGCCGTCTTGCAACCCACAGATGGGTTTTTGGAAGCCACCAAGTTATGTAGTGGCCAGGCCCGTCCCTGGGGGGAGCAGGACGCCACAGGGGTTGGGGCCAGGGGTGACGGTGGGGTACCTAGGAACTGCCACCCTCGAGCGGGCATGGGCTGGGCTTCAGCTGCCAGTGCCTGCTGCTCAGGAATTTTCTAGAAGCACTTGTCCGTGGTGTGGTGTATGTTTCCAAACTTGAAGGCCTTCCAGCCTCAGCTACAGTGGAAGTTCCTGCCCCCGCCCCACCCTGCCAGGATGAGCGTGGAAGTGTTTGGCGCAGGCCCAGGACCTCGTGGTCTGAAGCTGCTTCTCCCGTGCGGGGGCAGGTCGTGCACGGCCCGTCCAGGTGGTTTTGAGGGGGCTGTGGGGGATCGAGAACTCGTCAGAAACTGTGGGTTTGTCTCCTTGCCAGAGGTGGGAGAGCAGGTACTGGCAACCTCCTGTCCCGGCACAAGCCAGCACGGGTCTTGCTCCTTCATCGTCCTCTCATGTGGCGTCTGGCACTGACTGGGGTGACAGGCCCCAGTGCGTGGGCAGTGGAGCGTCTGAGACGTGGCTGCGCACTCCCTGCCGTTGCTCACGGGGCTCTCCCCTCCCAGCAGGTTACGGACAGGACTTGAGTGGCTTCGGACAGGGTTTCTCGGACCCCAGCCAGCAGCCCCCCTCCTACGGAGGACCCTCGGTGCCGGGGTCAGGGGGCCCCCCTGCCAGCGGAAGTGGCTTTGGCCGAGGTCAGAACCACAACGTGCAGGGATTCCACCCTTACCGACGCTAGCTGGCCCGCCGCGCAGCCGAGACCGACCGACGGCTCCAGGCTTGTGACCTCGTGACAATCACACCTGACGGGGCGGGCGGGGTGGGCAGCAGGCTTCTGGAGGCCAGGCGCTGTGGGTGTTTGGACTGAAGTTTTTAACTCTTATTTCTTTCTCTAACCCATCAGCACAATAAAAAAAAAGTCACTGGTTCAAACAACAGGGTTTTAAAAAATTGTCTTCAGCTTTAATTCAAAACTTCAGGTTTCTTTTTCTTCCTCTTATTTTTTTTGAAATTATTTTCCTGAGCCTTTTGTGTTACCATATATTGTAAACTTTTATGTTGAAAGAAAAAAATATACATTTACAAATTGTGAGATTTTTAAGAGAACTTTTCTACGCTGTACCTGGCTTATTTTTTAATTTAAAGCAGGGTTTCCGTCAGCACTGACGGACACGAGGCTGCTCGTCTCACTCTCTTGCTCTGGCTTCGGGGCTTGGGACTCGTTGGTCCAGAGACTCTGGGAGCTTCAAGAAGTCTACTGAGTGTTTTGTTTTTGTTTATTCCTTGCTTTTGTCGACCAACTGACTGGCAGTGTCTGCAGGCGCCCAGGGTTGGCTCGGGCTGCCCGGCCACATATCCAGCCCAGCCCAGTCTGGACCCCGGTGGCGTGAGGCCTTGTCAGATGGAAGCTGACCTCCTCGGGCGTGTGGTCTCAGTGTGTTTCCCGCTGACCAGTCTGACCCTGGTTTGAATAAAGAGAAGTGCATTTGGATTAGAAACTCACGTGTGTCTGTTCTTTCCCAGCCTGGATTCCAGGCTGAGCTCCAGAACTCAGGGTGCTGGGAGCCCTGGAGCTGTCCTGGGAGTAACTGTTGGGTGGGAGGGACTGGGGGCAGGGAGGCCAGGTGCCCCCGCTGGAACAGGCTGAGGTTGAGTGTGGGCCAGGCCTGGGCCTCCCACATGTCCATGGTAATCATGTTGGGGGCCTGTCCCAGCTGAGGAAGTGGAAGCCTTCTCTTCCCCCACGCACATGGGAGTCCAACCTGAGGGGCCCAAGGGAAGGTCAGCAACCACCGCCGAGCTCCGCAAAGAGTTTAATGGGGTGGGCAGGAGGGCCCCTGAGGAAGGTGATCCCTGGCCTGTGGCCCCAGCAGGCATCCTGACTTTGCTGTAAACCAGGCCGTTCGTCTCAGTGGTCATGAGCGTCGCAGGGCACCCCGAGGCAGGGCCTTGGGGAGAGGGCGCAGTCTGCAGCTCAAGGCCAGAGGGGCCCCGGTGCCAGGCTTGGGATGGGCCTGAAGCTAGCCGGCACTTGGTGCCCCTGGGCCCAGGCCACCCTCAGCTGGGGAAGCAGCACCCCTTGTCTTTGTGCAGATGCTGGCTGAGAGCTCACCTCTCATCGCCCGTTGGTGGATCCAAGGCTGAGCAAGGATGTGTGGGTGGGAGCCAGGAGGGATAAAGGACGTAGGCTGGGTTCCAGGGAGGAGCACTGGGTCGGACCAGAATTCATCACCACTGACGGATGCCACCACAGCACCTTCTGTCCTGAGTCCCAGCTCCGATGGATGGCAAAGTCCCTCTGTGGGCTCCCCAGCCCCCATATCTCTGTCTCTTGTGCCCATGTGGTTTGGGTCCATTTCCTTAGCCCCAAGGCCACCCAAGAGCGTGCCCCAAGAAGCAAGAGTTTGAAATAGCAATTCCACAGAGGGGAGACGGGCACATGGCACAACTCAAGGTTTTAACAAGCAGACAGACTGGAGAAATGGGGCCGACCTAAGCCAGGGCAGGGACTCCTTGGTCCTTGTGTCCATTGAACAGCTGCAGGGGGCTGATCAGAATCAGCTTCAGATCTGTACTGAATTCCTGGTTACATGGATGACCTTTTTCCTAACCTAATATAGGAATGTTACTCCTGTGTAGCTATCCCCTCCCCCTCCCTTTTGTGCTGTCATAATTACACATATTATATCTATACAGTTACAAACCCAGTAAGACATTGTTATACTTAACTGCTTCCATCTCTCTTCTGTCAGTTTGTCATACTGTGGGGGCTTGCGTGTTGCTGTGATGCTGGAAGCTATGCCACCAGTATTTCAAATACCAGCAGAGTCACCCTTGGTCGACAGGTTTCAGCAGAGCTTCCAGACTAAGACTGACTGACTGGGAAGAACCTGGCGGTCTACTTCTGAAAAAATCAGCCAAGGAAAACCTTACGAGTAGCAGTAGAATATTGTCTGATACAGTGCCAGCAGATGACCATCTCAGGTTGGAAGGCACTCAAAATATGGCTGGGGAAGAGCTGCCTCTTCAAAGTAGAGTTGACCTTAACAATGTGGGTGGAGTCAAGCCTTTGGGACCTTCATTTGCTGATGTGGCAAGACTCGAAAAGAAACAGCTGCAAACATCCATTAATAATCCAAACGTGGAATGTATAGAGTATAAACCTAGGAAGATGTGAACTCATCCAAAATGAAATGGAATGCCTAACGATCGATATCCTAGGCATTAGTGAGCTGAAATGGACAGGTATTGGCCATTTTGAATCAGAATATGGTCTACTATGCTGGGAATGACAGATTGAAGAGGAGGAAAATGGCATCGCGTTCATCGTCAAAAAGAACGTTTCAAGATTTATGCTGAAGTACGGCACAGTGAGTGATAGGATAATATCCATCCGCCTGCAAGGAAGACATATGACTACTGTTCAAATTTACGCACCAAGCACTAACGACAAAGATGAAGAAGTTGAAGATTTTTTACGAATTTGTGCAGTCTGAAATTGATCAAACATGCAGTGAAACGCACTGATAATTACTGGTGATTGGAATGCAAAAATTGGAAACAAAGAAGGATCAGTAGTTGGAAGATAAGGCCTTGGTGATAGAAACGAGGCCAGAGATCGCATGAGGGAATTCTGCAAGAACAATGACCTATTCACTGGAAATAACTTTATTCAACAACAGACGGCAAATATACCCACGGACCTCGCCAGATGGAACGCACAGGAATCAAATCGACTATGCTTGTGGCAAGAGACAATGGCGGAGCTCAGTACCATCAGTCGGAACAAGGCCAGGGGCCGACTGTGGAACAGATCATCAGTTGTTCATCGCGAGTTCAAGTGGAAGCTGAAGAAAATTCAGACAAGTTCACAGGAGCCAAAGTATGAACTTCAGTATATCCCACCTGAATTTGGAAACCATCTCAAACAGATTTGACGCATTGAACACTAATGACTGAAGACAAGTTGTAGGAGGACATCATACATGAAAAAAAGCAAAAGTTCATTAAAAAGACAGGAAAGAAAGAAAAGACCAAAGTGGATGTCAGAAGAGACTCTGAAACTTGCTCTTGAATGCCGAGTAGCTAAAGCGAAAGGAAGAAATGAAGTAAAACAGCTGCACAGAAGATTTCAAAGGGCTGCTAGAGAAGACAAAGTATTATAATAAAATATGCATAGCCCTGCAGTTAGAAAACCCAAAGAGAACACGCTTGGCATTTTTAAAGCAGAAAGAACTGAAGAAAAAATTCTAGCCTCGAGTTGCAATAGTGAAGGATTCTATGGGCAAAATATTGAATGACGCAGGAAGCATCAAAAGAAGATGGAAGGAATACACAGAGTCTCTACACCAAAAAGAACTGGTCAACCTTCTGCCATTTCAGGAGGTAGCATATGATCAAGAATCAATGGTACTTAAGGAAGGAGTCCAAGCTGCACTGAAGGCACTGGCAGAAAAACAAGGCTCCAGGAATTGACGGAATATCAACTGAGATGTTTCAACAAACAGATGCAGCCCTGGAAGTGCTCATTCGTCCATGCCAATAAATTTGGAAGACAGCTACCTGGCCAACCAAGTGGAAGAGATCCATATTTATGCCTATTCCCAAGAAAGGGAATCCAACCGAATGCGGAAATTCTCGAACAATATCATTACTATCACACGCAAGTAAAATTTTGCTGAAGATCATTCAAAAATGGTTGCAGCAGTACATCCACAGGGAACTGCCAGAAGAGGTCATGGAACCAGGGGTATCATTGCTGATGTCAGATGGGTATTGGCTGAAAGCAGAGAATACCAGAAACATGTTTACCTGTGTTTTATTGACTATGCAAAGGCATTTGACTGTGTGGATCATAATAAATTATGGATAACATTGCGAAGAATAGGAATTCCAGAATACTTAATTGTGCTCATGAGGAACATGTACATAGACCAAGAGGCAGTCGTTGGAACAGAACAAGGGGATACTGCATGGTTTAAAGACAGGAAAGGTGTACGTCAGGTTGTATCCTTTCACTGTACTTACTCAATCTGTATGCTGAGCAAATAATCCGACAAGCTGCACTATATGAAGAAGAATGTGGTATCAGGATTAGTGGAAGACTCATTAACAACCTGCGTTACGCAGATGACACAAGCTTGCTTGCTGAAAGCGAAGAGGACTTGAAGCACTTACTAATGAAAATCAAAGACTACAGCCTCAGCCTTCAGTATGGATTACGCCTCAACATAAAGAAAACAAAAGTCCTCACAAATGGACCAATAATTAACATCATGATAAATGGAGAAAATATGAACGTTGTCAAGGATTTCATTTTACTTGGATCCACAATCAACACCCATGGAAGCAGCAGTCAAGAAGTCAAATGATGTAAATCTGCTGCAAAAGACCTCTTTAAAGTGTTTAAAAGTAAAGATGTCACTTTGAGGACTAAGGTACGCCTGACCCAAGCCATGGTATTTTCAGTTGCCTCATATGTATGTGAAAGCTGGACAGTGAATAAGCAAGACCGAAGAATTGATGCCTTTGAATTATGGTGTTGGCAAAGAATATTGAATATACCATGGACTGCCAGAAAAGTGAACAAATTTGCCTTGGAAAACGTACAGCCTGAATGCTCCTTAGAAGCAGGGTTGGTGAGACTTCGTCTTAAGTACTTTGTACGTGTTATCAGGAGGGACCAGTCCCTGGAGAAAGACATCACTGAAAAAATGGTGTGGGGATGACGTCTGACTTCTAACTTCAACGAGGGGGAAGGAGAATCAAGATCAACAGCCCAAGGCTGATTCCTGTGAGGGGGAAGTCCAACATGCCGCCGCTCACCAACCTTTTTACCAATTCTCATACCAACTGTCCCTCCCAAAGCACTCTACTTTTCTACTCAGTAGGATAATTAAGTGCAATGGCCACACAGAACCCAGACATACTGACGATTATGGGGTTTATTAGGGAAGTAACAGGTTATGATTCAGGTTCAGGAATGCTCAGGATACAGTTCTTCCATCAAGACAGCCTCTTCCCAGCTGTGATTGCAGGCTCTCTGGCCCCTCGGCCTCTGCCCTGCTCGGGCTAGTGTTATATAGCCCTTTCAGCTCTGCCCCGAGGCACTCCACTCTGCCAATAAGCCCCAGCCCAAAGGCGCTCAGCTCCACCAAATGCCCAGAGGCACCCTATTCTGCCAGCAAGCCTCCTGCGGGAAGGCACTCAGCTCTCACAATCCGTGGGCCCGGGAAGCCCACCGCGCCTGCTCCTGCCTGTGCTGTTTTGCTGCCGCTGCTGCTCGCTGTTTTAGGTGTTAACAGCCCTCTTTCTTGGTCTCCTGGTTCCAGGAGCTTCTCAGTGCAGGGATGCTGGGTCCAAAGGATACGTGCTGCTCCTGGGTCTTCTTCCTTGGTGGTGAGATCCTCTCTTTCTGCCTTTTAAGCCTAGCAGAATGGTAAAACTGACCAGTCCCTTTGTTAGGGTTCCACATACCTTATTTGCATAGCCCCACTCAGTCATTGTGTGTGAGTCACAAAGACAAGAAGGGCTACATTAAGCAATTCATGGCACCACACCATGCTTGGTAAAGTAGAGGGTCAGCAAAAAAGTGGAAGATCCTCAAGGAGGTGGATTGACACAGTGGCTGTAACAATGGGCTCAAACACAGCAAAGATTGTGAGGATGGCACAGGACCAGGCAGTGTTTCATTCTCTTGTACAGCACCTAACAACAACACACTTATTACTTAATATAATTTTCTGTCTACTAAAGGCAGGATACTTATCAGGAGTCTCTGAGTGGTGCCAATGGATAAGCAGTCAGCAGCTAACCCAAAGGTTGGAGGTTTCAGTCTACTCAGAGATGCCTCAGAAGAAAGGCCTGGCAATCTGCTTCAGAAAGATCACCCACTGAAAACCCTATGCAGCAGTTGTATTCTGACACACATGGAGTTGCCATGAGTCGGAGGTGACCCCAAGGCAACTGTTTTTTTTGCTTATCAGGGAAGCCCCTCCTCCTAGCAGTCTGGGTGAAGTGTGTCCCCCTTCCTCCACCACTCCCCCTTTGATTTCCTTCTTAGCGCTGACACAGAACGTTTCTCCTTATGTGTCCTCGTGCCCAGTGTCTGTCCCCGCACTGGAACTCGAACTCCGTGAAGAGTGCCACATTTTGCTTGCACACCCCAAATCCCGAGACTGACGAACAGTAGTTGCCCCATAAATATTTGTTAAGGTGGGTACCGTCATGTATATTATCCGAAGCTCAGAAAGGGGTAACGACTTGCCCAGCGTCCCCCGGTTGAGGAAGGGGCTTCGCAAACACTAGACGGCCAACTCCAGCCTGGGGGTCGCAACAGCTCCTAAACGCGGAGGCCACAGTAACCCTCTTAGCCTGTGATGCGTCCTCCGGACAGCAGAGGGCGCCCATCCTCCGCACAGCAGAGGGCGCCCATCCTCCGCGAGAAAGCGGAAGCGTATGCGCGCGTACGGACAGGGGGCGGGGCACGCAGGGCCATCTCGCGTTAACTGCGCAATCGCGGGCGTAAGCGCTCTTTTCCGAGAAACCGACGAGATGGTGAGTGATGGCAGGTAGTCTTCTCTTCCCGACCCATCCGGTTCCATCCGGGCTCGGGCCTCACAGCGGATGCCGGAGTTAGGCCCCGTGGCTGCGGCGACCTCCTCCAGTCCTCCGGGGAGCCAAAACGGGGACGCGGGGCGGGCCTGGTGGGTGTGAAGACGGCCTAAGGCCGGAAGGAGTGTCCGGTCTGGCGTGTCCCCGCCGGGCCCCCGTAGCCGCGCGTGCGGCCCCCGGTGCGGTCTCGCCGCGATGTATCGCTCCGGCCTTCTGTTCCCGAGGGCTCCGCGCTTCATGCGGGGTACTCGGGCCCGGTGACCCCGTCGCGCGCCCTGCAGGGCGGCCGTGGCCGCGGGAGATGCGTCTCGGGGTCCCGCTAACCCCCGTCCCGACCCTGTGCAGGCGGAAGTGGAGCAAAAGAAGAAGCGGACCTTCCGCAAGTTCACCTACCGCGGCGTGGACCTGGACCAGCTGCTGGACATGTCCTAGTAAGGGGTGACCGGGGGCGCGGGCGGGCTGGGGTGTGGTCAGACCTGCTGGGGCCTGGTGACGTGTGGACACAGCAGTGAGCAGACTTTCCTGTAAATGACCCTTGGTCGGTGTTGTAGCTTTACGGGCCAGGTGTCTTCTGACATTGTAACGGGAATGCAGAATCAGGCGATATGTAAATGAGCGGGCATCATCGGCGGTTGATAAACTTATATAAACAAGCAGCAGACTTGGCATGTGGTGGGGAGTGTGCTGACCTCTGGCCTGAGGGATTTGGCCAGCGCGCTGCCCCTAAGCAGGGTGGTGGTGGTGTGACCTGTGCCCCTGGTGTGGGGGATTTTAACCCCCACAGAGGGTGGCCTGGCCTGCTGATAGCCTAGGGTCCCTGTCACGTGCAGATGTATCTGGGCGTTGCTTCCTGGAGGCGATGGAACAGGCTCAGCAGGGCTGACCCCTCTGTTGGGTGGTGTTTGAAGCCTTTGAACGGCAGTGGGTTTGGTTTGGGTTTGGGTTATAGCCAAGTTGCTCTCTTCTCTGATTCCCTCTTCGATAGTTTGCAGGAAGCTCAGTGGTTCTTGAATATGAGCAAATCAGGCCAAATATTTGCCACAAGATGTCAGGGGACCCCGGCCTGGGAGTGCGGGATGCTTTTGGTGCACCACAGGGAGGAGAGGTGTTAGTGGGACTGGGCGTGTGTCTGGGAAGGTGTGGGGCGCCTGGGACTCAGGTTTGCTGTGCGTGCGTCCCTCCCCAGCGAGCAGCTGATGCAGCTCTACAGTGCACGACAGCGGCGGCGGCTCAACCGTGGCCTGCGCCGGAAGCAGCACTCACTCCTGAAGCGGCTGCGCAAGGCCAAGAAGGAGGCGCCGCCCATGGAGAAGCCAGAGGTGGTGAAGACGCACTTGCGTGACATGATCATCCTGCCCGAGATGGTGGGCAGCATGGTTGGCGTGTACAATGGCAAGACCTTCAACCAAGTGGAGATCAAGGTGAGCAGTGCATGAGCTGGGCTGGCCCGGCCACCTGCCCTCCCTAGTCCCTTAATCCCCTCTTCGCGTCTTGCAGCCTGATATGATCAGCCACTAACTGGGCTGGCCGGGCCACCTGTCCCCCCAGTCCCCTAATGCCTTCTGCCTTTTGCAGCCTGATATGATCAGCCACTACCTGGGCTGGCCGGGCCACTTGTCCCCAGCAGTCCCCTAATCCCCTCGTGCTCTTGCAGCCCGAGATGATCGGCCACTACCTGGGCGAGTTCTCCATCACCTACAAGCCCGTCAAGCACGGCCGGCCTGGCATCGGCGCCACCCACTCCTCCCGCTTCATTCCCCTCAAGTAGTCTTGCGGCCAATAAAGGCTACAACTCCTGCGGCCCGAGTCCAACTTGTCCTTCCAAGCGTCTGTGCCATGTGAGGGGCGCTGGGAGGGGCAGACCAGGAAGCTTGTCCAGGATGAGTAGGGCGATGGGCTGGGTGGGCTGAGAGCTCCACCTGGGGTCTCTGACAGCTCAGGGGATGTGCCGGGGTATATGCTGTCTTCCCCTGTCCTGGCCACTCTCCTGACGCAGACGACTCAGGCTTGCTGCCACTGGCTCCTTGGGAGCCCCTCTGATGGCCCCTGGGTTGTCCATACCCATTACAGGGAACATTGTCCTGCAGTTGGAGCTCACGCAACTGTCCCGGATCTCTTAGGACATCCTTGATCTTCTGTGTTACCTGCCCCTCTTCGTGAAATCCCCTGTGTACATGTGTCCAGTGGGTGGGAGGCGTGTATTACTCTCAGAAGTTGGGCCAGGTCCCCGCTGCTCCTGAACTCATTCCTCGTGGGGCAGGATTCCTTCCCATTTGGAATACAGGTGGCCCCTCAGTCAGCAGGGGTTGAGAGTCCAGAGGATCCCTGCATGCTCTGACAAGGGAGGAGCTGGGGACTGAGACTCCCAGGTTGTGGCCTGAGCAGTTGCCGTTGGCTGAGGTGGGACAATGTGGGAGGTGTCAGATGCAACACCTCAGGCAGCTGAGGGGTGGGCAGGATCCTCGGGTGGTTGCAGAGGCCTGCGGGGTGGCGGGAGGCGGGTTATGGGAATACCAGCAACTAGATGAAACAAAGCGACCTGCTCTAAAGCCCCCAACGGCTGCCTTTCTGGCACTGGTCCCCAGGTGTCGCCATGAGTGGCTTACACAGTTCGCTCTTGGTTTGTAATCAGGTTTAGAATCTTCAGAATGAAGCTGAGAAAGCAGACTGTCGTATCTGTAATGTCTGGTTGGGAAGCACGGATCCACAGATAACTGAGGATGAAAACCTCAGATACGGCAGTTCCACAGAAAGTCCCAGAGTGTTGAGGTGAAAATTGCTGAAGAATCTGCGACCACCCAGACTAATGACGTCCCAGATGCTCAGAGCTTACCGCTGGCAGCAGAGAACAGCAGATGAAGTGGTGTGTGACAGGCAGGAGTCAGCCATTCCCCTCCGGAGGGGACGAGTTGTTGGGTGCCGTCGAGTCACTTACAACTCGTGGTGATCCCACGTGACGGTAGAACTACCCCATAGAGTTTCCTAGGCTGTGTCCTTGACAGGAGCATATCCCACAAGCCAACTGGCAAACAGCTGGCCTTTCTGTTAGCAGCTGAGCACTTCACCGTTGGCATGCCTGGGAATAAGCCAGTTCAGTGATGAGCAGAGAGGGTAGCTCAGGTGCTGAGAGCCTTTTAGTGGCCACAGGGAGCGTTGTGAAGGAGAAGGACATTGTGGCAGCAGCTCATGAAATACCAGCCCGCCCAAGTGTGATCTGGCCTCCAGAGCCACAGAAAACAGTGCAGGGAGGGCTGTCATTTAGAATGAAGGTGACTGGCATGACGCCCTCTCTGGCTCCAAGAAGCCGTCTTTGGTGGCTCATGGGCAGTGAGTCTGGAGGTTGGGTGCTGGATGACAGCCAGTTATTTGCCAGGGAGGTTAACACAGTAATGTTAAAAGGTTCTTATCAACTAGACCTGCCAACTGGCACATTGTTGGGCAACACAATGGCTGGGCTGCTTCAAAATGTCCCAGCAAAAGATGGGACGGAAGGGCAGATGTGTGGGATGGTTCATTGTATCAAAGTGAGACAGGAATCTTTTTTTTTCCCTGAAAACTAAAATTTGCTGAAAATGTGGAACCACTGAAATGCAAGAAAGTGGTCCTTTTGTACATCAGATGGAGAAAGGAAGCCCGTGGTGTTGGCTGCCATGGAGTCCACTCAGTCATGGCGACCACACATGAGCAGGGTGGATGCGCTCTGTGGGGCTTTTAAGGGCTGTGACTTTTGAATGGCTGATCACCAAACGTGTCTTCCAAGGTGCCTCTAGGTGGATTTGAACCATCAGGCTTTCTGTTGGCAATCAAATGCTTAACTGTTTGAGCCACCCAGGGACCTGACCATTGAAGGCCATAAAAATGGGCAGAGCCATTGAGCCACCAGGCCCACCTACAGGAGTGAGAAGTAAACACGTGTGGGTGGAGATATTTTGCAGGGCTTCCCATGGTGGAGGTGGAAATCCAGCCCACCCTCTGTTTTTGTAAATAAAGTTTTATTGGCACAGCCATACCCATTCCTTGTCTGGCAGCTTCCAAGATACAAGGGCAGAGTTGAGTAGTAGCGACAGACTGGTTGGTCTCCAAAGTTGAACACATCTGCCTATCAACAACAAAAGGTTTCTTCTGCATGGATGGGCTGGGGCCACAGGGGGAAGCGTTCTGGCTGGTCACCACGTGTTTCTTGCTGTCAGGTCACCTCAGGTCATTGGTGGGCAGTGACTTAATATTTTCTGCAGTTTGGATTATTTTAACAACCAATCACATGATCAAGAAAACTCATTTTTATGATTAAAAACCACTGGGAATGGGAGGTGCTGGGGCACACGCTCCAGCCGCCGGGTGGCGCCCTCGCTCTAGGAGCACTTTCTGGGGTGCTGAGGGGAGGGGCAGGGACGTCTTACTACGTTGACCCTCTGCCCACCTCAAGCTTTCTCTGGCGACATTCCCGTCCCCCCATAATCGGTCCCTGTGCTCTGGCTCCCCCGGACTCGGCCACCGGCCTCGCAAAGGCACTGCGTCCGTAGCCAGGCTCGCCTTTCCTCAAGCCGGCCCCACCTGTCCTCTTCTCAGGCGGACCCGGCTCCGTCCTTGCTGGGGCGCGGGTCTCCACGCCTCTGTCGCCGCTCCCTGCGGGCCAGCTGCCTTCAGAGCCTGCCCTGGTCCGGGCACCTGTCCCCACCCCCGCTGCTACCACCTTGGCCAGGGCGCCAATTTAAAAAATAAGTCAGTGTTTTCCTCTCAACCCCCACACTTCTCAAGGCATCCACATAAAACCCAAAGTCTTCCGGGCTTAGGAGGCCTTGCCTGCCCACCTCGCCCCCGCTCCCCGCCCCAGGACCTCCCGGCTGCTCCTCGCCCCTGCTGACAGGCGCCTGCCCTCTCCAGCCCGGCCAGAGGAGCGTAATAACACCCCGTGGTGAGAACGCCCGTCGTAATAACGCCGCCTCCGCGGGCCCATCACCCTCTGGACCGGCCATTCGCACCCGCCCTGCTGTCGGGTACCGCCCACCTCCCTGCGGCCGCCAGAGGGCGCGCGTGTGCACAGAGTCGGCCGGTCGGTGCTCTGCGCGCCGCCACAGTCTGTTCTCCCCGCGGCGGCCAGAGGGCGCGCGTGTGCACCGAGTCGGCCGGTCGGTGCTCTGCGCGCCGCCACAGTCTGTTCTCCCCGCGGCGGCCAGAGGGCGCGCGTGTGCACCGAGTCGGCTGGTCCCTGCTCAGCCCGCCGCCCTCCAGGGCTCCCGCCTCCGCGCGCACAGGACTCTGCACGACCGTCTCGTCCCCTCCCTGCCCTCCCCTCCTCCTCTCTCCCCCTCGCTCACTCGCTGCAGCCACACGGGCCTCCTTGCTGTTCCTCCAACCTACCAGGCCCAGTCCTACCCTAGGGCCTTTGCACATGCTGTTCCCGCTCCCTGGGCCCCTCTTCCCCAAACACCACTCGGGTACTTACTCGAGTCCCCTTCCCAGCGACCCCCGCCACCCCGCCCGTTCTGTTTTCCTTTTAGCTGTCCATGAACCAACGTCTTTCTCCCCCCTCTCCGTGGCCCGTTCCCGGGCGGAGGGGTTCTCTTTCAGCTTCCCTGCACTGCACACAGTAGGTGCTTAATAAACGTTTACAAAATGGATAACACATTGAGCGCCCAACCTGGCCTGGGTCAACTAGGAGAAGCGATGAGCTTTCAGGGCGCTGTCCACACGGGCAGCTGCCTGCAGCCGCTCGCCGGCGCCCCTCTGTCCCTCCAGAGTCTCCATTCTCCGTGAGACCCCACCCCCTAAGATTCCCACTTCCCTTCCAGGGACCTCTTCCCTCTGTCCGCCACCCTCCCGTGAGCCCCTCCCTCCTCTCTCGCGGGACTCCCTTCCCCCATCTCTGTAGGGTTCCCCAATCCCGTGGGACCCCTTCTCCCACTTTCTCCGTCCACGGGGGTATCCCCCCCACCTCCCACTCTGGGGATCTTGCCCCACCACTCCGGAATCCCTACCCCCACGGAACCCCCTCCCCCTACCTCTGCGGGTCTCCAGACCCCGCAGGACCCTCTCATTCGCCCCCTTCACAGAGGACCTCCCAGTCCAGGGCTGGCTCTGTGAACCGGGGCGGGACGGGCCCCTGGGCGGGTACGGCTCAGTGGGGGGCCACCTCCTCGCACCCCCCTCCCCACCCCTCCCTCCGCGCAGGCGCAGGGGCGTCGCCGGACGGGCCCCTAGCTGCCGAGGGGCGGGGCGCGGCTGTCCGGGCGGCGGCGGCTCCATGGGGCTCCTGGGGCTCCTGGGCCTGCTGCACTCGGCCTTCTTCAGGGACCAGGTAGAGTGCGGGGCCCGGCCACGGGGAGGGGTCGGCTCCGGGCGCGGCCGGGGCTGGAGGCGGATTCAGGCCAGGGTGGGGCCCACAGCGCGGGGACGATGGTGCGCGCGGCGGGGGCGCATGGGCGTGCTGGGGGTCTTGGTTGGCCGGGGTCTCTCTCAGTCGCTGTGGAGATGGTTACCAGGGAAACCGCAGCGGGATGGTGCGGGCCGGGGTCAGGAGTCCCTCCCCCGTGCCGCAGCGACCCCCCCCCTTCGGTCTGCGCAGGCGCGAACTCGCGGGGAGCCCTCTGCCTGGGTGGAGACCCCCGGGACCTTCCCCGCCGCGCAGACGCGGAGAAGGGCTGGGGGCGCACGGGACCGACGCTCCGGCTGCGCCTGCTGGGACCGGGCCACGCCTGGCACCTCTGGGAGCCTCGATTTCCCCTCCTGCCCCGATCTGGGGCCTCTTTTGACGTTAGCCGACGCTGATGTTGTTAAATAACATCCCTTCCTGCCGGGTCCGATCACTTCGCGGGCTCCAGGGTCCATTCTGAATCCTGGGACTATAACCGCCCCCAAACTGGGGGAAACTGAGGCCAGAGCCCAAGGTCACGCCCGGAGCAGGGCCGGGGCCCGAGCGCCCTGCGGAGGTGGCCGCGGAGGACCAGGCCCGAGGCCGAAGGGAGCTGTCCGCGGTGCTGACGGGGCCGCGCTGGGCTGCGCACCGCCCCCTCCTGAACGGGGAAACTGAGGCCCGGACGCCACCACAGTGGCGGTCCCTCTTGCCTTACTGGGCCCTGCCCCGTCACCCAGTGGCCCGTCTCTGTCGCCGCGCAGTGGCCTGGCGCCTTCCTGCTTCTCTCTGTCCCTCCAACCCCAGATCCGAGGGTCTCCCTGGTTCAGCCCCCAGCCCCTGGCACAGAGGAGGCACGGTGAGGGAGGGTGGAGCATCGGGGGGGCAGGAACGCCCCGAGGTCAGGCTCGATGTCACCAAGACCCTCCCTGAGTGACCTCTACTGTGTCCAAGGCGTGAGCCAGAGCAGCAGGCCCACAGGGTGGGGTTGGGCCGAAGCGAGCGTCACGTGATTAAATCTACACTGTCCAGCGCTGCCTGCGTCTAGCAGTGGCCCCAGGATTTACAAGGTTAAGGATCTGGGGGTGTTCCAGAAGCTTAGGGTCAAGGGGAACCTCCCTTGAGGTTTGCGTTCCCCCATGTGCCCTCAGCCTGAGGATCCTCCACCATCCTGGCCCTGGTCACACCCGGAGGGAGAAGGGAAGCCCAGAGCCACTCGGAGGCCTGGGTAGGGCTCACGTGTGAACTACAGCAACGTGCTCCCTGGCCTGAGCCTCAGTTTCCCCATCTGTACGAGGAGTGGACTGACCAGTGGACCCCGAAGTCCCTGCCAGCTCAGAGGTTCTGGCTGAGAGGGGCCTGGTGAGCCGTGATATCTGAGACTGAGACTTAGTCCCACCGGTATGGGGCCCGGGAACTATCCATCCCCCCACTGAACACAATGGGAGACTGAGGCAGAGAGAAGCATGCCCAAGGGCACACATGGGGATGGTGGCAGAGCTGGAGCTGGGGCCCTGGGCTCTGCTCCCCCAATCCCAGCCCTGCCCAGCTCCACCCTTGTCTCTCATGGTCAGCTTATCCCCATGAGTCCCCTAAAGGGGCCACCCCTGCTCTAAATCCTCTGTGGCTTCCTCTGGACAAGCCCCACCACCTGCCCAATGCCCCCTGAGCATACACGCACTGGTCCTTTGCACATAGCGTTCCCTCAGCCTGGAACACTGTTCCCCACCTTGATCACCTGGCCAACTCTTATTCATCCTGAAGAGACCCCAGCACCAGTGTTCCCTTCTCAGTGCAGCCTTCCCAGCCCCTAGAAAGAGTTCCCTTCCCCTGGCACCCCTCCCCAAGCCTCACAGGCTGGGGACTGCTGTGCTAAACTCTGGAGGCCCCCCCCCCGAGGGCCAGGCCTGAGTCTCACTGGGGACCCAGCATTGCTGGCTGGGGACTGGGCAGCACAAGGAGCCTCCAGCTCCAGACCCAGCAGGAAACCGCGTGGTCCCCCGTGTCCTTGGCTGCAGCAGCCTCCCGTCTCCCCTGATACTCCTTGCGTGGCCCCAGCAAAGGATCTACCTGCCACGTCCTCCCATTTTACCGAGAAGGGAGTCAAGAGCAGGGTAGGGAATGTCTGCCTGGCCCCCAGCCGGGAAACGCGGAGCTAGGTCTCCAATGCAGCCCCAACCACGGCACCTCCTTCTGCCCTCCCTGCCTCCCGCAGCAGCAGGAGCAGGAAGGGCTGCGCCCCAGAGGCAGAGACTGGCTCTGGGCGTTAAACCCTCACGTGGCCTTCAGGGACCCATCAAGGATTGGGGACAGCTGGGGAGGTGGGCTGTTGAGACCCCAGACCCTTCCCTCCTCCAGCTTCCCTTCTGTGAGGGCGAATTAAGGATGTGGGGAGGGACAGAGAAGCAAGGAGGCTGAGGCTGACAGACCCAGGGAGCAGGGAGTGGGGACAGACAGAGACTGAGACGGAGGGAGAGGCAGAGACTGAGGAAGTCCCAAGAGATGTTGGCGCCAAGGTCGAGCGGGAAATGCAGCGTCTCAGGCGCCCCCCGCGTGCCCGCCCGTCCCCCATGCTGGCCAGGATCCCTGGGAAGGTCCCTCCGGGATCCCCAAGCCCTGTGCCACCTTGACCCACGCACACAAGGCGGGCTTGGGTCCGTGGGGAAGGGCTCTCCTGGCCCCCTGCCCCTACCTCGGGAGCACCCCATCCCCCAGTCTGATGTAACATCCCAGATTAGGTGTTGGACTCTCAAATCCTGCGAATCCCGCCCCAGGGGTCGCTAAGAGGCCATTTCACCCCGGAATGGGGCAGGTGACGCGGGGTCCTGGTTCCCGGGGCGCCTCCTTCTCTGGGGGATTCACCCCAGCAGACGCAGCCCCTGAACCTGCGCTGAGGCCCGGCGCCCGGCGGCTGCCACTGGTCCCCGCCCTGGGCCGCCATTGGCTGTTGCCATGGCACCAGCCCGTCTTCCCGCGCCGCCATTGGTCCCCGCGCCTGCATCCCGCATCCTCCCCCGCGCGCGGTGGTTTCGCCCGGCGGCGGGAGGCGGCTGCGCCGCTTGGCCAGGCCCGGACGCGGCTTTGTCCGCCCCGGAGCCCCCTACCTGCGCCGGCAAGACCCCGGAGCCCCCGCCCCGGGCGGCCTCAGGCCCGGACGGGCCCTGCGGAGCTGTGCGGAGGGCGGGGAACCCGGTCGCGGCGCCTCCACCAGCCTACTCGGGTGAGACACGGTGAGCGGCGTCTTCACGGGTGGAGGGGACGGCGTGCGACCCCGCCCGCTGCCCGGAGGTCTCATCCCATCGCTCTGCGTCGCCTGTCAGCACAGACTTAGGATCTTCCTTGGCTCCAGGCTGGGGGTCAGAGGAGAAACTGAGTCCCCGGGAGGTGGGCATCTGTGTCGTTGAAGCTGGTGACACGCACACACCCACCCACGGCTTCCGCAGGGGGTCTCCCAGAGATGATGGAATGCCAGGGGCCGGGGAGCGTTTGAGGGTAGGCCTGCTGTGTGCCTGGGAGTCTAGCTGCGCCTCCTGGGACTCAGTTTCCCTCTCTGTAAATCCGGGGTTTGGGGCCTGCTGACTCCCGCACCTGTGACAATCCACCTCCATGCAGCCCACTCATGGCTCAGTTGGAGAGATGCCCAGCGACTGGCCCTTTCCCTTCTGTTCTCTTAGGGGAGGGCCCAAGAGGTACCTGACCCAGCCGGGGGGAGAGGAGCAGGCAGGAGGGCTTCCTGGAGGAAGGAACTCCAAGCCTCCCTGTGAAAGGGCAGAAGTCGGGTGAAGAGGAAGGACAGTGTGCACAGGTCTGGGGGGAGGAGAGCAGCCGGGGCAGGTGAGGCAGCGGGCTTGTGGAGGGTTGGGTCTTGATCCTGAGGGCACTGGGGAGCCATGAAAGGTGTTTGAGCAGGAGAAGGATGGGACCCGACTTGTGACTTGGAAAGCTCCCTCTGGCTATTTGGGAGAAGAGGATTAGGGGAGGCCGGGCAAGGATGTCCTGCTGGAGGGCGCTGGGGGCAGGGTGGTCTGGTGGGGCAGAGCCTGGCGGAGTTGGTAGGAGCATGGAGTCGGGGGTGCCAGGCTGGGCTGAGGGGGAGACTGGTGGGTGACTGCTGTCCAGGTCAGTCTGATAAAGACACAGAGTGACCACCAGATGTCAGGAGGGACAGGGCGCCCAGGCTCAGCCTGAGCCGTTGGAGGAGAGCCACGTGAGGACAGGCCGGTGGGGGCATGCCCATGACCATCCTGGGGGGCTCAGGAGGGTTCTGAGTTTGGGGAGTGGGAGGGACATGCATAGGGGTTTGTGCTCCATCTGGACACACCATGGTGGCCTCAGCCAGGACAGGACTGGAGCTGGACACCAGCACCTCACCACATGTGGCCCCCACCCCTGGGCTTGACCCTGGCTGAGACCCCGACAGAGCCTTGGACGTGATTAGCGTTGGGGTGGGAAGCGAAGGCTGACACTTCCAGTCGGCTCTGTGATCCGTGGTTTGCTCCCTGACTGTCCAGCTAACCCTCGTATCACTCTGGGAGACTGGCAGACTGAGCTCACCCATTCCTCAGATGGGCAGACTGAGGCCCAGAGTTGGGGAGGGCCTTGCTGCGCCTCCAGAGCTGCCTGGACATCTGAGCCCCTTGGGGCCAGGACCGAGGCAGGGTCTGGGTTCCAACTCCCACGGGCCTCAGTTTCTCCCTCGGGGAATGGTTCGATGGTGGTTCCTCAGGTGGGACTGGGTCAGGAAGAAGCCAGAGAACAAGGCCAGGCACGCAGTAGGTCTCAGAGTGAGTCGGGAGGGCCCGGCCTCACCCCACCCCCGGCCAGGCCCCCACCCCTACTCCAGGCTCAGCTGTGCTTTTGATGGCCCCAGGGTGGGTGGGGGGCTTCCTGGGGTGGGAGGTGGGAGAGAATGAATGGACCAGTGAATGAGTGAGTGTGGCTGGTAGGGAAGGGAGGGAGAGGAGGGGGCCCTGGGGGCGGGGCTGACTTGGGGAGGGGGCCGCGGGAGGAGGTGGTGAAGGGGCGGCTGCCATTGGCGCATCTCAGACAAAGGCGGAGGGAGGGGATGCACGGATGGAAAGGGAACAAAGAGGAAGGGGCCGGGGATGGGCCTGCTCGAGCAGGAGAGCAGGAGGGCCAAGTCCAGGGAGGAGGCACAGCCGGCTGGACGGAGGAAGGACAGGCAGAGACACAAGGAAGTGCAGACAATGGGGCAGGGGTCAGCGGGTGCCCGCGAGGGCTGGCCCAGGGCTGCCAGAGGGGCAGCCAACCGCTCAGGTAGCTCACGCGGACCCAGCCGCTGATGGACCCAGCCGCTGATGGAAGGGGTGTGGACACTGTCGGGCAGCCCAGATCCCGGCGGAGCCCACCTGTCTGCTCTCCGGCCATCCCCCCGACCGCTCCCTGGCTTTCTCAGGTGTCAGCGTTGGCCTTCGTGAGGTCGTTATTGTCCGTCTGTCCACCCTGCCTTTCCACCCGTCAGCCTCTGAGTAGGCGTGCTTCTCCAGGGGTGGGTCTCAGCTGTCAGTCTGTCTGTCCGTCCGCCTGGCTGTCAGCATGTGTGTCCGGGAGCCCAGCCGGGAGGGGCCGACTCATCAGCAGTGGGCCGTTTGGGCTGTGTCTGAACGTCCTTCTGGGGCTCTGTCCCTGCCTTCCTATCCCCTTGTCTCTGTGTCTGTCACTCCATCTGCCATGCCGTCTGTGCCTGGATTCCCCGACCGGCCCTGCCAGCTGCTCCTGCCAGACTCACCCCAGGACTGGCGGAAAGCCTGGGGCTCAGGGCCAGGGCTGTCTCGGGGTGCCGGCCACCCCCTCCCCAGACCCTTGGTGACCCCTGACCCTGTGGCCCTAGGCGCTGCAGGAGCTGAAGATGACGAGCTCCGTGGCATCGTACGAGCAGCTGGTACGGCAGGTGGAGGCCTTGAAGGCTGAGAACAGCCACCTGAGGCAGGAGCTGAGGGACAACTCGAGCCATCTATCCAAGCTGGAGACGGAGACGTCGGGCATGAAGGTGGGGGTGGGGCTGGATGGGGACACAGCGGGGCCACAGGCACAGAGACCAGGGGCTGGACGGGGGACACAGCCAGCCACAGGCACAGACACCAGGGGCTGGACGGGGGACACAGCCGGGCCAGGGGGACAGACACCAGGGCTGGACGGGGGACACAGCCGGGCCACGGGGATAGACACCAGGGGCTGGACGGGGGACACAGCTGGGCCACGGGGACAGACGCTAGGGGCTTGATGGGGACACATCCAGACCACGGGGACAGACGCTAGGGGCTGGGCCCTGGGAGGTGGGCAGGCAGCCAGGGGCAGCACCCAGCACTGATGTCCCCTCTGCCCTCAGGAGGTGCTGCAGCATCTACAGGGCAAGCTGGAGCAGGAGGCCCGCGTGCTGGTGTCCTCAGGGCAGACGGAGGTGCTGGAGCAGCTGAAAGGTGACGGCGCCCTGCGCTCCCGGGGCTGGGAAGATGAGGGGCTGGGTCAACACTGACTGCCTCCCTCCCCTCCTCCCCACCCAGCCCTGCAAATGGACATCTCCAGCCTGTACAACCTCAAGTTCCAGCCACCGGCCCTGGGCCCCGAGCCCCCCACCCGGAGCCCTGAGGGAAGCCCCCTGCATGGCTCCGGGCCCTCCAAGGACAGCGCTGGGGAGCCAAGCCGGGCCACCATCCGCCTGCTGGAGGAGCTGGACCGGGAACGGTGAGCCGGCACAGCCTCGCAGCCTCAGTGGGAGACAGAGCAGAGGACGGGGTTCCTGGCAGAGGGGACTCCCCAGGAGTCCTTGACACACAGGCATTGCTTGGGACAGGGCCGCGTCTGTCACCAGGGCTCGGAGGCAGGCCTGGAGCCAGTGGAGCTCAAGGCAGCCTTTGTGGAGAGAGAGCTGAGGCCCAAGGAAGCTGGGCTTGGGGCCAGCAGAGGGGGGCAGGTCTGGGCCGCCCGGTTCAGTTGGGTGGGCTCAGATGGGGCAGTTTGTGAGGGGCCTGGCGTCAAGTCCTTGTGCACTGTGTGACCTCAAGCGAGTCCCCTATCCCCTTCCGGCCTCAGTGAAAAATGGGAGTAGCAGCATCTCCCCACAGGGTTAAGAGGGGGATGCTGTGGCGCCTTGAGTGCTCCGAGCCTGAAGCCTGCTTGTATTGGGTAGAGGGAGATGATTAGCAAGTGCTGAAGGGAACAGCCCCACCCAGAGACTTCCTCAGAGGAGGAGCCGTGACAAGCGAATACCTTTCTCCCCTTTAATTCATTTTCTGTGGCCCACTCAGTTAACCACAGCCGACCCCCATCCCCCGCAGTGCTGGGAGCCCCACCAGGAGGCACTGCCAGGCTGCCTGGGGAATTTGGCAGGCCGACCTCAGATGGCCAACACATCTGTGACACGCCGCCCTTGCGCCCCACCCCCCAGGTGCTTCCTGCTGAATGAGATCGAGAAGGAGGAGAAGGAGAAGCTATGGTATTACTCCCAGCTGCAAGGCCTGTCCAAGCGCCTGGACGAGCTGCCGCACGTGGAGACGGTGAGTGGCTGGGGTGCCAGGGGTCCTGGGGGGAACCAGGGGCGGGGGAGGGCGGGACCCCCGGCCCGGGCGCCCCCTCACTGCAGCCTGCCCGCCCTTCCCAGCAGTTCTCGATGCAGATGGACTTGATCCGGCAGCAGCTGGAGTTCGAAGCGCAGCACATTCGCTCGCTGATGGAGGAGCGCTTCGGGACCTCAGACGAGATGGTGCAGAGAGCGCAGGTGAACAGCGGGGATGCAGGGGGCGGGGCGCTCGCGGGGGGGCGGGGTCTGGCTGAGGGGGCGTAACCATATGCGGCCGGAAGTCAGAGGGCGGAGACCGCTGTGGGCGGAGTCACATGCCTTGAGCGAATCAGTGAGCGGAGATCCCTATGGAGTCCTAGAAGGAAGGGGCAGGATCTAGAAAGTGGTTGGAGAGGGTCTGAACAAGCTATTGGCGTTGATTCAGTTGATGGGTGGGGCCAGATCTGGGTCTGTGTGGAACCAGCTCTGGGAGTGGGTGGAGACATATGCCATGGGCGAATCAGAGGGTAGAGACTGCTGTGGGTGGAGTTTGGGAATGGGGGGTGGAGCCATGTGCTGGTGGGCGAATCATAGGGCTGAGACCACTGTGGGTGGAGTCCTAGAAAGAAGGGGCGGGGTCTAAACAGTGGTTGAAGCAGCTCTAAGGAGCCCTGGTGGTGCAGTGATTAAGTGCTCCACTGGTAGCCAAAAGGTGGGCGGTTCCAACTCACCAGGCGCTCTGCGGCAGAAAGATGCGGCAGTCGGCTTCTGTAAAGATTACAGCCTTGGAAACTCTGTGGGGCAGTTTTATGTCCTAGAGGGTCGCTATGAGTCGTAATGGACTCCACGACAAAGGATTTTTGAAGCCGATCTGAACAGGCTATTGGCGTTGATTTGGTCAGGGGGTGTGACCACATCTGAGAGTGGGCGGAGTCAGTCTGGGGGCCGGGTATAGACACTGGGTGGAGCCAGAACAGGGAACGAGTGGGTGAAACTAGTTCAGGGAGTGGGTGGAAGGACGGTGAGTTCTAGACAGTGGACAGAGCCACAGCGTGAGTAGGCGGAGCCACAGTGGGAGTGGGCGGAGTCAGAACCGGGAGTGGGTGGGGTCTTAGAAGGACAGGGTGGGCTATAGACAGTAGGCGGAGCCACAGTGGGAGTGGGCGGAGTCAGAACCGGGAGTGGGTGGGGTCTTAGAAGGACAGGGGGGGGCTATAGACAGTAGGCGGAGCCACAGTGGGAGTGGGCGGAGTCAGAACCGGGAGTGGGTGGGGTCTTAGAAGGACAGGGTGGGCTATAGACAGTAGGCGGAGCCACAGTGGGAGTGGGCGGAGTCAGAACCGGGAGTGGGTGGGGTCTTAGAAGGACAGGGTGGGCTATAGACAGTAGGCGGAGCCACGGTGGGAGTGGGCGGAGTCAGAACCGGGAGTGGGTGGGGTCTTAGAAGGACAGGGTGGGCTATAGACAGTAGGCGGAGCCACGGTGGGAGTGGGCGGAGTCAGAACCGGGAGTGGGTGGGGTCTTAGAAGGACAGGGTGGGCTATAGACAGTAGGCGGAGCCACGGTGGGAGTGAGCAGAGTCGGAGCCGAGGCGGCGTGGCCCAGCGCCTGTGTACCACACAGATCCGCGCGTCGCGCCTGGAGCAGATCGATAAGGAACTACTGGAGGCACAGGACCGGGTGCAGCAGACCGAGCCCCAGGTACCATGGGCGGAACCAGAGCCGGGTAGGGCAGCCCCAGGCCCTGTCCATGGCGCGGTAATCGGCCTGAAGCTCCCCTCATCCCCCATCTCAACCCAGAAGGTGGGCCAGCATTAGCAGCCTGGGGGCTTTGTGGGGTACACCCAGGGTGAACCCCCAAGCCTAGTGCTTTCCCTACAGGCCCTGCTGGCGGTGAAATCAGTGCCCGTGGACGAGGACCCTGAGGTGGAGGTCTCCACGCATACCAACGATGGCACCCCTCAGCCGGGCAACAGCAAGGTGAGGGCGGGGTCTGGGCCGGGGGCAGCTCGCTGGGGGTGTACAGCGAGGCAGGCTGGCCTCCCACCTTTGTCCAGCCCCCCAGGTTTCGAGGGGCCACCCTGGAGTGGGGCTCGCGCTGAGGCTGGTGGTCAGGAAAGTCGTCCTGTATGTTTGGAGGCATTCTAGACGGTTCAATCTGCATTCCCAGATATGGGAGGATCCCCCAGAGTAGCATTTGACCCTCCTGGGCTGGGGTCATCTCCACAGAGTGTGTATGCCCTGTCGCCCCCACCCATCCATCCCCCTAGGTGTGTGGGCCTCTCCCTGCGGGGAGAGGATATACTGCGGTGAGACTGGTGGGGGTGTGCTAAGGTCACAGGACTCCCGGTGTTTTAGGGGGCCCCTGACGCCCCGGACCTATCCTGGCAGGGGAGGGCCGGCGGCAGAGACCCCACCTCCGACCTTGCCTCTGCCGGTCCCCTGCAGGTGGAGGTGGTGTTCTGGCTGCTGTCCATGCTGGCAACACGTGACCAGGAGGACACGGCACGCACGCTGCTCGCCATGTCTGGCTCGCCCGAAAGCTGCGTGGCCATGCGCCGCTCCGGCTGCCTGCCACTGCTGCTGCAGATCCTGCACGGCGCCGAGGCCGGGCCGGGGACCGGGGGCGGAACGGGAACCCCGGGGGCTCCGGGCGCTAAGGACGCCCGTATGCGCGCCAACGCGGCGCTGCACAACATCGTCTTCTCGCAGCCGGACCAGGGCCTGGCGCGCAAGGAGATGCGCGTGCTGCACGTGCTGGAGCAGGTCCGGGCCTACTGCGAGACTTGCTGGGACTGGCTGCGTGCGCGCGACGGCGGCCCCGACGCAGGCGGCGCGGGCGGTGGTGAGTGTCGGCCTTGCGGGCCGCCTCCGCGCAATGGGCGCGCAACTGGCGCATCGTCACCGCGGCCTTCTCCCGGCCGCGCGCGCCAGGGCCTTTTGGGCCCTTGCCCGACAACTTGGCACCAGCAATGGCTGCCCTGGCTGTGCCTGGGGCCCAGCGGATGCTAGTGAAACGTAGGAGTGGGTGGGTAGTGCGCAATCCATGAAAAGTGAGTGCAAGTTTTGAGAATTCATATGTTTATGCAGCCGATTGCAAAATGAATCCATGAGAAAGACTCAGAGCTGCCCAGGGCCTCTGGGCACCAGACACAGGCTGTTACCCCTCACGCGCAGGGCGGGCAAGGCAGGCACCAAAGTTAACCCTGTTTACAGAGGGGTGACGAGGCCCTTGCTCTCTGAGCGACTACGGGTTGCAAAGCCCTGGGATGACCCTGCCCTGTGAGTGGGGAGGGCGGGAGGGGCAGGGGCATGGGGACATTTCTCTGACCTGTCCCCTGGTCCACAGCCCCTGTCCCCATTGAGCCACAGATCTGCCAGGCCACCTGTGCCATCATGAAGCTGTCCTTTGACGAGGAATATCGTCGGGCCATGAATGAGCTGGGTGAGTGTCCCCCTCACCTCCTCCAGGGAGCCCTCCTGGAACAGCCATCAGCACCTCTCTGTGGGGACAGGGGCTGGGTCGTCTGTGTTTGTCCACGTGGGGCCTGGCAGTGAGGCCCAGAGAGGGACAGAGACTCTCTGGGGTCACACAGCACGTGTCACGAGTATACTGTCTTGCTGGCCCTCTGTCCCCATGCACACAAGCTGCCCCCAGGGCAGTCTTTCTGCTGTAATTGTCTGGGGCTCAGGAAACAGGGAAGTGGGCAGGAAACCAAGAGACCAAAGCTGAAACGTCCAAGTTCACACAGAAGCAGAGCTGTCCATTGCTTTTTCTTTGGTTCTGTGCAGTGTGCGTGTGTGTTGCGGGGACCTTGAGAAGTTTGGGGTTTGGCGCTGTTAGCTTCCTGTGTCTGATATAACAAAATACCACAAAGCGAGTGTTTCAAACAACAGAAACATGTTGTCTTTAACAGTGGGAGGTGGTCCTCATCTGGGGTATTAGGGGGGTGTCACTGAGGAAGGGGCTCCCAAGCTGGCGCTGAAGCGGCAGCCAGGAGCCTTGTCCAACAGGGACGAGATGGGCGTTCCGGGCAGAGGAAGCAGTGCCTGCAAAGGTCCTGTGGCCAGAGGAAATGTGACTGGAGTGTGGGCTGGAGGGAGGCAGTGTGGCGAAAGGCATCCCAGGGGGCTGTGCAGGGGCCTGTTGACCCTGTGGGTGGTGGAGAGACCTGAGAGGGTTTCCCTCTGGACCGAAGGGTGACAGCAGGGAGAGGTCAGGGCAGGCTGCCTGGAGGAGGTGTCCTTGGAGTTGGGCTTCGAAGGTGACCTGGAGGAGAGCAGACGCGGGGAAGGTGGAGAGCAGGGAAAGGTATCTAAGCAGAAGGACTGGTGTGGCCCAGGTGGGAGGAGAGAAGGTGGGGTCGCCTGCTGCCTTGCCACATCCTTGGCCACACTGCATCCCGTCCTTCGTCCCCACAGGTGGGCTGCAGGCCGTAGCCGAGCTCTTGCAGGTGGACTTTGAGATGCACAAAATGACCCACGACCCCCTCAACCTCGCTCTGCGCCGCTACGCTGGCATGACCCTCACCAACCTCACCTTCGGGGACGTCGCCAACAAGGTGACTGGCAGTCAGGGCCTTGGGACTGCCCCAGCCGCCCGAGCCCTTACCCCAGCCTCAGAAGAGCCCTGAGTGGCAAGGATGGTCATGTCCTGTTTATAGATAGGTAGACTGAGGCCCAGAGGGGGCCGGGTAGGGGCACGTCCTCTCGTGCCCTCTTCTGTGGGGAATCCCCGTCATGTCAAGGTGGGGTCCTCTGGACCCAGAGGCTGGGCCTGCACCTCTCTGAGCCTCGGTTTCCTCATCTTAGGAGTAGGGTGCCTGCCCTGTTTCCCCTGAGGCAGTGAGGTTGGGGCCTGGGGTTTAGCTCCAACACGGAGTAGGTGGTCAGCTCATGTGGGAGGAGCTGGAAGGTGAGGGATCCCCTGATGTTCCCTGCCCCTCCTGTGGCGGATGTGACCCTCCTGTGTCCCCCCACAGGCCACTCTGTGCACGCGCAGGGGCTGCATGGAGGCCATTGTGGCCCAGCTGAGCTCGGAGAGCGAGGAGCTCCACCAGGTACGGCTGGGACTCCCAGAGGCACCAGGGGCCATGGAGGTCCAGGCCGGAAACCCTCATTGTCAAAGGCCCACCCTGGCCCTGGGTGAACTCCAGTATCCCTGTGGTCCCACCATTTGCAGGGGTTGATGGTGGAGGGGTAGGGGCTCACATGGGGTGCCAGCCCAGCCCCTTGTCCCACCTGCCAGCCCTGCCCCAGGCCCTCGGCCCTTTGGTCTCACCCTTGGTCCAACCCCGGCCCCTCTGTCTCACTCTGCCCGGCCCTAGGTGGTGTCCAGCATCCTGCGGAACCTGTCCTGGCGCGCCGACATCAACAGCAAGAAGGTGCTGCGGGAGGTTGGCAGCGTGACGGCCCTCATGCAATGCGTCCTTCGGGCCACCAAGGTGGGCACGGGGGTGGGGGAGGCACTGCAGAGGGGACAGGGACACTGCGAAGGGGAAGGCTATGCTGAGGGGGTGGGGGCAGTGCGGAAGGGGCGTGGTCACTGCGGCGGGGGCGTGGTCACTGCAGACGGGGCGGGGACACTGTGGAGAGGGGTGGACACTGCAGGGGGGAGGGACACTGCAGAAGGGGAGTGCAGCACAGGGGACCTGCCGCAGGCCTGAGGGCGAGGGAGCCACCGCAGCGGTTTAGTGCCAGCCATGGGGCAGGGAGAGGCAGGCGAAGGGCCAGGGTGGGGTGGAGGCGAAACATGCTCGAAGATCCCTTGGTGGCCGGTTTTATTACAAATGACTTTGGCTTTTTACTGGAACACGTGTCTGGGTGCCTCTGCTTGCGGATCTTTGACGCCTCCCTGCTCCCAGGAGGCCACCTTGAAGAGCGTGCTCAGCGCCCTGTGGAACCTGTCGGCGCACAGCACCGAGAACAAAGCGGCCGTCTGCCAGGTGGACGGCGCCCTGGGCTTCCTGGTGAGCACGCTGACCTACAAGTGCCAGAGCAACTCGCTGGCCATCATCGAGAGTGGCGGCGGCATTCTGCGCAATGTGTCCAGCCTCATCGCCACCCGCGAGGACTACAGGTCAGGCGGGCCCGGGAGGGGAGAGCGCAGGGAAGGGGCAGCCTGGGTGGGGGGAGCCGGCTGGGATCTGCGGGCCCCAAGCCAATGGGAACGGTGTGGAAAGGCAGTGCACTTGGGCCTCCAGAGAATGAATGTTCCCGGCTATCCCCAAGGTATAAATCTTTTTTCTATTAGTATATCCTAAATGTTGCATGGGATATACTCATACTAAAAATTTATTTATTTATTAAAATAAACTATTATTTATTAAATATTAATATTTATTATTTAAATAAAATTTATTTTCAGTATTGATAGATTGGAGCCCTGGTGGCACAGTGGTTAAATATTTGACTGCTAACCAAAAGGTCAGCAATTCGAATCCACCAGTCGCTCCTTGGAAACCCTTTGGGGCAGTTCTACTCCATCCTATAGAATAGTTATGAGTCGCAATCCACTTGACAGCAACATGGTTTTTCTTCACGGGCTGTTAATAATAAACCACCACTTGTCCATCAGTTTGTTACAAGTGGACCAATAAGCAACATCATGATAAATGGAGAAAATTTTGAAGTTGTCAAGGATTTCATTTTACTTGGATCCTATAATCAACACCCATGGAAGCAGCAGTCAAGAAATCAAACGGCTCATTGCATTTGGGAAATCTGCTGCAAAAGACCTTTAAAGTGTTAAAAAGCAAAGATGTCACCTTGAGGACTAAGGTGCCCCTGACCCAAGCCAGGGTGTTTTCAATTGCCTCCTATGCATGCAAAAGCTGGACAATGAATAAGGAAGACCAGAGAAGAATTGATGCCTTTGAATTATGGTGTTGGCAAAGAATATTGACTATACCATGGACTTCCAGAAGAACGAACAAATCTGTCTTGGAAGAAGTACAGCCAGAGTGTTCCTTGGAAGGAGGATGGGGAGACTACATCTCATGTACTTTGGACATGTTATCAGAAGAGACCAGCCCCTGGAGAAGGGCGTCATGCTTGGTAAAGTAGAGGGTCAGCGAAAAAGAAGACGACCCTTGACGAGATGGACTGACACAGGGGCTGCAACAATGGGCTCAAACACAGCAACGATTATGAGGATGGCACAGGAATGGGCGGTGTTTGGTTCTGTTGTCCACGGGGTCACTAGGAGTAGGAACGAAGTGGACAACACCTACCTGACAACGAAAACAATAATTAGTAGAGAATATTTATTATTTGTTAATAAAATTTCCTTATTTTTAGTACTTATGCTAAAATTTGTTTATCAAAATAATTAATTTTTTATTAAAATAAATTATTAAATGATAATAAATAATGTTTATTGATCATTGAAATAAAATATACTTACTGTAGTACTTCTATATACCAAGACTTTTTATCAAAATAAAAATTTATTAAAATAAAAATTGATCATTAAATATTTTATTTTTATCTATAAAATTTTTATCTATATACTATTTTACATATAAAAGTAAATAAAATTTCCTTATTTTAGTACTTATATTTTTATGCTATAAAATTTATTTTATTTATTTATTAAGATGGATGAAATTTATTGAAATAAATAGTATTTATTAAGTAATAAGTAAAATATTACTTATAGAAGTTAATAAAATTTACCTTTTTAATACGCTAAAATAATGTTTATTAATACAGATATAATACATATTATAAATAAAGAAAATTTACATATTTAGTACTTATATATTGATGCTAAAATTTATTAAAGTAAAACATTAAATAGTATTTATTAAATGATATACATAATCCTCATTATTTATTAAACTAAATAAAATTGACTTAGTTTATTATATACTTATACTAAGATTTGTTTATTAAAATAAAATATTTGTTAATTAAAATACTACTTATTAAATAAAATTAATAATAAATGAAAATAAGTTAAATAAAATTAATTACTAAAATAATTTAACACAAATGAAATTTACTTATTTTTAGAACTGACATGCTTATAGTATAGTTTTAGTAAAATATATAAAATACTTATTGAAAAATAATAATACGTTTAATAATAAAATGATGGATAATAAAGAATAAATGGAATAATACGTATTATTTAGTACAATAAATAACATTTACTTATTTTAGTACTTACACACTTAAACTAAAATCTGTTTAATATAAAAATAAGTTATTGATTAAAATAAACTAAATAAATTAAAACTTAATAATAATGTATATTGTTTATTAAAATAAATTTTAAAATTATTTATTTTTAGTACATATGTATTGTACTAAATATTAAAATAAATGAATATTATTTGTGAAATAACTATTAAAAATTTATCTATATACAGTAAAAAACAATGTACTTATGTGGTTATACTTAAACTTTGTTATAAATTTATTAAAACAAATAATATTTATAAGTAAATTAGAAACAAATAGAATTATTTATTAAAATAAACAAAATCTACCTATTTTTGTATTTAGATATGTTGTTATTGTTGTTAGGTGCCATTGAGTGGGTTCTGACTCATAGTGACCCCATGTACAACAGAACGAAACACTGCCCTGTCCTGCGTCATCCTCACAATTGTTTGTTATGCTTGAGCCCGTTGTTGCAGCCACTGAGTCAATCCATCTCACCGAGGGTCTTCCTCTTTTTGGCTGACCCTCTACTTAACCAAGCATGATGTCCTTCTCCAGGGACTGGTCCCACCTGATAACGTGTCCAAATTACGTGAGACAAAGTCTCGCCATCCTCGATTCTAAGAAGCACGTTAGTCCTTAAAGTGACATGTTTGCTTTTTTTTAGATATAGTAGGGTAATATTAAAATATTATTTATTAGGTAAAATGTGTACTGTTTATTAAATAATATTAATAGTAAATCGTATTTATTATTAAATAAAATTTACTCTTTAGTATGTATATCTATATGTATTAACATAAATAAAATGTTTGTTCAAATAATATATTTAAGTAAATAGTTGCTTATTAAATAATATTAATAATATGTATTGTATACAAATTTTTTAATTACTTCTTTTTAGCATTTATATGCTTACACTAAAATCATATTTTTAACAATAAATGAGTATAGATTATTTATTAAATATATATTTTAAATAATAATATTTATTACTTATAAAATAAATTGGAGCCCTGGTAGTGCAGTGGTTAAGAGCTCGACTGCTAAGAACTGCTAAAGGTCGGCAGTTCGAATCCCCTAGCAACTTCTTGGAAACCCTATCACGCAGTTCTACTCTGTCCTGTAGGGTCGCTATGAGTCGGAATCGACTCACTGGCAATGGGTTTTGTTTATAAAATAAATTAAATTTACTTACTTTAGTACTTAAGTGTTTAAACTTTAAGATAAATTAAATGTATTTATTATAATGGGAAAAACATGCTCAGCATTTCTCAAGCTGAAAGAACTGAAGAAAACAATCCGAGACTCGAGTTGCAATAGGGAAGGGTTCTACAGGGAAAATATTAATCGACGCACGAAGCATCAAAAGAAGATGGAAGGAATACACAGAGTCTCTGTACCAAAAAGAATTGGTCGACATACAACCATTTCAGGAGGTAGCACATGATCAGGAACCGATGGGACTGAAGGAAGAAGCCCAAGCTCCACTGAAGACATTGGCAAAAAACAAGGCTCCAGGAATGGACAGAATATCAACTGAGATGTTTCAACATATGGATGCAGCCCTGGAGGTGCTTACTTGTCTATGTCAAGAAATCTGGAAGACAGCTACCTGGTCAACCAACTGGAAGCGATCCATACTTGTGCCAACGCCAGAAAAAGGTGATCCAACCAAATGTGGAAATTCTCGAACAATATCATTAATATTTACAGGCAAATAAAATTTTGCTGAAGATCATTCAAAAATGGTTGAAGCAGTATATCGACAGGGAAGTGCCAGAAATTCAAGCTGGATACAGAAGAGGATGTGGAATGAGGGATGTCAGTGCTGATGTCAAATGGATCTTGGCTGAAAGCAGAGAACACCAGAAAGATGTTTACCTGTGTTTTATTGAGTACGCAAAGGCATTTGACTGTGTGGATCATAACAAATTATGGATAACATTTTGAAGAATGGGAATTCCAGAACAATTGTGTTCATGAAGAGGAACCTGTCCGTAGACCAAGAGGCAATCGTTCAAACAGAACAAGGGGATACTGTGTGGTTTTAAGTCAGGAAAGGTGTGCATCAGGGTTGTATCCTTTCACCATACTTATTCAATCTGTATGCTGAGCAAATAATCCGAGAAGCCAGACTATATGAAGAAGAACACAGTATCAGGATTGGCAGAAGACTCATTATATGCAGATGACACAACCTTGCTTTCGCATATCCAAGCAGATTCTGGATAGTGAATAACGAAGACAGAAGAAGAATTGATGCTTTTGAATTGTGGTGTTGGTGAAGAATATTGACTATCCCAGGGGCTGCCAAAAGAGCAAACAAGTCTGTCTTGGAAGAAGTACCGCCAGAGTGCTTCTTAGAAGCAAGGACGGTGAGATTGCATCTCTCGTACTTTGGACATGTTACCAGGAGGGACCAGTCCGTGTTGACGACATCCTGCTTGGTAAAGTGGAGGGTCAATAAAAAAGACGAGGACTCTCAACAAGACGGATTGACAAAATGACCCCAATAACAGACTCAAACACAGCAAGGATTATGAGGATGGCGCAGGATCGAACAGTGTTCTGTTGTACATAGGTCTCTATGGGTCGGGACCGACTTGATGGCACCTAACAAAACATTATAATAGATGGTATTTAGTAAGCATGAAACATAATAAATAATATTTCATATTTATTAAATTTATCTATTTTTAATACTTACATACTTAAAATTATTAAAATAATTCAAATATTTATTACCTCTTAAATGATATTATTGATACATATTTATAAAAATAAATAAAATGTCCTTCTTTTAGTGCTTATATACTTATTTTGGAGCCCTGGTGATGCAGTGGTTAAGAGCTCGGCTGCTAACCAAAAGGTCAGCGGTTCAATTCCACCAGCTGCTCCTTGGAAACCCTATAGGGAAGTTCTACTCTGTTCTATAGCGCTGCTGTGAGTCCGAATCGACTTGAGGGCAATGGGTTTTTGTTTTGTTTTGTATACTTAGATTAAAATCTTAACTATTAAAATAAATAAAATACTGATTAAAATAAAATAGTATTTATTAAATGATACTAGTAACAGATATTTATTACTTATAAATAAAATTTATTTATTTTTACTACTTTGTTGCTTATGTTAAAAATGTGTTCATAAAATATTAATAACCCAACCAAAACACCAGACCTGTTGCTGTCAAGTTGCTTCTGACTCATAACAAACCTGTAGGATGGAGTAGAACTACCCCACAGGGTTTTCAAGGAGCGCCTGGTGGATTCGAACTGCCGACCATTTGGTTAGCAGCCGAGCTCTTAACCACTGTGCCACCAGGGCTCCAAAATAATAATACTGTGTGTTAAAATGAGGTAGTATTTATTACATAATATTAATAGATAAATAATACTTATTCTTTACTTAAAAAAATAGATTACTTTTAGTATAAGTTTAGCCCACGTGCTATTTGGGATATACTTATACTAAAGCATGATACGTGCGTATCTGGAATTCCAGTGTAACCTGTTGTCTCACCTTTTACTTGCTCTCCGGGGTGGGCCGGTAGGTGTGTGGCGGGGTTGGTGGGAGCTGTGGGTGACCTGTCCTTCCCCTCACCCTCCCACCCCGCAGGCAGGTGCTTCGTGACCACAACTGCCTGCAGACGCTGCTGCAGCATCTGACGTCACACAGCCTGACCATCGTCAGCAACGCTTGCGGCACACTCTGGAACCTGTCGGCCCGCAGCCCGCGCGACCAGGAGCTGCTCTGGGACCTGGGCGCCGTGGGCATGCTACGCAACCTGGTGCACTCCAAGCACAAGATGATCGCCATGGGAAGCGCCGCTGCCCTGCGCAACCTGTTGGCCCACCGGCCCGCCAAGTACCAGGCGGCGGCCACAGCGGTGTCGCCGGGCTCCTGCGTGCCCAGCCTGTACGTGCGCAAGCAGCGGGCGCTCGAGGCCGAGCTGGACGCTCGGCACCTGGCGCAGGCGCTCGACCACCTGGACAAGGAGGGGCTGCCCGAGCCTGTGCCTGCCACCAAGAAGCCGCTGGCACCCCTGCGGCACCTGGACGGGCTGGCCCAGGACTATGCCTCAGATTCGGGCTGCTTCGATGATGACGATGCACCCTCCCTGGCGGCTGGAGCCAGCGCCTCCACCGAGGCTCCCAGCCCGGCCGTGCTGTCCCTTTTCCTGGGCAGCCCCTTCCTGCAGGGCCAGGCGCTGGCCCGCACCTTGCCCGCCCGCCGTGGCCCAGAGCCCGACAAGGAGGTGGGCAGCGGGGAGGTGGCCGTGGCGGCCAAGGCCAGGCTGGCGCTGGCTGTGGCTCGCATCGACCGGCTGGTGGAGGACATCTCGGCTCTGCACACCTCGTCTGACGACAGCTTCAGCCTCAGCTCGGCAGGGGAACCCGGACAGGAGGCCTCGCTGCCGCCTCGCGAGGGCTGCGCTCAGTCCTGCTCGCCAGGCCGCGGGCCTGAGGGGGCTCGGCGGGAGGCGGTCGGCCGGGCCCATCCGCTGCTGCGGCTCAAGGCGGCACACGCCAGCCTGTCCAACGACAGCCTCAACAGCGGCAGCACCAGCGATGGATACTGCCCTCGTGAGCACATGCGGCCCTGCCCGCTGGCTGCACTGGCTGAGCACCGCGAAGACACCCCATGTGGGCCCACACGGCCTGGCCGCCTGGACCTGGACCCTCCGGTCGGCCGGGCGGAGCCACCGGCCCGTGAGCCCGCCGACGCCCACGTGCGCACCATCAAGCTGTCACCCACCTACCAACATGTGCCGCTGCTGGAGGGCATGGCCAGGGCAGGCGCCGTGCCTCCTGCACGCACACAGGCCTGGCTGCCCGCCGAGGGCCCGGCGCCGCAGACGCCACCCACGCTCATGGCAGGGGATGCGGCGGCGCTCTGCCTGTCCCGCTGCAGTTCCCTGTCCTCGCTGTCCTCGGCTGGGCGCCCGGGCCCCAGTGAGGGCGGCGACCTGGATGATAGCGACTCATCCTTGGAGGTGCTCGAGGAGGCTGGCCCTGGAGAGGCGGTGCCAGGCATGGCGTGGCGGGCGCCGGGGGCCTCGCTGCCCGTGGCCATCCCAGCACCCCGGCGGGGCCGTGGCCGAGGCCTGGGCACAGAGGACGCCACTCCGTCAAGCTCCTCGGAGAACTATGTGCAGGAGACGCCGCTGGTGCTGAGCCGATGCAGCTCGGTGAGCTCGCTGGGCAGCTTCGAGAGCCCGTCCATTGCTAGCTCGGTGCCCAGCGAGCCCTGCAGCGGGCTGGGCAGCGGCACAGTCAGCCCCAGCGAGCTGCCCGACAGCCCCGGGCAGACCATGCCGCCCAGCCGCAGCAAGACGCCGCCGGCCGTGGGGCCCGGCCCGGGTGAGCGCGGCGGGGGCGCCAGCCAGTTCTGCCTGCAGTGGGAGAGCTACGTGAAGCGCTTCCTGGACATTGCGGACTGCCGTGAGCGCTGCCGCCTGCCATCCGAGCTGGATGCCGGCAGCGTGCGCTTCACCGTGGAGAAGCCCGACGAGAACTTCTCATGCGCCTCCAGCCTGAGTGCACTGCCCCTGCACGAGCACTATGTGCAGCAGGATGTAGAGCTGCGCCTGCTGCCGCCAGCCCGGCCTGAGCGCGGGGGCTTCGCTGGGCACCGCCGGCCGGACGAGACGGGCGCCCGGCTGGAGGGCCCGGCGCCAGCGGCCCCCCGTGCCTGCACGCCTGCCACGGCCACTGCTGACTCAGAACTGGGGCTGCTGCAGGCGTGCCTGGGTGCTGCCGTGCCCGCCCGGTTGCGAAAGGTGGCTTCCGCCCTGGTGCCTGGCCGCCACCGGGCACTGCCGGTGCCTGTCTACATGCTGGTGCCCGCCCCAGCCCGCGAGGACGACTCCGGCAGTGAGTCACCCGAGGGCACGCCTGTCAACTTCTCCAGCACAGCCTCACTCAGCGACGAGACGCTGCAGGGGCCTCCCCGGGACCGGCCCGGTGGAGGACAGCTGGACAGGCAGACACCGGCCGGCCGCTCCACCTCCTCCAGGCAGGCCTCTGGGCAGCGGCCTAGGGCGGGGGGCATCAGCCAGAACTCAGAGGAAGCCCGTGGAAAGGGCCGGATCCATGCAGGCCTGGAGCTGCCCCTTGGCCGCCTGCCCAGTGCCCGCTCAGACCAAGATGGGCCTTGCCTGGGCCGGGCACGTGGGGACGGTGGCCTGCAGTCGCTATGCCTCACCACACCCACCGAAGAGGCCGTGTACTGCTTCTACAATGACTCTGATGACGAGGGGCCGGCCACAGCAGCCAAAGCCCCCCGGCGGGCGGCGGCGATCCCCCGGGCCCTGAAGAGAGAGCGTCAGGTGGGCACGAAGGTTGCACCCAAGGCTGCGCCCAAGTCTGCACCACCTGCCCTGCCACCCCCCCGGGCACACCCCAGCCTCATTGCCGACGAGACACCACCCTGCTACTCGCTGAGCTCTTCCGTGAGCTCCCTGAGCGAGCCGGAACCGGAGCAGCCAGCCAGCCAGCCCTGCGGCCGGGGTTCAGCAGTCTGCAAGAACTCAGACGTGGCCAGTGGGCATGGTGGCGTGTCACCCGGCCCACGGGCTGAGGAGGAGCTGCTGCGAAGCTGCATCAGCTCAGCCATGCCCAGGCGCCGGACACCAGCATCTGGATCCCGGCAGCAGAAGCCCCGAGCAGCCCAGCCAACAGCCGAGGTGGCCCGGGAGCGTGGAGAGGAGGCAGCCGGCTCGGACCGCGGTGCCTCGGACCTGGACAGCGTCGAATGGCGGGCCATCCAGGAGGGCGCCAACTCCATCGTCACCTGGCTGCATCAGGCAGCAGCTGCCGCGGCCACCCGCGAGGCCGAGTCCGACTCGGTCCCGTCCTACACATCAACGCCCAACGCAGAGAGGAAGCGGCGGCGGCCAGGGGCGGAGGGCCAGGCGGGCAGCGCGAGGCTGCCGGAGAGACGAGCCGTGGCTGATCGCGGTGGCCCTGAGCAGCCGCGCGGCGCTCAGAAGGCGGCGTCCGGCGTCCCAGCCGTGCTGCGGGGAAGGACAGTCATTTACATGCCCAGCCCGGCACCCCGGGGACAGTTCAAAGGCGCTCCCGGACCCCGCGCCGCCCCGCGGAAGACGGGGCCGCCGAGCCCCGCGCAGCCAGCCGCCCCAGCCCCGAACCCCGGCTCACAACAGCGCTCCCGCAGCCTGCACCGGCCCGGCAAGATCTCAGAGCTAGCGCCGCGCAGTCCCCCGCAGAGGAGCGCCACGCCGCCCGCGTGCCTGGCCAAGACGCCCTCGCCTGGTTCCTCGCAGAGCTCCCGGGCCGTCCCCCCGCCGCCCAGAAAGAGCCCCTCTAGCGCCCCACCGCGGGCCCTGCCCGGACCCGGGGCCTCCTTGCCGGGGCCCAAGACGCCGACGCGCGCGCTGCTGGCCAAGGCGCACAAGACACAGAAGTCGCCGGTGCGCATCCCGTTCATGCGGAAGCCCGCGCGCCGCGCGCCCCCGCCGCTCGCCAGGATGGCGCGGGAGCTAGGTCCCCGTGGCCCGGCGGGCGCCGAGGGTGGCGCGGGAGCGCACGGGGGTCGCCTGGGCCTGGTGCGCATGGGCTCGGCGCGCTCCAGCGGCAGCGAGTCTTCGGAGCGCTCGGGCTTCCGGCGGCAGCTGACCTTCATCAAGGAGTCACCGGGCCTGGCGCGCCGCCGCCGCGCCGAGCTGGCCCCAGCCGAAGCTCCGGGGACCCCGCCGGCCGCCTCGCCCCGCCGCGGCCGCCCTGCGCTGCCCGCCGTCTTCCTCTGCTCCTCGCGCTGCGACGAACTCCGCGCGGATCCCCGGAAGGCCCCGGCCCCGGCGCGCACCCCTGCCGGCCGCCCTGGGCCCGGCCCCGCCGCGGGGCCGGCCCGGCGCACCAGCTCCGAGAGCCCGAGCCGCCTGCCCGTGCGCACGGCGGCCCCACGGCCCGAGGCAGTCCGGCGCTACGCGTCGCTGCCACACATCAGCGTGGCCCGCGGGCCCGTTGCGCCCGGCCCCGCGCCACTGGCCGACGCCGTCCGCCGTGGCAGCGACAGCGAGACCCGGGCCCTGCCCAGAGTGGCCGCGCCAGGCACCACGTGGCGGCGCATCCGCGACGAGGACGTGCCACACATCCTGCGCAGCACGCTGCCCGCCTCTGCCCTGCCACTGGTGGGCGCTCCCGCGCCCGAGGGGACCCCAAGCGGTTCCCCACCGCCGCGCAAGACCAGCGACGCCGTGGTTCAGACCGAGGACTTCACGGCCGCCAAGACCAACTCCAGCACCTCCCCAAGCCTGGAGAGCCGGGAGGCCCCCCAGAGCCCAGCCGGTGGCCCGGGACCCCTCGGCAGCGACGTGGACAGGCCCAGTCCGCCCAAGTCGTCCCCCGCTGTCCCCTTCGCCTACGAAGGCCTAGGTGTCCCCGCAGGGGGCTTCCCCACCAGCCGCCACGGCTCGCCCAGCCGCTCGGTCCGGGTGCCCCCCTTCAACTACGTACCCAGCCCCATGGCTGCAGCGACCACCCCCGACTCGGCTGTGGAGAAGGCCCCCGCTGCTGCCCCTGCTGGCCTCCTGGAATAGCGGCCTAGGCTGGCCTTCTGGAACATTCTTTTCCGGCCCTGCGGCCTGGTGGGCCCACTCTGCAGATGCTCCCCGGCGGCCCCGCCCTCGGAGCCCCGCTTCCTTTGCTCTCCTTCTCACAGCTTCCACCTATATGCTCCCTTCTGCCGCGGGGGCTGCGAGAGGAACGGGTCTGCTGTGGCTTCCGGTCTGCCTGGGGGCACAGACGGAGGAGACCACCGCCTAGCTCAGGCTGGGGGGATGGGGCAGCAGGGGGCCACTGGGACCCCAGGCTCATCACTTCTGCTCTCAGGACATGGGGGTCCTTCTGGGCTGCTGGATACTGGGGCTGCCCACCACAGGGGAGTGGACTGCATTGGCCACGGGACAGGGCCAGCCTGTCAGCTGGGTGCCGCACACCGGAGCCTGTAATTACAGGGTCTGTAATTACGGCGCCGGGTAATTTGTTAATGAGGGCTCTGTGGGTTCGTTTGCGTGTGTTCTCAGCTCTGGTGCGAGGGGTGCGGGGTGCATCAGAGCCCCACGGAAGGACAGCCTCCAGACAGGGACGTCAGGGAGCTGGAGCACGTGGGCCTGGCGGGCTGGAGAGGAGGGGAGCCCACACACGCTGGCCCTGTGTACTCCTTGAAGGGGGGAGAGAGAGAGGCAGGCCGGGAGACCCTGGGAGAGGGTCCAGGTGTGTGGAGGACCACCCCTTGATCCCTGGGAGCCCAAGCTCATGGGCTGCGATGGGCAGTGGGCTGGGATAACCCTGTGGGGCCCCTCTGGGACCCTCTCCCCTGGGACCTGTACTTCAGGGGACAGGGGGGCAGCTGCGTGTCCACTCTGATGGGGGCGGCCAATCCTGTTGTGTTCCTTCTCTCCGCTCCATCTCCATTTACGGGTTCCTGAAGCCCTGGGGTCCTGACAGCCCTGGTGGACAGCCCGGCCCATGGCCTGCTCTTGGGACAGCAAGGTGTGGGAACAAGACTCGTCCTCAACTGGGGTGACCAGACTCAGTGGAGGGCTCTTGGGCAAGGGGTGGGTGTGTGCAGGATCTCTGCCCGGGGAGTCGGGCTCCAAGGCCTCACACAGGCATCTTCCTGCAGAAAGAGCTGGCGACCTCTTTTCTGCAGGAACCTAGAAAGTTCCAGAAGGGACTGCTCTTCGCAAACACAACTGGGTCTGCTGTCACAGCCAGCTTGCAAAGAGTGAGTTCTCATCCTTTTTCTCAGAGGGACCACGGTTTTGAGAGCTGACGTCTTGCGTGCTGCCTCAGGGGAAGGTTGTTCAGGAGGAGCCTGCCTTGCCCCTGGCATAAACAGGGCTGAGGCCAGGGGGCCAGCGGAAGGAGAGTGGATCGGGATGGCCTCTCCCGGTGAGACACAGGGCCCCCCGGGATGCTCGGGGAGAAGGCACAGACCTGGAACTGAGATGTCTGCAGCCGATTGTTATCCACCTGGGCACCCTGACAACGGCACGATCCCAGACCCCACCCTGGAAGCTTTGGGCTCCGTGACACGTGTCATCCTCAGAACTGACGCCCAGGGCTAAGCCACAGGGGATGGTGAGCTAGAGGGCCACCGCTGGGCATGGTCCCCAAGGGGGATGGTGTCTGGACACCACGGCAGCCTGTGGCTCTTGGCCGCACTGTATGCTCCTTCCCTCTGTGGCCGTGGCCGCTTCAGCTGCCGGGGGCGCTTGCGGAGACGATTGAGCGGGGTTGTGTGTGAATGAAGGACACAGCCAAGCAGGGCGGGGTCCCCAGCGTGGTGTCCAGGACTCCTGAGGTCGGGCAGGGCCTAACAAAGGCCCGTATCTGTCTCCTGAGGACATGGTGGGTCACAGACACCCCTGGGTCTAGGTGTCCCCTGCAAGGGGGCTGGGGGGCCTCTCCAGGGGTCTCTGTGGAGTTGGGGTTCAGGGACTGCTGGTTGTTGCCCCCTCTGCTAGAGGCAGGGAAGGGCCCCAGGCCTCTGCACTCAGAGGGTTGGGAGGGCCTGGCCCTTGTGCCCAGTTGGAGGGTCCGGAGGGCCTGGCGGGGAGGAGAGCGGGCCGCTCACTGTGAGACCTGTGGAGCTCTGCTGCGTGGTGCCTCGATTGCCCACGTGGGCCGTGGAGGCACTCCCAGTGCTACCTCTCGGGCGAGCAGAGCAGGGACAGGCACCTGGAGGCCATGGCCCAACAGTGCTGCTCACGGAATTTGGCCGCTGGCCACTTCCACACGCTCCCTGTCCTCACCTGCCCGCATCACCCACTGTCCCACACCATGCTGAGTGGTCACCCTTGCTTCGTCTGTGCCCCAGCGGCAGGCACAGCCACACCTCAGTCCAGCCCACACGGGTTGGGGGAGCTTCTGCAGGAGATGGGGGGCTGTGGTCTGTGGACAATCAACCCCGAGGTGAGGGCTGGGGAACCAAAGTCCTAGAAACCAAATGGCGGTTTCCTGCCAAACCTTGGTGCTGCCACGGGCCACGAAATGTCCCCTCCAGGTGCCAGCTGAAGGGGCACCAGCCAGGGGAGTTTAGAAACTGAGGTCTCTGGGCTCTAACGCTGACAGATAACCCCCATAACCCACCACCAGCTGGACGCCCCCCCCCAATAACCCACCACCAGCTGGACACCTGCCCGTGACCCACACCAGCTGGGTGCTGAATTTAGGGTGATGCACACCCACCTGAGCAGCCAACACGTACCTCACCCCGCCGTCACCCAGCCTGGCGGCCCCAGCACCCCCAACTGCACCTGGTTTGTTGTCTGGTTCCCTCCAGCCCCTGCCACCACTGGGTCCCCATGCAGTATTGAATGTGTAAATAGCACTGCGCCCCTACGCCCCACCACGTGTCCAGCCTGTGCCTGGCTGAAGGACCAGACAGCGTGGACGCCAGACTCTTGTGCACCTTTAATAAACACACCGTTGATGCAACCACCTGTCCTGACACCCTCAGACCTGTCTGTTCACACGACGGGGGAGGACGGGGTCGGGGTGAAGGCGAGGGGCTCCACAGCGCCTGCCAACCTGTTCACCGCCGGGTATGAACACTTCGCTGAGACCTAGGTCCCTAGAAGCAGAGGCCACCATGGTCAACTGCACTGACCTGCAGCCAGCCAGGTCTGAGTCCTCCAGCCGCTTCCTGGCACGGTAAGTGGGGACCCTGCTGCGGAAGGCTGTCTGTCCAGGCTCCTGGGGGTGTGTGACCCTCTGCCTGTGAGGCACCAAAGGTACCATTATTGTGCACTATGCTGTATGCCAGACACTGTGTCCAGTCCTTCCAAGTTGGTGGTTTTGTCCCTGTCTTAGGTGGGGTCCCGAGAAGGGGATTCAGGAGACAGAATTTATTGGGGTGCTTAGGAAGAAGGGAAGTGGGATGGGGAGGGAAGGAGCTGAGGAGGCCTTAGCCTGATCCCACGGGAGCCCTGAAGTGTGAACTGCACCCAGGAATCAGCTCCACTGTGGGTCTGGGGGCCAGATTTCATTCCCCCATGTCCGTCAGTCACTGGCTTCAGTCCACCCCCAGGGAGGAGCTGTAAAACAGCGGGCGTCCATGTGAGGCAGCTCCGTCTTTCCAAAGGCCAATCTCCAGAGCAGTGAGCAGCCGCCAGCCACCTGCAGCCACAGCTGGGGATGATCTGGGCCATGGTGCCCACTACAGTCCACCCCTTACACAGCTCAGCCCCATGGCTTCTCCCACGTAGCTTGTTCCATCTGAGCGCTGCTTCTCCGAGATTCCAAAGTGACAGCTGCACTGAGTACAAGTCTCAGGGCGGGTCCCCAGAAGCAGGGCCCGAGAGCAGGGTCCTGTGTGCAGCTTTATGGATGGAAAACCTGGGAGAAGGCAGGGAGGGCTATGGGGTGGGTCAGGGGGCAGAGCTGACCCCAACGGAGCTCTGGAGCGTGATCAGCACTCAGGAGTGATCGGTCCCACCTGCAGACAAGGGGGTGGGTGTTGCTCAGGGCCCAGGGCCAAGGCACTTTGAGGTGTTAACAGCCACATGGGCTCTGGTGGAGCCACAGCACCCATTGCCATGAACAGAGCCGAGCCTGGCACTTTCTGAACGCCCACGGCAGGGGCTGGGGGAGCTTGGTCTGGGGTGCCCAACACGTCAACGCCATTTCCATGGGCGATGGTGATGATGACCGCAGACAGGCCCAGCCCTGGAGCTGCCTGGGGCTCAGCAGAGGCATCTTAAAGGATGAGAACTTGGCCAGGCAGGGGTGGCCAGAAGGGCTGTCCCCCACAGGTTAACAGAGCCCAAGTCCCAGGACTGCACAGGGGACACAGAGGACAGGGCCGGTGGTGGGGTTACTGGCCAATGAAAGGAGCAGAGCCAGCACAGACTCAACCATGGAGCTGGAGGTCCATGGACGTGGTGGGCTCAGATGGGCCACAAGGTCCTGGCCAGGAGCCCTGACCCGGCCCGCTGGGAAGGCCTGTATCTGAGGTGTGCTGGATGACGGTGTTGCGGGCAAGGCCGAGATTCCATGGCTGGTGGGAGAGATGCTCCGGTGCCTACTGGGTCAGGAGGGCACGGGCCACGTGTGAACAAGCACGTCCTGGATAATTCACAAAACGGAGAACTGGATGTTGGCCTTTTACCCTGGCGGGGCGGGCAGGCTGGGCCATACCAAATGAAGGCGGGGGGGGGGGGCATCCTGGAATGCACCACCAGCTTCTCTCTCCTCCTCCCAAGTCCAGGGAGCAGGGTGGGGGGGTCAGCCCGAGGGGGTGGCCGCAGGCAGCGCCGTCTGCGCCACCTGCCCCACGCCCCGCTCAAGTTCCACGCCTGCCCGCTGCAGGTCCTCACACTTGTGCCTCAGTGCCTCGCCCGCCTGCCGCAGCCGCTGGTTGGTGGCCACATAGGCCTGGCTCTGCTGGTACAGCTGCTCCCGCTGCGCCTCAGTGTCCTCGGCACCCCCAGCAAGTCCTGCGGAGTCTGGGGACAAGACACAGCAGAGTCGGCCTGCAGGCCAAGAACCCAAGCCCGGGAAATAAAAAACCAAACCAGTTGCCACTGAGCTGACTCTGACTCCTGGTGACCTATGTGTGTCAGAGCAGAACTGTGCTCCATGGGGATTTTAGTGGCTGGTTTTTTGGAAGTAGACTGCCAGGCCTTTCTTCCGAGGTACCTCTGGGTGGACCCAAACCATCAACCCTTTCGTTAGCAGCTGAGTGCTTAACAGTTTGCACCACCGGGGATCCAGGGACTGCAGTAGAAAGACGGATCCCGGGGCCAAGCACACAGTAGGCACTTAATAGATGCAGCTTCAGAGAAGCGCTGGGTTTCAGCCCTGGCCTTGGGCCGCCTTGGAGGGGCCAACCCTGTTTGACGGAACTTCCAGATGATGGAAAAGTTCTCCAACTGCACCGACCAACGCAGCAGCCACGTGTGGGTCTTGAGCACTTGAGATGTGGCTAGATGTAGTGCAGAACTGAATTCTTCATTTTACTGCCTTTTTATTCACACCTTAAGGGCCACGTGTGGCCGGTGTACTGCACAATGCAGGTCCGCTGTGTCGAGTTCCGTGGGCATACAGGGGAAGTCGCTGGGGGATTTAGCATATTTTCATAGCACACTCCACACAGATATCTGGGGGAGTCTCCCCCTGTGCCCACATGGTGTACATACTCTCCTCAGATTCCTCAACATGATCCTGCACAATGCTGTGACCTGTCACCCACTCCACACTCCTGTCCCTTGTTGTTCTTGGGTACCCTTGAGTCGATCCTGACTCACAGCAACCTCATGTGACAGAGTAGAACTGCCCTATAGGGTTTCCTACACGTTATCTTTATGGGAGCAGACTGCCAGGTCTTTCTCCCAGGGAGGGGCTGGAGGGTTTGAATCGCTGACCTTTTGGTGAGCAGCTGAGCGCTTAAACGTCTGCACCACCAGGGCTCCTTTCCCGACTGTGATTTTTAAATGATTTCTCCTTTGTTCATCTCTTTATCCCCAGAGCCTCAGTCAGTGTCTGGCCCATAACAAACAAAAACCCCTTGCCGTCTAGTCAATTCCGACTCACAGCGACCCCACAGGACAGAGTAGAACAGCCCCATAGGGCTTCCAAGGAGCAGCTGGTGGATTCAAACCGCAGACCTTTTGGTTAGCAGCCGAGCTCTTAACCACTGTGCCACCAGGGCTCTGGCCTGTGGCAGGTGCTCAGCAAAAGCTTGCTGAATGAATGAACCCCACAGAGCAGAGCACAAAATTTACCCAACGTAACACCGTGTACGCCCACTGCTTTGGTCACTGACCTGATTCCCTCTTCTAAACCTCAGTAATCTTTTTCTGATGGTAAATATTTTGGGGTTTGCAGGGGTCTCTGTCCCCACTATTCGTCACTGCTGTTGTGGCTGACGAGCAGCCATAGATAACACGGCAGCGAGTGGGAGCGGACGTATGCCAATAAAATTTTATGTAAGATCAGTTGCTGTGGAGTCCACTGGACTCCGTGTGTCAGAGTAGAACTGTGTTCCCTATGGTTTTATTTTTTTCATTTTTTTTTTTACAGTGTTGGTATATGTCCCCTGACAGTTTTGATTTTTTTAAATTTATTTTTCATAGGGTTTTCAATGGCTGATTTTTTGTAAGTAGATGGCCAGGCCTTTCTTCTAAAGTGTCTCTGGGTGGACTGGAACCTCCAACGTGTCACTTAGCAGCCCAGCGCATTAACCTTTCCACCACCCAGGGACTCCACAAAAACGGGCAGCTTCCTGGGGAATCTGGTTTGCCGGCGACCCCTGTTCTAGATCACCCTCTGAAGAAGAATGAGAAGAGGGAGGCTGGGGCAGAAGGAGCATGCCCAGGTAGTGACTTAGGTGGCGGTCCCCAGAAGCAGAGCCCGAGACGCGGATTCGGGTGACAGGATTTACTGGGGGTGCTTTGGGAGAAAGGAAGTGAGACGGGGTGGGGAGGCGCATTCCACAGTTTCACAGGACCTGCCACTCAGGGCTGGGGTCCCAAGGCGTGTGCCTGCTCCCCCTTGCTGCTGGGTCTCGGGGACACCCTCCCCCGCTCGGGCCGGGGCTGCCCTTACCTTCCGGGGCCAAGGCGGTGAAGACTGGGTCCGCGGCCGGCGCCCCCCGCACGTCCTCCAGGATCTGTTCCACCGTAGGGGGCGCCGGGCGGGTGGGCAGCACCACGCGCTTCTTGGCCTTGGAGCTCATCCCTGCGAGGGGGAAGGGAGCGCTGACCGCCGCGGCCAGCTCTTGGCCTTTGCCCCGGCCGTGCCTCCCGCCCAGCGAACTCGTACGCACCTGTCAGAGCCCTGCCACTTGGACAGCTCTCCTGCCCCCCGGGATCGCCCCGTCCCGACCTTCCGTCTGCGAGACCACACGTGGCCGGCGGCTTCAGGCTCCGGCTAGACTTCAGCCTCAGTTTCCCCGCCGAAACGACACCCTCACCTCATCCGGGGGCTGGACGAGGGGCGCCCGTGCCCCCGAAGAGTCACTTCCGCTTCCGGTCGGCGTCGTCCCGCCCCTCGAGGCACGAGAACGCGCTTCCGGCCTTCTTTCGCCCGTCCCCACCGATAGGCTCCGCCCCCTTTTAAAGGGATCGCGCGCGCCAGGAAGCGACTCGAGCCTCCTGCTGCCCCAGCTAAGCCTCTGCGGAGAGCCGGGCTGGGAAGCGCAAGGGGTGAGCGTAAGTTCGAGTCGCCCCTCCCTCAGCTGGGTAAGCACGCTTCCGAGGCTCAGTGTTCTGCAAACCGGGGGTGGGAGGAGTAGGAGTGGAGGGGTGGGACACGGCACCCAGCCCACCTGGCTGTCGTGAAAACAGGTACTGTCTCGCCAGGGGGCCTGGCATACAGCAGGAGCTCAGTAAGTGCTGGCTGCTCTAATTGCCAACCAGGCGGTCACGGCTACAAGGACCCGTCTCAGCATCTCCATTCGAGCCCTGGCTCAGGGTCGCCTTCCAATCTTTAAGGCCTCCTCACCGCCCGGACGGAGAGAGGCGCGTGACTGTCACCTTGTCTCCTCCGTGGTGGCGCGGAGTGGGAAGACCGAGACACAGAGCAGATGGCGGCTTTTGGGCTCCTTAAAAGCTGTGTTGTTATTAGGTGCCGTAGGGTCGATTCCGACTCATAGCGAGCCTATGCACAACGCTGCCGGTCCTGCACCATCCTCATAATCGTTCTGTCCGAGCCCACTGTTGGAGCCACTGTGCCAATCCATCTCATCCAGGGTCTTCCTCTTTTTCGCTGACCCTCTACCTAACCAAGCATGATGTCCTTCTCCTGATAACACATCGAAAGTACATGAGACGAAGTCTCGTCATCCTCACTTCCAAGGGGCACTCTGGCTGTACTTCTTCCAAGACAGACCTGTTCGTTCTTCTGGCAGTCCATGGTATATTCAATATTCTTCACCAACACCATAATTCAAAGGCATCAATTCTTCTTTGGTCTTCCTTATTCACCGTCCAGCTTTTGCGTGCATAGAGGCAATTGAATACACCATGGCTTGGGTCAGGTGCGCCTTAGTCCTCAAGGTGACGTCTTTGCTTTTTAACACTTTAAAGATCTTTTGCAACAGATTTGCCCAATGCAATATGTCGTTTGATTTCCTGACTGCTGCTTCCATGGGCGTTGATTGTGGATCCAAGTAAAATGAAATCCTTGACAACTTCCATATTTTCTCCGTTTATCATGATGTTGCTTATTGGTCCAGTTGTGAGGATTTCTTTTTCCTTTATGTTGAGGTGTAATCCATGCTGAAGGCTGTAGTCTTTGATCTTAGTAAGTGCTTCAAGTCCTCTTCACTTTCAGCAAGCAAGGTTGTGTCATCTGCATATTGCAGGTTGTTAATGAGTCTTCCTCCAGTCCTGATGCCACATTCTTCTTCCTATAGTCCAGCTTCTCAGATTATTTGTTCAGCGTACAGACTGAACAAGTATGATGAAATGATGTAACCCTGATGCAAACCTTTCTTGATTTTAAACCTGCAATATATCCTTGCTCTGTTTGAACGACTGCCTCTTGGTCTATGTATGAGTCCCTCATGAGCACAATTAAGTGTTCGGGAATTCCCATTCTTTGCAATGTTATCCATAATTTGTTATGATCCACACAGTCAAATGCCTTTGCATAGTCAGTAAAACACAGGTAAACATCTTTCTGGTATTCTCTGCTTTCAGTCAGGACCCATCTGACATCAGCAATGATATCCCTGGTTCCCCATCCTCTTCTGAATCCGGCTTGAATTTCTGGCAGTTTCCTGTCAATGTACTGCTGCAGCCGCTTTTGAATGATCTTCAGCAAAATTCTACTTGCATGTGACATTAATGATATTGTTGGATAATTTCCAAATTCAGTTGGATCACCTTTCTTGGGAATGGACATAAATATGGATCTCTTCCAGTCAGTTGGCCAGGTAGCTGTCTTCCAAATTTCTTGGCATAGACGAGTGAGCACTTCCAGCGCTGCATCTGTTTGTTGAAACATCTCAACTGATATTCCGTCAATCCCTGGAGCTTTGTTTTTCGGCAGTGCCTTCAGTGCAGCTTGGATCTCTTCCTTCAGTACCGTCGGTTCCTGATCATGTGCTGCCTCCTAAAATGGTTGTATGTCGACCAATTCTTTTTGGTACAGTGACTCTGTGTTTTCCTTCCATCTTCTTTTGATGCTTCCTGCGTCGATTAATATTTTCCCTGTAGAACCCTTCACTATTGCAACTCGAGTCTTGGATTGTTTTCTTCCGTTCTTTCAGCTTGAGAAATGCCGAGGGTGTTCTTCCCTTTTGGTTGTCTAGGTCCAGGTCTTTGCACATTTCATTGTAATATTTTACTTTGTCTTCTTGAGCTCGAGTGGCCCTTTGAAATCTTCCGTTCAGCTCTTTTACTTCATCATTTCTTCCTTTCGCTTTAGCTACTCCATGTTCAAGAGCAAGTTCCAGAGTCTCTTCTGACATCAATTTTAGTCTTTTCCTTCTTTTTTTGTATATATATATATATATTTAAGTTTTTTATTGTATTTTATATGAAGGTTTACAGAACAAATAGTTTCTCATTAAACAGTTAGTACACATATTGCCCTATGACAATGGCTAACAACCCCACGACACGTCAGCACCATCCCTTCTTAACCTTGGGTTCCCTGTTACCAGATTTCCTGTCCCTTCCTTCCTTCTAGTCCTTGTCCCTGGACTATTGCACCCCATTAGTCTCATTTTGTTTATCGGGCTGTCTAATCTTTGTCTGAAGGGTGAACCTTGGGAGTGACTTCGTTACTGAGCTAAAAGGGTGTCCGGGGGCCATAGTCTTGGGGTTTCTTCAGTCTCTGTCAGGCCAGTAAGTCTGGTCTTTTTTTGTGAGTTAGAATTTTGTTCTACATTTTTTTCCGGCTCTGTCTGGGACCCTCTGTTGTAATCTTGGTCAGACAGTCAGTAGTGGTAGCCAGGCACCATCTAGCTGTACTGGACTCAGTCTGGTGGAGGCTGTGGTAGTTGTGGTCCATTAGTCCTTTGGGCCAATCTTTTCCTTGTATCTTGTTTTCTTCATTCTCCTTTGCTCCCGAAGAGGGGAGACCAGTGGAGTATCTTAGATGGCTGCTCACAGGCTTTTAGGACCCCAGACGCTTCTCACCAAGGTAGAATGTAGAACATTTTCTTTATAAACTGTGTTATGCCAATTGAGCTAGATGTTCCCCGAGACCATGGTCCCCACAGCCCTCGGCCCAGCAATTCAGTCCCTCAGGGAGTTTGGATGTGTCTGTGGAGCTTCCATGACCTTTCCTTGTACAGGTTGTGCTGGCTTCCCCAGTATTGTGTACTGTCTTACACGTCACTGAAGTTACCACTTATCTATTGTCTAGTTAGTTTCCTCCCCACCCCCTTCTTTCCTGTCTTTCTAATGACCTTTTGGTTTCTTCATGTAGGATGTCCTTGTCCTTGTTTTCTTCCTGCAACTCATTCTTTATTGAGATGTAATTCACGTACTATAAAGTTCACCTGTTTAAAGTATGCAAACCAATGTTGTTGTATATTTGCAGAGCTGTGTAACCATCACCACTATCTAGTTCCAGAACATTCCATCACTCAAAAAGAACCCCCACACCTGTTAGCAGTCACTCCCCATGCCCCCTTCCCCAGCCCCTGGCAACTACTAGCCCACTTTCTGTCTCTCTGAATTTGCCTGTTCTGGACATTTCATATAAATGGAATCTGTGACCTTTTGTGTCTGTCTTCTTTTGCTGAGCATAATGTTTTCCAGATTCATCCATGTGGTAGCATGTATCAGAGCTTCATTCCATTTTATGGCTGAGTAATATTCCGTTGTGTGGATGGACCACATTGTGTTCATCCACCCGTCTGTTGATGGACACTTGGGTTGTTGACATCTTTTGGCTATAGTGAATAATGCTGCTCTGACATTTGTGTGCAAGCTTTGGTGTGGACGTGGGTGTGTTTTCACGTCTCTTGGGTAGATACCCGGGAGCAGAATTGCTGGGTCGTGTGGTGACTCTGTTTAACGGCTTGAGAAGCTGCCAGATTTTTCCACAGCAGCTGCACAAGCTGGCACTTCCTGGGCATTTACTACGTGCCAGGCAGGAAAGCTATCTCTCGAGGTCCTTGAAGTGTCTGGTGAAGCATGTCCTAGCCCTGTCGCACAGGTGAGTCTCCTGATGCTCTGCAACGGAAGCAAGGTGCCCCCAGACACACAGCCTGGACTTGCCAGGGCCAGTCTCCACCTCCGGCTGTCCCTAGAGCTTGGGGTTCAGCTGGCATGGAATTCTGGGGAGCAGCTGGGCAGGGCAAGGGATGGAGGAGGCAAGGCTATCTCCAGTGGCCCAACTGGATGCCCTGGTCTCCCTCCCAGGTGGATCCAGAACAGGAGGAGGTGGGCAGCCAGGGCCCTCGTCTGCCTTAGTCTCCTGTGCCTAACTCCAGCTCTCGACAGAGCTCCCCGGTTCGTGGCCACCAGCCCCTGCCCGGGGCCATGGTGGAGCCTCTGGGGCCTGTGGCTCCTCGAATGGGGTCAATGCCTTCTGCTGGGACTCTGGGCCTGTCCCTTCCTGCTCCAGTGAGACCTGGGCCCTGGAGCCCATGTAAAATGCCATGGCCATGTGCACAGCCTCCCTTGGGTCTCATCCAATTCTGCCACTTCATTATGGAAGTCACCTCCCCCAGGCAGAGCAGCACTAACAAGTCCCCACCTCACTGGAGTGTGTCCGGACGCAGGAGCCATTTTGAAAAGCTTGCTTCTCACCCAAGCACCCCTGCCCCATCATCTGCCCTCTCTGCCCCTCCTGGGTCCTCCTGGTGCTGATGCCCGAGGAAAGGCAGTTTCTAAGTGGGGCGTGGGACTGGAGGGACCCCCAACCAGAGACAGGTGTGCCCCAAAGCAGACCCCGAACTTGGCACCTTCTATTCAACCTTTATTTGCAAACTCTGGGGGCAGACACAGTGTCTGGGGCTGCTCTCCCTCCACCTCCTCGCAGAGCCAGGGCAGCGGGGGATAGTGCTGGCCAAGTCTCTGTCCCTTCCCACCCCCACCCTATCCCAATTTCATAACAAGACTTCTCTCTCTTTCATCTGGAGCTGCCACGCCCAGTGAGAGGACTCATGTAGGACTCGGCTGTCTGCCCCCTGGCCTGGAGTGGCAGGTGGCCAGCCAGGGCCTCCTGGGGGCTGGCTTTCCCTGCCTTGGGCCAGTCTGAAGTGGGCAGCAGGGCCCACTTGGGGCCGAGGCTGAGGCGTACATTTCACCGTCCACATAACACGTCCCAGCCGACAGATCGCTGGGTTCCAGACCGTAGTAGCCGGGCCTGGGTTGGTGATGGGGGTGGCCCTTTGGGTTGGGGGGAACCCAGGCCCACACACTGTGGTGGGCGGCCCACGGGGAGGATGACGCTGAGGATGCGGCTCCCGAAGGCCACGGCCAGCAGGGCCAGCAGCATGGCTTGGGCTGGGACTCTGTGGCGACGGGGCCGAGCGGTGGCGGTGGGTGGTGGGTGGCTGGTGGGGGTGGCAGGCCCCGTGCAGGAGCCCTGGCGCTCATCCAGGGTGTACGGGGGAGGGCAGGCGGTGCAGTTGAAGGGGGAGCTGCCACGGCAGGTATAGCAGGAAGGGTGGCAACTGGCACAGACCCGCAGGGGAGGCGCAGCCGGGCGCCCGGGCCCTGGGGTCACTGCCTGCTGGGTGTGGTTGAAGTACCGTGGTGGGCAGTAGGAGAGGCAAAGGTGGCCCATGATGTAGGTGGCGCTGTGACATTCTGCGCAGGGGACAGACGTGGGTGCGTCGTGAGGTTGTGCCTGCCACCCCAGCCCGCCCGCCTACCCGGGCCGCACACGCATACTGCCCGCTGCCGCCGCCTCCCAGCAAGGGGGCCTAGCCGCGCCGGGCACTCACCCTGGCACAGCCCCTCTGTGTCCCGCCGCACACACGCGCTGCCGGTCACCTGGGAGCCCGTGGGCCGCGCCGTCATGTCCTCGGCCGTCCCGTAGAGCAGCAGCGTGTAGCGGTACAGCGTCCCTGGGCAGGGGCCACGGGGCACGGGAGGAGGGAGAGCTGTTGGTGGTCAAGCCCTCTGCTCCCTGGGCCCCTCTCCCCAGCGGCCCCCACCCTGGAGCCCAGGACTCAGGTGGCGGGGAGGATGCAGACTGAGCCAGGTCCTGGCCACTGAGCACCTACTGTGTGCAGGCAGCCAGGCACCTACAATGTGCCAAGTAACTGTATACCTACTGCGTGCCAAGTAACTGTATACCTACTGTGTGGCAAGTACCGGGCATCTACTGCGTGCCAAGTAACTGCACACCTACTTCTCCTGGGTAACAGGACACCTACTGCACCCACTAACTGTACACCCACTTCTCCCTGGCAACCACACACCTACTTTTGTTATTGTTAGGTGCCATCGAGTCGGTTCTGACTCATAGTGACCCTTGTGTACAACAAAATGAAACACTGTCCAGTCCTGCGCCATCCTTACAATCGTTGTTATGCTTGAGCGCATTGTTGCAGCCACTGTGCTAATCCATCTCCTTGAGGGTCTTCCTCTTTTTTGCTGACCCTCCACTTTCCCAAGCATGATGTCCTTCTCCAGGGACTGATCACTCCTGATAACATGTCCAAAGTACGTGAGACAAAGTCTCGCCATCCTTGCTTCTAAGCAGCATTCTGGCTGTACTTCTTCCAAGACAGATTTGTTCGTTCTTCTGGCATTCCGCGGTATATTCAATAATCTTCGCCAACACCACAATTCAGAGGCGTCAATTCTTCCTCAGTCTTCCTTATTCATTGTCCAGCGTTCACATGCATATGAGGCGACTGAAAACACCATGGCTTCGGTCAGGCTCACCTTAGTCTTCAAGGTGACATCTTTGCTTTTCAACACTTTAAAGAGGTCTTTTGCAGTAGATTAGCCCAATGCAATGCGTTGTTTGATTTCTTGACTGCTGCTTCCATGGGTGTTGATTGTGGATCCAAGTAAAATAAAATCCTCGACAACGTCAATCTTTTCTCCGTTTATCATGATGTTGCTTATGTGTGCCAGTAATTGGGCAACCATTTTTTCCAGGTAATGGGACACTTACTGCAGCAAAAGATCTCTTTAAAGATGTCACTTTGAGGACTAAGGTGCACCTGACCCAAGCTGTGCTATTTTCAATTGCTTCATATGCATGCAAAAGCTGAACAATGAATAAGGAAGACCAAAAAAGAATTGATGCCTTTGAGTTACGGTGTTGGTGAAGAAAGCTGAATATACCATGGACCGCCAGAAGAACAAATAAATTGTCTTGGGAGAAGTACAGCCAGAATGCTCCTTAGAAGCAAGGATGGTGAGACTCCATCCCACATACTTTGAACATGTTGTCAGGAGGGATCAGTCCCTGGAGAAGGACATCATGCTGGGTAAAGTAGAGGGTCATCGAAAAAGAGGAAGACCCTCAACAAGATGGACTGACACAGTGGCTGCAACAATGGGCTCAAACACAGCAACGATTGTGAGGATGGAGCAGGATCACGTAGTGTTTTGCCCTGTTGTACATAGGATTGATATGAGTTAGAACCAACTGGATGGCACCCAACAGCAATAACGCTATGTGCCCGGAACTGCACACCTGTGCCTCCCAGCTAGCTACACACCTACTTTGTGCCAGTAAAGGCCCACCTACTTCTTCCAGATAACAGGACACCTACTGTGTGCCAGTAACTGCATACCAGCAGACACATCTGTGTGAACCATCTCTCGAAGGTGACCACTGGGAGGTCCCTTTTGCAGTGGGGTCCCTGAGACCTGCCCCGGGTCCCGGGGGGAGGTTGGAGAGGGGCCCCCGCAGCCAGTCCTGGATCTCACCTGTGTTGAAATAATAGCCCTTGTTCTCCAGGATCAGGGTCCACACGCCCTGAGGGTCCTCATCCCAGAAGTGGGTGGACATGAAGATCCAGTTCTTGTAGCCTTGGCCGCTGACGTCAAAGGGCCTGGGGCAGACGGGCAGTTGGGGTAGCTTCGCAAGAACAGCCAGGAGGGCTGCAGACACTGGCCAAGCGCTGGCTGTGGGGGTTCCCCTGGGCGGGGCGGGTGGAGGGCCGCGTTACCTGACGGCCACGAGCGTGGAGCGTGTGCCCATGGGGCTGGTGAGCGCGATCTCCAGGTCCCCGCGGCGGCTGTAAGACAGCGACAGCCGCGCCTGCACGTGCTCCAGCGAGCGGATGCGGTTGGGGAGGCCTGCGCAGGCTGACACGTTCTTCTGCACGTGCATCGGTGGCAGGATGTTGCTGCCAGCGGGGGAGGGGGGCGCGTAAGGGCCTGGTGGGACGCGGGGAGAGGCGAGGGCTCTGAGATCGTGGGGCCCACCCTCTCGTTTTACAGACGGATGAACTGAGGCCTCAGGGTAGGTGGTACTGGCAGGTGTTCAGGAGTGCTGGCAGTGGGGTAACAGGTGTGGGGAAAACTGGGGGGGCCACAGGTGTGTGAGGGCTGTGGAGGCTGCAGGTGTGTGAAGGCTGGGTAAGGTGGCAGGTGAGAGCAGAGGGCTTGTGACAGCTAACAGGTGTGTAAGGGGGTAACAGGTGTTTGGGGAGGGCCAGGGGAGGTAGCAGGCGTGCAGGATAGGCCACGGCAGGTGCGCAGGGAGGGCGGGGTGGGGGGAAGAGCGAGGGGGCTGCAGGTATTTGGGGTGGAAGAGAGGTGGCAGGTGTGCAGGGAAAGCGTGCCAGGTGTTCAGGGAGGGCGGGGGAGCAGGGGACTGCAGGTGATCGGGGAGGGGGAGAGGAGGCAGGTTTGCAGCCAGGGCCAAAGGGTGCAGGCGGGGCCAGGGCAGGTGGCACATGTCCCGGGCGGGGGTCTCACGTGGGGGTGTTCACGACGCTGACAGCGCACTTCTGCTGGGGCTGCGTGGGCAGCCAGTTGCGGGCCATGTCCACCAGCAGCCCAGCGTCCAGCAGCCCGTAGCCGTAGTGGTGGCTCACTGATGCCACAGAGGGAGGGCGTCACTGGCCCTGTGGGAGGCCCCCAGCCCCACGCAGGCTCCGCCCCCGCGCTGGCCGGTCTCACCTTGGTGGCCCTGCCCCTACAGGCCCCGCCCTGACTTACCGCCCCTCCCCCACAAGCCACTCCCCCTGCTTCCCTCGCCCCTTCTCCCACCATGCTTGCCCCGCCCCACAGTCCGCGCCCCACTGCTGCCCTGCCCGCGCCGGCCCCGCCCCACTGTGCCGGCCCCGCCCCACTATGCCGGCCCCGCCCCGCCGCACCTTGGCGGCCCCGCCCCGCTGTGCCGGCCCCGCCCCGCCGCACCTTGGCGGCCCCGCCCCGCTATGCCGGCCCCGCCCCGCCGCACCTTGGCGGCCCCGCCGCACCTTGGCGGCCCACGCCGTTGGTGCTCCAGTCCTCCGCCTGCAGCTGCGCGGGCTTGGACGCGCGGACCACCAGGTGCTGCATGTCCCTCCACGTCAGGTACGGGCTAGGGGGACGGGGCAGGTGAGTGGAGGGCCGCGCGGGGGCCCGGGGCGGGGCGGGGGCCGTCACCTACTTGGCCTCCAGAGCCAGGGCGATCATTCCCGCGGCCAGTGGGGCAGAGGCGGACGTGCCCGTGTGCTTGTCCGTGCACTGGTGGTGCAGGTCCGTGGTGACCTGGGGGCAGACGGGGACGCAGGTCGGGGACCCTCGCACAGAAAGGCTTAAAGGACTTCCCACACACTGCATGTGCCAGCTATAGAACATTCTGGAAAAGGCAAAACTCTAGAGACGGTGAGATCAGTGGTGGGCAGCGGTTCAGGGTGGGGGGTAGTGACGAACAGGGAGCACAGGCCATCTGTAGGGCAGCGCAACTATTCTGCATGACACTGTCATGTGGGACACGTGACAACTGGCATTTGTCAAAACCCACAAGACTGGACAACACAAAGAGTGAGCCCTGATGTGAACTATCGAAAGAAAAACAAAGAAACAATTGCCCTGGACTCCCGCTCACGGAGACTCTACGCGTGTCAGAGTAGAACTGTGCTCCTTAGGTTTTCAATGGCTCTGATCTACCAGTAGATCACAGAAAGTAGATTACCAGGCCTTTCTTCTGAGGCATCTACAAGTGGACCTGAACCACCTACCTTTCAGTGGGTAGCCAAGTGCTTAACCATTCCAAGGGGAGGTGTGACATGGCATGACTGGGTGTGAGCTTTAAAAGCTGCTTCTGGTGAATGTGGAGAAGTCACTGGGAGGTGGGGGGACAGGAGCAGAGGTGGGAGGTGGGGGGACAGGAGCAGAGGTGGGAGGTGGGGGGACAGGAGCAGACGTGGGGGGGTAGGAGCTAGGTGGGGAGGATAGGAGCAGAGGTGGGGGGACAGGAGCAGACGTGGGGGGACAGGAGTGGAGGTCGGACAGGAGTGGAGGTGGGGGGACAGGAGCAGAGGTGGGGCAGGAGTGGAGGTGGGGGGACAGGAGCAGAGGTGGGGCAGGAGTGGAGGTGGGGGGGACAGGAGTGGAGGTGGGGGGACAGGAGCAGAGGTGAGGGGACAGGAGCAGAGGTGAGGGGACAGGAGTGGAGGTGGGACAGGAGTGGAGGTGGGACAGGAGTGGAGGTGGGGGGACAGGAGAAGACGTGGGGGGACAGGAGTGGAGGTGGGACAGGCGCAGACGTGGGGGGACAGGAGTGGAGGTGGGACAGAAGCAGAGGTGAGGGGACAGGAGCAGAGGTGAGGGGACAGGAGCAGAGGTGGGGAGACAGGACCAGAGGTGGGGGGACGGGGAGAGGTCAGGGAACAGGAGCAGATGTGGGGAGACAGGAGCAGAGATGGCGGGACAGGAGTGGAGGTAGTGGGGACAGGAGCGGAGATGGAGGAACAGGAGCAGAGGTGAGAGGACAGGAGCAGAGGTGAGGGGACAGGAGCGGAGGTGAGAGGACAGGAGCAGAGGTGAGAGGACAGGAGCGGAGGTGGGGGGGGGACAGGAACAGAGATGGAGGGGACAATGGAGGGGGGTCAGGAGGGAAGGTAACGGGAACGGGGAGGGAGTGGAGGACAGGAGGCCGACAGAGGTGTAGTTCAGGGTAGTTCAGAGGGTAGTTCAGGCGGCACGGGGGCCGGGGGGCACTCACGATCTGGGGGTCTGTGACAACGCCGCTGCTGTAGGTGGTGGTGAGCGTGGAGGCGCAGGCCTCGCTGTACCAGGGGACGCGGCCCTGCTGGGTGGCGCTGCCCACCGACAGCGTGTGGATGCTGTTGGTGTAGCCGTCACAGTTGCAATTGTCATAGTACAGCCCGCCGTTGCCCGACGCCCAGACGAACAGGGTGCCCAGCCCGCCGCGGCCCTGCGGGGAGCCGGTACGTGTGGGCGCCTCGAGCGCACGGCCTCCCCTTCCCTGGCCGCCCCGGCCCCCCGCGCACCTTGGTCACACCGCGCTGGAAGGCCTCCCGGGTGAGGATGCCAGGCCCGTCCACCGTGCGGCCGTCGTCCTCGGGGCCCCAGCTGGCGCTGTAGATGTGGATGTGCTGCGGCTGCAGGCTCAGGGACTGGGCCTCGATGATGTCTGTGATGGTGCCGTCCAGCATGCGCACGCCTGCGGCGCCCAGCAGCTCGGTGCGGCCGTGCCGTGCCCGGCGCCGCCAAAGCCGGCACCCTGCCCCCGGCTGCCGGAGCCCTCACCACACCCGCCCGTGATCTCAACCTGCTCCTGCCACCAGAGCCTGCACCCTGTACCTGATCGCCAAAGCCCACAACACACTTGCCCGTGATCTCGACCTGCTCCCACCACTGGAACCCGCACCCTGTACCTGACCACCGGAGCCCGCAACACGCCGGCCCGTGATCTCATCCTGCATCTACTCCCAGAGCCTGCACCCCACACCTGCCTGCCGGCACCCACACCACACGTGCCCGTGATCTCAGCCCGCACCTGCCATGCCAATCCCCCCTTCCAGGCTAACTCCAGCCCACCCCTGGTACCAGGTCCCTCTCTCTGGCCCCTGGGAGTTGTGGGGGGGGTCCTGGTTTGGCTCAGCTCTCCCACCCCACTTCAGCCTCAGGGCCCTGGCATCACCCTCCACCTCGGACCTGGATACTGAGTCTCCCCCCAACCCCATGTCGAGCTGTCTGCCCTCTGTCCCTGGCCGGGGTGGCGCCTCGGTGGCTTGGGTACCTCCAATTCGGGCGTTGTAGGCGACGCCAGCACCACAGAACCCGTTGTTGGCGATAGCGGCCACCTCCCCAGCACATCGGGTCCCGTGTCTGGTACCAGGGCAAGAGGGGCCCCGTCACAGCCCAGCCGCTCCCACAGGCCAGGGGGGCTGCCCCCGTGCTCCGTGAGACCCCGGCTCACCGGTTCTCATCGCTGGACGTATACCGAGGCTGGGGGTCTGGGTCATAGTCATTAAAGTCGTAGCTGGCCAGAGGGTCCTGTAGGGGGTGGGTTGGGGAGGTCAAGGGGTGTGGGGAGTGGCAGTTCTAGGGTGGGGCTCCCCGCCCCCCCGCCCACAGCGGCCCGCAGGCTCACGTAGTTGGCCCAGAGGTCCGGGTGGTCCTTCTCGATTCCGTCGTCGAGAACAGAGACCACCACGCCTTGGCCTGACAGCCCCTGGCCCCACACCTGCAGGATGTTCAGGTCGGGCTGCACCTCGTTGTTCTGCGCAGAGCAGAGCGGGGCTCAGTGGGGCTCCGGCCCGGCCGCCCCCCAGCCCCGGCCCGGCAGCTCACCATGTACCACTGCTTGGGGAACCAGGGGTCCGTGGGCACTGCCAGGGAGCGCTTCACCCGCCGACGCAGCGTCTGTTGCTCGAACCACTGCACCTGGAGGGGGCGCCGCGGGAGGGGCTAGGCAGGATCCCCAGGGCCTCTGAGCCCCTTCCTCCCTGGTCTGCCTCTGACCACGCCCCACCCTACGGGACAAGCAGTCTGGGGGGCCTGAGTCCTCCCCACCCAGCCAAACATCCCCCTAGGTCTGCCTGGTGGGAGCCCCGTGTCCCCTAGGGGCGAGGGGATGACTGTTAGGGGGCTGTGTGGGCCGGACTGCTCAGGGCTTGCAGCTGGGGCCCCTCATGCAGTGGGACAGAGCTGGGGCAGGAAGGGGGGTGGGAGGGCTGCAGGCCACAGTGTGGCCCTCGCCCTGGGACCCCTGCATTTGTTGAGCCAGCTCTTTGGGGTCCCCACTCGCCTGGGGCTCTGCCTTCAGCCACAGGGGGCTGCAGCCCTCGGAGCGGCCATCCCCAGGGCCCACGGTATGGGGCCACTGGCCAGGGTGGCTGGTCCTCCTCGGGTCCCCGCCCTGCCCTTTCCTCCTGACTCACTCCCTAAACCAGCTGCTTCTCTCTACCCACCCGCCACCCAGCAAGGTCCAGACCACCCTGTGATGGCCACGCTCACCTCCTCCCTGAGCCCAGCTGCCTTTCTGTCCCCCTATCACCTCTCTCTTCAGCACGGCAGCATGACGCCCTGTCTAAATCCTAACACCCTCGCCTTAAGGCCCTGCATGTCCAGTTCTGGCTGCCTGGGCGGCTCTTCCTCAGACACTTGCTCTTCCCTCGCCTTACCTTCTTCATCTCCCACCCCCCAAACCAACCCCCATCCCCATCAATCAGACCACCATCTTCCCAGCTGCTGATCCGAGCTGGCCCTGATTTCTCTCACTGTCCCCAATGTCCCGGCCATCAGCAAGTCCTGGCCTGTCTCCTACAGACCACATCATGGACTGGCCACTTCTCTCCATCCCCTTCATCACCCCCCAAGGCCTGCCAGGCTCAGTCTCAACTCCTCTGCTAGGCATTCGAGGCCTTCTCAATGGGGACCCAGCTCCAACTGGATCAGGCACCCCTCTGGGCATCTGGAGACTGAGTTCTGGTTTCAGATCAGCCACTGACTCATTGGGTGACTTCAGGCAGGTCCCCAACCCTTTGGAATTATATCCTCTTTTGTAAAATGGGTCAGTTGCCCTCCCTCCATCCCGAGAGCTAGAGGGTACCAGAGTACCTGGGGCCCTTGATCATTCAGGGTGAGCTAGAGGAGGGAAAGGGGATCCCATGCCAGGCCCTGGGTTAAAAGCCACACATTACCACAAAGAGACAGAAAGGGCCACATAAACCAGAGACTCCATCAGCCTGAGACCAGAAGAACTAGATGCTGCCTGGCTATCACTAATGACCGCCCTGACAGGTAACACAGCAGAAAGTCCCTGACGGAGCAGGAGAAAAGTGGGGTGCCAGAACTCAAATTCTAGCAAAAAGACCAGACTTAATGGTCTGACTGAGACTGCAGGAACCCCAGAAAGCAAGGCCCTCGGACCCTCTGTTAGCCCAAAACAAAAACCATTCCCAAGGCCAACTCTTCAGACAAAGATCAGACTGGACTATGAACTATGGGACATAAAACGATACTTGTGAAGAGTGTGCGTCTTAGCTCAAGTAGATACATGAGACTAAATGGGCAGCTCCTGTCCGGAGGTGAGATGAGAAGGCAGAGAGGGCCAGGAGCTGGCTGAATGGACACGGGAAATCAGGGGTGGAAAGGAGGAGTGTGCTGTCACAGTATAGGGAGAGCAATTAGGGTCACTCGCAATGTGTGTATAAATTTTTGTATGAGAGACTAACTTGAATTGTAAACTTTCACTTAAAGCACAATAAAGCCCACAATTACCACAGTTGCTCGATACAGCCTCCCTTCCCGAACTGGGTCCCCATTGTATAGACATGGAAACTGAGGCTCAGAGAGGGTAAGTCATCACAATCACAAGAATGACAGGAAGTGGCTGGCTGGCCCCCAGGAGTTAGTCGAGGCCTGGAGGCGGGGCTCACCTTGGGATCTTTCTTGAGGCGCAGGCAGTGACCCCAGAGCGGGCTCAGGGACCGCTGGGCCACGCCGCGGTGCCGCAGGTGGAAGTACTGTCCGTCAGCGAAGATCTGGGACAGTGGGGGGTGGGGGAGCAACATCGCTGGGACTGGGGCACCCCTCCTGGAGCCCCCCCAAGTATAGGGACAAAGCCCCCTGTTCTTGCATTCCCCCCCCCAGCCAGATGCCCAGGTGGGGGCTTCAGGTGCCTTCTGGGAATCCCAGAATCTGCAGTTGGCCGAGTCAGGGGTGGGCTGAGAGTCTTGGTATCTGGGAGGGTGTCTGGAGGACCTCCTCCCAGCTGTCTTGGTTCTGGGGTCGTCCAGCCCCCTCCCCCTTCCCGTCCATCCGGGTCCCTCCCACCTGCCCCAGGTTGATGAAGCCGAACTTGCGCGCTAGGCGTTCGACCTCCCGGTTTCCCTGGGACACCCGTACGGCCCAGCTGCTGACATAGATCGGGGCCCGGGCCGAGGCCCACCCCACAGCCAGGGGGTCGACGAGGGCCAGGCCCAGGGCCAAGACCAGGCGCAGCCAGAGCGTAGTCCCGGCGAGCCGCATAGGGGCGGGGCCGCGGCGGGGGCGGGGCCTGCGGGAGCCCCTACCCGTGGCCAAACGGCCCTAGCGCCCGCCGCCCCGCCCCTGGCGCCATAGCAACCCTGAAGGGTCTTCAACTCCCAGGGGTCCTTGCAGCTCCCCCGTGAAGGGGCGCGAAGATCCGACGGTGGTGGTGCGGGAGACACATGCCCGCTTCAGGAGACACATGCCTGTCCCGCATCTTCCGCGGGAGCCAACCTTCTGGGTCCTCAGTTTCCCCATTTGTACGGTGACCCAAATCTGACCCTACAGGAGCGAGTTTACTGTTGCTACCCTTGGCCTCCCCCCTTTATTTGGCACCTCCCACTTCCCTAAGTTCCTCTCTTTCTCGAATCAGCCCGCCTCCTCTCTAGTCCAATCAGAGTTGTCCTCTCCAGTTAGCTCCGCCCAGTCCCCCCTCCCCCGTTGCGCCCCGCCTCCTTTATGATCAACCCCGCCCGAAACTGTGCGGTTCCTCCAATCAGCTCCGGCCTGTCTCCATCAAGCTCCACCCACCCCAGCACGCTTCCCTCCCTCCAGCTCCACCCCCCGGCCCCACCTCTCCAATCAGCTACGTCCTTCGCCCGGCTGGCCAATCGGCGCCCTCCGCCGCCGCGCCCCGCCCCCTCCCGCCCGCTTCGCGGCTGCGGCGGCCGCGGCCCGCCAGAGGGCGATGCGGCGAGGAGGACGGGGCAGGCCCCACCTCCTTTGTCCGCCCTGCCCTCCCATTGGCCGGAGCGGGGGCGGCCGGCGGTGCTGGGCGAACCCGGCGCGCTCGCCGCTAGCCGGGAGCGCCGGGCGGCAGTCAAGCTCGGGCTGCGAGCCCCGGCGCCGCTGCCATGGACGGTCTGCGACAGCGCTTCGAGCGGCTTCTGGAACGGAGGAACCTGGCCACCGAGGTGCTCGGGGCGCTCGAAACCAGGACCGGTGTCGAGAAGCGGTATTTGGCCGCGGGTGAGCCGTCGGGAGACCCTGGGGGCCGCCGCCCCATTATACCGACGGGCACACTGAGGTCCTGGGGCCCCGGGATATCGAAGCTGGCTCCTTCCGACCGACTCCGGCTGCAGGGCGCGCCCCACTGTCCGGGGGGGGAACCGAGGTCTTGGGGAGGGACCTCGCATCGGGGCCTGGGGGCTGCCCCGAGCCCTTTCCTGCCCTGCCTCCGCGAGGGCCACCCCTCGCTCAGACCCAGCAGCACCCCTACTCCACCCTCGGTGTCTGGCCTGGTCTGAAGTCCATCCTCTGCTCCCTTGGGGTCCTGGGTGTCCGCCAGGACCAAGTCTGGTTCTTCCAGTTGCCCCTCCCCCTTCCTGCATGAACCCCAGCCTGGAAGCAGTGTAGAGATCTCCCCGTGTTTCTAAGGGCAACCTCAACGTCAGGTGGGGAAGAGACACTCCGAGATCCCCTCCCATTCTTTGTGGGCACAGTACCTCCGTCTTGACCTGCCCTCTCCCCTCTCTCTAGCTCTGGGGCTCCGCACTGCGTAAATATTTGATGAGTTGGAGTTGGGTTGTCTGACAGCTGCCCTGGCTTGGCGGAGATATTGGACTGGGGCCGCCCATGGAGGGGAGAGGTCCAACCCTAACCCAGTTCTAACTTCCATTCCAGTTCCTTGTGTGATCTTGGGTGGCCTGTGCCCCTCTCTGAAAATCTCTTGTCTCTCTCCCTGCGTCTTTTTTTTCTGGTGTCCAAGGCTCACGTCTTCCAGGAAGCCCTCCTGGAATGGGTCACAAGGATGCTTTGTCTGGACCCTCAGGGGAGAGGGCAATCCACTGAGGCCACTGCCACGTTTTTTAAACACCTCTGGGTGCAGATTCTGGGAGCCCAACCCCTCCCTCCTTCCTGCCACCAGGGAGGGTCTCTATCCCTGACCCCAGAGGCCCCCTATGGGGCTCAGTCGGGTGCAGGCCCTGACCTCTGTCCTACTTTCTTCATCTCTGGCACCAGTGGGCGGGAATTCAGGTCAGGGAGTGCAGGGAGGGAGCAGCTGCGAGGGCCCAGCTGGGGAGCGGGGGAGGGAACTGTGGTCCAGGGAGGTGGGGGCTGTGTGGGAGGCAACCCTTGCTGCCTGCCTGGCCTGGAGCACCCCTCCACCTGCCACCAGGTCCCATCTGTTGCTGATCCCCGGGACAGCACCCCTAGTCTTAACGCCCGAGATCATCCTCTCAATGCTGAGGCTGCAGGAAAAGGAATTTGGGGTCTGGTCCCCCACCCCCTTGAACAGACGGGGGTATCCTTGGGCCCCACCCTGCCCCACATTGCCAGATCTCACCCAGTTGGTGAATGTGTGCAAGCACCATCCCCACTGCCTTCCTCTGTGGATCGGCCCCCAAGATGACAGATGGGGAAACTGAGGCTCAGAAGAGGCAGTGACCAGGAGGTCTTTCCTAGGGCCACCTGGGGAGCTGTTCTCCCTAGCGCCACCCTGCTCCTGACCTTGGACCTTTGAGGACAGAGATTAGTGCAGGTGGAGGGAAGGAAGGGGGGTGACTTAGGTCTCTGTCCTTTGGCCCGAGAAGTGGCCTCCGTCTCCCTCTGCAGATAAAGGCCTGGGTAAGGCAGGAGGCAGCCTCAGTGAGCTCCCTGCTTCCCAGAGGCTCCCTGGAACCTTGAGCAACCCCCCACCCCACCTCTGTTTTGTTCTGGCCATTCAGTGAGAAAAGGCAGGGGAAGCACCCCGCACACAGTAAGCGCTTAATAAATGCAGCATTTAGTAGTAGTATTTTCAGAGTCAGGTTCAGTGTCATGGCTCAGGCTCCTGGCTCCCCCTCACCCCCAATACTCACATACTTTTCCTCTGCACCCCCAAAGCTGGGAGTGTCTGCCAGCCACTACTGTGTCCAGCAGGGAGCCAGTAAGTGTGTAGAGAGAAGGCATTCTCTCAGTGAACCCCACAGCAACTCTAGGAGGCATGACCCATTACTGCCCCATTCGCAAATGGGAAACCGAGGCACCGGCAGAGAGGGACTTGCTGGGTACCACGTGGTGAGTGAGGAGGAAAGTAGAGGTTTCCCCCAGGTCAGGGGACTCCAGATCCCCAACTGGGCTTTGCTGCCTCCCACCATGCCAGCGGCTCTCACCGGGGGCTACTCTGCCCCCGGCAGACACACTGTGATGTCTCAGGACTTTGGGTTTTCATGACTGGGCGGGGGTGGTGGTGGTGCTGCGGGGATGCTGTTCAACACCCTACAGTGCACAGGATACCTCCACCCCAAAGAAGGATCCGGCCCTTCTGTCAGCAGCGCCCAAGTGGGAGAGTCCGTGTTAATTGTTTGTAAAGACGTTGAGTTCCGTCCCTGCTTGAAAAACAAGAACACCTGCAGTTGAGTCGATTCCGATTCACAGCGACCCTATAGGACAGAGTAGGACTTCCCCACAGGATTTACAGAAGCAGACTGCCACATCTTTCTCCCGAGGAGCGGCTGGTGGGTTCGAACCACCGATCTTTCAGTTAGCAGCCAAGTGCTTAACCTCTGCCCTGCCAGAATAAATTCCCCACGGGCAGGGGGACCCTCCAGCTTCTGCAACTTCCTTCCCTGTCCTCCCTACTCAGTGTGTGGATTTAAATGTGGGCAGCGTCCTAGGAAGTTAGTTGGTCAGATGATTGTGGGACACAGCCTCTTGGGGGTCTGTGAGATCCCCTAACTCAAGGGTTCTCACCTGGGGCTGATTCTGCCCCCAGGGAACACTTGTCAATGTCTGGGGACATTTGTGGTTGTCACGACCTGGGGGTGTGCTATTGGCATCGAGTGGTTGGAAGCCAGGGATGCTGCACAACACCCTGCAGTGCACAGGATGGCCCCCACCCCAGAAGAGGAACCAGCCCCACGTCAGCAGTGCCGAGGGGGGGACCCTGCATTAAGATTAAAAAAAAAGAACAAGAAGGGCGTTGCCTTCCCCAGCTCAAGAGGAGTCCTCTTAATGACAGAGCATCCTGCCTGTGGACTTCTCTCTTATCCCCTTATGTTCAAACACTGGCCTCTTGCCCCCAGTGCCCCTCATCCCACCTGGAGTAGTGGGACCGTTACAACTGCAGACAATCACTCATTCACCCAGATGTCTCTTGGGCAGTGACTCTGTGCCCCCACTGCTGGGCACTCGGGGTCACCAAGGGCCACACTCCCCGCCTGCCTCGGGGAGGTCACAGCCCTGGTCGGGGGGGGTGGGGGCAGACACGTTCACCCATTCCAGACGTGAGACATGAGGCTTGGGGCCAGGAGGGGGGCCACCTGTGGCCCCCGGGGCTCCTAAAGCACCCTTGAGCTGCCACCCAGGAGGAAGTGATGGTTGCAGATCACTGCGTCCGCCAGGCGGATGGAGGCCCTCGTGCTCCAGGGAGCCCTGGGTGCCCCAGGCCTGCACCCACACCCCCCTCTCGTCTCAGGAGTCATGTTGCTGTTAGGCCTATATCTTCTATTCGGCTACGGGGCACCTCTGCTGTGTGGTCTCATCGGCTTTGTATACCCCGCATATGCTTCGTGAGTGCCCAGGTCAGGGGGAGGGGGGCGGGGGGTGCCGGGCAGGGAGTGGGGCACCAGGCGGGGGGTGCCGGGCAAGGGGCGCCAGGCAGGGGGCAGGGCAGCCCCTGACCAGCGCCCCCACCCCCCAGAATCAAGGCTATCGAGAGTCCAAGCAAAGAGGACGACACTTTGTGGCTCACCTACTGGGTGGTGTACGGCCTCTTCGGGCTGCTCGAGTCTGTCAGCGATCTGCTCCTGTTCTGGTTCCCTTTCTACTACGTGGGCAAGGTGGCGCTGCCAGTGGGGAGTGGGCTCCCCAGGGAGGCTAGGAGACTGGGGGGACAGGCCTACCTTCTGGAGGGTGAGCGGGGAGACCCAGGTCCACCCCAAAGGGTATCTGATGGTAGAGAACCAGTGCCTGTCCCAGCAATGTCTGACGGGGGAGGCCCAGGCCTGCTCCAGGGGGTGTCTGATGTGGGAGGCCCTGGCCCTTCCCAGGGGGGTCTGACAGGGGAGGCCCCGGCCCTTCAGGGGTGTCACAGGGAGCTAAGTGTGCCCCCCCACAGTGCGCCTTCCTGTTATTCTGCATGACGCCCGGGCCCTGGAACGGGGCCCACATCCTGTATCATCGTGCCATCCGTCCGCTGTTTCTAAAGCATCGCGCGGCCGTGGACAGCGTCGTCAGCGACCTCGGCGGGCGAGCCCTGGACGCCGCAGCCGGACTCACAAGGGAGGGTGCGTGCCGCCTGTCCTTCCGTCCCTCCATCCGTCCCTTCTTGCCTGGTCTCAGCCCTCGCTGTCTGTGCATCTGTCTGGTCCTGGTCTGTCTGTCTGCCTGTATAGTCCTGTCTGTTCGTCTACCTGGTCCTGGTCTATCTGTCCGTCCCCTCCTCCCAACTCTGCCTGGCCTCCGCCTGGCATCTCAGCACCCTACGCTGTGCTTGCTGGCCCTCTCAGCGTCCGCCTCTCTCCCCCATGCTCTCGGGAACCAGTCCTGAGGATGCTGGCCCGGAGCCGGGCTCTCATCAACCCCGCGGTGGAGGCCAGCCCCCCGCTGCCCTTGGAACCGACCGTAGGTAACTCCCTGGGAGAGGTGGGGCTGTGAATGTGTGTGTGCGTGAGTGTGAGAACGTGTGTGTGCATATCAGTGTGAGCGTGTGAGTGTGAGAACGTGTGTGTGCATATCAGTGTGAGTGCGTGAGTGTGAGAACGTGTGTGTGCATATCAGTGTGAGTGCATGAGTGTGAGAACGTGTGTGCATATCAGTGTGAGTCTCTGTGTGTGTGTGAGAACGTGTGTGTGCATATCAGTGTGAGTGCATGAGTGTGAGAACGTGTGTGCATATCAGTGTGAGTCTGTGAGTGCGTGTGAGAACGTGTGTGCATATCAGTGTCTGTGAGTGCGTGAGCGTGAGAACGTGTGTGTGCATGTCTGAGTCTGTGTGTGAGTATGCTTGTATGTACATGAGTGTGTGCCTGTAAGCATGTATATGTGTGAGTGTGAGTGTATGTGCCTGCGTGTGTTAGTGTGTGTGAGTTTATGTGAATGAGTGTGTGAGCGTACATGTGTGTGTACATGTGTGAGTGTGTGGATGTGGATGTGTGTGTGTGTGTGTGAATGTGGCTGTATGAGTGTGAAAGTGTATATATGAGTGATGTACGAATGACTGTCAGAACGCGTGTGTATGTCTGTGTATGAGTATGTGTTTGTGTGTGTCATGTGTGTGAGAATGTGTGTCAGAAGGTGTGTTGCTTGTGCGTCTTTGAGTGTGTTTGGGTGTGTTTATGTGTGTGCGAATATAATGTGTAAGAGTGTGTGACAGTGTATATACGAGTGTGTGTAAGAGTGAGTGTGTCAGAAAGTTGCTTGTGTGACTGTATATGTGTGTGAGTGAGAAAGTATGAGTGAGTGTGAAGGAGTGTTTATGTGTGTGAGTGAGCATGAGTGTGTCAGAGAAAGTGTGTGTGTGTGTCTGGGTTTGTGTGTGTGTGAAAGTGAGTCTGTGCATGGGGGCATGTGTGGGACTCCGTCCCTGCAGGGTGGCTGCCCGGCCCTGCGAGTCAACCCCGTGCTGGCTGACAGCAGCCTGGAGCCCAGCCTCATGCCTGTGGCCGCGGACCCCTGTCCCCGTGGGGCGGGCGCGGGCCTCACCGCCCTGTCCCCACGGGCCTCATCACCCTGTCCCCGCGGGCCAGGCGCGGGCCTCACTGCCCTGTCCTCGCAGGCCAGACAAGCATGACGCAGCTGCAGAAGGACAGGTGAAGCCGCCCGCTGACTCTCACGAGAACCTCCAGGCTGAGGAGCTAGACTCACCAGATCACCAGCCCTCCACAGATTCCTCCACCACGTCTCCGACCGAGGCCCCCACTAGCCCCTCCGGGCCTGGCAAGACCCCCGGGGTCTCCTCCCATGCCACCTCCGGCAACTCCCAGACCCGCTTCCCAGCCGCCACCGGCTCCAGGGGCCGTGTCCAGCCCCTCACGGGCTCTGCCAGCGGCTCCCAGCTGCCCAGCAAGACCAGGGGGCGGCCGAGGCCACGAGGCAGCTCCGCCAGTCGGCCCCAGGGCCCCAACCAGCAGCGCCCACCACTGTCCCTGGCGTCCACGGCCCCTGGGCAGACACCCCGCAAACCCTCAGCCCCCTCGCAGCATCCCAGCAGCACCACCAGTCAAACGCTGCCCCTGGTCCAGACCCCCAGCGGAACCAACATCTCTGCACCATCGCAGTCCCCCAAGAAGACCCCCAGCAAGAACAGTGAGCCGGGGGACGCAGCCCCCAAGTCCAGCAAACATCACCTCAAGCGTTCCTCAAGGCACGGCAGCAACACCTCGGTGGCCGAGCCCTTCCACTCTGAGACCTCCCTGGAGACCACCTCCGAGTGCGTCTCCAAACTCACCTACACCTGGCCCTACCTCAAAGGACACCGCCTGCGCTGCTTACGGCATTGCTGGCAGCTGGAGCATCTAGCCTGCTAACAAGAGGACACATTAAAAGCTCGTCTGGCCAACCCATGTCGTGCCATCCGTTCTTGGGGACCACCAGGGCAAGGGGCTTCGTGGGCCACGTCTAACTTAATCGGGAGTGAATGCTTTGCGCCTCAGGCCCATTTTACAGATGAGGAAACTGAGGCCTAGAGAGGTGAACTCACCATGTTCAAGGCCACACACCGAGATGGGTGTTAACCCAAGAAAGCTCTGTGCTCGACAACTCACCACCCACTGTCTTCTTCTCTCAACTACTCTTCCAAAACCAAAAACCAAAACAGTTGCTGCTGAGTCAGCCCCAACTTCTGAAGGCCCCACGTGGGTCAGAGTAGAACTGTGCCCACCGCAGTCCACCCCTTACACGGCTCAGACCCACAACTGTGCCCACCGCAGTCCACCCCTTACATGGCTCAGACCCACAACTGTGCCCACCGCAGTCCACCCCTTACACGGCTCAGATTCACAACTGTGCCCACCGCAGTCCACCCCTTACACGGCTCAGACCCACAACTGTGCCTACTGCAGTCCACCCCTTACACAGCTTGAACCCACAACACTGCCCACTACAGTCCACCCCTTACACAGATCAGACCCACAACACTGCCCAGTACAGTCTGCCCTTTACACAGATCAGACCCACAACACTGCCCAGTACAGTCTGCCCTTTACACAGCTCAAACCCACAACACTGCCCACTACAGTCCACCCTAGACAGCCCAGATCCAAAACTGTGCCCACTTCAGTCTGCCCCTTACACAGCTCAGACCCACAACTGTGCCCACTGCAGTCCACCCCTTACACAGCTCAGACCCACAACTGTGCCCACTGCAGTCCACCCCTTAAATAGCTCAGACCCACAACTGTGTCCACCACAGTCCATCCCTTAAACCACTGAGACCCACGGCTTCTCCAAAGTAGTTTGCTCCATCCAAGCACTGCTTCTCCAAGATTCTCTTATTGTTGGGTGCCATCATGCTGATTCTGACCCACAGCAACCCAGTGTGACAGAATTGAACTGTCCCATAGGATTTCCTTGGCTGCAATCTTTATGGGAGCAGATCACTGGGCCTTTCACCTGTGGAGCCGCTGGGTGGGTTTGAACTGCCAACCTTTTGGTTAGCAGCCAAGCACTTAACCGTTGCACCACCTGGGCTCATTTTCAAGATTCTAGTTGGTCTCATCTTCTGGTGGAAGGTAAGCACAGCATGACCAATGTCAGGAGACACTTGTTTCTGCCCGAACATGTCAGCCAAGTCCTCAATCCTTTGAGGGCTAACCCTCTGCCCCCTTAGCATGTCTGCTGTTGATCCCAGGTGTGCATTCTCCAGAGAGGGGGACCGCCCTGCATAGCCGCCAACACTCACAGCAGCCTCAAACCCCTCAACCTCCTGAGTTCAGATGCGGGAGGAGCAACACTACTTGGGTGGGGGGGGGGGTGTGAAGTCCAGGATCAGGGTAAGCACAGGCCTACTTGTGCTTACTTGCTAGTCTGTAGTGAACAATGTCACAGGGGTTTCACCATACCACATCAAAGTGAAACCCTGTGACCTTGTTCCCTACAGATTAGTAAATAAGCACAAGTAAGCCCGTGCTTACCTTGCTTACTGAGTCATCAGCCCCCATCAGTGATCGTAAATTTGAAAAGAGGTTTTTGATTCTGTACGAAGGTGCTGTGGGCTTGGGAGAGAGACAGATGCCAGCCATACCTAGAAGCAGAATCTCTGATGCAGTGAAAAAATGTAAAATTGTTCATGGTTGATGTTGTTAAGTGCTATTGAGTCGGTTCCGACTCATAGCGACCCTGTGTGCAGTAGGACAAAACACTGCCCAGTCCTACACCATCCTCACAATAGTTGCTATCTCTGAGCCCATTGTTGCAGCCACTGTGTCAATCCATTTCATTGAGGGTCTTCCTCTTTTTTGCTGACCCTCTACTCTACCAAGTATGATGTTCTTCTCCAGGGAGTGGTCTCTCCTGATAACACGTCCAAAGTACATGAGACGAAGTCTCACCATCCTCTCTTCTAAGGAGCACTCTGGCTGTACTTCTTCCAGGAAAGACTTGTTCGTTCTTCTGGCAGTCCAAGTATATTCAATATTCTTTGCCAACACCATAATTCAAAGGTGTCAATTCTTCTTTGGTCTTCCTTATTCATTGTCCAGCTACCCCATGCATATGAGGTGATTGAAAATACCATGACTTGGGTCAGGGGCACCTTAGTCCTCAAAGTGACATCTCTGCTTTTTAACACTTTAAGATCTTTTGCAGCAGATTCACCCAATGCAATACGTTGTTTGATTTCTTGACTGCTGCTTCCATGGGCGTTGATTGTGGATCCAAGTAAAATGAAATCCTTGACAACTTCCATATTTTCTCCATTTATCATGATGTTGCTTATTGGTCCAGTTGTGAGGATTTCTTGTTCCTTTATGTTGAGGTGTAATCCATACTGAAGGCTGTGGTCTTTGATCTTCATCAGTAAGTGCTTCAAGTCCTCTTCACTTTCAGCAAGCAAGGTTGTGTCATCTGCATATTGCAGGTTGTTAATGAGTCTTCCTCCAATCCTGATGCCCTGTTCTTCTTCATATAGTCCATCTTCTCGGATTATTTGCTCAGCACACAGATTGAATAAGTACGGTGAAAGGATACAACCCTGACACACGCGTTTCTTGACTTTAAACCACACAGTATCCCCTTGTTCTGTTTGAACGACTGCCTCTTGGTCTATGTACAGGTTCCTCATGAGCACAATTAAGTATTCTGGAATTCCCATTCCTTGCATTATTATCCATAATTTATTATGATCCACACAGTTGAATGCCTTTACATCATCAAAAGCACAGGTAAACATCTCTCTGGTATTCTCTGCTTTCCCGGTCCCGCGCCATCCTCACAATCCTTGTTATGCTTGAGCCCATTGTTGCAGCCACTGTGTCAATCCGTCTCTTTGAGGGTCTTCCTCTTTTTCTCTGACCCTCTACTTTACCAAGCATGATGTCCTTCTCCAGGGACTAGTCCTTTTTGATAGCATGTCAAAGGACATGAGATAAAGTCTCGCCATCCTTGCTTCTAAGGAGCATTGTGACTGTACTTAAACCCCATAATCATGAGTGTGGTCTGTGAGTTCTGTGTGACCATTGCAATGAATTATCAAACCCAGAACAGAAGTAGAGAGTGCCATGAGAGGAACAGCTGGTGTCAGAATTGGTAAAAAGTTTGGAGAGTGGAGGTGTGTCTGACCTCTACCTCATAGGAGTCAGCCTTGGGCTGATCTTGATCCTGGTCATTTCGGGGGCTGAAAGAGCCCCTGAAACTGTTGTCCTGAGATCATCTTTAAACCTTAAACCAAAAATAATCCCTGTCATGGTTTGAATTATGTCCCCCAAAAAATGTGTGTATCAGTTTGGCTGGGCCATGATTCCTGGTACTGTGTGATTTTCCTGTATGTTGTAAACCTGCCTCTATGATGTTAATGAGGGAGGATGGGTGGTAGTTGTGTTAGTAAGGCAGGACCTGATCTACAAGACTGGATTGTGCCCTGAGGCAATGTCTTGAGATATAAAAGACAGAAGTGAGCAGTGAGACAGGGGGACCTCATACCATCAAGAAAGCAGTGCCGGGAGCAGAGCGTGTCCTTTGGACCGGGGTCCCTGTGCAGAGAAGCTCCTATTCCGGGGGAACACTGAAGAGAAGAAGGCCAACAGAGAGCAAAAGCCTTCCCCTGGAGCTGACGCCCTGAATTTGGACTTTTAGCCTACTTTGACTATGAGGAAATAAACTTCTCTTCATTAAAACCATCCACTTGTGGTATTTCTGTCATGGCAGCACTGGGTGACTAAGACAATCCCTGAAGTCTTAAAACCAAACAATAGTTTAGCTTAATTAGTAAAGAATGTCCTCTTTGAGCATTGTGCTCTTTTAAGAACTGTGTATATGGGATCAAATTGACAACAACAACTAGAAAGATTCGATAGGAACCTTAAGGGGCAGTGAGTTTATGTTAATGGGAGAGGAACAACTTGGAAAAAGAGGGAGAGAATGGTTGCACAGCTTGAAGAATATAATCAATGTCACTGAATCGTACATGTAGAAACTGTTGAATTGGTGTATGTTCTGCTGTGGATATTCGCAACAACAATAAAAATAAAATAAATTGGGGAGGTGACAGTCAGCAGGTTAAATATTAACATATTCGGGTGCAGGGAGAAATGTCGCCAGGAAGAGAAGCAGAGTTGGAGGCAGGGGCTGCAGGGTTAGTGTTATGGATTGAATTGTGTCCCCCAAAATGTGTGTCAGCTTGGCTAGGCCATGATTCCCAGCATTGTTTGATTGTCCACCATTTGGTCATCTGATGTGATTTTCCTGTGTGTTGTAAATCCTACCTCTATGATGTTCATGAGGTGGGATTAGTGGCAGTTAGGTTAATGAGGAAAGACTCAACCTACAAGATTAGGTTGTGTTTTAAGTCAATCTCTTTTGAGATATAAAAGAGAGAAGCAAGCAGAGAGACAGGGGGACCTCATATCACCAAGAAACAAGAGCCAGGAGAATAGTGCTTCCTTTGGACCCAGGGTCCCTGTGCTGAGAAGCTCCTTGACTGGGGAAGATTGATGACAAGGACCTTCCCCCAGAGCCGGCAGAGAGACAAAGCCTTCCTCTGGAGCTGGAGCCCTGAATTCGGACTTCCAGCATCCTAGACTGGACTGAATAAATTTCTCTGTTAAAGCCATTCACTTGTGGTCTTTCTGATGACTGAGACAGAGAGGGAAGGCCAGGGAAGGCCTCTCGGTGGAAGCGACATTTGAGCGAAGACCTAAAGGGGAAGGTGAGGGCAGGAATCTTGGGGATATCTAGTTCAAGAGCAGACCAGGCAGAGGAGACGGCATGCGCAAGGGCCCTGAGGCAGGACCAGCTTGGAGAGTTTGAGGAAGAGCTGGGTGAGCGAGGGGGACTGTGGGGAGGGGAGTCTGTGGGGTGAACCCCACAGGTTCTTGGAGGGTGTGGTGAGGACTTTGGCTTTTCCTGAGGATGGAGCATTGTAGGGGGAGGGGTGAAGGCTAATAATTAATTAATACTCCCTGCCCCCTGCTGAGAAGTGTGCACTGAGTCTATGATAGGATCTTGGGATCTGCTTCATGCTAGCACAGCTGCTTTGAGGCATCTGGTCTGCCAATGGCTGGGAGAAGGTTCCCAGGCTGGCTCTGTAGCCTTTCACCCTCACCCTCCTGGGATATTGAAAAAGTATCCAGCCCAGCCCCTCCAAAGACAGGCCCTGGGCCCCACGGGGCCAGCTCACCCGAGGGCATAGGTGCGGAGAGCACACCTGTTTTGCCAAGTGGAAATAATGATCTTTAACCCTTCAGTCTATATTATTTATTATAATTATTTAATCGTACAGAAACGTATAACCAGCACTCATGGCTGGTACCCACCCACAGAGGTAACTCCTCCCCCGACTTCCCACTATGCTCCTGAACCTCACACACACAGTGTGTTCTGTCCTCTGCTGTGTCTGGCCCGTTCCATCGGCATCGTGGCTGGGAGGTTCATCACCGTGTCTGGTGTATCAGTAAGCCCGTCTTTTCCATTGGTGTATAGTATTCCTCCCTATGGGTACACCACAATGTAGTCACCCCTTTCCACTGTTGATGAGAGGGCACGAATGGTTATGCGCTCAACGAACTAGCTGGAAGGTTGGTGACCTGAACCCATGCTGAGGCACCTCGGAAGAAAGGCCTGGCAATCTGCTTGAGAAAGGTCACAGCCTTGAACACCCTATGGAGCAGTTCTGCTCTGCACACATGGGTTCTCCATGAGCCAGAATCGACTCAACAGCAACCAACAGCACTGTTGATGGATATTTGGGTTGTTTCCAGCTTTGGGCTATTGTGATTAAGGCTGCTAAGAACATTCTAGAACCTGGCTTTGGTGGGCAGAGCTCTTATTTCTCTTGGGAGGGAGTGCGGGGTGTAGGGTGAGTGTTTTATTTCCTGGGGCTGCTGGGACAAAGAAATACAAAGTGGTGGCTTAAAATCACAGAAATTCATCCTCTCTCAGTTCTGGAGGCAGAGTTCGAGATCAAGGTGTGGGCAGGGCCGTGCTCCCTCCAGAGGCTCTAGGGGAGGCTCCTTCCTGGTCTCCTCCAGCTTCTGGTGACCCCAGGCGTCCCTTGGCTTGTTGGATCCTCACATGGCTGTCTTCCCTCTGTCTCTTCTCCTCTCGTATAAGGAACCACTCATATTGAATTAGGTTCACCAGTGGCTCAGTGGTAGAATTCTCTCCTTCCATGTGGGAGACCTGGATTCAATTCCCGGCCAATGCACCTCATGCACAGCTGCCACTCATCTGTCAGTGGAGGCTTGTGTGTTGCCGTGATGCTGAACAAGTTTTCAGTGGCACTTTCAGACTAAGATGAGTAGGAAGAAAGGCCTGACAACTGATTCCAAAAATCAGCCAACAAACACCCTCTGGATCACAACAGAACATTGTGCAACTCACTTGCTTTGGACAGGTCATCAGGAGGGATCAGTTACTGGAGGAGGACATTGTGTTGGGTGAAGTAGAGGGTCAACAAGGGCGAGGGAGACCCTCTGTGAGACCAATTGGCACAGAAGCTGCAACAGTGGACCCGAACATGTCAGCCGTGGGAGAATGACACAGGACCAGGAAGCATTTCGTTCTGTTGTACATGAGACGGAGTCAACCTGATGGCAGCTATCTGTCTATCTGCCTGTCTGTCTGTCTATCTTCTAAGTGCCGAAGTTAATACCTACATGAAATATTTGACTGAATCTGAGGATCTTTAAAAATGGAAATGTATTTCTAGTTAAATTGTTCAGTGTTTGCTTTAAAAGTAAAGAACCAAGAGAGAAAGTCATGCCCATTACTGCTTGTCACAGGGCCCCTGTTGGACACAGCGTTGCTGTACAGAGGAGGGGGTGCTAAGGAATGACCTGCCCCAGCGCGAGAACACCGGGGAAGTCACTGCTTCAGGGACACCTGGCCATCTCGTCCACCTGAGTATGGCAGTGGGAACAGCCGCCCACGTGGGGATGTCCAGCCTCCTCCCCACCTCCTCACCCCTGTTCCTCTGCCTGTTCCTTCACCATCACGAGCATAGGACCACGGCATGGGGGTCCTCGCCCAGGGGGGACCCGTCGATGACCTCTCCCCTTGTCTGCTCTCCGGCCACTTCTGAGCAGGTGTCCTCACCCCTGCCGGCTGGGCCCAGCTAGCCGTGGGGCAGCAGATCCTGGGAGGCGGTGGTGCGGCAGGCGCCACGGAGCTCGGGACCAAGCGACCGGCCCCCCCACCCCCGACATAATCCCCAAACGGCAATGAAGCTGAGGGAACAATGGGTGTCAGCGGTGGCAGCAATGGTAACAGCAGCGTGGGTGCCGTTAGGAGGGACTGTGGGTGTCGGTGCTGGTGTTAAGTGGGGGAAGCGGGTCCAGGTCACTTGGGGGTACCGGCAACAGGGGATGTGTCGAATTCCCTCTTCTCCCGTTGTGCTACAGAGTGTCCACCAGGGGGCGCGCGGGCGCCAAGCAGCTCTCCAGAGCGGGGCTCGCACTTTGCGGGTTGAGAGTTGGGGCTACCGGGACTCGCCGCAGCACCCCGTCCCCGCAGCACTTTACTGATGATGGTAGAAGGCAGGGCCAGGCATGGGCGGTCTCAGGCACTCCTGGGTCCCTCGCAAACTGTAAGAGCTCCGTAAATACTCTTTGGAATGCATGAACGAAGGAAGAGGACGGGCCAGGTTAGGGAAGGAGGCCTTGGCAAGAATAAAGGGCAATCACTGTCAGGTGGGGAAGCTGAGACGGGCAAGGCCTGGCTGAAGGTCACTTGCAAGCTCAGGGGCTGGGCCAGTCAAGATCCGCACATCATGCACCGCCTGCTGACTCCCACAGGAAGACCCTCCCTCTGCCTTGGCGCCCCCCACCAGCTTCCCCTGCCCTTCACCCCCTCTGGCCCCTCCCACATTCCAGAAAGAGACACAACCGCGGAGAGTATGGAAGAGAAGACTGTCCCTAATGACAACCCAGGTCACTCAATTCAGGGCGAGGGGCAGATGGGCGGTGGCCCCACGGGAAGCTGTGCTCAGCAGCTGTGTGACCCGCCGCAGACACCTCCAGACACACGCGGTGATGGGTTTGCGGCTGGGCAGACAGCGGCTGCTCTCACCTGCCTCCCTAGCTGGAGAGGACCCCCTGGGTCGTCCTGAGATGAATGTGTGGCCCCCAAAGGGATCTGTAAAAGCCCCGGTTTTCCCCACCTTGCCCCCACACAGGGGTCAGACATGAAGTGGGGAGGGAGGAGCTGGACCAGGAGAAGGAGGGGAGCATGTGTGGACATGCTGTAAGGGTACAATTGTGGGCCTGACTCTACCAGCCTCCACACCCCAAATCTCTGCAGTCAAGTTGTGTCACTTGGGTGCTTTGTTTAAAAAAAAAAAAGAAGTGCATGTAAAAATTAAATAGGAATATAAAAGGGGTGAACAGCAGTGTTAACTGGAGGAAAGACAGCCAGAATCATTGAGTCAAGCTTGGAGTCAAGCTTATCCTTGAGCTTCCTGGGAGCCAGAGCAAAAAGGGAAATTAGTAGGTTACAGTGCCTGATTAGGCATGTCTTCTAAGGGACATGCCATGCCCATTTGTGAACATCTCTGAATACTTGAAGGTGTGTGTCTGTGAGTGGCAGAGAGAAGAGGGAGCAGAATGTCAGAGAGTAATGCAGGGATGAGCTTCCTGGTAGCCACGGCAAGAAGGGAAACTGGTGTGCATACATACATACATACATACATACATACATACATACATACATACATACATACGTGTGTGTGTGTATTACAATATCTTGTTAGGTATATCTTCCTCTGGGCCATGCTTGTTTGTGACAGTGCCTCTAACCAAGTGAGCATGAGACAAAGGAAATAAAAACAGACACAGAGTTTCTGGGTGTAAAATAGCAATGAGCTTCCTGACAGCCAGGGCAATAGAGAAAATAAGAGTTAAAGAATCTACTTAGTGTGTCCTCACCAGTGCCTACCTGCTCCTGACAGTGGGTCTGACTTCCCCCAGGGGGTCTAAGTGCATGTGTGATAGGGCAATCGCAAAGCTGCAGTTGGAGATATTTCTGAGCTCCCTGGAAGCCAGGACAAGAGGGGAAATACGTAGAGTTCCAGTCTGGGCAGATGTCTTTCTTGCTGCATGTGATGGGGTCTCATCCAACAGTTCAGACAGGGCAGTGCCGGGCGGCTAGGCTAACGCGACTGTCCTCGGCAGGGCTCCAGGGTCGGGCGTAGCCGGAATGGGGCAGCAGCAGCCGGTCCTGTGTGCCGTCAGGGCTGACCAGGCGCCGGGCGGCCAGCAGGTATTCATGATGGGGGGTCAGCGGTGGGCAGGGACAGAGGCCCGGCGCCCACACATACTCGCGAGTTTGCAGTGGTGAGCGGTTTTTGTAGACCTGCTGCACGCGCACCTCGTAGCGAGTCTCCTGGGCTTGGCGGCGGCGGCCAAGCACACGGGCCCTGAAGACTGTGGGCAGGCGGGCACTGAGGCCGCTGAGCACTCCACCCCGCACACCCACGGGCACACCCCACTGCACAGAAAAGGGAGGCAAGTGCTGGGTGGGGACTGAGGGGTTGCTGGGGCCTTAGGGGAGAGGTCTGGGTTAGCTGGGGCCTGGGGTCAGCTCAGGTCAGAGATCAGTAAGGGGTAGGGGTCAGATCAAAGGATCAAGTTGGGATCAGGTCTAATCAGGATCAGAGGTCAGCAGGCCAGGGCTCGGCTCTGGTCAAGGATGAGGTCGGTCACTCAGGGGTCAGATGAGGGCTGGGGTCAGGGGCCTCACCGAAGTCGCTGCTGCAGTACTGGAGCAGCCGGTGGGCGCGGCCGCGGGTGTCGGGGCAGGGCGCACAGGGGTCTGCGGGGTCGGGGCGGTCAGGGGCGCAGGCCTCACCTCCCTGCTCGCCCCCACCCCGGCCGAGTCCACCTTACCCTCACCTGGGGCCGGGGCTGGGGTCCGTGAGGGGATGGCAGCAGGGGCGGGGGGTTCAGGGGGCTCAGGGGGCTGAGGCTCCACTTCCCGAGGCTGCGGCTGCCGCAGGGACCAGCCCAGGGCCTGCGTCTGCTCCTGGAAGGGGCCGTAGCGCTCCCGAGGGAGCCAGAACTCGAACTCGACACCTGGGTTGGGCTCCTGCAGGAGGACCTGGGAGAGGGGCAGGCACACCGGCGAGCGAACTCGAGCCTGCAGACCCAGCCTTCCCCCTCGGACCCTCTCTCCCCAGCCTCCCTCCTCCAAATCTCCGTCCCCAGCCTCCCCGCTCAGACCCTCCGCCCCGAGTCAGTCCCTGGGAGACCACGCCCCACACCTGCAGGAGCAGGTCCTGGGAAGTGGGCCCCGTGGCGTGCAGCGTCTCCTCCGGCCCGGCGGCGGCGCGGGTGTAGACCACGCGGGTCCCCGCAGACTCGTAGGTCCCGGATGGGCTGACCGCCCAGTTCCCGTTAAGCACGTAGCGCCCGTCGCTCCCCAACAGCGCTGCAAGGGGAGGGTCAGCGGGCTCCTGGGAACCAGCCCCACCCCTTCCTCGGGGCCCCTTACCCCGGCCTCAGTCTCCCCAGCTGTAAACGGGGACAACCACCCGCATCTCGGGGCCTCCCCTCTCAGACCCTGAGCTACCCAGGTGGTTGCGGCTCCGATGGGTGACGCGGAGGTGTCTGGCGCCCTCGGGGATCAGGGTCACGTTCCAGTACCCGGCGAAGGCACCTGGGTGGGAGGGTGGAGGTGTGTAGTAGCCGCCGCAGGGGCGATTTGAGGATTAAATAAGATCCTGCAGGTGAGGCGGTTAACTGGGTCCTGGTACCCAGAAAACGGTAGGGAAACGTTTGGAGTTACGATTAAACACAAATCCAAACCCATTGTCGTGGAGTCGATTCCGACTCAAAGCGACGCTATAGGATAGAGTAGAATTGCCCCATAGAGTTTCCAAGGAGCGCCTGGTGGATTCGAACTGCGGACCTTTTGGTTAGCAGCCGTAGGTCTTAACCACCATGCCAGCGGCTTAAAGGCGGCAGGGAACGGGTTAAAACCTGGGCCTTTCTGGGAAGGGCGGGACAATCTGGCACTGTCCAATCAGGTTGAAGAGCTAGGCAGCTTGGGCTCAGAGTGCCCAATCAGCGCGGGACTTCGCTTCCGGGGACCCGCGGTTAGTTAAAGGGACAGCTCCCGGCGCGCGCTGAGGACGGGGCGGGTGGTCACCGGCATCGCGGAACACGCGCTGCACGAAGAGGCACGAGTCGTTGGCGCCGCCGCAGCGGCCACATTGGTCTTCGCGAGTGCCCGAGCCCAGCAGCCCGTCACATCCGGCGCTCTAAAGGGGTGAGGGAACATGCGCTGTGTCACAGACGGTCCTCCGGGTCGGGAGGGGCGGGACCTGGGGAGAGGGTGGAGTCTGACGCTAAAAGAAATAAGGCCTGGGGACATGGCTTGCGGAGGAATGGGGCCTGAAAGTAAAAGGATCGGGGCCTGGGGCGGAGCCTGGAAAGAGGAGGCAGGGGTGGTGCCTACGGGAGGGACGGGCATTAACAAGAATTGGGCTTGGGGGCAGAACCTGGGGCGGGGCCTGGGGCAGGGGGCGGGACCTGAAGGTCCAAGGAATTAGGTCTGGAGGGGAAAAGGACAGGTCTGGAGGCTATGAACGGAGCCCTGGTGGTGCAGTGGTGACGCCCTTGGCTGGTAATCAAAAGGTTAGGGGTTTGAACCCACCAGCCTCTCTGTGGGAGAAAGATGTGGCAATCTGCTCCTATAAAGATTACAACCTTGAAAACGCTATGGGGCAGTTCTGCTCTGTCCTACAGGGTCACCATGAGTGGAAATCAACTTGAAAGCAGTGGGTTTGGTTTTTTGGTTTGGAGGTTAGGACTTGCATGGAAAAAGGGTGAGACCTACAGTAGATCAAGGGCGGGAACAAGAAAACCTCAGGGAAGGGGCCTTCAAGTAAAGGGCCGGGTGTGGAGAAGGCTGGGGGCAGGTAAAGAGGCCGGGCCTGGACAGGACAAAGTGGACTTGAGAAGGGGTGTGGGGAATTAGGCTGGGGGTGGGGCCTGGGGAGTCCTCACGAGGCAGCGGCCGGCCACGCAGAGCCCCTCCACGCCTGGGCTGCAGGGGGTGCCGTCCAGGACACGGCCAAAGCTGTGGTAGAAGGCGTGGCCCTCGGCCAGGCAGTTGAGGTCGCACTGGTTGGGTGCTGGGGACAGGAGGACCATCTGAGTCCCAGCGCCCCCTTAGGCGGCCTTCAGAATTGCACTCCCATTGGGCAGATGGGGCCCAGAGGCAGCCAAAGCTACAGGTCCAGGTTGAAGCAGAGCCAGAACTGGAATGCAGGCATTCTGCCTCCAGCTCCCTGGAACTCTCCCCTCACAAGTATCGTGGGGCTGCAATCATTCATTCATTCATGCCCTAATAGGAGGAGTCTTTACATGGATAACATTATAATGGGTAACATTAACATCATTATCCATTGTTCATTCACTTCCTCATTCATTCATTCCACAAACACTCACTGAGCACCTACTATCTTCCAGACACTGTTCCAGGCTCAGGGGTACTCGCTCAGCAATTGGGCCCAGGCACCCAACAAAAAATGTCTGTCCAGTGCTGAGTGCCTGTAGCCTAGGTGTGTCGCTGGCTCTCTCTGGGCCTCAGTTTCCCCTTCTGCCTGGCAGTGGGGCTGGATGGGCCATCTAAGTCTGTCCTATTACACCCGCAGGTCAACAGCCCTGATCCCTGCTCCACCTGCTAAGCTGCCTCTGGCTCCCACTTCCCTGAGCCTGGCTGGCCGACCCTGGCTGGAACTGAGTCCCAGCTTGCCCTGGTGGGCCTCTGTGGGGATGGGATCATGGCAGGCTTCCCCCAGTTCTCAGGGCAAAAAAACTCTGTGAGGCTGACGGTGGAACTTTCTCTGTTCTAGGCTTTCCTTATCTGTGTCTGCCTCCACTGTGGCGTCTGAAGCTGCCTGTCTCCCTTGAATCTGGAGGTGCATTGCCCCGGGCACAGAGTTATATAACTTGCTATTTTCAGCTCAATGCAGCAACATTTTCTGCTACCAGAATGAGTTTGACAACTGTTGTCCTCTGCATACAGCCCCAAGGAAATCATCAGCCTGGTGTTCATCTCTGTGCAGAACAGCAGAATGGACCCTGTCTCTCTCTGCCCCTGCTTCACGCCTCCTTCACTTGACCAACTCCTACACATCCTTCAAAACCCTAGCAGTAATGCCCACTTCTCCATGCAGCCCTCCAAGTCCCCCTTCCTGCTTGGCAGAGTCCTCTCCTTGCTAGCCCTGAATCATTCCCTTTGGACCAACCCGGCTACTCACCCCCATGGAAAGGCACCCATTGGTAGATCTTCTGAGTGCCCAGGACGGGACGGCCATTGTAGAGGGCACACTGTAAGTCTCGGAAGGGCACGGCCCTTGGGGGGCAGTCCTGGGGGCAGAGATGGGTGGGTCAGAGGCTGGGACAGGCCTCCAGATTCCCCTTCCCCCAGCCCACGCCAGCCCCAGGGGAAGCCTGGCAGAGTGGCAGGTGTAGCTGGGGACATGATCAGGGAAGCAGGGGGGGCAGAGTGTGGGGTCTGGGAGGTGGGCAGAGTTTACCGGCAGCTGGCAGAGGCGGTACTCATGGCTGTCCCCCCAGCAAGGCTCCTCGCCAGGAAACCTGTGGGAAAAGGGTGGCTGGAGCGTGGCCAGGATCCCCAGGGACCCCCTCCCCGGGCTGGCTGTCTGCCCTCCGCCCCCTCCAACCCCACCCGCATTCCAGCTGGATCAGTGGGATTAAAGGGCACAGCATGTGTGGGCAGGCCGAGGGTGCGGCCAGGGGCTGGGCTGGGCTGACAGGAGAGGAGGGGCAGGGAACCCCCCCACCCCGCCTCACCCAGTTGGAGCCCCAACCCACCACTTACCGGATGCAATGCCGGCTGCGCACGGAGACTCCCTGCCCGCATGAGCTGGAACAGCGGGTCCAGGAACCCCACAGAGTCCACTCACCTGGACCCTACTTGGGGAGAGAGTGGCAGGGCCAGCTGTTGACCCCCACACTGCTGGTCGGGTCCCCATTCCCACCTGCCCCTGGGTTCATGCCCCCCTTACCTGAGCACTGCCCCCGAGACCACAGCTCAGGAGGGACCCGAGCAGCAGCAGGAAGCTCCGGAGCGGGAAGGGTCTGGGGAAGCAGAGGGGAGTGTCTCTAGCAGGAGCCACCAGCGGACCAGGGATTGAGCCCCAGCCCCACCCTGACTGGCTGGGTGACCCTGCACAGTAACTTTACCTCTCTGAGCCTTACTTCTTGTCTCTGTAAAACAGGGCAATGATAGAACCCCCCCTTATAGGAAAGTTTTGAGGGGTCCATGGGATAAGGTAAGGAAGGCATGGCACAATTATCTGCTATTATTACTAATTACTACTATTGGTTGGTTATTGTTTTGGAATGCACACAGTAGGTGCTTAATAAATGTTTGATGATTGAAAGGATCATTCAAGGATAGCGCACAGAGGTCTCCTAGAGCCAAGGCCCCCTGCCCACCCTCCCCACCATCATTGCTTCTACCTTCCTGTGTGGCTGGAGCCCAGCCACTCCCCTTCCCCAGGCCTCAGTTTCCCCATCTGTACAGTGGGGACCAGCTGGACTCAATCCATGATTCTCTGAGACCCTGCAGAGGGTGCCGTCAGTGGGGGCTGGGTCAGGGGCCAGGGCCCTGGCAGAGCCCCACCACCACCACCCAGCACCCTGGCCTCCAGGATTGGGGATGGGGCAGGAGGGGTGACCTGGTCCAGTGGGCGCCTCATGGCTTCATCTGCAGAGAACATGGGAGGGAGTGCCAGGGTGGCCTGCAGGAAAGAGACGCTGGTGAGGCTGGTGGAGCCAAGGAGGGAGTGGGGACAGCTAGGGTGGAAGACTTTGCTGCTCAGGGCCTCAGTTTCCCCACCTCTCGAGGGAAGGATGAAATCACTCCCCAGCCCCACCTCCGTGTGACCCTGGCCTGGCAGGAGAAAGGGGGATGGGAGCCCGCCACCTTGTGAGGCCTTCCACGGGTCAGGGCTAGGTGGCCGGCAGTCAGCAGTACCCAAAGGACAGGCAGGACACACTCATGACCTCCAGCCCTCCAGGCCCGTGGGCACCACTGGGAAGAAGGCTGGGGGTCCACCTGCACCGCGGCCCCTCTGGACCCTCAGCTTCCCTGGTTTCTGGCCCTCCCAGCTCTGACATTTGAACCTCTGGTGCACTGTGGGGTCTGGGCCTGAGATGCTGAGGACCTGGGGGCCTGGGCTGGTCTGAGGACCACGCTAGGCCAGCTTCATCTCCACCCCTCTCAGAGCCCAGAACCCCAGCAAAACCAGGAAGCAGGAAGCAGGCAGGGCTAGAAGCCGGAAAGGAGGGAAGGGGCTTGACCTTCTGACGACCCCCTGCCCTGACTCTCAGCACTGGGTTGCAGAAGTGGGGGTCTAGGTGATGGAAAATGGGGGGCTAGAAGGAGCAACCTTCCCACTCCCCACACCCCCCTCCCCAAGGAGCAAGACACCCTCCCCTCCGACCCCCGTTTTGTCTGGACCCCTCACTTGCAGGGTGATTTTAGGACAAGCCACACCTCTGGGCCTCAGTTTCCCCAGGAAGAAATGGGACTGAGAACCCTCTCTGGAGATGGCTGCCCTCATCACCCCACACCCAGCCCTGCCGGGCCCAGGGAGACTGAAGGAGCGTATCACACGGCCTGGATGCCGGCAGGGAAAGTGGAGGGATAGGAAGGGGGACTTACCGGCCAGAGGCTGCGCAATCCGACTCCCTGGCTGCCCCAGGGCGGACGGAAGCGGCGGGGCCCGAGGGGAGGGGCGGGGGGAACCCGGCGCGGCCCCTCCCACCGAGCCTCCCGGGGCGCGCCCAGGCCGGGGTCCAGAGGAGCTGCGGCCCCGTGCGCCCCCGCGCGGCCGCCGCACGCTCGTCGTGGATCTGCGGCAGGGGACTGCCTGCAGGGCACTGCCTGCAGGGCGGGCGCCCCCGGCTTTCCAGCCCTGCGGCCTGGTGTCTGGACGTCAGGGTCCCGGTGTCCTTGGGAAGCCCGGGACCGGGCGGGGTGTGTAGGGAGCCCGCTGGGGCTGCTATTCTGGGAGCCGTGCTCAGGGCCTGGGAATGTGCGCGCACCGAGGTCGCCCTGCCGGGTTCCAGGAGTCGCGGACACTGCCCGCTGCCTGCAGACGCCTGTAGCGCGTCCCAGCTGGGATCCCCTGGTCCGTCCCCCACCCACCCCTGCCCCAGGTCGTCCTCCTCGGTGACGGGGACCCTTGGGTGCCTGGCTTCCCATGCCAGGGGTGCCCGCCCCCAGTTGCAGTCGCCTCGGACGCGGGCCTCAGCGCACCGGGGAGAAACAGAGCCCGGGGGCTGGGCGCAGGGGGCGGGGAGCCCCCTCCCAGACGGCGCATTCCCGGGCGCTGCTGTCACCCGAAGACGTGCCCGCCCCACCCCTCCTCCCGCCTTGTCTGCCGGGCTCCTGGGCTGCAAGAGGCAGCTTCGGAGCCAGACCCGGGTCCAGACAGCCCTCTCCCTCCCGGCAGTGGCCCTCCGCCTCTGACCCCAGTTTCCCCATCTCCACTACAGACCGCCCAGCCAGACCTCAGCTATTTGCGCGGACCGGCGACGACAGGGTGACCCTAGGGCTCCTCACCACCCACCCTTTTCCCAGCCGGGCGTCTGTGCACACTCCCGCCCACCCAGGGACGCAGCACGTGCCCTCTGCTCGCCCATCCTGTACCCCAGTCCCTCGCTGTTGCCCCACGGCGCCCCCTGGCGGCCGGGCTTCTGGGATGGGGCATTGAGGGACAAGTGGGTGGAGAGGGCACCACCCCTGCCAGGCTGCTCCTCTGCCCCCTGGGCTCCTCCCCCGCTCAACTGGAGTGCCTCCTCCTCCAGGAAGCCCACCTTGCCTCCCCTTAGTCCTGACCGCGGGCAGGGGTGAAGGAAGGGGTACTGGGTCCAGCTCTGTCTGCCCTCCTGCCTAGAGCTTCTCCTTACAGGACTATCTGAAGCCATTCACTCATTCACTCATTCATTTATTCATTCAACATTTACTGACACCTGAGAGGGCCGGTATGGCTGTGAATAACCAGCCAATCAAAGCCAGTGGGGGAGGCAGACCCCTGCCAGACCCAAGGCGGATGGGGGGAGGGCATCAGTGAAGGGCCTTACTGAGAAAGTGACAGACACAAGTGGTGGGGGGGCACGCAAAGGGAACAGCAAGTGCAAAGGCCCTGAGGCTGGAATAAGCTTTGTGGGCTAGAGGAAGAGTCAGAAGGTCTGGGTGACTGGAGCAAGGGGCTTTGGGGTTGGGGAGGTGGAGATGAGGTCAGAGAGGGGCCAGTGATGACGGGAGATGGGCGGGTTGCTTCAAATTTTGGAAAAGCCACCTCTGGCTGCTTTGGGGGCAGGAGGGGGGCCAGGAAAGTAGGAAGGAGGCCAAAGGGTGTCCTGGGGGTGTGGGTGGGACAAAGAGTGGAGGCTGCAAGAGGTGCTGATGGATCTGCCCGGGAGGTGGCCTCTGGGTGAAGGGAGGTGCCCCCTTTACTGAGAGAGTCAGGCTGGGGGGAGTGGGTGGAGGGGACCCTGGTGGTCACTTTTGACGAGCCGAGGGTGAGACACCTGTGAGACACCAAGGACGTTTGAGCAGAGGGTGGGATACCCGAGTGTGGAGTCCAGGGCTGAGTCCGCTGCAGAGGGTGACACGGGCATCCTCGGCACACGGGTGGTGTTCCGAGTGGTGGATGAGGTATAGCGAGTTCGGACAGAGCAGGGCTGAGCCTGCAGCATCGGAGGCCAGGGTCCGGGAGAAGTCAGGGAGTGTGGGTGGGAGCTCAGAGGCCTGGGGAGGATGAGCTACCCAGAAGGTAGAGGGAATGGTGCCGGCGGTCACAGAGAGGTGAGTGAGGTGAGGATGGATGTGGGATGGGTGGTCGGTGATGGTGGGAGCTGGTGACTTGTGGGACTGATTGGAGAGAGTTCACAGCGGACAGCAGGAAGGACGTGGGGAGAGCTAGTCCGGACACTCCCACACATCTGCTGTGTACCCACCTCGTGGTGGGGCCTGGAGGGGGGTTAGAAATCAGCCAGGCTCAGCTGGGGGCTCTGCAGAGTGCATGAGCCTACCCCTCAGATGTGCCCCAGCCCATAGAGTCCTACAGAGAATGCATACAGCAGGCACTGTGACCTATACGAAGGGTATACAGTAGGCACTGTGCCCTGGAGGGAGTGCATACAGCAGGCACTGTGCCCTGAAGGGAGTGCATACAGCAGGCATTGTGCCCTACAGAGAATACAGACAGCAGGCACTGTGTCCTGTTGGGAGAGTATACAGTAGGCACTCTGGCCTGCATGATGAGTATACAGCAGGCACCGTGTCCTGTAGGGAGGGTATACAGCAGGCACTTCACCCTGCAGGAAGCACATGCAGCAGGTTCTGCACCCTTCATGGAAGGTATACAGCAGGCACTGTGCAGCGCAGAGTGCATACAGTAGGCACTGTGACCTGTAGGGAAGGTATACAGCAGGCACCGTGCCCTACAGGAAGGACATACAGCAGGTACTGCACCCTACATGGAAGGTATACAGCAGGCACTGCATGGGAATCCTCACACTTGTGGGGATTGCAGTGGAGGAGGGGGAGGTGCCAAGCCCTGGGCCTGCCCCCGCCCTTCTCGGCCCCACCCCCACAGCCTTGTTTCCCCTACAGTCCAGCCTCTTCCTCTGGACATAACTAGACCCGACTCAGCAGACTCCTCAGAGGCAGGGGTCAGCACACAGCTCAGAATGCCTGGTGCAGGTGGAGGAGCAGCTGCTGTGTCAGAGCCTGGCGGGGACTCCCCAGAGGCTCAGTCTTTGCTTGGTCTCAGCCCTGCTCCTTCCCTTTGCCTGAGACATGACCCAGCCCAGGGGTCATCAGGGTCCCTCCTACCCTTGGCTTCAGCCACGACTCCCTTCCTGAGACAGGTCAGGGCGGGATGGGGTCGAGTGGACACACGTTTGATTGGATGTGACTCAGCCAGGCTCTTGCTTAAGAAATGCCCATGGGCAGATCCTGTGGTCTCCTGAGTAGAGAGGGTGGGGAGGGTCCAGTCGCCACCTGCACCCCAGAACCCCAGGTCTCTGGGGCTACTCAGCTGTCTCTGGGCATGAGTGTGGGAGAAACAGTATCTGAGGTCCTACCACTGCAGGCTCACCCCATAAGAACCAGGGCTCTGGTGATCGGCTTGGGGATGAACAAGTGGGCCAGTGAGAGTCTGCCCTGGGATTTGAGCTGGACCATTAAGAGAAAGGTTCTGTCTGCTCCCTGGGGTTTCCTACTAGGCTGGATGTGAGCTGGGACCACTGGTGTTTTCTTTGCCACCCTGGGAAGAGCTGCCCCCACCCCAGGAGATGCCAACACATAGGGCAGGAAGTGGAGACTGGCAGATTTCTGATGTTATCTGAGCCCCTGGATCAAGCCATACCTGAAGTCATCTACCTATATATTTTTTTTTTTCACGTTACCAAGTTTGAGTTTCTGTTACTTCTAACAGAAGTACACTGAATGGGAACAGCGTACCTTCCACCATCCCTTCCTCCCTGGGACAGTTCCTACCTGTTGTGCAGAAACTGTAAACCCTACAAGGGCTTCCCTCACCTCAGCCTCGCAGCCCTCAGCTGGGCATCTGGGATGAGGACCAGGCTCAGGCAGGAGGCCAACGGGACCACAGCAGAGGGAATAAGAGGCAGGGTAACAGCGTCCAGGCCAGAGAGGTGGACAGGGTCCACACGTGGCTTTGGGGGCTGTGGGGAGAAGCTGGGAAGCAGGAGAGAATTTAAAAAGATTTTTCAGACATGGTACACTGTTAGGTAAAAAAAGAAAAGGATAATTACATATAATATTGTTATGGATTGAATTGTGTCCCCCAAAAATGTGTGTCAACTTGACTAGGCCATGATTTCCAGTATTGTGTAATTGTCTGCCATTTTGTGATCTGATGTGATTTTCCTAAGTGTTGTAAATCCTGCTTCTATGATGTTAATGAGGTAGGATTAGGGGCAGTTATGTTAACAAGGCAGGACTCAACCTACTAGATGGGGTTGTGTTTTGAGTGAATCTCTTTTGAGATATAAAAAAGAGAAGTGAGCAGAGAGACGGGGGAACTCACACCACCAAGAAACAAGAGCCAAGAGAATAGTACGCCCTTTGGACCTGGAGTCTCTGTGCTGAGAAGCTCCTAGACCAGGGGAAGACTGGACAAGGACCTTCCCCCAGAGCCGGCAGAGAGAGAAAGCCTTCCTCTGGAGCTGGAGCCCTGAATTTGGACTTCTAGCCTCCTAGACTGTGAGAGAATAAATTTCTGTTTGTTAAAGCCATCCACTGTGGTATTTCTGTTATGGCAGCACTAGATGACTAAGATAAATATGATGCCATTTATGTAAAAAAAAAAAAAAAAAGTGTATTTGTTAGCATAAACTTAGACAGGAAATGGGGACAAATAAACAGCAAATACTGGTCACCATGGTCCGGGAGGGAGTTATGGGTGACTTTGAGTTATTACCTCATAGTGTTGTTTGAATTTCTTGTAATGAGTTTCCATTTCCTTTTTTTTTTGTAATAAATGTTATTTTGGATTACAGAAAAGTTGTAAAGATACTACAGAGAGAGTCTTAGTTACCCAGTGCTGCTATAACAGAAACACTACAAGTGGGTGGCTTTAAGGAATAGAAATTTTATTTTCTCACAGTTGAGGAAGCTGGAAGTCTGAATTCAGGGCACCGGCTCCAGGGGGAGGCTTTCTCTCTCTGTCGGCTCTGGAGGAAGGTCCTTGTCTCTTTCAGTTTCTGCTCCTGGGTGATCTTCACGTGGCTGGGCGTCTCTCTTCCCCCGTCTCGGTTTTCTAGCTTGCTTATTTAATCTCTTTTATATCTCAAAAGAGATTGACTCAAGATACAACCTACAAAAATTCTGCCTCATTAATGTAACAAAGACAACACATTCCCGACTGGAATTATAGCTACAGGCATAGAGTTTAGGATTTACAACATGTATTTTGGGGGGACATAATTCAATCCATAACAGAGTTCCCATACATCCTTTGTGGTAGACAGAATAACAACCCTCCAAAATGTCCCTGCCCTGATCCCCCTGACCTGTGGACATGTACAAGGGACCCTGCAGACGGGTGATGTGAAGGGTATTGAGATGGGAGATGATCCTGGATCACCCGGGTGGCCCATGTGATCACAGGGTCCTCATCAGAGGGAGGCAGGAGGGTCTGAGTCAGAGTCAGAGGAGGAGATGTGAGGACAGAAGCAGAGACAGAGAGCCTGGAAGATGCTCTGCTGCTGGCTCTGAAGACGCAGGAAGGGGCCACGGGCTAAGGAACACCAGGCCTCTAGAAGCTGGAAAAGGCTGGGAAGCGATTCTTCCCTGGAACATCCGGAAGGAACCAGCTGCAGCCAGATGTCAGAGGCCCATTTTGGACTCTGGACCCCAGAACTGGGAGATCGTGAACGTGTGTGGCTTTGAGCCCCTCAGAGTGTGGTGTTGTAGCAGCTACAGGTGACTCATACCCTTCACCCAGCTGCCCCCCCAGCGGCACCTTACAACATGGGGCACAATTGTCACAACTAAGAAACCCACGTGGGCACGTTACTCTGGAATGAGTCCAGACTCCATTCCACGTCACCAGTCTTTCCACTAAAGTCCCTTTTCTGTCCCCGGAATCCACCCAGGAGCCCATGTGACACTGAGAGCCTCCTTTTGTGAATCAGAAAAAAGACGAAATTGCAGATTCTGCTGGTTCCGATGCCAAGTCGATCGATGTCCCTGCATCAAGGTCAGTGCTGTGTCTGCAGGGGACAGGACACAGTCCCCTCTGGCTGATGCTGACTGTGGACCACCTACAGGAGCCATTGGGAGACAAAAGCCAGGGGGTCTATATCTCCTCATTTTTGTCTTGGGCAGGCAATTCTGAGGAATGTTCTACTTGGTTGCTCAGAGGGTCCCACAGTGGTAACCAGCTCCTACCTGATTCTCTCCCTGGCCCCTTATCTCTGCTCTCCAAACCAGCTCCCTGCACAAAACCCTTGCTTCAGGCTCTGCATTGAGGGAGCCCAGACTGAGACTGGGGAAGAGGGACAAGCCGCCCATTTTGGTCTCCCCCAGAGCAAAAACAAAGACCCACGTCCATTGCTGGTGCTAAAGCTAGTGGCCTGGACCATGCCAGCAGGGGTGGGGATGAGGAGGAAGGGAGGAAGAGACAAAGGGGCTCAGAACCAAGCCCTGGGCACTGGGAGAAGGAGGAGGAGCTTTGAAGGAGAACCAAGATGTGACCAGAGAGGAGGAAGACAACCTGGAGGGGGGTGTCCTGGGTGACGGGAGAGGGGAAGGCTTCTAGAAGGAGCCCATATCGGCCAGCATGGAGAGGTGGAGAGAAACAAGGGCAAGATTTGGTCCTGGAGGGAGGTGGGAGCGCAGAGTACCTGGGCACCCAATTTCAGATGGCCCTGGTTTTGGACACCAGAGTCATGGGGTTTCTGGGACGTAGGTGACAGCGGGGATCCCTCCTGCCACTCTGCTCACAAGGCTGCCGGTCTCCTGAGACTGGAGTGGTCCAGCTGAGGGCTCATGGGGGAGACATGTGGATGACCACCATGTTTGAAAGGCCAGGAGCCCAGATGTGGGCTGAGTCACGTCTCCCCAGCCTGGGATGCTCCCCCCACCCTGCCTGGCACCTTCCAGAAGGACTGGCGCCCAGCCCCGTGAGCCTCCCGAGGCCTCCCCGGGGGTCTGGCGGCCGGAGCTGCCTCAGCAGTGGCTCCACTGCTTGTGGCAGGTATTCTAAGACAAGCTGCCCTGCTCGTCTCCTGGGGAATCTGCTGAGTCCGGCAAGTTACCTCAGGTCAGCGAGCGAGTGGAGACAGGGAGGGGAAATACGGTGGGGGGACCAGGTGGTGGGGGGTGTGGGGGGACCGTGGCCCAGCAGGAGCTCAAGCCTGCCACCACCCAGCCTCAGGAGCCCTGGGGTGGGGTCCGAAAAGGGAGGGCCAGGCTGCTGTTGAATGCTACCCCACCCCTTTCCAAAGCTGCCATCCTGGGCTTACAACACAAACCACGCCTCAGTCTCCCGCTCTGTAAAATGGGGGTGAATGGACTTGACATGAACTAACAACAGTAACCACAAAATGGGGATGTCAATAAACGCCAGAAGCTGTGTTTTCTGGGAAGTGGACAAGCTAATGATGTATGTATATTTTACTGGAGCGTCAACTTTCTTTCTCTGCAAAATGAGAATTCCAGGAAAGACAAACACTTGGGTTTCCCCACCCTGGTTCTTGAATCGCACCCTGCATGTCCTTCTGATGTGCAGGTCCCTGGAATCTGCAGCCCCAAACTGGGACATCACCCCCTTGGGGGGTCACATCTCCGAGAGGTCCCCCTGACCCCCGTGTTACCCCACTCTGTTTTCTTTGAATTAAGGTGAAATTCACATAACGTAAAATTAGCCATCTTAGAGCGTACAACCCCTGGTTTTTAGTATATACACAGAGCTGTGCAACCATCACTGCCGTCTAATTCCAGAACGTTCTCATCACCCCCCCCCCCCAGAAACTCTGTCCCATCAGCAGTCACTCCCCATCCCCCACCCCCAGCCCCTGGGAACCACTGATCCACTTTCTGCCTCTATGGATTTGCCCATTTTGGACATGGACTCCCACAGCATATCGCCTTTTGTGGGTGAGTTACTTTGCTCTGCAGCATGTTTGGAGGTTCGTCCACGTGTAGTGAGGATTCCTTTTTACAGCTAAACCAGGTTCCCTCGTATGGACGGACCACGTTGTGTTTAACCGCTCATTACGCGGCTGTCTTTCACGTTGAAGCCCTCACCCCTCCTGGCCTTCCAGTCTTTATTTCCGACTACACTCGCCCTGTTCCCCTCTCCCCTCCGGGATGTCACCTCCTCTACGGCAGACCATTTGGGTCTCTCAGTCACCTGCCCAGCGCCTGACACTCGTTGGGTAAACGTTTGTGGAATGAGAGAAGAAGGATGGACAGGGGAAGGATGAGAAGAGACAGGAGCTGCTTCAGGAAGTGTTCCTGGGGAGCGATAGGATGGGACACAGGCTGGTCCATCCCCAGCTGCCCCTGGAAGCCCCCGGGGCTAGGCTGGGGCGGGCAGGGAGGCCGGGGCAGGTGGGCACTGGGGCAGCTGGCCAGAGGGCCCATGCAGGCTGGGGGAGGGGTCCCTGCTCAGAGGGATGCTGGCCAGGACAAGGAGGCCTCCTGGTTCCACGGTGGAGGCTCAGCCAGAAAATACCATGTGTGGGAGGGAGAGGCCATGGGGGTAGACAAGGGAGCCGGGGAAAGAGCTGGTCCCTGAGCAGCGGCCATTAGCTGACTGGGCTTTGAGGCGAATGGCCAGCATCTTCTGACTTCTCTGCTGGGTGTTTTGGCAGCTCAGTACCCGCCCCAGCTCCAGGGCTCCACCTGGCACCTCTCCCGGGGCTGCTGGGGTGGGGCGCCTTGGGGGACAGCATTAGGGAGCTGGGGACAGCGGCTCCAGCTGGGGCCCGGTCACCTGCAGCCTTGCAATCCTGTGCTTCCACGTGCCTCCTCTGGCCTCAGTTTCCTCATCTGAAACATTGGCTAGGAATAGCAGCCACCTCACAGAAAGGGCTTCCAGGAGCCTTCCCTGACCCAGTGTGCTGAAGTCTCAGATGATCTCCTTGTAGTTCTTTAAACCTTTGCCATTTTTTGAGGGCCAGGCCGGATCTGTCTTGGGTATATTGAGCCCACCACAGGTTCTGCACACAGTAGATGCTTCCTGAATACCTGAATTAACACCCGTGGATGGAGATACACTCTTGGGAGGTAACTGGCTCTCTGCCCCTGTGGATTCCAGGGTGACAGTGACAAGGTGGCTCAGGTCCCCCATCCCCCCTGAGCTGCCCACCTGCCAGCACGCTGCACCTGGCTCTCATTAGGAGGGGACTCGGGCCACAGCCAGCTGGCCCCATCCCTGCTGGCCCAGAATCCTTGGCTAGACCCTCAGGAAGATGGCCCAGTCCTGTTCAGCCACACACACTGGGGCCCCTGCGCAGCTCCCCATGCCCTGGGTGCCCCCATTCGATGCACCACACCAGGCGAGCACGTGACAACTCAGAGGGTGTTTTCTGCTCCCCTGGTGGTGTGGCCAGCCATAAACCAAAATATGTTCTCTGGAAAATTCCAAAGGCTGGTTCCAGCCACACAGAGCCCTGCTAACCCCTCCCCACTCATCACGTTATGTAACATTTGGGGATTAATGCCTTGCGTCCACAGGCAGCTGCCTGGATTCAAATCCAGCCGGCATCCCTTCCTGGCTGGGCAAGCGATTTAACCTCTCTGGGCCTCAGCGTGCTCGCCTGTGAAATGGGGGCAAGATCGTTCCAGTGTCCCAGAGCTAAGGAAAGGCTGAACTGGGAGAAAGCAAGGAAAGGGGTTAGAGCTGAGTGTGGGACACGACCAGGGCTCGGGGATGCCTCCCATGGCCCCCAGGGGGTCCAAAGCTATCCAATGCCTTCTCATCAAACTGTCCCCCATACCCCATCTCTGGCTGCCCCGTGCGCCGAGTCCCTAGTGTCAGCCCATCAGTCCCTCCAGACCTCAGCCCTGCCCCTGCCCAAGGCTTCACATCCACTAGCCCCCAGCTCCTCATCTCCTCTGCATCCTGCCATAGCTCCCCAGAGCCAGGGGGCTCAAACCTCACACTGTAAGGTGGGACCCAGGACACAGAGATGGGTAACACCCGCAGACAGCGTTTAGACACACACACCCGGTCACACAAAGCCACACAACACACACCTGGAGACACATCACAGCACACTGTCACACACGAAGGCACACAAAGCCTGCAGGGAGAACACAGACACACACGCTCAGGACGAACAGACATGCGCCCCGCGCGCGCTCTGGGGAGCGACCGGCGATGCCGGTGGACTCTTCCGGGCCTCAGTTTCCCGCTCGGTAAAATGGGCGCTCCAACAGTTCCCAGCCCTAGGGAGCCATCCCTGTCCCTGGCCTCCCTGCCTCTCGGGGCCCCAGCGCGCCCATGCACCCCCACGCTCCGGCCCCCTCCTGCCGCGGGCCAACCCCGGAGCCCCCGGACTCCGCCCCTCCCTGCCCCCACGGCCAATGAGACGCGCCCGGGCGGCAGCGGTCCCCAGAGCGGTGGTGGCGCGGGCGCAGGGTCCGCCGAGGCTGCCCCAGCGCCGGTCCCCGGGGCGCGATGGAGCCCGGGCCGCGGCGGCGGCGCAGGAGCCTCCCGCTGGTGGCCTCCTTCCTTCGCGACCCGGGCTCGGGGCGCGTCTACCGGCGCGGGAAACTGATCGGCAAGGTGGGGGGCACCCTCCCGGGTCCGCGTTCCGGCTGCGCGGGGCGCGGGACGCGGGGCTGGGCTTTGTCTGCGCGCGGGGCTTGGAGTCCTGGCGAGTTCGGGGTCTCGGCGGAGAGTTCGTGGGCTGGGCGTCAGAGTCCGTGGCGTGGATCGTGTAGGGGGAACTGCGTCTGGCGTGTTGTGCTGTGCGCCCAGGGGTTGTGTGGTCAGGGATGTGATGGGTCTCGTGCCTTTGTGTGTGACTCAGTGCTGTGTGGTGTCTCCAGGTGTGTGATGGGTGGTTGTGTGTGTCCAGGTGTGTCTGATATGTTGTGTGTCTCAGTGTGTTTTACATCTATCTGTGCCTTCTCTGTGTGTCTGTGCTGTGCTGTGTATCTTGTGTCGTGTGTCCATGTGTTGTGTGTCCCTGTGCTGTGTTGTGTGTCTCTGTGTTGTGTGTCTGTGTGTTGTGTATCTTGTATTACGTGTCCTGCGTTGTGTGCCATGTGTTGTGCTGTGTCTCTGTGTTGTGTATCTGTGTGTTCTGTTGTATATCTTGTGTTGTGTGTCCTGTATTGTGTGTCCATGTGTTGTGTCCTGTGTCCTGCGCTGTGTGTCCGTGTGTTGGGGTGTGTGTCTATGTTGTGTGTCCAGGTATGAGGGTATGAGCTGTGTGTCCATGCTTCTCAGAGTGCATCCAGTTACAGGTGTGTGTGAAGGGACCTGGCCACACGTGGTGCCCTCCTCACACCTGCCTGCACACTTGTGTCCACCTGTCCCCTGAGCAGGCTAATCTCCTTCCCCACAGGGTGCCTTCAGCCGCTGCTACAAGCTGACAGATATGTCTACCAGCGCTGAGTTTGCCCTCAAGGTTGTGCCACGTGGCGGGGGCGGGGCCGGACGGCTGTGCCCACGAGGGAAGGTACAACCCCCCATCCATGTCCCGAGGAGCCCCACGCCCAAAGCGGGTCCCCAGAGTGGTTCCTGCCCTTTCGTGATTATGTGTGGTGTGGGGGAGAGTGTATGCCTGTGGGCATGAATACTGGGGGGTGTGTACCTGGGGCATGTCCACCTGTGGGTGCATACATGTGGAGGCCATGCTCACAGGTGGAGCATGAGATCGCTCTGCACAGCCGCCTTCGACACCGCAACATTGTGACCTTCCATGGACACTTTGCTGACAATGACCACGTGTACATGGTGCTGGAGTATTGCAGCCGCCAGGTGCCCTGGGGGAGGGCTGAGGGTGAGGGGAAGTGAGACAGAGAAGGAGCAGGCAGTGCCCACCCCATGTCTGTCATGCCCATCTGTGTCCACCCCATGTCCACCTGGACTTTCCTGTTTCTACCTGTGTCCATATGCCAATTATGTGCTCTCCGGTGTCCAGTCATCAGTCTTCCTGTGCCCACCTGTACCCATCTGTGCCCATCCTTCACTCACCTGTGTCCACTTAGGCTCACTTGATTCACCTAGGCACACCTGAGCTCACCTGTGTCCACTTGTTCCCAGTTTATGCTGTGATCATCAGTCCCATCTTAACTCGTTTGTTTCTACTTGGGTCCACTTGAATGCATCCATGTTCACCTGTGCCCATCTGAGCTAACCTGTGCTTACTTGTGGTTATCTGTGCCCATCCCACACTCAGCCATGCCCACCTTGGCCCAGATGAACTTAGTCATGCCTTCACAGAAGCCTTGAACTCACTTTGCCCACTTAAGTACACTTGAGCTCACTTATGTCCACTGGTGCCCAGCTTATGCCCACTCTGTGTTCACCTGTGATCATGTGGTCCTTTTCAAACTCACTTGCGGTCATCTGATCCCATCTGAACTCCTGTGTTTCTACTTGGGCTTGTCTGAACTCACCCATGCTCACCTATGTCCATCTGAACTCACCCATGCTCACCTATGCCCATCTGAGCTCACCCATGCTCACCTATGTCCATCTGAGCTCACCTATGTCCATCTGAGCTCACCCATGCTCACTTATGTCCATCTGAGCTCACCCATGCTCACCTATGTCCATCTGAACTCACCCATGCTCACCTATGTCCATCTGAACTCACCCATGCTCACCTATGTCCATCTGAACTCACCCATGCTCACCTATGTCCATCTGAACTCACCCATGCTCACCTATGTCCATCTGAGCTCACCCATGCTCACCTATGTCCATCTGAGCTCACCCATGCTCACCTATGTCCATCTGAGCTCACCCAAGCTCACTTATGTCCATCTGAGCTCACCTATGCTCACCTATGTCCGTCTGAGCTCACCCATGCTCACCTATGTCCATCTGAACACACCCATGCTCATCTATGTCCATCTGAACTCAGCTAGGTCCATCTGAGCTCACCCATGCTCACCTATGTCCGTCTGAACTCACCCATGCTCACCTATGTCCGTCTGAGCTCACCCATGCTCACCTATGTCCGTCTGAGCTCACCCATGCTCACCTATGTCCGTCTGAGCTCACCCATGCTCACCTATGTCCGTCTGAGCTCACCCATGCTCACCTATGTCCGTCTGAGCTCACCCATGCTCACCTATGTCCGTCTGAGCTCACCCATGCTCACCTATGTCCGTCTGAGCTCACCCATGCTCACCTATGTCCGTCTGAGCTCACCCATGCTCACCTATGTCCGTCTGAGCTCACCCATGCTCACCTATGTCCGTCTGAGCTCACCCATGCTCACCTATGTCCGTCTGAGCTCACCCATGCTCACCTATGTCCATCTGAGCTCACCTATGTCCATCTGAGCTCACCCATGCTCACCTATGTCCATCTGAGCTCACCCATGCTCACCTATGTCCATCTGAGCTCACCTATGTCCATCTGAGCTCACCTATGCTCACCTATGTCCATCTGAGCTCACCCATGCTCACCTATGTCCGTCTGAGCTCACCCATGCTCACCTATGTCCGTCTGAGCTCACCTATGCTCACCTATGTCCATCTGAGCTCACCTATGCTCACCTATGTCCGTCTGAGCTCACCGTTTGTGTCCATTCCATGCTCAGACATGCCCACCTTGGCCAAGTTGAACTTACCTTTCCTTCTTGGGCCCCTTGAACTCACGGTACCCACCTGACCTGAGCTCACCTGTGTCCATCACCTGCAGTCTTTGGCCCACGTGCTGAAGGCGCGGCAGACCCTGACGGAGCCTGAGGTGCGCTACTACCTGCGGGGCCTGGTCAGTGGCCTGCATTATCTGCACCAGCGGCACATTGTGCACCGGGACCTGAAGCCCAGTGAGTGACACTGAGGGGACCCATTGGAGGAGGGGAGAGGGGTGTGGCTTCACCTTTGCCGCCAACCCCCATTCCCCACCCCAATGGCAGGTAACTTCTTTCTGAACAAGAACATGGAGGTGAAGATCGGGGACCTGGGGCTGGCTGCCAGGGTGGGCCCCGGGGGCCGCTGCCACAGGTGAGACAGGGAGGCTCTGAGAAGTCCCTCTGGGTGGGTACAGGGGAGACTCTGAGTATGACATGGGGCACTAGCCCTCCTGAGCCCCCCACTATCTCCTTCCAAGAGTGCTCTGTGGGACCCCCAACTTCCTGGCCCCCGAGGTGGTCTCTAGGAATGGACACTCCTGCCAGTCAGACATCTGGGCTCTGGGCTGCGTCATGTGAGTGGGGCCCTGGGATCCCCCAGTCTGGGGACGGTGGGCGGGACTACCCAGGTGGGGCCAGGTGGGGCCAGGTGGGGCCAGGTGCGGGCAGGTGGGTGCACATACAGCCAGGTCAGAGCAGGTGTAAGTATGTACAGGGGAGGTTGAATGAGGAGGTGGGCAGATGTGAGCATAAACAGAACAGGTGTAGTCAGGTGTGTGCAGGTGTGGGAAGGTGGGAACACACACCTGCCATCATTCGATTGTGCAAGTATGAACAGGGCATCTATGGGGCTGTGTGTGTGAGGGAGGACAGGTGTGCACAGCTGAGTGCAGATGTGGGCAGGTGGGAATTGCATAGGTAGACCAAGGCGTGTGGGATTATATACAAGGGTCAGGCACATGCAGAAGTGGGCAGGTATGAGCAAGTAGAAAACAGAACTGGAAAGGTGTATGCAGATACAGGACAGGTGCAGGCAGGTGTACGGACAGGTGCTGGTATCCCCGAGCAGGGTGGCCCAATGGGAGCAGCTGTGGGCAGGTATGGGAAGTGGAGGCAGGGTACGTACAGAGTCAGGGTGAATGGGTGGGTATGGCCAGGTGTGCACAGGTAGGCGCCAGCAAACCCTGGACAACACCCAGGACAGATGCAAGTAGGCACCTGGGTTTCTGCCCCCTCCCTGGCCCAGGTACATGGTGCTGACTGGCGCCCCACCCTTCACGGCGGCACCGCTGTCGGAGATGTTCCAAAACATCCGTGAGGGCCGCTACCCCGAACCCGCGCACCTGTCACCCAATGCTCGCAGCCTCATAGCCCGCCTCCTAGCGCCCAACCCGGCCGAGCGGCCCAGCCTGGACCACCTGCTGCAGGATGATTTCTTCACACAGGTGGGCAGTCCCTGTGCCATGTGGCCCGGACACGATGTTTTCCTTAGGAGGGGGCGGGGCCCCCAGGTGTGTCAGGAGCGGGGCTGGGAGCAGGTGGCCCAAGCCTGGTGCTGACCCCGACACCCCTTCTGCAGGGCTTCACTCCAGCCCAGCTGCCCCCCCACTCCTGCCACAGCCAGCCCATCTTCGCCATCGCCCAGCCCCTGGGCAGGCTCTTCCGGAAGGTGGGCCAGCGGCTGCTGACCCAGTGCCGGCCACCCTGTGAGTACCTCACCTGCCCACTTCCACCTGCACCCCCAGCACTTGCTCTCACCTGCCCATACCTGCCCCACACCTGCCCCACACCTGCCTACAGCTCCCCCCTCACCTGCCCACGCCCCTCACCTACTTCTACCTGCCTGACACCTGTCCCAGCCCTCACACACCTAGCCATATCCCTCACCTGCTCCACAATGTCCCCACACCCATGGCAGAGGTGGATGTGGGGCCCAGGCCCTGCTCCCAAGTGTCCTTGTGCCTCCCCCAGGCCCCTTCACTCCCAAAGAGACCCCAGGACCGGGAGAAGGAGGTCCAGAGCCAGATCCCATGGAGTGGAGCAGTGAGGTGAGGAACCGGGGCCCTGTGGACAGGTGTGGACAGGTGTACCCAGGGCATCCCTCCCCCAAGAGTCCTGGGGCACACCCCTGGCCACCTCCGAACCCCCTCCTCCATGCAGGCTTCTCTGAACCCCTGGACTGAGGCCCCACACCGTCTGGGGTCTCCAGCCCTGGACCCATGGGGTGGGACGCATCTGTGTCCAGCTCTGTGCCCTGGCTTGGGGGTTTCCTGAGGGCGGGGCCCCGCTACCCTAATTCTACCCATTTGTTCATTCCATGCCCACTTATTGAGCGCCTACTGTATGCCTTTGAGGTGCCCCAAGACTACATCCCAGTGGAAGCCCATCCTCCTATATGCTGAATTGGCTCAGGGCAGGGCTGGGCAAGGGAGAGGGCAGGGTGTCTCCTGAAGGGGCTGCAGGGGGTCTGGGGCCCCTCACCCACCTCAGGCCTCTTCCAGGGGGCTGGGCAACTCCTCACCCCTCACTCTCTCCTCAGGCCTCCTTGTCAGAGAGAGGGGCCCCCTGCCCTGAGGCTCCCATCCAGCTGCTCACTCAAGGGACCCTCAGGAGTGACCCCAAGGGTGAGCAGATCTTTGCCATTCAAGAGTCACAGCGCCTCTCCTGGCCTCAGTTTTCCCACCTGTAAAACGGGAGTGCCGTAAGGAACCCTTCTGGGTAGAAAGCAACATCTCCCTGGGCGTGGATAGCTGGACGGAGCCCAGGCGTGTCTGCCCACTTCCCTTCTGGGTAGAAAGTAACATCTCCCTGGGCGCAGACAGCCGGCGGGAGCCCAGGCCTGTCTGCCCCACTTCCCTTTCTGCTCTCCGCACTGATCTGTCTCCCCAGGGCCCGAGGAGAGCCTGCGGCCAGAGGTGGAGGCAGCCATCTGTGGCCTGCAGCTCTGCCTGGACGCTGGCCCCCCAGGTAGGAGCCCCGCCCAGCCCTCGGGGGTCTCCTCTCTCTGAATGTCCCAGGAATGCTGTCCCCATCCCCATCCAGGCTCCTCCTGGGCATTTCTGGGGGTCCCATATGGGGTGGGGAGGTGGCAGAATGGGAGGAGGCTTCCAGGCACCCGGACCTCAGGCAAGGTGCTTAACCTTTCTGTGCCTCAGTTTCCCCTCCTATAGTTAGAGTGCATAGAGGTGGTCGTTGTGTGCCATCTGGGGCTTTGTGAGGCCTCTTCACACTTACCTTTCAATGACTGTAAGGAGCTCAGGTGGCACAACGGTGAAGCGCTCGGCTGCTTACTGAAAGGTTGGCGGTTCGAACCCACCCAGCGGCTATGCAGGAGAAAGGCGTGGTGATCTGCTCCCATAAAGATTACAGCCTAGGAAACGCTGTGGGGCTGTTCTGCTCTGGCCCGCGGGGTCACTATGAGTCAAAAATCGGCTCGATGACACCCAACAACAATGACTGTTACCTTTATTTCCGGTGATGTGTTGCGGGGTGATAAAGGGCACCATGAGTACCTCAGGGTCTGGGTCTCTCAAGTCCTTAATCCCTTCCTGTTTGAGAGCCAGAGAGGAACTGAGCAAGGAAGGGCAACATCAGACGTTCGCCAACACGGAGCCCGGTCCCCGAGGCCCAGGACCCCAGACCTCCACCAACCCACAGCGTCCTGCCCCCACACCTGTGGAGAATCAAAAAAACCCGTTGCCGTCGAGTCAATTCCGACTCATAGCGACCCTATGGGATGGAGTAGAACTGCCTGACAGGGTTTCCAAGGAGTGCCTGGTGGATTCAAACTGCCAGCCTTTTGGTTAGCAGCCGTAGCTCTTAACCACTGTGCCCCCAGGGCTCCATGGAGAGGGAGCCCCGAACCTCAGACTGAGGTCACCATCCCGCAAACCTTTTCTTTATCACCCCAACCCATTTCGCTTTTTTTCCAGCCTCCCTTGCCTCTGGGCCCAAGGAGGCCCCACGTTTTAAAGTTTTCCTGAAGCCCATTTTTTTCCCCAATTTTTAAGAACCATTAAAAAATAATTTTAGATTTGTAGAAAAGTGGCAAAGATCATGCAAAGAGTCCCCGTCTGTCCCTCAGCCAGCCTCCCCTCCTGTGGGCGTCTTTCATGAAACACCATGGCCTATTTGTCACGGCGGAGAAACGGACGTGGGGACTTTGTTCAGTGTCATGCACTTTTCTGCAAAAGTCCTTTTTCTGTTCTGGTGATCCTGCGAGGCTTTGAGCACTTTTTAAAAATTTGTTTATTTTCAGATCCTTTTTAAAAATTTAATGTATTTTGTATTTTGTCATTGAAAATACACACAGCAAAACATACACCCATTCGACAGTTTCTCCACATACAGTTCAGTGACATTGATTAGGTTCTTCAAGTTGGGCAGCCATCCTCACTCTCCTTTTCCCAATTGTTCTCCCCATTAACATATACTCACTGCCCCCCTAAGCTTCCTATCTGACCTTTCAAATTGCTGTTGTCAATTTGATCCCACATAACTCAAAAAAACCCAAACCCCTTGCTGTTCAGTTGATTCCAACTCATAGTGACCCTATAGGACGGAGTAGAACTGCCCCACAGGGTTTCCAAGGAGCCGCTGGTGGATTCAAACTGCCGACCTTTTGGTTAGCAGCCGTAGCTGGCCGCAGCTCTTAACCACTGCTCCACCTGGGCTGTTCACCCCATATAGATAGTCCTTAAAAGAGCACAATGCTCCAGGCAGAAGACATTCTTTACTAAGTAAGCTAAACTATTGTTTGATTTAAAGAAGACTGCAGGAGGTAGTTTTGATTTAAGATTTAAAGATGATCTCAGGGCAACAGGTTTTGGGGGTTCATCCAGCCTCTGTGGCTCCAGAAAGTCTCGATTCCATGAAAACTTGAAATTCTGTTCTGTATTTCCCCCCTTTTGATCAAAATCCTTTTTTAATAAAATTTTTAAATACAAATTAAACAAAGCTTATAGTATGACAAGCATTCCAGAAGCACCTCATAATCCCAGGGTCCCCAATACTTCCCTGCAAGGCAAGAGTTGGATGTCTGTTTTTTGGGCTTCTTTCGATATCCCCTCTGCCTGCAATCCTGCCATTAGAGCTACTAAGTCTTGCCCCAGTCCCTGCCTGGGCTGGTAGGTCCCCCACCTTCAGCTCAACTCACCTCATCTTTGTGCCTAGCCATGCAGGACCCACCAGGAGAGCAGTGGCCCCTCCTCTGGGCCCCCAAGTGGTTGGATTATTCCAGCAAGTATGGCTTTGGCTACCAGCTGTCAGACGGAGGCAGCGGGGTCCTGCTTCGGGACGGCACCCACATGGCCCTGCACCCCCCAGGGGGGTAAGTAGTGAGGCTGCTGTCCCCTCACCTTCCCTCCTTCATTCCTCAACTCTTTAGTAAGCACCTACTGTGTGCACCTCCACTGCCTGGTGGAAGAGACAATGCTAAACAAATGAATCACTAAGTTGATTTCAGGTAGCACTTTTCTGAAGGAAGATGAAGAAGGTGAGGCGGCAGGTAGGGAGGGGAGGTGACTCCCGATAACATGATTGGGGAAGGCCTCTTGGAGGAGGTGATGTTAAGGCTAGACATGGATAACAAGAAGGAGGCCATCAGGCACAGCATTGCAGCCACAGGGAACAGCTCATGCAAGGGCCCTGAGGCAGGACCGAGACTTGCAGTTTTGAGGAACAGCAAGGAAGCTGGACTGAGTGAGGGGAGACAGGAGAACTTGATGCTATAGTCCCTGCAGGCCACTGGAGGGTCAGAGTGGTTGTCGTGGAGGCCTGGGAGGGGGCCGGATCGTGGACTTCATTTGAAGGCAGGAAGGATGCAGCAACTGTCAGCTGAAATGGGAAGATGGCAGAAGGGTGGCTTGGGGCTGATCGGGACCTCTGTACAGACAGGCTGAGGTTGACAGGCAGCGATGTCTCAGACGAGACGCTGAGTCAAGGGCTGGCTCCACGGGTCTGGAGTCCAGGGGTGAGGCCAAGTTCAGATTCAAGCGCAGGGGAGGGGACAGGGGTGGGTCATAGTTCCCTAGGGCTGCTGTAACAAAATACACCACAAGTGGGTGGCTTACAAGAACAGGTATTTATTTTCTCACAGTTTTGGATGCCAGAAGTAGCTGTGTGGTGCAAACGGTTAAGCGCTTGACTGCTAGCCAAAAGGTTGGCTGTTCAAACCAACCCAAAGACACCTGGGAAGACAGGCCCGGCGATCTACTTCTGAAAAGGGGTGGTGGTTGTTGTCAGGTGCCGTTGAGTCAGTTCTGACCCACAGCAACCCCGTGTACAGCAGAACGGAACACTACCCAGTCCTGTGCCATCCTCACAATCCTTGTTATGCTTGAGCCCATTGTTGCAGCCACTGTGTCAGTCCATCTTATTGACAGATTTTCTATTTTCTGCTGACCCTCCAATTTACCAAGCATGCGGTCCTTCTCCAGGGACTGGTCCCTCCCGATAACATGTCCAAAGTACGTGAGATGAAGTCTCCCCATCCTGGCTTCTAAGGAGCATCCTGGCTGGACTTCTTCCAAGACAGATTTGTTCTTTCTTCTGGCCAAACGTGTTGCCATCAATTCCGACTCGTAGCGACCCAAGAAGACAGAGTAGAACTGCCCCATAGGGTTTCCAAGGAGTGGCTGGTGGATTTGAACTGCCAACCTTTCGGTTAGCAGCCGAGCTCTTAACCACTGGGCCACCAGGGGTTCCTTTGTCGTTAGTTGCCGACAAATCGATTCCAACTCATGGCAGCCCCATGTGTGCAGAGTAGAACTGCTCCATAGCGTTTTCAAGGCTGTGTGACCTTTTGGAAGTAGATTGCTAGGTCTTTCTTCTGAGGTGCCGCTGGCTGGGTTTGAACTGCCAACCTTTCCACTAGCAGTGGAGCGCTTAACCATTTGCACCGCTAGGGACTCGAATACATATCTGAGGGCACACAATTCAGCCCTCCACAGGCGTCAGAGGAGAGGTGCTCTTTAAGGCAAGGTTTGAGCGGGTGGGCTGGGTGGGATGATGTTCATGGGCGCGGGGGCCCGGGACAGAGCCTGACAGCTGACTGCCCGCTGGGCTGTCTCTGTCCAGCCAGGTCTGCTACGCGTCCGACCGTGGGAAGCTGGAGACGTTCGCGCTGAGGGACGTGCCCGGTGCACTGGGCGCCAAGCTGGCCATCTTGCGTCTCTTCACCCATCACCTGCAGCTGCGGGAGGTGAGGCCGGTGGGGTGGACGGGGCTGGGCGGGTGGTGACACCATGGCCCTGAGCACCGCGCGGCTGGGTCTGCCCACAGGAGGGGACCCTGCCTGCACCTGCACCACCCGCTGGGCCCAGCCTCTGCCTCCTGCGTTTCCTGGTGTTCAATCAGGCCTCAATGCTCCTTTTCAGCAATGGGACAGTGCAGGTGAGGGGACAGGTGGGGCAACAATGGGACGGGGCAGGTGAGGGGACAGGTTGGGGGGGCTGCCGGGTCCCTCTCGGATCATTGTGTGGCCAGCTTTGCAGAAGCCCCAGGAGACCTGGACTCCTGAGAAAGAAAAAAAGTATTGACTCCGAACGCCAAAGCCCAGCGAAAGCATGTTGAGATGACAGCGAGATCTTGCTTTCACCCCTTTTGCGGCGGTTAAATTTAGCGCCTGTAAAAACACAATTTCGGTGGAAAATCATTTTTAGGTTCAGTGTTTCCTAAGCAGCTTTGAGGGTTTCCAAGAAGTCTCAACCAGTCCTAAAATGTATGTCAAGAGCTATCTTATAAAACACAGTCCTTATTCTTTTGTTGTCTTTGCAGTCAAAGCAAAAATCTACGTTCTAGCGAGGGTGTAGGGGTTTGGTCGTTCGCTCGCCCTGAGCTGGGCTGGGGCGGCCATAGATTAGAGAGAAAGGCTTACAGACAGCCCTATGTGAAAACTGGGGAATTTGATACTTAGAGAGGGACCTGGTGGCACAACAGTTAAACGCTAGGCTGCTAACTGAAAGGTTGGTGGTTTGAACCCACACAGCATTGCTGCAGAAGAAAGGCCTGGCGATCTGTTTCCGTAAAGATTAACCCATTGCCGTCAAGTCGATTCCGACTCCTAGTGACCCTGTAGGACAGAGTAGAACTGCCCCATAGGGTTTCCAAGGCTGTCATCTTTGTGGAAGCGGATTGCCAGGTCTTTCTCCGGCAGAGCCGCTGGATGGGTTCAAACTGCCGACTGTTTTGTGAGAAGCAGAGCACTTAATCCCTGCGCCACCAGGGATCCCTCAGTGAAGACTGCAGCCTAGGAAACCCTATGGAGCGGTTCTACTCTGCCACATGGGGTCGCTATGGGTCGGAATGGAGCAGACGGCACTGACAACCCTCAGAGAGGGAGAGAGGTATCCCCAAGGCTGCAGAGTTACTGTAAAGAGCTCGGGACGGCATTAGGTGTGGGGGTCACACGGGGTGGCTGTGGGCGGGCAGTCCTCGTCCGAGGCTCATTTTCCCCTTCTGCAGAGCTGAGCTCTTAGTTCTGGACTCTGAGCACTTACAGGTGAGGCAGGTACAAAGCCCCACCTCACCGTCCAGGGACCTCTTGTCCTTCCTCTTGAAGGGCCAGGGCCGGGGCAGCATGGGGGAGCCTCGTTCCCTTGACCTTGGCTCTCACCCTTCGGCAGGTCAGCTGCAGTGGTGAGCACGCTCAGCTGGTGCTGAGCGGCGAGGGTGAGGACCTGATGCTTACTCTCTGGGAACAGGGCCGCCCCGGCACCTCCTACCCACTGGGCGTCCTTCGGAGCCACGGTTGCGCCCCAGCCACCCGCCAGCACCTTCAGCATGCTCTTTGCATGCTTCAGAGCATCTAGTGACCCTGAGGGTCAGAGTGGACCTCTGCCTGATCCTGAGGGTCAGAGCAGACCTCTGCCTGACAGTGCCAGGGACCCAGGCACCATTTCTCTTCCTGTGGCTCCCCCAGAGGGGGTGTCCTTGGGGGGCATGCAGGGGCATGGGGGGCTGGGGTCCTTGCCTTGTGGCATGACTGTTCAACTCAGGCTTTTGTTCTGCCTTGTTGGTTTTTCATTAAAGAAATCTTGGCTCTGTATCCTGTGGTTGGCCTCTCTTGCAACACCAGAGAACTTATCGTGATAAGGGGGCAAGTGTCTTGTGATGTATGGGCCACTTAAAAAAAAAAAAAATGTTGATCCCACCTGTCCAAAAAATATATCTGTGTGTGGGTGTGTGTATATGGTGGGCATCCATGAAAAAGTGGGCAAAGGGACGTTTGGTGATACTTAAGAAACTATTGTTGGATTTTTTAAAGTCTGTAACTTTGTGGTAGTTTTAAGAGTGCTCTTATTCTTTGAGGCAGTATTCTCAGTGGGGGCAGTTCTGCCCTCAGGGGACACTTGGTGATGTCTGGGGACATTTGTGGGTGTCCCAGCTGGGAAGGGAAGTGCTGCTGGCATGGAGTGGGTGGAGGCCAGGGATGCTGCTCAGCACCCTACGGTGCACAGGATCGCCCACCCCAGAGAAGGATCCAGCCCCCGTGTCAGCAGTGCCGTGGGGAAGAGAGAGCCTGCTTTAGAAATCTGAACTGGAATCTTTACAGATGTAATGTTTAATTTCCCAAAGCATATTTCTGCTGTCATCTGAAACAACCATGAACATGGAAAACGCCCACCCTGTGAGAAGCAGAGGGCGCGCCGCCCACGCAGGGCTCTGCACACACGTCCCTCAGTTCCTGGTGTCCCTCACCTGAGGTCCGCGCTGTGTCCGGCGGGGCTGGGGCGGGATGGGAGCGTCCCCCCGACAGAACGCAGTGCCCAGCCTCGCTTGGGTAACCCTTCCCAGCTCTGCCAAGGACCCCGTGTCCTGGGACACCCACCAGCAGGCGGGCACTGGCTCAGCTCAGATGGGGGCCATGTCTGAGAGTCCCTCCCTGTGGGGACATGCCCCACCCGCAGCCCTTTCTCGGTTGTGGTTGTCAAGTGCCCTCAAGTCATTTCTGACTCATAGCAACCCCGGGTACAACAGAACGAAACACTGCCCAGTCCTGCGCTATCCTCACAATCCTTGTTATACTTGAGCCCATTGTTGCGGCCACTGTGTCAGTCCATCTCCTTGAGGGTCTTGCTCTGTCTTGCTGTTGCACTATTTACTGTCAGTTCTGGAAGTGAAATATGGACACAGTCTCCTTGGGAGAAATTGCAGCCTGAGACGTAAACCTGAAGTCCCTGGTGCCCCCAGTTCCTGGGGCAGGTAAAGGCCACCTGGCTGTGCCCCTCCCACATTTAAGTCCACACACTGAGTGGGGAGAAGAGAGGAGGACAGCCTCAGAAGCTGGAGGGTCCCCCTGGTTTACGCCCTCTGACCCACCAGGAATTTATTCTGGCGTACAGTGTGAGCGGGGATCACACCCAAATATTTCTTTGCTGTCTAGGTACATTTCCACCTCCAAGGACGCAGCTCCACCCACTTCCTTCTCCTGCAGCGACTGGAGCAAGAGAAGCTGACCTTAGGTGCCGGGAAGGGAGGGCCCGAGGGGACAAGGCGCTCAGTGTCCGAATGGCGAAAACAGCAGATGTGGGATGGGTGGCCGCAGGGGCTGGTGGAGCCCGGAGGTCAGAGGTTGCGTGCCTTGGCATGGCCAGGTGTGGGAGCAGAGGAGGTGCTGTTCTGTGCGAAATGCAGGGGCCTGAAGGTCCGCCGGGGAACTGGGAGGAAGGGGTTGTGAGCAGAAGAGGACCAGTGGGAGGGGAAGGTAAACACTCACGAGAGCATCTTGATCTCTTTCTAAATTAACCCGTTGCTGTTGAGTCGATTCCCACTCATTGCAACCCTATAGGACAGAGTAGAACTGCCCCCATAGGGAATCCCATAGGGTTTCCAAGGCTGTAATCTTTACAGAGGAGCCCCGGTGGTGCAGGGGTTAAGAGCTCAGCTGCGAATCCACCAGCTGCCCCTTGGAAATCCCATGGGGTAGTTCTACTCTGTCCTATAGGGTCGCTGAGAGTCGGAATCGACTCAACAACAGTGAGTTATTTGGTTTTAATCATTACAGAAGCAAACTGCCACATCTTTCTCCCATGGGGCAGCTGGTGGGTTCGAACCGCCAATCTTTCAGTTAGCAGCGGAGTGCTTAACTATTTTTTAAAAATTACTGAGGTGAAATGCACACACGTACAAGTAACCATTTTAAAGTGCACAATTCAGTCTTGTGCAGCCACTGCCTCTATCTAGTTCCAGAACATTGCGTCACCCCAGAGAACACTTCATACCCATCAAGCAGTCATTCCTCCCTAGCACACCCCCTAGGCAACCACTAATCCACTCCTATCTCTACGGATTTCCCTATTCTAGACATTTCGTATCGATGGAATCAGACCCTATGTGGCCTTTTATGTCTGGCTTATTCACTGAGCGTGTTTTCGAGGTTCATCCATGTTGTATCTCTATTAGGGTTTCATTCCTTTTCATGGCTGAGTAATATTCCACTTTCACTGGCCAATTATTTTAGAAGTAGCCTTCCAGGTCCTTCTTCCTAGTCTGTCTTAATCTGGAAGCTCCGCTGGAAAACTGTCACCATGGGGGACCGTCATGGATTGAATTATGTCCCCCCCAAAATGTGTGTATCAGTTTGGCTGGGCCATGATTCCTGGTATTGTGTGATTTTCCTGTATGTTGTAAATCCTGCCTCTATAATGTTAATGAGGGAGGATGGGTGGCAGTTGTGTTAGTAAGGCAGGACTCAATCTACAAGACTGGATTGTGCCCTGAGGCAATGTCTTGAGATATAAAAGGAAGAAGTGAGCAGACAGGGGGACCTCATACCACCAAGAAAGCAGTGCCAGGAGCAGAGCGCGTCCTTTGGACCCAGGGTCCCTGTGCGGAGAAGCTCCCAGTCTGGGGGAACAATGATGAGAAGGCCGACAGAGAGAAAGCCTTCCCCTGGAGCTGACACCCTGAATTTGGACTTTTAGCCTACTTTACTGTAAGGAAATAAACTTCTCTTTGTTAAAACCATCCACTTGTGGTATTTCTGTTATAGCAGCACTAGATGACCAAGACAGTGACCATGGTGGTATTTGAAATACGGGGGGCATACCTTCTAGCATCACAGCAACACACAAGCCCCCACAGTACGACTAACTGACAGATGAGATGTTGTGGCTGCAACGATGGGCTCAAGCACAGTGACTTGTGAGGATGACACAGGACCGGACAGTGTTTTGTTGTACGTGGGATCACTATGAGTTGAAACCGATTCGGTGGCACTTAACAACAACAGTATTCCATTGTATGGATGGACTGCATTATGTTTATCTACCAATTGATGGCATCATGATCTTTTGGTTACAAATGACACAAGCTCTCCTCTCGTGTAATCGATAGAATGTCAGAAGTGATGGTGTGTGATCTCTGAGACCAGGTCTTAAAAGGTACCAGGGCTTCCTCCTTGCTCTCTCCTGATCACGTGCTCTGGGGAAAGCCAGCCGCCATGTTGTGAGGAGACTCAAGCAGCTCTTTGGAGCCATCCACATGGAGAGGAACTGAGGCCTCCAGCCAACAGCCACGTGAGGGAGCCATCTTGGAAGCAGCTCCTCCAGCTCCAGTCAAACCTTCAGATGCTGCTGCCCTGGCCACCATTTTGACTGCAGCCTCATGAGAGACCCCAAGCCAAGACCACCCAGCTAAGCTACTGTCTAATTCCTGACCCTCAGGAGCTATGAGAAATAAGTGTGTATTGTTGCTTGAAGTCACTAAGTTTAGGGGTGATGTGTTATACAGCAATAGATAACTAATATAAATGCCCAAACAAGTAAACGACTCAGCTTCATGTCTACCCAGATACCATTTGGGGATGAGGAGGAGGGGAAGACCAACATCTCCAGCGTGCTTACTATGTATCTTGCAAAATGACCTACCTAGAATGTTTATTTCCATCTGTTTGTGGGTGTCAGGACAGCAACAATCTGTGAGAATCACCCACGCCCAGGGCCCACAATGGCGGCTCATTAAAAATAAACCAACTACAGAATGTATTAATTTTGTAACCTCCCAGGCAGCCCACACCGCCCTCGCAGTGAAAGTTTCTGGAATCCTCTTCAGAGAGGTTAACTGTGTGCACCCAGAAATAAAATTATTGGAGCTTCAAGACATAGCAATGAATCCACCCCAGCCCTGGCCAGAACCTTTGCGTGTTTTTTTTCTTTCTTTTAGGAACAAACCACTAAGGACATCTTTAACTCTGTGGAATGAGGGAAAACTTGGCTTCTCACAAAAGTTTCCATGTGGCAATTTACCCTTTGCCCCAACCTGAAACTTAGCTGCACCCTCTGGACCACGTCCTTATTGGTTAGTCAAAGCATGTGACGCGACACCTCCTCCAATCACGAGAAAGCAAGGCGGGGCCAAGGCAGTAGCAGCACAGGCAGGTATGATTGGTTGCTGCCATGGGAACCGTTTGTGACCTCACAAAGCTCCACAGGGTCCAGGCCCTGGCTATATACAGGCATCTAACCCAGGGCTCTTCCTCTGCCTATTGTACAGATGAGGAAACTGAGGCACGTGGATTTCCTCAACAAACAAAGTGCAGGAATAAAAGGCGGGGGCTGTCGGTAGGTCAACCCTGGCTTTACCTTGGAGTTTTAAAAATGCTGATGTCTCCAGGGAATTGTTGTTAAGTGCTGTGGGGTCAATTCCAACTCATAGCGACCCCGTGTACAACAGAACGAAACACTGCCCAGTCCTGCGCCATCCTCACAATCCTTGTTATGCTTGAGCCCATTGTTGCAGCCACTGTGTCAGTCCATCTCCTTGAGGGTCTTCCTCTTTTTCGCTGACCCTCTACTTTACCAAGCACGATGTCCTTCTCCAGGGACTGATCCCTCCTGATAACATGTCCAAAGTATGTAAGATGTAATCTCACCATCCTTGATTCTAAGGAGCATTCTGGCTGTACTTCTTCCAAGACAGATTCGTTCGTTCTGGCAGCCCGTGGTATATTCAATATTCTTCGCCAACACCATAATTCAAAGGGGTCAATTCTTCTTCAGTCTTCCTTATTCATTGTCCAGCTTTCGCATGCATAAGAGGTGACTGAAAATACCATGGCTTGGGTCAGGGGCACCTTAGTCCTCAAAGTGACATCTTTGCTTTTCAACACTTTAAAGAGGTCTTTTGCAGCAGATTTGTCCAGTGCAATACATCATTTGATTTCTTAACTGCTGCTTCCATGGGTGTTGATTGTGGATCCAAGTCAAATGAAATCCTTGACAACATCAATCTTTTCTCCATTTATCATGATGTTGCTTATTGGTCCAGTTGTGAGGATTTTTGTTTTCTTTATGTTGAGGTGTAATCCATACTGAAGGCTGTGGTCTTTGATCTTCATCAGTAAGTGCTTCAAGTCCTCTTCACTTTCAGCAAGCAAGGTTGTGTCATCTGCATATTGCAGGTTGTTAATGGTTGTTAACCGGTATTTCTTCAATTCCTGGAGCCTTAGTTTTTGCCAAAGCTTGACTCCATCCACGTCATTAAGGTCAACTCTACTTTGAGGAGGCAGCTCTTCCCCAGTCATCTTTTGAGTGCCTTCCAACCTGGGGGGCTCATCTTCCTGCACTATATCAGACAATGTTCCGCTGCTATTCATAAGCTTTTCACTGGCCAGTTTTCTCAGAAGTAGACTGCTGGGTTCTGCTTAGTCTGTCTTAGTCAGGAAGCTCTGCTGAAAACTGTCCACCATGGGTGACCCTGCTGGTATTTAAAATCCTGGTGGCAAAGGTTCCAGCATCACAGCAACACACAAGCCACCGCAGCACAACAAACTGACAGACAAGTGGTGGGAATCAGGCTGAGCAAAAAAGTCAACCCCATTATCTAAATGATTCCATTTAGAGAACACTTTGGAAATAATAGCCTTTTGAAAATGGAGGACAGATTAGTGGTTGCCAGGGGTTAGGGATGGATGGGGGCAGGTGGGAGGGAGGGGGGTGTGGTGTTCATAAAATGGTGATCTGAGGCTCTTTGTGGCAATGGAAATGTTCAGTATCGTGACTGTGATGATGAACACATGGATCGACACAGGGGATCAAATTGCGTAGTACGACACTCACACACCCAAGCACACATGACTACAAGTAACACTGGGGCAGTCTGAATAAGATTGGTGGGTTGTACCTATGTCAATGACATATTATCAGGAGGGACCAGTCCCTGGAGAAGGACATCATGTTTGGTAAAGTAGAGGGTCGGTGAAAAAGAGGAAGACCCTCAAAGAGATGGATTGACACAGTGGCTGCCACAATGGGCTCGAGTATAACAAGGCTTGTGAGGGTGGCGCAGGACCGGGCAGGGTTTTGTTCTGTGGTGCATTGGGTCGCCGTGAGTCGGAGCCAACCCCACGGCACCTAACAGCAACAACACTGCCAATGCCCACAGTTTTGTACAACGTCACCCTTGGGGCAAGCTGAGCGGAGTGTGCAGGGAATCTCTCAGTACTTTCTTGTACAACAGCCTGTGAATCTACAATGATCTCAATAAAAATTTTAATTAAAGAAAATCCCGTTTGGTGGTTCCTCAAATCTTTAAACATAGAATTACCGCACAGCCCGGTGTCTACGTGTATGCCCCCCAAAATGGAAAACAGGTGTTCAAACAAACACTTGTACGCGAATTTTCATAACAGCATGAATCACCATAGGCAAAGGTAGAAACAATCCAAGTGTTCATCAGTGAATAAATGGATAAACAAAATGTGGTCCATCCACACAGTGGAATATTTGCTGTTGTTGGGTGCCATCAAGTTGGTTCCGACTCAGAGCGACCCCACACACAGCAGAACGAAATATTGCCCAGTCCTGCGCCATCCTCACGATCCTTGCTGTGTTTGAGCCCATTGTTGCAGCCACGGTGTCAATCTGTCTCATTGGGGGTCTTCCTCTTTTTTGCTGACCCTCTACTTTACCAAGCATGATGCCTGTTATGGATTGAATTATGACCCTCCAAAATATGTGTTGTAAATCCTAAATGTATGCTTGAGGTTATAATCCCATTTGGAAATGTGATGTCTTTGTTATGTTCATGAGGCAGGATTAGTGTAGGGTGTGTCTTGAATCCATCTTTTTTGAGATATAAAAGAGATCGAACAAGCAAGCAAGAGAGCAGAGATGGGGGAAGAGAGACGCCAAGCCACACGAAGATCACCCAGGAGCAGAAGCTCAAAGGGACGAGGACCTTCCCCCAGAGCTGACAGAGAGACTGCCTTCCCCTAGAGCCGGTGCCCTGAATTCGGACTTCTAGCCTCCTCAACTGTGAGAAAATAAATTCCTGTTTTTTAAAGCCACCCACTTGTGGTATTTCTGTTATAGCAGCCCTAGATGACTAAGACAATGTCCTTCTCCAAAGACTGATCTCTCCTGGCAACATGTGCAAAGTAGATGAGACAAAGTTTCACCATCCTATCTTCTAAAGAGCATTCTGGCTGTACTTCTTCCAAAATACATTTGTTCCTTCTTCTGGCAGCCCATGGTATGTTCGATATTTTTCACCAACACTGTAATTCAAAGGCATCAGTTCTTCTTCAGCCTTCCCTAGTCATTGTCCAGCTTTTGCACACATATGAGGTGACTGAAAACACCAATAAAATATTACTTGGCCATTAACAGGAAAGGAACACTGACACATGCTGTGATGTGGATGAACCTTGAGAGCATCCTGTGTGGCGAAAAGGCCAAGTGTTGTAGGATTCCGCTCATGTGAATGTCCACGAGGGGCAAATGCAGAGACAGGAAGCGGATTGGTGGTTGCCAGAGGCTGGTCTTCTCCCTAGGGGCTCCTGGGCTTCTCTGTCTAATCAGGAACTTAGAATGAGCACCAGCCCATTTTGAGGCGATGCACAGTGGCTTTTGGCCAGATTTTTAAAATAACTGGGGACACTGCTTTCTCCACAGTCTCGGCCCACCAGCCGCTGCTACCAACTGCAGTAAAGGCACAGTTGCCAGCACCTCCATCCCAGGCTGGTGCAGCCCTGGTCTTGCCTGAGAGTCATTGAAAAATGGACTCAGAAAGAGAAACGCACGCAGAAAAATAATCGAACTGATTTGTGTAGCCAAACATCCATCGTCTGGGGTCTAGAACATCCGCTGGGACCTGGTCTCTCTCATCCCTTAGGGTGGCGACCTCATCCTGTCCCACCCGCATTGAGTGGCCTGGTGAGGCCCCAGCTGACTGGCCTCCCCCAGTCCATCCTCCAAGATACTCACGGCCACTCGGAAGAAAAACGCCATTTAATCCAAAAAAGTCAAGTAAGCTGCAGTCTCTTCTGCCACTGAGACTGTTAGGGACTGAGCCGTGTCCCCCAAAAAGATATACTGTAGTCTGACACCAAGGAGACATAGTGGCACAGCGGTTAAACACTTGGCTGCTCACCGAAAGGTCTGCTGTTTGAACCCACGCAGCAGCTCCTGGGGAGAAGACCTGGCAGTTTGCGTCTGTAAAGATTACAGCCCAGGGAACCCTATGGGGCAGTTCTGCTCTGACATATGAGGTCGCCATGAGTTGGGGCCAACTCGAAGGCACCTAACAAGTTTTAACCCCCAGCGCCTGTGAATGTGACTCTGTTTGATAACAGGGTCTTTGCAGACGTTATCAGTTAAGATGAGGTCATCTTAGAGTGGGGAGGGCCCTAATCCAATGACAAGCATCCTTATAAGAGAGAAGAGACATACGGATACACAGACAGCAGACGCCATGTGAAGACAGGCAGAGAAGGGAGTGACGTGGCCACAAGCCAAGGAATGCCCGGGGCCACCAGAAGCTGGAAGGGGCGAGGAAGGACCCCCCCTTGGAGCCTTCGGAGAAAGCACGGCCCTGCTGACACCCTGGACCCAGACTTCTGCGACCCAGAACCGAGAGAGAATATATTTCTACTGTTTTAAGCCACCTCATTTACTTAGTTACGTACTTAGTTACGGCCACCCCAGGACATTAACAAAATTCCCAAGTCGTGGGGGGGGGGGGTGTTTCGGTTGCTCTGTGTCACCCCTGACACTGGACAAAGCTGGATCTGCCCAGGTTAAAGGACAAGCTCTCAGGGAAAGGAAAACAGCTGTTTCATATATTCAGTCCACAGAAACTTACAGAATGCCCACTGTGTGCCAGCGCTGAGCTGCTGGGCCAGCGGTCGGCAGTGGAGAAAGGCGAAAAAAGTGGCCCCATTTGTGCGCTGGAGGAGCTCACAGCCTGGGGGCGAGGGGCCATTAGAACCCATCTCACACCAATGGTCCAGTTTTCCCAGGTAATTGGGTTTGATGGTGTGCGGGGCAGGGTGTCATGTGAGTCTCCGGCCACACGGTGGCGACAGAGGCCCGTCTTTCTGGTCCAACCTGGCTGTGGATGCTGTGTGTGTGCGGGGCAGGATGTCCTGTGCGGCCCTGGCCACACGGTGGCGACAGAGGACGGTCGTTCGGGTCCAGTCTGGTGAGGGTGGAGGCGTGGGTTGGGGACAAAAGTTTGGGGGGCTTTCGGCTTCAGCCTGTTCTTGCCCCAGAGAAAACGCACTCCTCATTTTGGCAGGAAACACGGCGATCAATCAGTATTAATCAATATCTGTGGAATTAATTCTGGTCTGCGTTCACCAAACTCCCTTATTTCTGCCACATTTACCTACTCAGTCTGGTGGAGGCCATGGTAGTTGGGCTCCGTTAATGACTCCTCTGGACTAATCTTTCCCTTGTGTCGTTGGTTTTCTTCGTTTTCCCTTGCTCCAGATGGGATGAGACCAGTGGAGTATCTTAGATGGCCGCTCACAAAGTTTTAAGACCCCAGATGCTACTCACCAAAGTAGAATGTGGAACATTTTCTTTATAAACTGTGTTATGCCAACTGAGCTAGAAGTTCCCTGAGACCATGGTCCCCACAGCCCTCCGCCGTAATTTAGTCCCTCAGGGAGATTGGATGTGTGCGTGGAGCTTCCATGACCTTTCCTTGTACAAGTTGTGCTGGCTTCCCCAGGACTGTGTACTGTCTTACCCTTCACCAAAGTTACCACTTATCTATTGTCTAGTTAGTGTTTTTCCCTCCCCACCCCTCCCCTCCTTTGTAAGACATCTTCGCTTTTCAACACTTGAAAGAGGTCTTTTGCAGCAGATTTACTCAGTGCAATACACCATTTCTTGACTGCTGCTTCTATGGGTGTTGCTTGTGGATTCAAATAAAATGAAATCCTTGACAACATCAATCTTTTCTCCGTTTATCATGATGTTGCTTATTGGTCCAGTAGTGCAGATTTTTGTTTTCTTTATGTTGAGGTGTAATCTATACCCAAGGCTGTGGTGTTTGATCTTCATCAGTAAGTGCTTCAAGTCCTCTTCACTTTCAGCAAGCAAGGTTGTATCATCTGCATAACACAGGTTGTTAATGAGTCTTCCTCCAATCCTGATGCCCCATTCTTCTTCAGAGAGTCCAGCTTCTAGGATTATGCAGATTGAATAAGCATGGTGAAAGGATACAACCCTGACACACACCTTTCCTGACTTTAAACCATGCAGTATCCCCTTGTTCTGTTCCAACGACTGCCTCTTGATCTATGTACAGGTTCCTCATGAGCACAATCAAGTGTTCCGGAATTCCCATTCTTCACAATATTATCCATAATTTATTATGATCCACACAGTCAAATGCCTTTGCATAGTCAATAAAACACAGGTAAACATCTCTCTGGTATTCTCTGCTTTCAGCCAGGATCCATCTGACATCAGCAATGATAGCTCTTGTTCCATGTCCTCTTCTGAATCCGGCTTGAATTTCTGGCAGTTCCCTGTCGATGTACTGCTGCAACCCCTTCTGAATGATCTTCAGCAAAATTTTACTTGTGTGTGATATTAATGATATTGTTTGATATTTTCCGCTTTCATTGGATCACCTTTCTTTGTAATGGGCACAAATATGGATCTCTCCAGTCGGCTGGCCAGGTAGCTGTCTTCCAGATTTCTCTCTTTTTTTTTTTAACTGTACTTTAGATGAAGGTTTACAGAACAAGCAGTTTCTCATTAAACAGTTAGTACACATATTGTTTTATGACATTGATTAACAACCCCATGACATGTCAACACTCTCCCTTCTCAAACTTGGGGTCCCTGTTACCAGCTTTCCTGTCCCCTCCTGCCTTCTCATCCTTGCCCCTGGGCTGGTGGGCCCCATTAGTCTCGTTTTGTTTTATGGGGCTGTCTAATCTTTGGCTGAACGGTAAATCTCGGGAGTGACTTCATTATTGAGTTAAAAGGGTGTTTGGGGGCCATACTCTCGGGGTTTCTCCAGTATCTGTCAGGCCAGTAAGTCCGGTTTTTTTTTTGTGAGATAGAATTTTGTTCTACATTTTTCTCCAGCTCCATCTGGGATCCTCTATTGTAATCCCTGTCAGAGCAGTCAGTGGTGGTAACCAGGCACCATCTAGTTGTACTGGACTCAGTCTGGTGGAGGCCATGGTAGTTGTGGTCCATTAGTCCTTCAGACTAATCTTTCCCTTGTTTCTGGTTTTCTTCATTCACCCTTGCTCCCGAAGGGGTGAGACCAGTGGAGTATCTTAGATGGCTGCTCACAGGCTTTTAAGGCCCCAGATACTTCTCACCAAGGTAGAATGTAGAACATTTTCTTTATAAACTGTGTTATGCCAACTGAGCTAGAAGTTCCTGTAGACCATGCTCCCCACAGCCCTCCACCCAGCAATTCAGTCCCTCAGGAAGAAGGGATGTGTGTGTGGAGCTTCCATGACCTTTCCTTGTACAAGTTGTGCTGGTTTCCCCAGTATTGTGTACTGTCTTACCCTTCAGCAAAGTTACCACTTATCTATTGTCTATTTAGTTTCCGCACCCCCCCCCCACCTCTCCCATCCCTCATAACCAACAAAGATTGTTAATTTTTGTGTGTAAACTTTTTCATGAGTTTTTACAATAGAGGTCTCATATAATATTTGTTCTTTTGTGATTGACTTATTTCACTCAGCATAATGTCCTCCAGTTTCATCCACGTTATGAGATAGTTCACAGATTCATCATTGTTTGTCTTCCAAATTTTTTTTTATTTTCTCCCTTGCAAAAATTTATACATACATTGTTATGTGACTCTAATTGCTCTCCCCATACTGTGACCCCACACTCCTCCTTTCCACCTCTGATCTCCCGTGTCCATTCAACCAGCTCCTAACCCTCTCTGCCTTCCCATCTCACCTCTGGACAGAAGCTGCCCCTTTGGTCTCTTGTATCTACTTGAGCTAAAAGGCACACTCCTCACGAGTATCCCTTTATGTCCCACAGTCCAGTCCAACCCTGTCTGAAGAGTCGGCCTCGGAAATTGTTTTAGTTCTGGGCTGATAGAGAACCCAGGGGCCATGCTTTGTGGGTTTCCCCCAGTCTCAGTCAGACCATTAATTCTGATCTTCTTACTAGAATTTGAGTTCCGTACCCCACTTTTCTCCTGCTCCATCCGGGACTCTCTGTTGTGTTCCCCGTCAGGGCGGTCATTGGTGGTAGCCGGGCACCATCTAGTTCTTCTGGTCTCAGGCTGATGAAGTCTCTGGTTTATGTGGCCCTTTCTGTCTCCTGGGCTAACACTTTCCTTGTGTCTTTGGTGTTCTTCATTCTCCTTTACTCCAGGTGGTTGGGGCCAATTGATGCATCTTAGATGTCTGCTCGCCAGCTTTTAAGACCCCAGACGCCACTCACCAAAGTAGGATGCAGAACATTTTCTTAATAAGCTTTGTTATGCCAACTGACCTAGATGTCCCCTGAAAGCATGGTCCTCAGACCCCTTCCCCTGCTACTCTGTCCCACGAAGTGTTTGATTGTATTGAGGAAACTTCTTAGCTGTGGTTTAGTCCAGTTGTGCTGACTTCCCCTGTAGTGTCTGCTGTCCTTCCCTTCACCTATGATAATTTTTATCTACTATCTAGTTAGTAAGTAACACTCACCCCCACCCCCACCCTTGTAACCATCAAAGAATGTTTTCTTTTGTGTTTAAACCTTTTCTTGAGTTCTTATAATAGTGGTCTTATACAATATTTGTCCTTCTGTGACTGACTAAATTCACTCAGCATAATGACCTCCAGCTTCCTCCATGTTATGTCTCACGGCTTCATCGTTGTTCTTTATCACTGCGTAGTATTCCACTGTGTAAATATACCATAATTTGCTTATCCATTCCTCTGTTGATGGGCATCTAGGTTGTTTCCATCTTTTTGCTATTGTGAACAGTGCTGCAATGAACATGGGTGTGCATGTATCTACTCGTGTGATGGCTGTTATTTCTCTAGGATATATTCCAAGGAGCAGGAGACTTGGATCGTATGGTACTTCTATTTCTAGCTTTTTAAGGAAGGGCCAAATCGATTTACAAAGCGGTTGAACCATTTTACATTCTCAACAACAGTGTATAAGTGTTCTAGTCTCTCCACAACCTTTCCAGCATTTATTATTTTGTGTTTTTCGGATTAATGCTAGCCTTGTTGGGGTGAGATGATATCTCATTGTAGTTTTGATCTGCATTTCTCTAATGGCTAATGTTTGTGAGCATTTCTTCATGTGTCTGTTAGCTGCCTGAATATCTTCTTTGGTGAAGTGCCTGTTCATATCCTTTGCCCATTTTTTAATTGGGTTATTTGTCTTTTTGTTGTTGAGGCTTTGCAGGATCTTGTGGATTTTAGAGAGTAGACGCTGATCAGATTTGTCGTAGCCACAATTTTTTTCCCAGTCTCTAGCTTGTCTTTTTACTCATTTGGTGAATTCCTTTGATGAGGGTAAGTGTTTGATTTTTAGGAGCTCCCAGTTATCTAGTCTGTCTTCTGGTGCTTGTGCATTGTTACTTATGGTTCATATTGTGTTTATGCCATGTATTAGGGCTCCTAGCGTTGTCCCTATTTTTCCTTCCATGATCTTTGTCGTTTTCAATTTTATATTTAAGTCTCTGATCTATTTTGAGTTAGTTTTTGTGCATGGTGTGAGGTATGGGTCTTGTTTCAGTTTTGTGCAGATGGGTATCCAGTTATGCCAGCACCATTTGTTAAAGAGACTGTCTTTTCCCCAATTAATGAACTTTGGACCTTTGTCAAGTATCAGCTGCTCATAGGTGGATGAATTTATGTCTGGAGTCTCAATTCTGCTCCACTGGTCTATATATGTTTTGTTGTCCAAAGACTAGGCTGTTTTGACTACCGTGGAGGTATAATAGGTTCTAAAATCAGGTAGTGTGAGGCCTCCCACTTTGTTCTTCTTCTTGAGTAATGCTTTACTTATCCAGGGCCTCTTCCCTTTCCATATGAAGTTGGTGATATGTTTCTCGAACTCATTAAAAAATGCTGTTGGAATTTGGATAGGGATTGCATAGTCTCTGTAGATTGCTTTGGGTAGAATTGACATTTTCACAATGTTGAGTCTTCCTCTCCATGAGCAAGATACATTTTTCCACTTATGCAGGTCTGTTTTGGTTTCTTGCAGTAGTGTCTTGTAGTTTTCACTGTATAGGTCTTGTACATCTCTGGTTAGATTTATTCCTAAGTATTTTATCTTCTTGGGGGCTATTGTAAATGGTATTGATTTGGTGATTTCCTCTTTGAAGTTGTCTTTATTGGTGTAGAGGAATCCAATTGATTTTTGTAGGTTTATCTTGTATCCTGAAACTTTGCTGAAATCTTCTATTAGTTCGAGTAGTTTTCTTGTGGATTCTTTGGGGTTTTCTGTGTATAAGATCATATCATCTGCAAATAGAGATACTTTTACTTCTTCCTTATCAATTTGGATGCCCTTTCTTTCTTTTTCTAGCCTCATTGCTCTGGCGAGGACCTCCAGCAGAATGTTGAATAATAGTGGTGATAAAGGGCATCCTTGTCTGTTTCCCGTTCTCAATGCGAATGCTTTCAAAGTCTCTCCATTTAGGATGATGTTGACTGTTGGCTTTGTATAAATGCCCTTAATTATACTGAGGAATTTCCCTTCTATTCCTATTTTGTTGAGAGTTTTTATCATGAATGGGTGTTGGACTTTGTCAAATGCCTTTTCTTCATCGATTGATAAGATCATGTGGTTCTTGTCTTTTGTTTTATTTATGCGATGGATTATGTTGATTGTTTTTCTAATGTTGAACCATCCCTGCATACCTGGTATAAATCCCACTTGATCGTGGTGAATTTTTTTTTTTTTTTTGATATGTTGCTGAATTCTACTGGCTAGAATTTTGTTGAGGATTTTTTCATGAGGGATATTGGTCTTTAATTTTCTTTTTTTGTGGTGTCTTTACCTGGTTTTGGTATCAGGGTTATGCTGGCTTCACAGAATGAGTTTGGGAGTATTCCATCCTTTTCTATGCTCTGAAATACCTTTAGTAGTAGTGCTGTTAACTCTTCTCTGAAAGTTTGGTAGAATTCTCCAGTGAAGCCATCTGGGCCAGGGCTTTTTTTTTGTTGGGAGTTTTTTAATTACCTTTGCAATCTCTTTTGTTATGGGTTTATTTAGGTGTTCTACCTCTGTTTGTGTTAGTTTAGGTAGGTAGTGAGTTTCTAGAAATTTGTCCATTTCCTGTAGGTTTTCAAATTTGTTAGAGTACAACTTTTCATAGTATTCTGTTATGATTCTTTTAATTTCAGTTGGGTCTGTTGTGATATCACCCATCTCATTTCTTATATGGGTTATCTGCTTCCTCTCCTGCTTTTCTTTTGTCAGTTTGGCCAATGGTTTATCAATTTTGTTGATCTTTTCCAAGAAGCAGATTTTGGTCTTGTTGACTCTTTCAATTGTTTTTCTATTTATTTCATTTAATTCTGCTCTAATTCTTATTATTTCTTTTCCTCTGGCGCCTGAGGGCTTCTTTTGCTGCTCTCTTTCTGCTTGTTCCAGTTGCAGGGTTAATGTTTTGATTTTGGCCCTTTCTTCTTCTTGGATGTGTGCATTTCTTGCTATAAACTGACCTCTGAGCGCTGCTTTTGCTGTGTCCCAAAGGTTCTGGTAGGATGTGTTTTCATTCTCGTTTGATTCTATGAATTTCTTTATTCCATCCTTAATTTCTTCTATAACCCAGTAGTTTTTGAGCAAGGTGTTGTTCAGTTTCCATGTGTTTGATTTTTTTCTTTGCTTTTCCTATTGCTGATTTCTACTTTTATGGTTTTATGGTCAGAAAAGATGCTTTGTAATATTTCAATGCTTTGGATTTTGTTAAGCCTTGCTTTATGGCCTAATAAGTGGTCTATTCTGGAGAATGTTCCATGTGCGTTGGAAAAGAAAGTATACTTGGCGGCTGTTGGGTGGAGTGTTTGGTATATGTCTGTGAGATCAGGTTGGTTGATTGTCACATTTAGCTCTTCCATATCTTTGTTGAGCTTCTTTCTGGATGTTCTGTCCTTCACCGAGAGTGGTGTGTTGAAGTCTCCTACTACTATTGTGGAGCTGTCTATCTCTCTTTCCAGTGCTGTTAGAGTTTGTTTTATGTATTTTGGAGCCCTGTTGTTGGGTGCGTAAATATTTATTATAGTTATGTCCTCCCGGTGTATTGACCCTTCAATCATTATATAGTGCCCTTCCTTATCCTTTGTGGTGGATTTTACTTGAAAGTCTGTTTTGTCAGAGATTAGTATTGACACTCCTGCTCTTTTTTGAGTGTTGTTTGCTTGATATATTTTTTCCATCCTTTGAGTTTTAGTTTGTTTGTGTCTTTAAGTCTAAGGTGTGTCTCTTGTAGGCAGCATGTAGATGGATCGTGTTTTTTAAATCCAATCTGCCACTCTCTGTCTCTTTATCGGTGCATTTAGTCCATTTACATTCAGCGTAATTATTGATAGGAAAGAGTTGAGTGCTGTCATTTTCCTGTCTTTTTTTGTGTGTTGTTCACAGTTCTTTGTTCCACTTAAATTTCTGTGCTGAGTCGTTTTTCTTTATATGTTTTCTTTTCATCTTTTTCATTGTTGTTGATTTTGTGTTTGCTGAGACTTTATATTTTCTAGTTTTTTATTTTGACTTGTAGGATTGTTAGTTTCCTTTGTGGTTACCTTAATGTTGACCCCTATTTTTCTAAGTTTATACCAGTCTTTTATTTATTTATATCGCCTTGACTTCCTCTTCATATGAAAAATCTATGTCTACATTTTTTTAAGTCCCTCTTTTTTATTTTAATGTTGTCATCTTTTACATATTGACATCTGTTTCCCTATTTTCAGTGTTTTAGCTTTGACTTACTTTTGTGACTTCCCTATCTGGGTTGCTATCTGGTTGCTCTGTCCTGTGTTCTAGTCTTGGGTTGTTATCTGATGTTACTGATTTTCTAACCGGAGGACTCCCTTTAGTATTTCTTGTAATTTTGGTTTGGTTTTTGCAAGTTCCCTAAACTTCTGTTTATCTGGAAATGTTCTAATTTCGCCATCAGATTAGAGAGACAGTTTTGCTGGATATATAATTCTTGGCTGGCAGTTTTTTCCTTTAAGTCTTTATATATGTCATCCCATTGCCTTCCTGACTGCATGGTTTCTGCTGAGTAGTCTGAGCTTGTTCTTATTGACTCGCCTTTGTAAATGACTTTTCGTTTATCCCTAGCCAGTCTTAAAGTTCTCTCTTTATCTCTGGTTTTCGTAAGCTTGATTATAATGTGTCTTGGTGACTTTCTTTTGGGATCTACCTTATGTGGGGTTCGAGGAGCATCTTGGATAGATATGTTGTCATCTTTCACAATATCAGGGAAGTTTTCTGCCAACAAATCTTCAACAATTCTCTCTGTATTTTCTGTTATCTGCCCCGCCCCTCCCCCCCCCCCCCCACATTCTGGTCCTCCAATCACTTGTAGGTTATTCCTCTTGACAGATTCCCACATAATTCTTAGGGTTTCTTCATTTTTTTAAAATCCTTTTATCTGATTTTTCCTCAAATAAGTTAATGTCAAGTGCTTTATCTTCAGTCTCACTAATCCTGACTTCCATTGCCTCAGTTCTGCTCCTATGACTTTCTACTGAGTTGTCTAATTCTGAAATTTTATTGTCAATCTTTTGGATTTCTGATTGTTGTCTCTCTACGGATTCTTGCAGCCTGTTAAATTTGTCATTATGCTCTTCTTTAATCTTTTTAATTTCCTCTATTGCGTGCTCTGCATTTTGATTAGTTTCCTTCCTAATTTCTTAAAGAGTTCTGTATATTAATCTTTTGTATTCTGCCTCCGGTAATTCCAAGAAATTGTCCTCCTTTGGAAAATTTCTAGATTCTTTATTTTGGGAGCTTGCTGAAGCCATCATGGATTGCCTCTTTATGTGATTTGATATTGACTGTTGTCTCTGAGCCATCAATAAGTTATTATATTTATTTATTTTATGTTTACTTACTATATCCTAGCTTCTTGTTTTGTTTTGATATGCCCAAATAGGCTGTTCTATGAGCTAGTTTGATTACTGGCAACTTTGAAGATCTACTATCCTGTCACCAGGTAATTAGATCTGTCACTAGGTATGTGAGCTCAGGAGTCCGCCCACTCCTCCTGTATGGATTCAGCTCAGGTGCCCAGGTAGATAGCCACCAAGTGTGTGGTGTAGGCTCTCACTTACAGTCCTAGACAGGCATGGGTGATTGGTGTAGGCACAGACATCTGGCTGCAGCAGAGGGATACACTCTGAACAAGGCAGGGGGCTGATGGCCACCCCTGAGTGTCCGGAAGGCGTGTCCCTGTTCTCTAGAGCACGTAGGTGGGTGGGTTTTGCAGCAGGACTATGAGCACCCAATGCTGTTGGCTGTAAGGACTGGGGGGCACCTCTTATTCATGGGCCTCTACTGCAGGTGGCTAGGCAGCATGGGTGGACCCATCAGTCCTCAGGCCCCTGATGTGGGTAGGTGAAGACCCTGCTTAATGGGCAGAGCAGTGTCAAATGTCAAGAACCTGCCACTTCACAGCTGAAACAGTTGAATTTAGATTTCTGGTATATACCCTGTTGTACTGCAGAAATGAGGGCCTACACTGTTGAGATGGGCCCACTCAAGTCTGTGCAGGGGGAAAGGCACTCAAACTCCGTGGATCCCTTATGTCTGTGCCTAGGCAAAGGAGCTGTGCCTACCCTGGGTTCCTGGCTTAGGGGAGCCGGCAGTTTATTTTTTCCCCGGTTTGTTAATTTGTTCACTTTCCAAGGCAGGTAGAATGGCTCCAGGTGTGCGACAGCTCCTACTGGTGGAGGCACTGGTAGCTGTGGTCCACTAGTCCTCAGTGCAGGGCAGGTTCCAGTAGGCTGTGCCTGTGCTGCTTGGGAGTGTGATGTTTAGCACACAATGCAGGTAGGCAGGAAAGAGGGGGTAGAGTGTGATGTGTGGAGCTAAGATGTGTATGGGAAAGAGGAGAGAGAGGAGAGACGAACAGGCACCCAAAACATACACACAAACAAAAAAGAGTGCTAAGGAAGCTTTCTATTGGAGTGGAGAGATAAGAGACTGAGAAATGGGGAAAAATAATAATGAAAAAAAGAAAAAAGGTAAAAAAAAAATGAATAAATTGAGAACTGGAAATGAAAACAGACAAAAGGGGAATTAGAAAGAGAAGAAAACAAAACAAAGAAACAAACAAACAAAACAAAAACCCAAAACCAAAAAACAAGGAAAAAGAAATGCCCCCAGCGATGTCCCTGTGCGTCTGCGCAGAGTAAGGGAGTAGCTTCCAAGCTGCGCTGTACTGCCTGGCTAGAAGGGGCTTCTAAGCTGAGAAAAGAAAAAGAAAACAAACAAACAAATGAAAACAGGACAAATCAGAGCAAACAAACAAACAAAAAACCCCAGGCTTCCCACCAGCGTGGCGGCATGGGCGGGAAGCAGTTTCACAGTTGAGCGGTGTTTCATAGCCTTTCAGAAAGAAGCAAAGATGGCGCATGGAGCCAGGTATTTGAGAGAAAGGAGGGGGAGGTGGTGAGATGTAAGGAAGAAATCTAAAGAACTGGAAAAAAGCAACACCAGCAGCCAACAAAAGGCACTCAGGGAGCCGGCCAGTGCAGGCGGGTGGAATCCAAGTGACACTGGGGTGAAGCTTGTGCTTCCTGGCCAAGAGACTGTGGCTGCAGGAAGCAGAGGAGGCTAAGTGGGGGAGAAGAAGGAGCAGGGTGGGAAAACGTATATTGCTGGTTACCGGTTGTTCTGTCTCCTGCTGGAAGCTCCGTGAAGCTGTTTTCTCATACCCCCTGTTTGCTGATCTCCAACAGGAGTCCATGATGGTGGGTCAACGCTTCAGTAGCTGATAGGGGACCTCTGCATGTATCTCTCCTCATGCTCTGTTCTCTGTCATTTTCTTATTCCATTCAGTGCTTGGCTGAGTTCTTTATCTCTTCATTTGATGCTTAGGGTTTCAGGATTGACGTGTGACTCTGTTTGAGTTAGTTTTTCTGATCTTTGCTGCAGAGAGACGGTGTGGTGCTTCTGACTATAGCGCCATGTTGCTCGGAAGTCATTCATCATTTCTTCTGTTTGCTTTCGCTCCTTTACGTTCAAGAGCAAGTTTCAGAGTCTCTCCTGACATCCATTTTGGTCTTTTCTTTCTTTCCTGTCTTTTTAATGGCCTCTTGCTTTCTTCATGTATGATGTCCTTGATGTCATTCCACAACTCATCTGGTCTTTGGTCATTAGTGTTCAGTGTGTCAAATCTATTCCTGAGATGGTCTCTAAATTCAGGTGGGATATACTTAATGGACATACTTGTGCTAAATTATGATTTGCTATTTCTCTGACATTCAAATGTAACTGGGCGGGCTGTATTTTCCAGGACAAGTCTTTCCAGCTTTGGCCATGGGAGCTCTTTGCATTGGCTCCTGGGTCCCTTTGACGTAGCCCCATCATCGTGGGGTATTTTCAATATGTCTGTAGCTCCCTGACGTTCTGAGATGCTCCAGGCTCACCTTGTTATTTCCCTGCCCAGGCCCCAGAATCAGCCATCTCTCCAAGGAGCTGGAACACCTTTTTAACACAGCTTGTTTCCTACTGCCACTGCAACAAATTACCATGGGCTTTGTGGTTTAAACAAAATGAATTCAGTATCTTCCAGTTGTGGGAGTAAGAAATCCTAAAATCAAGGTGTTGGCAGAGTGGTTCCTTCCAGAGGCTCCAGGAAAGAATTGTCTCCAGCCTCTTCCAGCTCTAGAGGCCCCGTGTTCCTTGGCCCGTGGCCCCTTCCTGTGTCTTCAAAGCCAGCAGCTGAGCATCTGCCAGTCTCTCTCTCTCTGCTTCCGTCCTCACCTCACATCGCCTCCTCCGACTCCGACCCTCCTGCTTCCCTCTGATGAGGATCCTGTGATCACATGGGCCACCCAGGTGATCCAGGATCATCTCCTGTCTCAAGACCCTTTATGTCATCCGTCAACAGGGTCCTTTTACGTCAGGCACCATGCCCACAGGTCCTGGGGACCTGCACAGGGACTTTTGGGGGGCACTAACCTGCCACCCCCACAGCCTGCAAGTTCCCCTCTTCTCTGTGGCCTTTGCCTCTTCCCCGGTGTTTGGGCCACCCTATCTAGGCCTCTGTCGGTCACTCCCTCCTCCCAGTTTCTGGGCACGTCGCTGTGGGAGCCTCCCCTCCCAGGCTGGTTCTTGGTCAGCTGTGTGTCTAACAGTCACAGAAACTGGCCTTAAAGAAATCTTAAACACTACATCTGAAATATCAAACAAAAATGTTGTTATCTAAGTCACGGTGACCCCCATGTGCCAGAGTAGAACTGCACTCCATGGGGTTTTCGAAGGCCGATTCTTTGGAAGCTGATTGCCAGGCCTTTCTTCTGAGGCACCTCTGGGTGGACTCCAACCACCAACCTTCCGGGTAGCAGCCGAGTGTGTTCACCCTTTGTGCCACCCAGGGACTCCATCTACCTAGCTGTCTATCTGGTTCTACTTCTCTACAGAACTGTGAGACACCATCCTATCAGGGTCTCCCCCAGGCCCGTCCCCATGCCTGCTTCTTAGCCCAGCCCCCTGCCTTGTCCCAGGGAACTGCTGCCCCTCCGTCACCACACCCCACGCTCCAGCAATTCCCCCTACATCAGGGACTTCTCTCCTGAGTGCTGACCTCAGGCCGTCCAGCCACAACCCACCCCCCGCCCTTGCCCCCTGGACCTGACCGCAGCCCCCTAGAACTGTGTGGTGGCCCACTGGGCCCTTGTCCCCCAAACAGGCCCAGCCTGGGGGCAGAGCCCGTGGCCCCGCTCAGTCCCCCTCGAGGAAGGGGAGGCGCTGGAGCCAATTGGGAGGAAGATTTCCCAGCCTCAGGCTCTGTGCTGCGGCCAGTGGGCCTGTCCTGCTGGGTGGGGTCTCCCCACTCCATGGCGCTGGGCAGACGCCACGGGAGGAAGGCCTGGCTCCGCTCTGCACGGCTGTCCCCAGAAAGGGCTGCCTGTTGGGATGTGGGGGCCTGATGCTCAGGAAGGGCCAGCTGGGCCCAGCCCCTCATCAGGAGCAAGGCCATGCCAGCTCAGTCAGAGCCTGGGCTAGAGTCAAGGCCACGAGCCCCGATTCCTTTGTCTGGAAAATGGGGCAGCAGGACCTGGCTCCCAGAGTCTCCCATCCAGCTCTGAGCATCCCTGATCCTGCCTCCAAGTAACCTCCCAGCCCAGTCCCAAGCGTCGCCCTAATCCTCTCTCTCAGCGTCCCCCATCCTGGTCCTCAATGTCCCCCCATCCCAGCCCCACACGTCCCCAGTCCCAGCCTTGAGGGTTGCCCACCCTGGCCCCGAGTGTCCCCCCATCCTGGCTCCAAAGGTCCCCCCTCCCAGCTCTGAGCACCCCCTACCCTGGCCCCAAGGAGCCCCGGTCCCAGCCCTGAGGGTCGCCCACCCCACCCCCAAGTATCCCCCCAATCCCAGCCCCGAGTCTCCCACGCCGGCTCTGAGTGACCTTGATCCTTGTTCCCAGCATCCCTTGGCTCCATCTGTGCCCTGCCCCCACCACAGCACGCCAAGGCCGTGAGCTCACATGTAGTAAAAAGACTTTATTAAGAAGGCTTTGAAGTCAAAAAATAAAACTCTTGATACAATTTTCTTCACCCTTAAGTCGGCTCAGCAAATATATAATCAGTGATTTAGCTGTAAGATCAAAGGTCCGTTATTTTATTTAAAATAAAATATATTTTAGTTTTTAAAATTTATTCCATAAAGTACGTATTTCCCTATAAATCCCCTACATATACACAAGAGGTAAAAAGTAAAACAAGACAAAACACAAAAACTAAAAATAACTTTAAAAAAATCGTAAAAACCGACAACAGAAACCACAGAGGGGATTAATCATTAAAAAAGGTAGAAATCTCTGGGTGGGACGCCCTGGACCCCCGCCCTCCCCCCTCCGGCCCCGCGCGGCTGATGTACAAAAGGGTGACGGGTCGGCCCCAAAAAAGGCAGAAAAATGTGGCCGCCGTTGCTGTGGCAGAAAGAAACATCGTCGAACCAGAAAACTGTCACATCCAAAAAGAATGACAACCGAAAGTGGTAAAAAAATTGTTTTTTTCTTTTAAAAGATCACCACCCCGGGGTGGTGGGGGGGGGTGCCTTAAATAAAAAGTGCAAGAGGACCTTTTCTTTCTCGTTTATTTTAACCTATCAACGCAATACTGCTATTTGTTAAGAAGGCTAGCACAGCTGGCCTGCCGGTCCGCCGCCTCCATGCCTGGGTCAGAGTTAAAGCTCGTTTGTAAACACAGGCGAACGCTGCCCCCTGCCCCCCGGTCCCACTGTCCCCTGCCCCGTCTCCTCTCCCGCCCCCTGCCCAGTGGGCAGCGGCGAGCTGGCCGCTCCAGGTCCACCTGCTAGGAAAAGATATGAATGGCCTGCGTGGCGGGCATGTGGCAGGCCGGGCACTGGGGCTCACTCTTGCCGCAGATGCGGAGGGCACAGTCCATGCAGAACAGGTTGTGGCCGCAGGGCACCAGCGCGGCCATCACCTGGCCCTCGGCGCACACCACGCACTCCCGCGCTGGGGCCGGGGCTGCTGCGGTCACTGTGGCCGAGGACACCGTGGCCGCCGGCTTGCGGCTGCTCTCGAAGGCGCTCGAGTCCAGCGGGGAGCTCGAAGAGGCCGAGGTGCTGCTGGGCAGCGAGGAGGCGGCGGCCGAGAAGCCAGAGCTGCTGGCGAAGGATGCCAGCGGGCCCTGTGGGGAGGGGGGCAGCCAGGGCAGGGCGCCCACTGGGTCGGGGGCGGCGCGGCGGGCCAGCGGCAGCTCCAGGCCGGGGCTGCCCGGCTCGGGAAGCGTGGGCGAGTGGCGGGGGGTGCCGGTCCCGCTGGGGCGGCGGGCAGCCGCGGCGGGTGGCACCCCATTGATGGCCGAGCAGGCACTGAAGGCCGGCAGGGGCGTGGCCCGCTCGAACGGCGCCCAGATGGTGGCCGTGGCAGGCACGGTCAGGTCCAGAGCCAGGAAGTCGAAGCCAAAGTCGCAGTCTTCGGGGCCCCCGGGGCCGTCCCCGCCAAAGGTGAAACTGCCATTGCCCGAGCTGCTGTAGGGGCTGGGGGGACCTGCGTCAGGCACCAGGGGCCCCCCGCGGCCACCTGCATAGAAGGCCTCGGGCCCCCCAGGGACGCCCAGGGCCCCGTCCCCACGCAGTCCAGCTGTGGCCGCAGAGGGCCGCCGGCCTGGGTTGGGGGCCTTGGCCCAGAGGTTGGCGGCGGCAGCGCCCAGCAGGTCGAGGCACACGTCAGTGCCGTTGGTGTGGAAGTCACTGTCGGGGCCAGCGTCGGTGAAGGCACCAGTGCGCAGCGTGATGTGGGCCTCGATCTCCTCGCGGGCGCGGTCCACATTCTCAGGCATGCCGGTGACGGCGAACACGGGCTCCTTGTCACGGCCGGGTGTGACGATGTAGGTGTGCGTCCGCTGTTGGATGCGCTTGATGGTGGCGCCCTTGGGGCCCACCACCAGCCCCACGACGCGGTAGGGCACCCGCACCTGGATGGTGGTCTGGCCCGGCAGGTTGGGGGGCCCCTGTGTCGCGCCGGGCAGCCCGGTGGCCTTGCTGCGCGTGGCGCGGATCATGGAGAAGTGCTCGGCGGCCGACAGGATCTCGCGCTTGGCCAGCTCCACATCCTCCTTGCGGCCGGTGACGATGAACACGGGGTCCTCGCCGCGGACCGGCGTCTTGATGTACGTGTTAGTCTTGGCGCGCAGGGCCTTGATCTTGCAACCTGCAGGGATGGGGAGACTCGGTGAGCAGGCTCGGGAACCCCACAGCCCGCCAAGCTGCCCCAAGCCTCACAGTCTTCCCTCTAGTCCTGGGCCCCGGAGGCACTGGAGCGAGCAAAACAGCAAGGTAACAAATGCAACTCGAAAGGTCAGACGAGAAACTTAGGGGACAGCGAGTTGATGTCAGTGGGGGAGGAACAACTCATAAAAGGAGGGAGAGAAGGGCTGGACAACTTGGGGACTGTAATCGGTATCACTTAGTTGTACATGTAGAAACTGTTGAACAGGCATATGTTCTGCTGTGCACACTTTCAACAAAAATAAAAAAGCAAGAAGGCGCCACTCACGTCCGATGGATAAACACAATGTGGTCTATCCACATAAGGGAATATGAAAACCAGAAATAACCCAAACCAGTTGCCACTGAGGGGACTCCACGTGTGCAGAGTAGACCTGCGCTCCAGAGGGTTTTCAATGACTGAGTTTTAAGAGGCAGACTGCCAGGCCTTTCTTCCAAGGCACCTCTGGGTGGACCCGAACCTCCAATCTTTCGATTAGCAGCCGAGCTCTTAACCGTTTGCACCACCCAGGAATTCAGCCATACAAAGGAACGAAGCCCTGATATACGCAACAACATGGATGAACCTCGAAAACATGAAGCCCCGTGAGAGACGCCAGGCATGAAAGGCCACGTAGTGTCTGATCCCACTGATATGAAACGTCCAGAACAGGCAAATCCACAGAGACAGGAAGTAGGTTAGAGGCCACCAGGGGCTGGCGGAGGGGCCAGGAGTGACTGCTTAATGGATACTGTTAACAGTGTTGGAAACATTTGGACACAGTGGTGATCACTGCCCAACATGGCAAATGTAATTAGTGCCATTCAATTGGACACCTACAGGTGATTAAAATGGCAAGGTTTTTTTGCTATATATGTTTTTGCTGTCATTGCTAGGAGTCGCCGAGTCGATTTTTGACTCCTAGCAACCCCATGTGACGGAGTAGAACTGCCCCAGAGGGTTTTCTAGGCTACAATCTTTACGGGAGCAGATCTCCAGGTCTTTCTCCCACAGAGCTGACGTTTTGGTTGGCAGCCAAGCACTTGACCAGTGTGCCACCCGGGCTCCTACGTATATTTACCACAATGTAATTTTAAAAAGGAAGAAGGAAAAAGGCAGGAAAGATTCTTTGAGACCACCCCTCTCCCATCTGATGGATGGGAAACTGAGGCTTAGTCTGTGGAAATGACTTGTGATGTTCTTCTGAACAACTGAAGCCCTCAGGCTGCTGGGACCCCAGGCCTCGGGCGGGCACTCCTGGCCCTGACCCCCGGCACCTCAGGAGGCCCTGGGTGGGTCCCCGCCTGGGACACTGCCCCCGAGCTGTGTCCACTCCACCTGGGCTGCTGCCACCATCCCGCCTTCCTTGCGCCCGACACCACAGGTGGGCCGGAGTGTCAAGGGGCAGAGTCAGTCGTGAAGGGTCTCTGGCGGAGCAATTCTCCATTCCCAGAGCACATGGAGAGGGGTGTGGCGGGGGGTCTCTGGAAGCAGGAGCTGCCCCGACAGCCCAATGTGGCTTGCCGAGGTCCCTGTCCCCCATCTGGGGATCTTGAGTCCAGGCCCAGGAGTGGGAGGAGACCCCCCTAGGCTCCCGGGAGACAAGGGGAACACCTCCCTATCTGTACTGTTCCCATACAAACAGTGCAGGCATTCAGAGCGCTAACAGTGTAGCTAACTCCTTGTCTAGTGCAAGATACAAAGTTAGCAGCAACAGGGCGTTTTACAGCTCAAGGCTGGTTCACGGAACGGCCACAACGTGGGTGGGGATATGGTGGGGGGCTCGCCCCAGCAGATAGCAGCCCCCTCCCACCTCCCTGGCAGCACCTCCTTGGTCCCCGGGCCAGGCTGTTACCCTTACCGGCCACACCACCCCACTGGCACCCTAAACTCAGCACGGTCCCGGCCCACCTGTGGCCTTGGTCCTGCCCCCACACCTAGTTGCGCATCTCTCCAGCTCCGGCCCCTCCCCTTGGCCTCCACAGGCCTCTCCCCACTCAGCAGATGGGGGCGGGGGGGCTTTTAAATCCCACACTTGTCATGTCCCCCGTGCCCTGGCCTCGCTGCCCCTACCCATAATGTTCTCCTTCCCACCCCTGCCCCCGAGTCCTTGACCTCTCTGCATCCAATCACAGCCCCCTTGCCCTGCAGAGGCCCAGACAGGGTGGGGCTCAGGGGCCATGATCTCAGAAGCAGGGCCAAGGCACTGGGCTCTGATTCTATCCCTAGAGGCCTCGCGGCCACTGTAACCACTGTCTGAGGTGGGGGCAGGATGGGGGGCATCAGGGGAGCTGCCAGGTCCCGACTGTGACCGCCCGTGGCCCCATCCCCATCCCGGGGGCCCCACCCCCACACCCTTGCCACCTAATGTGACCCACACCAGCAGGCTGGGTTGGGCCACCCTCCTACCCCTGTGACCCTAGGTAGAGTGGCACCTTGAGGGGCCGGGTGCTGCAGGTGGTAGGGTGTGAGACACTGTGTCAGGAACCATCCCCGACGGCTCCGGTGCACGTGAACAAGGCTCACCTTCCCCATCAGGGCTCCGTCTCCCTGCTCCGGCCTCGGGCGGAACCCCACCCTCTTCATGCCTCACTTTTCTTGCCCTGAAGTGGTTACACACTACTCACTGAAAGGTCGGTAGTTCAAACCCACCAGCTGCTCCACAGGCAAAAGGCCTGGTGATCTGCTCCTGTGAAGATCAGAGCCTGGAAAACCCTATGCGGCAGTTCTGGTCTGTCACACGGGGTCGCTGTGAGTCGGAACCGACTTGATGGCACCCAACAACAAAACAGGCCTGCCAAGGGAACATTCCAGGCTGTGCTGAGGTTTTATCCCCGGCCGGCTGCCCCTGGGGAGCACCTATGGGCCCACCACCCACTCAGCCCTGCCCTGAACCTGTGAGGCCACATCTATTTCTAGCCCCATTTTACAGGAGGAGAAACTGAGGTGTCTCATGCCCAGGGCAGTCCCTGGAGCACTCGCCCTCAGAGCTGAGCCTCTTGGCCTTGGGGAGCTCAGAAAGTCAGGCCTGGAACGAGAAACTTTGTGAAGTGTGGGTAGTGGGCACAGTCAAGGTGGGTTCCCTGGAGGAGGTGGGAGGGCGCCCAAGAGACCTGGCTGAACCCCTGCCGTGCGGGGATGACACAGCCAGGCAAAGCTCGGGGTGGTGGGGGCCAAGCCCCAGGCTCAGCGGCTGTCTGGGGGCTCCCACGCTCTGCAATACAGATTTCTGGATCCTGCCCCAAGATCCTAACACGCCTGGGAATCCAGGTGACTGGCCCCAGGCCCCGGTGCCTCCTACATAGCTGGACCCTTCCCTCATGGGATGCAGGTCCCATGCAGAACCCAGACAGGGGGAGGGGGCAGCCCTGAGAAGTTTGATTGCTCACAAGAGCCTGCTCTGGGGTCCCGGCCGCTCACACAGGTGACTCTGGGACACAGCTACCCACAAGACCACAGGGCCATTTGAGGGAGCAGGGGGCCACCTCGTGCTGGACAGGTGTGCTGGGGAGGACGCGTGTCCCACTCTCGGCCGAAGGACCAGCGAAGACAGTTGCGGAAGCAGGGAAGGAGGGAGCAAGTCTCCAGAACTTAAGTCAGTTCAGCTCCTGCCACTCCCCACTGAGCCCCCAGCACAGGGCAGAGGCCCCACTGCAGGAGGGTGGTTGGGGGGACCCTGTTTGCCCATCATTCATTCACAGGGCATGGAGGGAACATTTGCACTTATAACACGTGAGCCCGCAACTCGGGGCCCACTACACGGCACATGCCCAGGGAACCCGTCTCCATGCGCACCAAGTGTAGACGGGAAAACCACCAACACCCCAGCACAGTCCCCAGTCCCAGGCCTTGCAGCAGCATGGACAGTGACGAGTTGCAGAGGAGGACAGTGGGCACGGGAGACCGCTCCCCAGACTGTGACCACACGGCAGTGGAGGGGCCCCAAAGTGGCTCTCCATCCAAGCCTCCTGAGCATCATTCATTCATTCCTTACTAAAAACCCCGCTGTGCTGTGGGCCCCGTGCGAGGCTCTGCAGACCCAGCCGAGACCAAGCAGCTGGCGCTAGCCCCGGTCCCTGCCCCCCGGGGAGGCAGCCTGCGGACACGGATGTTCCCTGCGTGCCTGATAAGAAAGGAGAGCCCAGGGGAGGGGCTCAGGAGGAGCTAGAGCCCAGGGTCACGCCCACAGCCAGTCGGTGGCTGGTGAGGTGCATGCCTCCCAGATGACCTTGGACTGGTGGTAGGGAGACATCTGCCCCTCATCTTGCTTGTCTGTGAAACGGGCTGCTTCCCCTGTCCTGAACCGGCTGCAGCTGAGCTCCAGCTTTGGAAGGTAGAAAGTCCTTCCCAACCCACCCCCGCCCCCAGCAGCATGGACAAAGCCAGAGAAACCAGAGTGTGCACCCTAGCCCTGCCACCTCGTCTTTCTTCCCCATCCGGGACACGGAAGCAGGAAGATCTTGTTGGGGGCATGCTCGGGGACTCAGCAAGGCCGAGGCTGCCTCAGGACCCAGCACACAGTGGGTCTTCAATCAAGATTCAGCACATAAGTAAATGTGACCTCATAAGAGAGGGACACTCTTCCCAGCTGGGACTGTCTCATGGGCTCCTCAGACCCTGGCAGAAGAGGGGATTCATAAGATCAAGTCCTACTATGCGCCCGGAAGACTGGGCCCCCAACTCTAGGACTGAGGGAACTGAGGCTCAGAAAGTGAGTCTGGTCTGGCAAGGGAGGCCAGGCAGGCGTAGCTCTCTTGCCCTCTGTGGAGAGGGTGGCCCTCACCTGGGGTTTGATAGAAAGGATGAGGGGCTCAGTGCAGGCCGCGCCCGCTGCCCAGGGAGCACCTGACAGCATCAGAAAGGGGAGAATGGGCCTCAGATCAGGGACCCCCAGATGGGATATGGGGTGTTAACTGGAATGGTGTGCCTGAGACTGAGTGGGGAAGCTGGGAGCTATAGATGGTTCTAGAGCTGAGGAAACCCAGAGGTTGCTGGGGATTCTACCCTGTTTTGGCATCTGCCCTGCCCTCCCTGGCACCATGAACCCCGCTCATGAGACAGGTACTAGGTGCTGGTCTGGAGCTAGAATTAGACCAGTGCCTCACCCAAGAAACCTCAGAAAAACTCTGAGGGAGGTGCTGTCCCTGTATCTCAGTCGCCAGGGTCACAGGCACACCCAGGCCTGCAGAGTGAGCTCTCGGGGTCCACTGTATCCGCCAGACCCTGCTATGCCCTCTGCCACCGGCTGCCGCCCAGCCTGGTACCCAATCAACGGGGCTGAGCCTTGTGCCCTGTTGTGGGCCAGACCATGCTGCCCAAGAGCGTCTGGCCCCAGGCCAGGGGCTGAGGGTGCCCCGTCTGACCCCGGACGCTGCGCCGTGCGACCACAGCCTCTCTCAAAGGACCCTCAGATACTGCGTCATGCACACACACACAGAGCATGCACCCTCACTGCGCCACAACTGGGGGCAAATGGCCCCGGGGGCCTTGGTTTCCATGTCTGCCCCTCTGGGGCTCATGGACACTCTGGACAGGCCAGCTGTCTCGTTATGTGTCCTGATGGAATTTCGAGGGACAGGGGCCCTAAACAGAAAGGTGGCCACAGGGGAACGGAGAAGGCTGTACACCCAGGGTCACACTGCCCCTGCAGGCAGCCAGCAGGGTTCAGAGAGTAGCCTGTCCCCTCACCGACTCCCACTCCTGCAGGCGGGTCCCGGGCCCAGCACAACACCTGGCCCTCAGGTGCCCACAAGTGGCGTGGCTGGATCCACCAGCATCCTGGAAGACAGGAGCTGGCTGGCCAAGCTGCCCCACCCACCTAGAACAAGCAAAGGCCTGTGTGGGCGTCCCTGTGGTCGCCTGCCCACAGCGACGGTGACAGATGACCTTTCCATTCAAGCTCCCAGACCCTTCTCTGCCTCCACCACCCCGACCCCCCCCCCCACCTCGCCACGCTGTGTTTCAGTGTCCTGCAGCCTCACCCCAGCCCCGCCCAGGCCCCACCCCAAGTTCTAAAACCAGGGGCAGGCAGGAGGGAGCCAGGAGTGGGATGGGCAGGCCGGCAGGCTGGACAGATGCAGGAGAAAGTTGAGGCTAAAGGGAGGTGGGTGGGTGGCTGTGTGCTGGGCCGGGCACTGCCCACCGCCCGTACTGCCCTGCCCCTCCAGGGCCAATGAGCAGCGGCCGGCTTGATGTCACCCTGCAAACCTCAGCCCACCGCGCTAACAAAGGGAACAATGGGGTGGCCGCAGGGGACACCCCGACAATATTGCTGCTGGGACCCCGTGGCTTGGGCTTGCTGCCCACAAGCCTGCCAGGGGAGGGCTGCACCCCAGCTTCTGCAGCCAGCCCCTCCACGTGCCCCCAAATCCCTGGCCCCTGACTCCCGGCTTACAGAAGGCTCCCATCCTGTCCTGCCCCACCCCCAGCAAGGCCCCCAGGCTGGTGGTGGGCATGAACCCTCTTTGTGCGCCCAGATGCCCCTCCCCGACCCCTAAACTCGAGTGGCCCAGCTCACGCCTGTTTTGGGCATAGTGCTCCCATCGCCCAGCCCAGGCCCTGTCCCCGCACCCCTGTCGCGGGGAACCACTGCTGGCGGCCAGCCTGGGCGGAGGCGCTGCCCACTCGGGCCGAGGCGGCGCAGACAAAGGCAGCGGCGGGGCCCGGGCGCCGAGGGGAGGGACGGAGGGAGGAGCGCGGGCCGGCGGCCGGCCGCAGGACAAAGGCACAAAGGCGGCCACCACGCCGGGCCGGCCGGGGCGTGTCCGGGGCCGGTGGCGCGCGCGGCCGCGGGCTGGGCTGGGCTGGGCGCCCTCTCCGGGACTTGGGGCGCGGGGGCCCCGACGGCGGTCACTCACCCTGGCGGCCCACGATCTCGGCGACGTGCTCCGAGCTGGGCACGGGGACGCACTCGGTCATGTTCACGCTCTTCTTGCGGCTGCCGATCACGCTCATCTGCTCGGCCAGCAGCGGCGCGGGGCCCAGCGCGGCCGGGTGGGGCGCGAAGCCCGCGAACACGTCGGGCGGCGACGGCCGGGGCGGCGGCGGCTGCGGCGGCGGCGGGGGGGGGCTCACGTCGGGCTCCAGCAGCGGCAGCGGCCCGGGCGCCACCGGGGCCACAGCGGCCACCGGGGTCACCGCAGCCAGGGGCGCGCCGGGCTCGGGCCCGTCGGGGGGCGACGGCTCCAGGGCGGCCCCGCCGTCCGCGCCGCCGGCCCCGCCGTCCCCGCCGCCCGCGCCCTCGTCGTCCTCGCCGCCGGCGGCCCCCAGCCCCAGCAGGGACAGCTGGCCGAGCGCCAGGCGCAGCGCGGCGGCCGCGTCGTCGGGCTCAGGCGGCGGCCGGGGCGCGGCCTCCTCGGGGGCCGGGCTGGGGTCGCCGCCGGCCGCCGCCCCGGGCCCCGCCGCGCCGCCTGCGCCCCCGCCGCCGCCGTCGGGCTGGTGGACGGAGCCGGGCATTGCCGGCAAGCGCTAGGGCGCGCGCTGCTGCCGCTCCGGCCGCCCCGGGCCCCGCCGCCCGCGCCCCGGCCGCCCTCCGCCTCTGCGAGCGCGCCCGCCGGCCGCCGGCATCCAGCGGGGGGCGCGGGCGGCGGCCGGGGGCGGGTCTGCGCGGCGACTCTCTGCTCCTGGAGGCGGCGGCGGCTGCGGGCCGGGCCCGGGCGCGGCGGCGGCGGGAGCTCCTTCCCTCCTCCCGCCCGCCTCCCTCGGCCCCGCCCCGGCCCGCCCCGGCCCCGCCCCGCGTGACGTCACGCCGCGGCCCAACAATGGGGCGCCCGAGCGCGCACGCGCCGGGGACGGGGTGCCGGGCGACCGTCACGTGGCCAGGTCCGGCCCCGCCCCGCCGCGGGCCTGGGTGGGGAACCAGGCAGCGCGCACCCGCACGTGCCGGCCGGCAGGTAGGTGCCCGCCGCGCCTTCCCTGTGCCGGGGACCCTACCTTGTCACCTTGTCCCCCCTGTCCTCGCGGCGCCCTCCCTGTGGCGGCGACCCCCCCCCCGTCCCCTTGTTCCCGTGTACCGCCGCCGAGTCTGGGGTCCCTCCCCGGGGTCCATCGCACTGGGCCGAGGCGTGGAGGCTTCATCCCCGCAGGACCAGACAGGCTCTTGGAGCCTCTGGGGTTAGGGACACTCAGCCACCCCCAGCCTGCTGGCGCAGGGGAGGAGCCCCGAGCCAGAGCCTCGGGATAGTATGACCCACCCGCTTCAGGGGCGCATGGCGCCCTCCTGCTGGTCACCTCCTTTGTGGACCAGCCCACCGTGACCACCTCTACAACCACCTGGTCCAGCGGCCCTGCCGCCAGCTACCCTTCCAGCAGAGGAGCCCGTGGTGGCCCGGTGTGGGTGTGGGGTTTCTGGGGATAATTAGGCTGAAGGCAGGATGGATCCTGCCTGGGCGGACTGCATGGGGTCCGGGGTGGGGGGCAGAACTGCTCCCTCAGCCCTCCCTCCTGTGTCCACGGCAGCCTCCCCCGCCTGGGACCCTGTCCCCGCCTAACCCCTTAGCCAGCTGCCCTCTCTGGATTGGAGGTTCCCTTTGGCCCCTACTCAGCACCCACTCCGTCTTCCATGGGGGCGCTGCTTAGAACCCAGATGAACCCCTCAGCCCCTGGCCTGGGACCCTCCACCGAGTACCTTCCCTCACCCCAGGCCACATCCAGCCCCAGTTCGTCTCTTGGGGCCCAGCCTTCTTTCTCATACTCAGAAGCTTGGAATTAACTGCTTCATAGGAAGTTTCCACATCTAGCCCTCTCCCCAGGAGAGTATCTGGGAGGGTGCTGAGGGGTAGGGGGCTGAGGCCCACCCCCAGAAAGCACTCAGTGTTTGATTAACTGGCACCCCTCCCGCCCCCCCAACATGTCTGAGGTTCAGCACCCGCATCCCGTCTCCTCATAGAGACTTCCTGTGACCGTAGCTGGTATTGGGAGCCCGGCCTGACCAGCCCCAGGCCCCCTACCTCCCCATGACTCCCTCCCAAAACATCCCCAGGAGCACCCATCATGCTGGATCACATGCTGACCCCTCTTCCTGCCCTCCCCCACCCCACCTTGTGATGTGTGGGAACCAGAAACGTGAACAGATTGCAGAGGGGGAGAAGCTGAGAAAGGGGGTGTGCAGGGGAGCTGGGGTGGGGGAGGTCAGGACTGCTTCACCCAGAGGATGGGTGTTTGAGGGAAGCAAAAAGAGAATAACATCAGGGCCTTTGGTGGTGATAGGTGGGGCAACCGAAGCCCGGTGAGTGACCTGCCTTAGGACACATCTTTGGGTGGGGTCCTGTGTTTGTTCACACATGCATTCCTTAAATGCCCCTGACCCCATCAGTCCTGTGGAGAGGTCTTCTGAGGCTCCACCTGCCTGTGGGACAGAATCCCTGCCCCAGCCTCTCGTCCACCCAGAACGTCCCCCCCTTCCCTGCCTTCCTCTCTGCCTGCCCAGTGTCTTGTTCCGGGCCCTGCTCACAGCTCTCTCCCTCTGGGGGGCTTCCTGGCGTGGGGCGAGGCAGCATCGGATGGGTGCAGGTAGAGGGAGTACAGATGGCCTTGGGGGACACTGCTCTGCACCTCAAAAGATCTAGCTCCTTCGTACACAGGAGGCTGAGGAAGGATGAGGGCTTGGAAGTTAACAACACAGTCGCTGGAATGTAAAATTCAGGAGGAGGTTGGAAGATTCAAGTCAGGGAAGTCTCCCAGAACCCAGAGCAGAAAGATAAGAAATGGGAACTGGAAGAGGAAAGAGAAAAGAAAATAGAGGAATGACTCCTGAGCTCCAGAGAGAACAGAGGAAAACGGAGGGAATGTCCTGGGATCGTGGGTCCCGGGACCTTGACATGCTTCCAGGTCACATTCAGAGGGTTAGGAGTGAGGACACACTGGCTGTGTCGGAGAAGCCGAAGACTGGACAAGCCTTTCACAGTTCTCCAGGGAAAGTGATGCCTATCCTAAAATCTTACCAAGTGGGAGAAAGAATCAAGATGTTTCAGACCCACAAGGTCTTAGCATACTTGGGGATGTGTTCTAGCAAAACAAGAGAGTAAGTAAATGAAGAAAATGAAAAACAGGAGCCACTGTGGGAAGGTAGGGGGAAGGGAAACTCGAGGTAGGTAGCTGAGCAATGGAGGAGGGGGCTCTGGAAAGTGGGGCTGGGGGGCTATCCAAGGGGTTTGGCTGTTTCGGAGAGTTGAAGGGCAGTTCGGAGCGTGGGGAGAATCGGCTTCAGGAGCAGGGACTGATGAAAAAGGAAGCTGTTGTGCAACAGATGGTTTACAGGTGAAAACTACAAAGGGGAGAGGGCACCCAGAATCCTGCTTTCAACTAACAATGGGAGGTATGTGCCCCACTGACCAGATGTTTGGTGACTGCAAGGAGGTGTCAGTAATGGCCCTGTAGTGACGTATTGTAAGTCATTTCAGAACTACCGCCTCCACCACCCTTTGCTGTGGTGTCAGCCCCGACTCATGGCGACCCCACATGTGTCAGAGTAAAACTGGGCTCCGCAGGGTTCTCAGTGGCTGATGTTTTGGGAGTGTATCACCAGGCCTTTCTTCTGAGGTACCTCTGGGTGGACTCAAACTGCTGGCCTTTCAGTTAGCAGCTGAGTGTGTTCACCGTTTACACCGCCCGGGGACTCCTCAGTTTATGACACTGACCTTTTGTAAGTGCTACGCACACTGAAGGATTCAGGCAGCAGAAGACGGTGTCGGCCGTGTGTTTTCAAACGCACCAGAAGATGGAGGGAGGGATGAACAGACATGGATGTGGCTGCAAGTAGAATCAAATGCTGATGGTTAACACTAGAACAGGGTTTTTCCACCTTGATCTGTGGTCCTTTGGGGCCGGATCCTTCTCGGGTGGGCTCATCCTGTGCACTGTAGGGTGTTGAGCAGCATCCCTGGCCTCCACCCACTTGATGCCAGTAGCGCACACACCCCACCCGCCTGTATTAGCTCCTGTCTTAGGCTGGGTTCTCTAAAGAAGCAAAACCAGTAAAGGATATAAATATATATATAGAGAGAGATTTATACCAAGGAAACAGCTCACGCGATTGTAGAGTCCGTGGATCGGGGTAGAGGCCTCTCCCAAGTCACACAGCCGCAGAAGCTGGCAAGCCCAAGATCGGCAGGTCAGAGAGCAGGGCTCCCACTGACAGGCTGTGCAGATCGATGAATCCCAGGTTCGGCAGATAAGCTGACAGCTCAAGTCCCAAGAACGGGAGATGAGATGACAGGAAGCAGCTACAGGATCCAGAGAGAGAGCAAAAAGCCAGAAGGTCTGCTTATATTCAGATGCGGGCCACGCCCCCAAGGAGATTCCCTTTCATCTGACTGGCTACTCACAGTATATTCAATCATGGGAGTGATTACATTAAAACACGGAGAATCATGGCCCAGCCAAGCTGACACACAATCTTAACCATCACAGCTCCCTAAGAATGCTGTAATAAATGACCACAAACTGGGTACCTTACAACAGCAGGAATCTATTCACTGACAGCTGTGGAGGCCAGGAGTCCAAAGTCGGGGTGTTGGCGGGGCTGGTTCTCCCTGGAGCCTCAGCTTCTGGTGGTGGCGGCCATCCTTGGTTTGCAGACACATCACTTTAATCTCTGCCTCCATTGTCACGAGGCCGCCATCCCTCTGCGTGACTGTGTCCAACTTTCTCTCTTCTTAGAAGGACACTAGTCATTGGATTTAGTGCCCCCCTACTCCAGAAATGAGCCCTGGTGGTGCAACGCTTAAGTACTCAGCTGCTCACCGAAAGGTCGGTGGTTCCAATCCACCCAGTGGCTCTGAGGGAGAAAGACCTGGCGATCTGCTTCTGTAAAGATGACAGCCTAGAAAACCCTATGGGCAGTTCTCTTTGTCACACGGGGTCCCTCTGAGTCAGAATCGATTAAAATGGCACCTGACAACTCGTCCTTCTCCAGTATGACCTTGCCTAAACTTGATTGAATCTGCAAAGACCTTGTTTCCAAGAAGGGTCCCAGGAGTCGGTTTCACCATGTCTTCTTGGGAGACATTTAAACGCACAAACACATCCCCCTTCCCCTCCCTGCAGTTCTGACAACCCAAAACGTCTGCAGACATTGCCAGTGTTCCCCGGGTTGAGAAGCAGTGGTCTGGGTGGTTAGTGTATATTGTGGTCGGCTTGGCTTCATTTGGATGTGTGTACAGTAGAACATTAGCATAAAGTAACACGGAAGGGGAAGCGGGATGGTCCCGATGGCTCAGGGCGAAGCTCGGGGCCAGTGCACAGGGCTTCCTTATGTCTGTTTTGGTGCATGTTCGAAGCCTTCCATAATAAAAAGATTTTTTTAGTTAAAAAAAGACCTTTGAGAGATTAATTTGGAAATGTCTGTGGATGAAATCGACTTCAGAGTAATCCAGGGTGGGGAAAGGGTGGGCATGGAGGTGGTGAGGGGGTGGCCAGGCTTGGGCACCTGGGGGTCTGCTTTAGCGTCTCTACTCGCTTTACTTCTGTATGTATTTGAAATTGAAGCGAGGCGATTAATGCAAGGAAGCATGTGTTTGGGACAAGGCCCCCAGCTGAAGCCCACCAGGATGAGGGACTTGACCCCTCGGGGGTGAGGTCAAAGGGCAAACCAAGCCAAACCCGTTGCCATCGGTGGATCCCAACTCATGGCAGCCCCGCGTGTTGCGGGGTAGAACTGTGCTCCATAGGGCTTTGTTGACTAATCTTTTACGGATCAGCAGGCCTTTCTTCCGTGGTGCCAAGTAGTGGAGCACAAACCAGGGACCCTGGTAGCGGTCAGATGGAAGAGTCTAAATGCTCATTCTCATGGGCAGGAAGTCCTGGAAAAGGTCGGAAAGTTGGTAAATCAAAGAACAGCTTTTGTGCCTTTACAAATGTGGAGGAAGATTCCAGAGACCATGGAACAGGGGTCCCCTCTGGGGAGCAGGACTCGGGTAGGTGTCGGCCGGGCCCGTCCATGTCCATCATTAGGATATTAGGGATATTTTGACTTTGCTTTTAACTCATATGCATGAATTATTTAGGAAAGAACAACGTATTAGGGAAACTGGAACCAAGATCAAAAATGCAGCAATGAAGACACAGCTCAAGCAGGCGCTTTACAGGGAGAGGCAGGGGTGGGAGTGGCTTGAGGTCTGTGTGCGGGATGCCCCTGACTTGGTGGGCTCAGAGACCTAGCTGCCCAGCGTGTGATGTTGGAAGGGGATGTTGCTGTGGCCAAGGCCCCTGCCCCCTCATTCCTCACTGCTAGGGTCTTGGGTTCCTTCGCCAGTGGGCCTTCACCATCACCCTCAGGAAAGTGCCTGGGGTGGGCGGGCCCTGTGGGTAGGGTGGTGCCTGGGGCTGGGTGGGCCCCCTGAGTAACATCCCTTTCCACTGATAGGACTGTGGGTGTGGCGACCCCAGAGGGCATGGGATGCTGTGGCTACCCTTGTGGGCCCAGTGTGAGGGGGAGATGACATCGTGTGCACAGACACGTGGAGTCCTTGCTGCTGCTGCTAAATGCTACAAGGTCCCGAGGGACTCAAGGTGTAGGGTGAGGGTCTCCCCAAAGAGGGGGTGTTGGGGTCTGGCCTAGTGCCACGCTACACAGGACTGGTCAGTTTAGGGTCTCCACCCCAAGAGCCGGGGCATGGGGCCTTGGCCTGCTCTCCCTCTTGAGATCCCAGCACCTGCCAAAGGCAGTCCTGGCCACTCCTGACTGAGGTGGCCGAAGCTGAGGAGGGGGCCTAGGGTGGGTGTGCACTTAGGGTCCAGTGTGGGGCCCAGGGCCCAGCTAAGCAGAGGACCCAACTGGGCCAGCCTCCCAAGCACAGTCCCTTCCCACGTGAGGCCTGGGTCTGCGTGGGCTCCCGAGGGCTAGGCGGGTTTAGAGACATGGAAGCAGGGAGACCCCATACAGAAAAGAGCCAGGAGAGTGATGCAGCCTCCCCCACACCTCGTCCCGCTCCCCAGAGGGGACCCGTTAGAAATTAAAGCAAGGCTCCAGTCACACCGCCTCAGATGGCTTTATTCCCTGGCTGGCTGTGGACACAGCTGTCCTGTCACCTGCAGCCAGTCCTCCACAGACAGGGCTGAGGCCACAGCTGGTCTGAGGGCAGGATCGGGTGCCCGGGTCCTCAGCGGGTCACCTCACCCTCAGCAGTGCTCTGACTGGCTTTTGACAGGACAGTGGTCAGCAGGGCCTGGCCAGCGTCCTGGGGCCATGCCTGGGGAGAGGCGAGGGGGCTGGAGCCCCTCACTGGAGACAAGCCAAGCGGGCACGTGGGGGTCAGCCCGACAGGCTGCCACAGGGGCTTCCGCTGGGCCACGTGCAGTCCTGCCTGCTCCCCGTGGGCACGGACACTACCTCTGAGGGCTGTGGGGGACAGGGCCGGGCAGCTCTGCCCGATGGGACAGTGAGGCAGTGACGGGGACTATCTGGGCAGTCGACGCCCAGTGCACTGGCCATTCTGGCCCCAAGTGTCCTTGGGGAAACAGAAGCAGAGGCTGGATGAGGGGCGGGGGCTGGGTTGGGGACAGCAGGCTGGCCCTTGGTCCCATCCTTGGGAGGGGCTGGGCGTCTGTGGGCAGTGGGCCTGGCAGGCGGCGGGCTACGCACCCCGGCCCCGAGGGATGGCCCTGGCCTCAGTCTCTGCCCCGGCAGGCTGCTTCCACCACGGGATGTGCCACAGCAGGCACCACTTCTGCTGCTGCTCCAACCCCAGAGAGCAGATGCGCCCATCTGTTTGTCCAGTGCTGGCAGGACAGCATCGGGCACACAAAGGTGGTGCTGGCGCTCAGCCGGCAGATGCGCAGGGTGAGCACTCGGGGCCGCTGACCGACAGAGCGCAGCCTCGCCCCTCCAGCGGGTTCTGCTGTGTCCGTCACAGAGGAAACCGAGACACAGAGGCTGACCACACCTGAGGCCATGGCTGAGCCCACAGGGCTGCCCCTGGGCCCGCTCCACCTTGTGTACCCCTGCCAGGCCGGGCGGGGGTCCTGTGCCCTTGGCCATGTCTACGGGGAGGGATGCACAGCCCCCACGCTGGGGCCCAGGCTCCAGGTGAGGCGGCGGGGGCCGGTCCATGTCCCGAAGCAAGGGCCGCCCTGCCCTTGTGCAGCAGACACACAGAGGTGATGTGGCGACATGGGGACAGATGCCAGCCTCACACAAATCACCGATTTATTGAAGGAGGCGCCTTCTGAGTCCTGTCCTTGGTGTCAGGAGTGACCGCGGCTCTGCCGGCCCTCGGGTGGCTCACGGCAGGTGGGGTCCTGCACCCCTTCCAGAAGGGTGACGCTGGCAGGAGAACGGCATCCACACGCAGCGCAGACAGGAGGCCAGGCTGCGTATACACATCTCTCCAGCCTGTGGAGACATGGTGCAGGGGGACTCTCACAGGCCACCCTGGTGCTGGTGCCCCAACAGTGACTTTCTGGTGGTGGGAGCCAGCATGGCGGCCACAGGGAGTCTGGGCTTTGTGGGGAGACAGACGTCGTGAATGGCCCCTCCGGAGTGGCTCCGGCTGGCTCCCGAGGCGGCGGCCTTGCAGACGCTGCTATGTGCTCAGCCCAAGTCCAGGGTTGGGGGGAAGCCATGGCCCGTGAGTGGCAGCGTGTCCGGACCCCAGGCCTCTGGGAGGAGCATCGGGCAGGTGTCCATCTGGGCTGTGCTCATGCAGCCCGGAGTAGGGGGCGGCCCTCCTGCCTGGTCCCAGTGGCTGAGGGCTGAGTCTGCAGGCAGCCCCCAGGGCGTGGGGCACACTCAGGCAGCCCCCAGGGCGTGGGGGCACACTCAGGCAGGGCCCCTGAAAACAACAGGAGTGGGCAGTGAGGAACTGAGCGAGGAGTGGGGTCAGGGCACCCCAAGTCCTCCATCTGTTCCAGCCGCACAGCTCAGGGGTGGGGGCTTCTGGAGGCTGCCCACCCACCCCGGGTGCAGCGCCCCTGCCCCGCCCCGCCACCCTGCGCCTGCTCTGGCACCGGCTTTAGGCACGCTCCAGCTCCTGGTCGGGGTCAGGCTCCTCCTCCTCCTCGTCCTCGTCCTCGTCCACTCCCGCCTTGTCCAGGGGCGCCTCGCCGTCGCGCGCCAGCTCCTCCACGTGGGCCAGCGTGTCGGCCATCAGTGCCTCCTCCAGCCGCTTGCGCACCTGCTGCACCAGCTCCTCCTGCTTCCTGGGGGCACACAGATGCACCTGTGGGCACAGGCGGGCGCCGGCAGCCCCCTCCCACTGACAGAGGAGGACAGCGCGGGTTCCCCGGAGAGGCCAGGACGTACACAAGCCACTGACAGACCCAGAATGTGGGCAGCCGGGGCATGAGACCCAGGTCTGCAGCAAGTCCCGGGCACGGAGACAAGTGGGGAGGTAGGGTGGAGAGCACAGTTCACAGACAGGGTCACAGCAGAGAAGAGGGCCAACTGTGAGGGGGGCCACTGGGGACTGTGCACTGGGCTGACTGTGTGAGGGGCGGAGATGATCAGAGAGGAGATGAGGATGACCACGTGCCACCTGCTGAGCTGGGGAGTGGGGCTGTTACGCTCTCTGCTATGCAGGCAGAGAATTCTAGTTGGTAACGACCGGCTCTCTACCCATGGTCGCTTGGCTTCCATTGCTGCTGCTGCTCAAACAAGTATGCCGTCCGCACACTTGTTCCTGGGGGACAGTCTGCCCGCCCCTCCGGCTCCTTTTCAGATCACCTCATCTTGGCTGTTCTGCATTTTCACTACAGCGTGAACCTGAGATTCGGTCTCCAGTTCTGGGAAATGCTCAGCCAGTATCTCTTCGTCCAGGTTCCTCGTTTACTCCTACCAGCCCCATGTTGGCTCCACAGAGGTTTCATCCCCGGTGACAGGGTGGGGCGCAGGGGGAGTCTCCCCAGACACTGTAACCATGGCCCCTTTAAGTACATCCCTAAAGAACAAGGATGCCTGGCACTTCCTCCAGCAGACGCCTGTCTGACTACGGCACCAGGAAGAAAGGGTGTCCTGCCACGGCCCTCCCCCATGAGGCCTGAGCTGAGAGCACGGCTGGGGACGGAGTGTTTGTGCTCCTTCCTCCAGTAATCTAGACTTGCACCACCGGCGTGCCTGCTTCCAAGCCCCAGCAGCAGCACCGGCAGCAGAGGAAACCTCGGGGCAAGAGGAAAGTCTGCGCGTGCGCAGGGACACACCTGCCCCCGACCCTTGGGGTGCGTGAACTACCTGATGTCCTCGTCAGTCACCATAAAGGCCTTGCAGAGGGGCTGCGTCGTGTTGAGCCACACGCCCGGGTTCTTCTCCACGGCAGCCGAGAGCTGCCCGGTGATGGGCATCGTGCTGGTGTGCAAGGCGCTGGCGATGGCTGACAGCAGGGTCTCGTCGGTGCAGCCGGGCCCCACGCCTGCGGAGCAGACAGCCCAGGCGGGCATCACGGAGCGTCAGCATGAGCCCCCATGAGGGGATGTGGGCAGGCCGGGAAGCCCAGTAGGAGATGTGCGGGCAGGGAGTTTTTCCAGCTTCCTGAGCCTCGGGCTTCATGTCCTGGTGTTCCCGTGTGCGCATGGACTCGCTTTTGTAACAGAACAAAACACGGGCCTGCGTTCACAGTGACGGTGAGGAGCAAAATCACACGCCCCCACGGTTCTTTTTAGGACGCTGTTCTTGGCTGAGACCCCCTCAGGCAGGTCGCCTGTGGGTTGCAGATCCCCCACTGCATGGGGCTTGGGGCTCAAGTGTGGGCCCTGGAGGCAGACCGCTGCTCCCTGCCCCTTGCCACCCGCACACCAGCTGAGGTGAGGACTGCGGGCCTGACAGGGCCTGGCCTGCCTGCAGGAGGGCTCAGGGGCGGCACCCCCGCCAAGCCTCCCTGCCGCCATAGGAGGCCGGGTTACCTTGCAGGCCCTTGGGGAGGTCCATGGTCTTCACCAGCTCCTCCGCAATGTCGAAAGCGTTCAGGCCACTCAGTTTCTTCTCCCAGAAAAGCTGCCGCCAGACAAGACAGTGCTGAGTGTGGATGGGCCTGGCACCCCAGCCTCACGTCCAGCCCGTTCCACCTCGATGCAGAGGGACCCTGCCTGAGCATCCACACGTTCACATGCAGGGACGGCCGTCTGCAGCTGTCACAGCCGCCGTAAGGGTACAGGTGGGCTGAGGTTCCAGGAGCACAGGGCTCCAGTCCCTGCCTGCCTATGCCGCCGGCCCCCATGGGCCCTCACGGGGGGCGCCTGGGCAGGAACTGAGACGGTGGGACTCCTGCGGGCACTGTGCCCCAGAACCATGCAGTGCCCGCACGTCCCCCCAACGCCCCAGAAAGCCTGCCCACAGTCATCTGGGCTCAGATGGCACTCCACGCTACAGGTAAACACGTGGCGTTCCCCAGGAGTGTGACCACAGCGTCGATTATGGAAAGTCTGAGTGTCAGGACATCTGGACTTCTCTCCTGGAGCTGCGCTGCCAGCTGGCCCCCAAAAGCTCTGTTTCTGCTTCTGAAGACCCCCTGCTGCCCCTCCTAGGCTGTGCACAGGAGGCTGTGCTGGCTTCTCAAATCACACCTTGTTGTGGACTCAACTGTGTCCCCCAGAAAGATCTGTGCACGTCCTAACCCCCGGAACCTGGAACGGAGACGCCGTGTGGCAACAGAGGCAGGCAGGGGAGCATGCAGCCACAAGCCAGAAACACCCTGGGGCCACCAGAGGTAGAGGACAAGGAAAAACCCCCACCCCCCACCCCAGAGCCTCTGGAGGAAGCACGGCCCTGTCCACACCCTGAATTCAGGCTCCTGGCCTCCAGGACAGAGGAAGACAAAGTGTCTGTTGTTTCAAGCTGCCTGGTGTGGATAGGACAGACCCAGGACACTCAGATGCACACAGAGGCAGATGTCATGACCTCTGAACTCCACTTGTATAGAACGGGGCTGGGGCCTGACAGGGCCGTGAACCGCTGTCAGGAAGGCCGGGTTTCCGGCAAGTTCTGTGCATGGCTGCGGAGAATCTGAGCCTCGGCTGCGTGAGCCCGCCCCACCCCGCACGAGCTCGATGGTGATGGGGGCTCTCTCAGGAGGAGAGGCACAAAGGACAGGTGCACCCACCCAGACAGGAACCTTCCAGCTGCTTGATCAGCAGCCTCTTTCTTCCAAGACTCCTGGTCACAAGCACTGTCTGAGGAGAGCAAAGCAAGGGGGCCCAGCAGGGCAGGGCTGCGGGGCCACGAGTGGGGATGAGCATAGCCAGGGTGCGTGGCTGAGGGTCCTGGGGCCACACGGTGGTGGCTTAAAACAACAGAATGTTCTTCTCTCCGAGTTCTGGAGGCCGGAAGTTTGAATTTGGGGTGATAGCTCTGGGGGAAGCTCTCTCTGTCCACTCAGGGAAAATCCTAGCCTCAGCTCCTCTGGCCCTGGTATTACTCGGTTCCTTGGAGAGCCCCCTTTGGCGTTTCTCTTCAGCTGCTTGTGCTTGTTTCCTGCTGTGCCCCATCAGCCACTTTTATATCCAGATGGATTAGGTTTAGGGCCCAGCCTGCACTGATATGGCCTCATTAACATAACAAAACCCTACTCCCAGTGAAATCACACTGACAGGTACCAAACCACTTGCCCCAAAGCAACAAAACACCTTGCTGTCATGTCAACTCCAACTCAGTGGTCCTACAGGACAGAGTAGAACTGCCCCAGGGGTTTCCAAGGAGCGGCTGGTGGATTCAAACTGCTGATCTTTGGTTAATAGCTGATCTTTTAACCACTGCGCCACCAGAGATAAAGGGTTTAGGATTTACGGCACGTATTTTGGGGGGCCACATTCAACCCCTAACAGCCACATCCCTATAAGTGGAGCTTCGGGGTCAGGCTTGGCAGCCAATGCTCAGTGACCCCAGCTGACGCCCTCTTATGCCCACAGGTGGGGCCCCTGGCTTCTTGCCCAGTGGCCACTGTGCTGAACAGAGCTGCCCGTCTCTGCCCACAACAGCCCCTGTTGCAAAGCTCATAAATAAATGAGCTCATAAATAAACCGCCAACAGTTTGCAACTATCAAAAAGCACGTTATAAAGCTTATTTAAAACATCTCTCTGCAGAACTGAAAAATTTATCTGAGGAAATAACGGCCCAGTGGCACTGTAGTTAAAAAGCTCGGCTGCTAACCAAAAGGTCGGCAGTTTGAATCCACTAGCCACTCCTTGGAAACCCTATGGGGCAAATTCTATTCCGCCCTGTAGGACCACTGAGTCGGAGTTGACGTGACAGCAAGGCGTTTTGTTGCTTTGGGGCAGAGAGTCACAAACTCCACAGCCGCCATCTTGGTGGTGGGCAGCTGTGGGCCATGGCTGTGCGCCCGCATGCACCACCCCGTGGGCCTGCACCGCCCCACCACCGCCCCACGCGCCCGCACCGCCCCGCGTGCCTGCACCATCCGTTTCTGTTGAACTTCATTCTAAAACGAGATGCCTCTCACCAGGATGCGCAGTTAAGGAACGCAAGACGTGAGCTCTGAGGGGCACTCCAAGCTCTAAGCGACTGCCACCGGTGTCTACAAAGCGTGTTCTTGGTGAAACCCTCGTATGCTATGACGGCAAAGGGCTGGGGCGGTCCCCAAGGCGCCAGCGGCGGCTCACCTGCCGGGGCTGGTCCACGGCCTTCTGGGGGTCGCTCTTCACCTTGTTGCTGGGGTGGTTGGTGATCTTGGTTACCGGCTGCTTGAAGATGGAGGCCGTCTGCCGCACCGGGAGCGCTGTGTTCAGGTCGGGCTTCCCCTGCAGAGACGCTCGCTGGTCACCGGCCATGAGGGCGCCCTGCTCTGCCATACCCCGACAGCCAGCATGGTGGCCACTGCCACCCTCTCCCGGCACCAGAGACCCCCATGTCCTGGGACCCTACGCCGGCAAGCCCCCACTCCACCTCATATGCGCCACAGCTCTGCCCCCCCCCCCCCCAATCCCACAGGGCCCCTACCGGCCTCAGCCTTCCCTCTGGCCCAGTCCTGTCTCCTCGCCTCTAATCACAGCCCAGACGGCGCGGCGTCCCTCCTGTGCCCGAGGCCCAGCCCACCTCCGCAGCCCTCAGGCAGCCAAGGGACCATCATCCCCACTGCAGGACTCCACAGCACACCCTGAGGCACCCACGATTCTGGAGGCCGACACCTGGGAAGCAGCAGGTGCGGGGCCCTTGCCCTCTCCCAGCCCGGAGTCGCTGCTCCCCAAGCAGAGTCTCTGCTCTAATGCATACCTGCCTCCCTGTCGTGGGCAGACATTTGAGCCGTTTTCTCCTCTGTTTGGGGGTGACGGCTGCCCCACCCTGGGGCTGGGTACACACCCCGTGCTGCTGCCCACCCCTCACTGCCCGCCTGGCCGACACCCGTCGAACCCCCAGGGCAGCAGCTTCACTGGGACAACACCCCGAAGCCCCAGCAGGAATCCCTTAAGAAGAAGACCGTGTACCCCACTGCGGACTGTCATGCAGGAGCCACACAGACACAGACGGCCTCCGGACTGCTCTTCCGCAGCATCCACATCCCCAGGGAGCGGTCAGGTCGGACAGCGGGAAGGCTCACCTTGACCTGGCTAGAGGAGTCGTAGCGCATCCGCTGCCGGCTCTTGTTCACCTTGCTCATCAGCATCCTGCCCGTCCGGAAGTCGAAGGTGCTCAGGTCCATGGAGCCACCCAGGTAGCGTGCCAGCTGGGGCTTGCTCCGAAACTTCTTCCCACTGGGGCTGCGGATAGGGAGGCCGGAGGGTCAGTGCCCGGCCGGCACCATCGTCCTCACCCTCTGCTCCAGATGCGCTCCCTGGGCCCCGGCCCCTCCCGGCCGCTGGAACCTTCGCTGCCCTGACTGCTCCCAGCCTCTGCCCACCCGTCTCTGGACGTCCAGGTACAGGCAGGGTCAGGCACCTGGCGGACACAGATGCTGAGTGAAGGACGAGCACCTCTACCTACAGAATGGGCCTGGCCCTTGCATCCTGGCTGTTCTGGAACATTCCGGAAACAGAATCAGGCATGTCCACGAGAAAAGACCCCAAGGACAGTAGGCAATCGTGGGGCACTTGAGAGTGGTCTCTTCCTCATGGTTACAGCGTTGCGGGGGGGCGGTCTCCTGCTAAGACTTGGAGCCCAGACCTCAAAGAGCTGTCCGGCGTAAGCTGGTGGGAAACTCGGAAATGGGCCCTATGAAGACCTGGGCTTGAAGCCCCCGCTCCTGCTCACCACAGGGATGAGCTCGGGCAGCGCCCTCACAAGGAAATCACAACAGCCAACGTACAGGGTCACTGTGCACAGAAGGTCGCCCTAGACACCCAGCACAGATCCTACAGCATCACCGTCACCACCACCATAGCTGGAACGCAGTGCTGCAGCCACCTGGGAAAACAGTGACCGCGTGACCCAGCAATTCTGCTCCCAGGTATACACCCAAGAGAAAGCAGTGCCATACATCCACAAAGAAACCTGTATACAGACGTTCTGTTCTCAAGTGTCCCTCAACAGGTGACAGACAGACACAACGCGGTCAATCCACACAATGGAGTGTCACTCAGCCGTGAGGAGGAATGGAGCTCTGATATGTCACAACGTGGATGAAGCTCGAAAACGCAACGCTCAGAGAGAAAAGCCAGACACGGAGGCCACAGATTGTATGATCCCACTTACATTCCATAGAAACAGAAAACGGGTTAGTGGTTGCCAGGAGTTGCTACATCTCATATACTTTGGACATGCTGTCAGGAGGGATCAGTCCCTGGAGGAGGGCATCATGCTTGATAGAGTGTCAATGAAAAAGAGGAAGACCCTCCACGAGATGGACTGACGCAGTGGCCGCAACAATGGGCTCAAGCAGAACAATTGCGAGGATGGTGCAGGATCAGGCAGGGTTTGGCTCTGTAGTACACAGGGTCGCTGTGAGTCGGAACCGACTCGACGGCACCTCACAACGGGGCCTGGGAGTGACAGCTAGTGAGCACAGGTTTCCCTCCAGGGTGACGGAAGCATTCTAAGATTGGCTGTGGTGAGGGCTGCCTAATCACTTTCACAATTCCATGAACATCCTAAAAGCCACTCTGAAGGGTAAGTCGTACCCGTGTGAATCATTGCAGTGAAGCTGTTTGAAAACAATAGTGTGTGCCCAGTGCTCACTTGCCAGGTGACTTTCTAAGCACAGTATTCCACAAACTCCATGCCCAGTCTGCGAGCAGGGAGGGCTGGGCTCCGACCCAAGCAGTACCTGCCGCCGCCGGCCCCTTTCCAGAAATCCTGGCACACAGCCCACGGCCATGCAGGGACAGTGGGGGAGGTCAGTGTGGAAGCCGTTACCCCAGAAGGAGCTCCATCTCCACGAGGTCACACCCTTGCTCAGGCGTCCCAGCTGGGCTCATGGACAGGTACGGTGGCCACGGAGACCCCCACTCACTGGCTCGGGGGTGGGCTTGAGGGCAGACAGCCCCAACGGGTTTGGGTGCTGAGACCACCGAGGACGTCTCTTCTAGAAGGCTGCCTTCTCTACTTGTGCTCTGTGCTGGCTGCTGTCAACCAGAGCCCCATGGCCAGGGCAGTAGGAAGGAGCCCGAGGTCCTGACTCAGGCTTCAGGTATTGGCACAGCAACGGGAGGGGGCCATGGGGACCTCCAGTTGCCCCCTCCAGTGCTGTTCTGCCTTTAAAATGAACACGAGGCAGAAAGTGGATTAGTGGGTGCCATGGGCTGGGGGCAGGGAAGGGAGTGCTGATGGGTACAGGGCTTCCTTTTGGGTGATGAGAATACTCTGGAATTAGACGGTGGTGATGGTTGCACAGCTTTGTGAAGATACTAGAAACGGCCCTTCCCTGAATGAGGAGACCCAAGACACTCATGTGCCCACATTCCCACCCAGCAGCCTCTCTGACTGGGGCCTCAGCAGGAGACGAGGTGGCCGGGGACTCAGAAAATGCTGTAGGTATCACTGTCACCATGTCCCTCTAACCCACCACTCCCCACTGAAGGGACAGTGACCCCAATGTGTCAGGCCAGTCACTGGGGCCAAGGGACCCAGCAGCGTTGCTGGACCCCCTCTCATTGCTGGCTCGCCCTCTCCATCTCAGGCCCCTCCCCTGGTCCCCCTGCCAGGGTCCAGGGTCGCAGAGTGGAGCTCCTAGGCAGGTGGGGGCAGGGAGGGTGTGTGTCAGTCTTGGGGCACTTCCGCCATGCGGCCTGGAATCAGCTCCTGACCTGCAGCTTCCTGGAGTCTTTGCACAAACTGTTGCCTCCACGTGGACCCCTCCTCCCTGCTCCACCTGCCAGCCTCAGCTCAGAGGTCACTTCCTCGGAGGGGCCCTGGTTATCTGCCTTCCAAGACCCCTGCACTCCTCACTGCCACTCACCACCTGTAACTACAGGTGTAAGAGGGCGGCTGTCGCTCAGGAGGGGCAGGCCTGCATCTCCCTCCCCAGCAGTGGTTGGTGCTGCAGGAGCATTTGTTAACCAGGGACCATCAAGGCTCAGGCGGGCCTTGTCTGCCCGATGCCTTTGAATCAAAAAGGAGAACTAAGCCATGTCCAAGGATGCTTGGAAGTAGACAGCCTGGTAGGTGGCTCCTAGCCTGGCACCTCCTCGCTGGCCCAGGAGGACACAATCACAGGTTTTAGGTTTTGATGAAGACTCAGCCAAGGACTGATGGCACAGAGAGTGGTGGCAAAGGGAAGCCCACAGGCAACCCCAAGAGCCATGGCCTGCAGTCCACCCGCTTCAACACCTGAAGTCGAACTCTGCTTACCACCCCCCACATGGGGGGCTGACAGTCTCTGCCCTACTTGGAAATGAGAACCTGAGTGCGTCCTGGACATGCTCCTAAACCCAAGTTGTTCCTTCTCTGTTTGCTCCCTGCTCTCTGAAAATGGGGAAGACAGAGCACCACAGGGGACTGAAGAGCTGAGTGGAGGGACTAACCGCTCTCTGCCCTCTCGGCTCTGCCAATACTCACCCTCAGACTCCCAGTCTGGGGTGGGGGGCCGTGGGGATGGCGAGCGGCTGCCATTCAACCAACAGCAGGCGCTCCGCTTCCCTGTCCCCCTGCCCTGGGGGCGCCACTGAGAACGGAAGCAAAGGGGAGGGACCAACAGAAGTTGGCCACGAAACAGAAGTGTCTTCCACCAGTTGGAAGCCGAGCAGAGAGGACAAGCAGCAGGTGGCCGGCCGGCTGGGGCTGGGTTGCAAGCAGGCGATCGAGTCCTTTGTTCCAAGGAGGGGGTCCCCTGCCAGCATCCACATGCCAAGAGCAGTGCCGCCCTCCAGTTTGGGGGAGGGGAGCCTCAGACCCCCAACATAAATACAAAGACTCGTCTAGGAGTTTCTGTAACCTGGAAGGGCTCCGCCCCACGAGACGCTGTCATCTTCCAACGTGCCCAAGAACAGGGCCGAGGAATGTTAAAAAACAAAAACGCTGCTTGGAGCCCAGCCACCCGGGGATGCCCATTCCAGGGGCGGAGAAGGGTCCAAGAATCTGCATTTTGGGCACGCCTTCTCTGCCCCCCCACCAGATGAGACCTGTGACCCAAAACCCCGCCTCGGGCTCCGGGCGCCCCGGAGGCCCCCCCATGCGTCCCACTGGAATCCAGGGGAGAGTCCAGCCCCCACCCCCACCTCCCAGCAGCCTCTGACCGCTGCCGGGCGCCCCTCGCCCCGCGGCCCAGCTCTCCGAACAAAGGCCGCCACCGCCCACCCCGGGCCGGTCCAAGTGCCATGCGGCCGCCCGCGCGGGGGGCGCACGCACACACACTGGACCGCGGCGTGCCGGGCACGCAAGCGTACTGGGCCGCGGAGCCACCGCGCACCGGCCGGGTGGGCACGCACGCACGCACGCACGCCGCACGCACGCACGCAGGGCCAGGCCGCGGCCCGGGGTCGGGGCGCCCCAGGCCGCGCGGAGGCCGCTGGGAGGCGCCCGTTGGGGCCCTGCCCGCGGCGCGGCCGGCGCGCTCATTCACCTATAGTAAAAGACATCCCTGTGGCCGGCCGACAGCCCCGACCTTCTGGGCACTTCTTCCCTCTCCCAGCCCTGCGGGAGCGCCGGGCACTCCCACCTCTTCCGCTCCATCGCGCCCGACTCCTCGCCCGTAGCCGCCTGGACCCCGGTGCTCGCCGCGCCGCCTCAGCCACCTCCTCAGGCGCCACCGCCGCCGCCGCCACTCGCCGCGGCTGTTCCGGCCCTTGGGCCCCCGCCCTCCGCCCCCAGCCGGGCACGCGCTGGCTTTGCCGCCCTCTCGCCCCCCTCCCCGCGCTAGCAGCCCCCGCTTGGGGGGCCCGCTCCGCCCACCCGCCCGCGCGGGACCCCGTGATGCGCAGCCGCGGCGCCAAGCCCCACCCCCCCCGGCTCCCTAGCGCGCGCTGTGGAGGACGAGCCAATCGGAGCCGGGGGGAGCGTGGCCCTCTGCTGCCGGGCCCGCCTCCTGGTGTCCGAGGGCGAGCTGCTGTGGCCAAGCCAATCAGCGCGTGGGGGTGGGGGCGTGGTCCTGGGCTGCCGACCCACCGCCAAGTGTCCGAGTGAGCAGTGCTGTGACCAAGCCAATCAGAGCCCAGGGGGGCGTGGCTTTCGGCTAACGGTCCCGCCCCTAGGAATCCAAGGAGCTCAGCTGTGACAAAGCCAACCAGCGTGTAGGAGGGGCGTGGCCCTCGGTTGCCGGGTCCGCCTCCGGTGTCCGAGCGGGCTCCGCGACGGTCAAGAAATCCGCACGCTTGGCGGGGGCGTGGACCCCAGCGGCGTGGCGCTCCGTCCCGCGCCTGCCCGTGACTGCGCCCTTTGCCGTCGCGAGCAGCTTCCACCTGCCGCCGGGTCTGAGCGGACGCTTTAAATGGTAACGCGGAGGTGCAATTGCCAACCGCGGAGGGTGGGAAACGCTACACACCGGTGACCCAGCGTCTTCAGCAAGTCCGCAGCACAGGGCACAGAGGAGAGAGAGAGACTCTCGATTAGACTATTAAATGCCTCAGTTGGCCCGATTTGAATAAGCCAAGTGTGAAAAGGTTTTTCAGACATCTGGGGAAATTTGAATAATGACTGGGTATTGGAAGGTGTTAGGGAATGATTGTTAGTTTTGTTTGGTAGGAGAATGGCATGGTGATTTTTGTTTTTCATGGATATACCTTGAAAACGTCATGCTGAGCAAAATAAATCAGTTGCAAAAGGACAAATAACTATGATCTCAATTATATGAAATAAGCAAATATATGAAAACCAAAGATTATTTTTGGTTCAACGAGATGGATTGACACAGTGGCTCCAGCATGGTAACGACTGAGGATGGCGCAGGACCAGGCAGTGTTTCTTTCTGTTGTATGATAGGGTCGCTAGGAATCGGGTCGGACTCCACAGCACCTAACAAGGATTATTAGTGGTTACCAGGGGTAACCAATGACTTACTTTACTCAGCATGATGTTTTCAAGGTTTATCCATGAAAAACAAGATTTTTAACATAACCACGATGCCATTCTTGAACCAAGCGAAACTATCAATCACTCACACTTGGCTTGTTCAAATCGGTCCAACTGAGGCATTTAACAGTCCTAGCGTAGGGAGGGGGAAGGGGGAGTTTCTGTCGATGGTGGTGGAAGGTTTTGGATGAGGATAGTGACGCTGGTGGCACAGCATGAAAAATGTAAGCGGTGTCATGGAGTTGTCAACGTGGAAGTTCTGTCCGCAGATGTTTTGGTATGTATGCTTTCACCACAATAAAAAAAAGAAAAAAAAAAAACAAAAAAAAAGAACTTGAGACGTGCTGAAGTACTTCATAATGAAATGACCTCTAGGATCAGTAGTAGACAGGGCTGGGACTAGGGTGACGAGGGCCACGCAAGCTCAGTCAAGATGAACCAGGTTGTATGTAGAATTTGACAAAGTCAAAATGAACGCAGAAAAACTCATGATGAACAAAATATCCATATTTTAAATCAAAACAGGATCAGTAACTGCCCCGCTGAACAGAGCCACACTGGTGCCCAGAGTCAAAGGAGAACCGTGTGCCCCTATATACGTGTTTCTAGGTATTTTTTTTAGTGGCTAATTTTTCCCCCCAGAACATTAAAGTCATTGAAAACGCACTGAAATACTGAAAAGTAGGTACATTAAAACTCACGTTATTTTAGGTTTAAATATTCTATTTGTACCAGAAAGTGAATTTATTCTAATTGTACTTTTCTGGCTTTAATAGACGTGCATGGGGGTCTTTCTCCTCTTGCTTCAGGCCCCAACATGTTTGGCACTGCACTGGTGACACAGGGGTGACAGAGGAAGAAATAAAATGGCAAATGCGGACAGCGTAAAGCTGGGTGAGGTGTCCGCAGGGGGACTGCAGTACTGTCTACTGCTGTGCATTAGAAATTTTTCTTTAAAAAAATTTTCAAGTAATTCATTTCACAATTCCATTCATCCATATTTATCTGACAGATATATTCATATACATATATGTGAAATAATCTAACTACAAGGGTATCAGCGTAATAGCAAATGGCAGGAAACAAGTGTCCTTCAATAACAGACTAATTAATAAATGTTGGTCTGGCCCCAAGTCAGAATACCAGGGAAAAAAAAAAAAAAAACCGTTGCTGTCAATTTTGACTCATAGCGACCCTATAGGACAGAGCAGAACTACCCCCATAGGGTTTCCAAGGAGTGCCTGGTTGGATTCAAACTGCTGACCCTTTGGTTAGCAGCTGTAGCTCTTAACCACCACGCCACCAGGGTTTCTGTCAGAATACCAGGCAGCCATTTAAAAAATGAGGAAGCTTTGCATTTACTGAAGTGCAGTGACCCCAGAAACCAGCCTTAAGTGAAAAAGGGATGTGTAGAACAGCGTACAGCAAATGCTGCCATCTCTGTTAAAGAATACGTCTATTTTCATAACTATGCTTATATATGCATAAAATGTCTCTAGAATTTTCAAAAACTTGGCAAGAGTTGGAGAGAACTGGGCAAGAGCACCCATTTTACCTGTTCTTTTCTTCTGAAGGTTTAAAATATGTACAAATTCTTTTGACACTCCTCCCTTCAAAATGTGGAAGCTAATTCACTTCCCTTTGAGTGTGGGCTAGATTTAGTGACTTGTTTTTAATGAATAGAATGTGGAGGAAATGATGATGTGTGACTTCTGAGGACAGAACATAAAAGGTACTGGGGCTTCCTCCTGGCTCTCTCTTGAATCACTAATTCTGGGGGAAGCCAGCCCCCATGTTGTGAGGAGACTCAAGCAGCTCTATAGAACAGTCCACATAGAGAAGAACCGAGGCCTCCAACCAATAGCCATGTGAGGGAACGACCTTGGAGGTAGCTCCTCCAGCTCCAGTCAAGCCTTCAGATGATGCCGTCCTGGCCGCCATCTTGATTGCAACCTCATGAAAGACCCTGAGCCAAGACCATCCAGCTCAGCCACTCCGGGATTCCTGACCCACAGAAGTTGTGAAATAATGAATTTTGTTGTTTTAAGTCACTAAATTGTGGGATAAGACGTTAATGCAGCAATAGATAAACGAAAACATTTAAAATAATTAAACAATGTCTGCAAGTCACTGGAAAACTCTCCTAGATTTGCAAAATTTTGGAGCTGAAAGGATACCCAAGTCACAGAGTCACCGGCATGATCACCATCCAGGCGGAAGGCAGGTTTCAGAGTACAGTTTAATGCTATGTGCATAAATACATCAAAGCCATTTTCAGAAACATAAAAACTCTTAAGTCGAGTTGTGGGTCTCCTCGATGTCCATCCTGAGGGCTTCAGCCATTCCAGGTGCAGCAGATGCTGAGATGGGAGAAGCAGGCACAACCAGATACCTGGGAGGGGGACAAGGCTGAGTGAGCAGAAATGTCCCTTCTACGTGAAGCTGGCTATATAACCAGATGCGGAGTGGCCCAGGGACTCCAGCCCATCACAGACACTAAAATGGCATTAAGGCTCCAGGGTCGCAGTTCTTACAGGAAGGGTGGTGCAGAGCGCATAGGATGAAGCAGACGTGAATCCAGACAGCCCGGGTTCAAAAGTAGCTTGGCCACTTAGGGGCCTCAGACCCCATCTGTAAAATTGGGATGGGTGAGTCCTGCCCCAGGCCCTGAAACATAGGCCAATGAGCTAATACAGGCAAAGTGCTTAGAACAGCAACTAGCACCTCTGACAAGTAAGTCAGTCCAGATGAAGGAGACCTAGGAACTGGAGAAGGAACTGAACCATAGGTCTAACTGCCTCCATGAACTACTGCCTCCTTAGCCATGAGACCAGAAGAAGTGGATGGTGCCCAACACATTTCAATCAAGGAATCAATAGATGAATCCTGATCAAAAGGGAAAAAAATGTGGAACGGAATTTCAAATTCTTACAGAATCCAGATTTACTGGATCTACTGAGACTGGAGGAACCCCCAAGTTTATTACTCTGAGAAAGTCTTCAAACCATGAACTGAAACTGTCCCCTGAAGTCATTTTTAAACTGAACAACACTTTAGCTAAACGTTCACCATGAGCCTTGCATTCTCTCAAGAATTAGCTGTATGAAATCAAACTGTCAACAGTAACCCCAAAGCACAGATAAGAAGCTTTGGGGGCAGCGAGTCTAAGTCAATGGTGGTGAAACAATATGGGTAGAGACGGGGACAATGGTGACACAATGTGAAGAATGTCACCACTGTTATTGATGGGGCTTCCTTCCTTCCGTTTGGAACCCCTGCTGAGAACCTGCATCTCTAACAAGTTCCCAGGCGCTAATGCTGCTGCTGATTAGGGACCGATTCTGAGACCCACTAGTAGAGCAGTGCCTCTCAAACTTTATTATACATAACAATCACCTGGGGATCTTGTTAAAATGTGGGTTTTGATTCAGGATATCCGGGGTAGAAAAGCAAATTCTCAGCAGGGATTTGAATGAATCTGTTCCAAACCCTGGTTATGGAATTGTTCACAGAAACCGATGAATGAGTTTACATTCTGCTGTGTATTATTTACACACACACTCACAGGTGCGCGCGCCCAAAGTCTCATCGCTCACAGCAGCCCATCCCAGGGCCCAGCCTCAACTTTCCCCATCTGTTAAAATGGGGCCGCCTGCCTTCCATCCTGCCCAGGGCTGGAGGCATAGGACTGGGTGCATGGTCAGCCTCCACCGATGCATAGGAGCCGTAGTGACAGCACCAAGGGGCAGTGCCCACTCACCAAACCCTCTGACCAAGACAGCCGGGTGGCAGCTCAGTGACAATGGGGCTGAGAGGTGCCTGCAAAGTCCGTCTCAGAATTCAGGCCTCATGTGGATTCTCCAAGGTGGAGCCCCCCATCCCTCATCCCCCCAGCTCTGGAAGTGCCAAGAACTCGGCTTTGGGGAAACCACACCTGTACCCCGGGAGTCCGGGGCTTCACCCACCAACAGCCCGCTGGACCCAGCACTTTCGAGTGGCCACGGCAACTCACCAAAGGAAACTGCGGAGGGAGGGCGGCTTCATCACTCGTCCTTCTTAAATTTGCCGTTGATGTAGGGCACCCAGTCCAGGATCAGCCGCCAGTCTGTGGCCCACACCAGCCCCACAGAACCCACAGCGCCCCACATGCCAGCCGTGGACAACCTGCGAGAGAAACGTGGCGTCAGACCCCGCTGGGGTCGTATCCTCCAAGCCTCTCCCGCCCCCACATCTGGTTGCCTGCCCCACCCCGTTCTTCAGACACAGACCTCTCTCATCCGCAGACAACACCAGAATTCAAAACTGGTCCATGTCCCACCCACGCCATCAGCCTGCAGGAAGCTGCCCCAAACCACCTCACCAACGACACACCGAGCCTGCAGGATCCCCTCCCGGCCAGTCCCCTTGACAGCTCTGGGGGTTACTGGGTCAGCAGGGGACCCTTCCCTCTCGGGTAAACGTGCTTGGTGACCAGCCTCTGCTTCCCCCACCGTCCTGGTCACCCCCTTTGGGACCCCGGGGACTTATGATGGCGTGGATAATTCCCAAGCGTGTTGTATCATGCACATTTTTAAAATACTCTGACAACCTCTTCTTCCATTTTTCAAGAGAAGACACCAAGCCTGGGGAAGGGAGTGGCCTGCAGGGTCCCCAGCTGTGAGCAGGGACTCTCTCAAACCCCACAGCGTCTCCTGAGGGTGTGACATGCTTCCTGGAAGCCAGAGGCTGGTGGGATAGAGCTGCATGGGCCCTCCTTCAGGTCTCTGTCTCCTCTTAACTATCTTCTGTCCGTCTAGCCAATAGATCTCATTGCTGGCTTGTGGGCTGCCCTCCTACGGCTAGGATGTCAGGATGAGGGCAGGGTCTTGTGACTTGTTCATTGCTGTGTTCCCAGCATGCAACACAGGGCCTGGCATCCAATGCTTGCTGGGTGAATAAAAGGGGTGGCAGATGGGAACGGGCAGATCACACCTGGGAGAGCCCAGCCCACAGGGGAGAGGCCGCATCACCTGCTCCGGGACCGGTGTAACATCAGGGACGGCGTCAGCCGCAAAATGCCAGCATCAGGGTCCATCTCAAAGGTCCCTGCCAGCTCCGCTGTCCTGAGACGGCCCACCCCTAGCTTTTCTGCCCCTGTCTGGGGCCAGGAAGTGTGTCCTGGCGCTGTACATGAAACAAACCCATGCCAAAGGCACCCCAATCCCGGCTGCCACGCGGGGTCACCACCCTAGTCCTGGCTCCCATGTGGAGCCATGGGGGGGGGGTCATCCCAATCCCACCCCGCCTCTCACGTGGGATCAGCGACACGAGCAGCTGCGCGTTCACGCTCCTTGTTAGAAATCATCAAAACAAATAAAAAGGCCAGAAGTGTCCAGGTTTGGTTGGAGGCCCAAACATCTGGGCTGAGGGTGGCTGGCCGGGAGTTGGAACATGGAGTGGTCGAGGGACTCGGTGGGCGCCCAGGTAGAGATGGGGAAACTGAGGCTCCGAGGGGCTCCTCCGCACCTGGTCGCGGCGGGCGGGAGGGCGGAGGTTCGATGGTTGGCCTCAGATCCAACACACAGCGCTACCCCTCTCTGGGCCTCAGTTTCCCCACCGTCAGGGGAACGCGGGTCCCCACACTAATGGGGTACAGAGCTGCAGTAGCGCGCGGAGGCGGCGCAGACAGGCCGAGGGAGGGAGTGCGGGGTGGGATTCGTGGGGCCGCCCCTCACCAGTTCCTCGCCAGCTCCCGGTAGCGCGGGCCCAGGAATCTGGTCAGCATCGCGGGGCACTCGGGAACTCTCAGGGTCACCCTGGTCTGGACGGGACCGGACGCAGTGCGCAGGCGCCAGCCCTAGCGCGCAGGCGCGCAGGAAGACTTCACTGCGCCCCCGGGGACAGCGGGCCGGCCGCTGCGCGCGCAGATCCGGAAGACTTTGGCAGTCACTTCCGGGCAGAATCGGAAGACTTTAGTGAACGTGGGTGGGACTTTCTAGTCACGTGATCTCCAGCTCGGGTTCTGTGTCTGAGCTTAGGCGGTCGGAGTGGACCCTGCGCTCTTCTCGGTAATATTCGGAACTTTTGACCGGTGACTTTGTGGAACTACTGTTTCGTCAGGACGTTATTATGCTTACTTTACGATTGAGGCAACGGAGGCCAGAAGGGAAAGGGACTTGCCCCAAGTAACAGCAGGGAAGGGCTGGAATTCGAACACACTTTAGGAGTCGGGGTGTGGTCGCAGTGTGACCTTGAGCAACTAGTACTACTGCCTCACTGGGTTGTTGTGAAAATTGACTATCTGTGATGGAGGGGAATGAGCTCAGTGAAGGGGACATTCTGAGCGCAGGGTTAGTGATAGGCTGCGCTCTGACTGGGTCTGTACCCACCGCCCTCAGTCATGTCCCCGGTGACTCTAGGACCTGAACAGGGGACCTCGTTGATTCCTGTCACACTGATCAGCGCAGTAATCGCGTCAATGCTCCTTAAATCAATATGTGAAATAACGTGTAATGCCAACAAAAACCCCAAGAGGATATTCGGGGGGAACTTAAAAGTCGCCAGTAAAGGTCTAGAGAAGTCAGGTGAGAAGCGTGTCTGACCGCATCATAAAAGATGTTCTGTTGTTGGGTGTCGTAGAGTCAGAATCTTAGCGACCCCATGCGACAGAGTAGAACTGCCCCATAGGGTTTCCTAGACTGAAATCTTTACAGATCACCAGGTCTTTCTCCTGCGGAGCTGCCGGATGGTTTCGAACTGCGGACCTTTCGGTTAGCAGCCAAGCGGTTAACCACTATTGCACCACTGGATTTTACATATAACACGAAGTTCCAAACTGCACGGGGCCCCGGGGGTACGAGGAGGGCCCTCAGCCCCTGCCATCTGGAGTTAAAGGCAACATCAGAAGCTAAAAGACAAGGGAAACTGAGGCAGGGGCCTCTTCTAGGGTTCCCCGAAAATAGAAAATCAACACAGAGCAGGGGAATCATCAAGAAAGGAGGATCCTCCCATGAGTCTCCTGATCTGACCTGGGGGCAGACACCAGGTCCACTTCATGAGTAGGACGACCTGGGAGGTCTGAGGTCAGGAGGTGGCCCCCAGGACCGAGGTCTCCAGCCCTGCCCACGAGCCTGGGCCAGGGTGAGTGCTGGCTTTGCTGACCTTGAGTTTCCCTTGAACTTCCCTTTGGGTGCCTGGCTCTGGCCTTGGGGAATCCCGGAGGGGGGAGGGGCATTCAGGCGCCCAGTTGGACTGGGGGTGAGGGGGGGGTCTTGGTGCTCATGGGCGACAGAGGGAAGATGCCCAAGGGGGGGTGGGGACCACAGCCAGCCTTCTATTGAGGGGCAGGAGAAAGAAAGGAACCCACCCAGCAGGCCGACCCCATGCCTGGGGTACACGGTGACCCACCACCTGGTTCCACTGTGACTTGGGGGGCTCCATGCGTGGGGGGGCTTTCAGGTGTAAATCAGGTGCAAGATGGTTGCCTTTGTGGGACCAGACAGAGGGCTTTGAGAGGCTCAGTGCTGGGCAGGATGGAGTGAGGGTAGCCCAAAAACCCAAACCATACCCGCTGCTATCAAGTCCAACTCATAGTGACCCTGCAGGACAGAACAGAACTGCCCGATAGGGTTTCCAAGGAGCGGCTGATGGATTCAAACTGCCAACCTTTTGGTTAGCAGTTGAGCTCTTAACCACTGCACCACCAGGGCTCTGAGGGTGGCCCAGCCCCTTGGTTTTCCAGCTGGGTGTTCACAGGGCCAGGGTCTCTGGGTAGCACAAACGGTTTGCAATCAGTTACTAACCTAAGCGTTGACAGTTGGAACCCACCCAGTGGCGCCACAGGAGAAAGGTCTGGCACTGGGTTTCCATTAACTGTTGGTGACAGTTGCCACTGAGGCAGCTCCAACCCAACCTCGTGTGCGTCAGAGCAGAACTGCTGCATAGGGTTTTCAAGGCTGTGACCTTTCGGAAGCAGAGTGCCAGGCCTTCTGAGGCGCCTCTGGGCGGCTTCGAACAGATGACTTTTCAGTTACTAGTCCGATGCTCTAAGCTGTCTGCACCATCCAAGGACTCCTCCATAAATGTTACATCCAAGAAAACCCTAAGGAGCACAGTTCTGCAAGGTAGCACATGGGTCCCCCTGCATCAGACAACTGACTTGACCGGCAATGGTTTGGGTTTTTGGTTTTGGTGAACGAAGCCAGACAGTCTAGCAGGGGCCACTGTGGCACACAACACTTGCATCCCCACCTCTGGCCACACCTGGATGAGGTGAGGGCAGCAGTGTGGAGCCCTGGGCCCAGGGCTGCCCCTTGGGGTTAAAGGGATGAAGGACAGGTGTCTAGGGACATGCCCAGACCCCACGCCAGGCAGTGTCAGTATCCACAAGATCCCAAGTTCTAGAAAGTTCTGTGAGCTCCAAGGGGGCACTGGTGGGGTTCCAGGCTGGGTTGGGGCTGTGGTGGAGGGACATCACAGTGAACAGGCTGGGAAGAGGGGGCAAGTGAATCTTTGGAGCCCAAGCAAAGCAGCCAGGGGGTCCCCGGAGGTTTCTTCTGAGGATGGTGGCTGCCTTCAGCACAGCCCACTCCCAGGGGGGCAGGGAGGGCAAGGGCAGGGCAGGGGTGCCCCAGAGGGGGCCACACCCACGGGAAGCGCCCCGTCCACTCCTTGAAACCCTGTCGAACCAAGCAAGCCCCTCAATGCCTCCAAAACGAGACATGAGACCACACAGCCCCTCGGCCCGGCTCCGTCCAGCATTTTCCAGAGCAGGGGGGGAGGTGGGGGGCTCAGGCTTACAGCTGATCATTTTCATACAACGTTTAATCATCTGGCTGATCGTGATAAAATGCACCGCTCGGCTCCAGAAACAGCAGCAGAAATAGCAAGAGACACGAGACTTTTATACAAAAACATTTGTTGCTTACAAAACATATGCAAAAAAAGCTTTTTTTTTTTTTTAAAAAAAAACGAGACCAAAGGCAACATCCTCGCTAATTTTCTTCTACGTTAAAAAAAAAAAATCTCGTAACTAACGTTCTTTTTTTATTTTCCTTAAAAAAAATATTAGGCTTAGGCACAATTTGCTGGTGGCTCTTGAAGAACAAGCCAGGTTCACACCGTCTCCCCTCCAGGACGTGATATGTTTTGACGACTCCGTGCGGGATACTTAAGGCATTTTTTTCTTCTTCTTGGTCAGAGTGTGTATTTTCTAGCGTGCTTTTCCACTTCTTTTATCTTTCATTTCCAAAAAACAAAAATGCCCCTTTCAGCCCTGGGTTGGGGGCTGGAGGCTGAGATGTGTATTCGGGGTCATCGGGCCTCACGGGGCACTGCAGCCTGGACCTGGGTGGGGGGAGGCTGGTGAGGGGCACGGACCGGGGATCACCATGCAGAACTGTCACTCGGGACCCGGTGAGTCAGTGCCGAGGGCAGGTGTGCATGAGGAAGGGACCATACACCCATCCTGCAGACAATGACCCGGGTCCGTGCGTACCTCACATGTGCCCGGTGGGGTTGTGGGCCTCCCCCAGGCCCTGGTGGGCGGCCGACAGCACCATCTGGGGGTCCCCGACCACGCCGGACACCTTCTCCTCCTCTCGACGTTTCAAGCAGGCTGCTTTGGGGTTCAGGTTGCGTTCTAGGGGGGAGGGGGAGAGCACGGTGGGAGACGGTCCCTGCGAGGGGGAGTCCGGGGTGGCAGTGGGGAGGGGGTGTCGGGGAGGGTGGGGGCTCCCACACAGCTGGCCGCCACCTTGTTGCCTTCTTGAGAAGGTTGAGGGTTACAGGGCATATGGGGCTGTGGGAGTGGAGAAGAACAGGCCAGGTATGCGGGGGCATCCGGGGTCTGCACCAGCCAGAGAGAGGACAGAGAGCAGCGCCGAATCCCTCCGAGCGCGCGCCTGGTGGGGCGGCCTGAGGCGGCAGCGCAGCGGGCGGGGCCGGAAGCGTACCTCGCACCTGCTGCTCCAGGCCCAGGATGACCTGCACGGCCTGCTGCAGGATCAGCAGCTTGGTCTGCGCCTTGTCCGACTTGAGGTGCAGCTGGCACATGCGGCCCAGCTCCCGGAAGGCCTCGTTAATGTCCCGCACGCGCACCCGCTCCCGCGCGTTATTGGCCATGCGCCTCTCCCGGTCCCTCAGGTCTTTCTCCTCCAGGGACAGCACCTCCTCCGCACTGCTGGGTGCACAGCACCAGCCCGTTAGTCGGGGCACGTGCAGGGTAGGGACATGGCGTGTCAGTGTGTGTGCCACTGTGGGGACACGGTGCTGGTGTGCGTACCGGCGTGGGTACATTGTGCTGGTGTGCATACCATTGTGGGTGCACTGTTGGTGCTGGTGTGCGTGCCAGTGGGTGCACTGTTGGTGCTGGTATGCGTGCCAATGTGGGTACACGCTGGTATTGTTGCATGTGCCAGCGTGTGTACACTGTTGGTGTGCGTACCAGTGTGGATAGGGTACACTGCTGGTGTGGGTGGCATGCAGTGTGGGCACGTGGTGACAGGCTACGTGTACATGTGTGTGCTCACACTGTGAGCACATGCTCATCTGCGTGTGGGCTCATCACCGTGTTATTGGGGAGGAAACACTCCCATGGAATGTGGTGCAGGCCCCGGCTGCGTGGCCACGCCAAGGAGGGCTGAGGATAGGTTGTTCCCAAGAGGTCTGATGGGGAGGGAGGCGGGCCTCAATTCCACCCTGGGGAGTCTACAGGGGAGTCGGTCCTCCCTTGCCCCTGGTTCATGCCATGTGCTCCAGGATGGGGCCAGGCAGGCCAGGGGCTCTAGTGCCCCTCTCTGTGCCCCTTCCTCCCTCCGGAAGGACGACCTTTCCCAGAGGAGCAGCCCCTTGCTGGGCAAGGGAAGCTAGGCCTGGCCTCTGACCTGCCCAGGGAGAACCCTGGTGTCAGACAATGAGGAACAAACCAGCTAGCCCTGAGACTCCAGCATCCCCAGAAATGTGTCTGCCCCAGCCTAGCTCTCTAGAGTTAGGCCTGGATGGGGCCTGGGCCACCACCGGCCCTGCAAGAGGGCAGCGGGACGAGGCAGTGCCAACCCTACCCCAGACCTATGCTTCCTCCAGGACCTTGGCTGTCTCACTGCTAAGAAAGTCCCAGCAGTGGCTCCGAGCCCAGAGCCCCCCAGCCACAAACAGACGCAGAGCCAAAACCGCCCCTCAGGCTGTGGCCAGCACAGCCAGCACAGACGTCCGACCCCAGGCTCAGTCCTACCTGGGCCCTATTAGCTGGGTGGCTCTGGGCAACTGAGTCTGCTGCTCTGTGCCTCAGTATCCCCCTTGGTGGGAAGGAGGCTGACTTCAAGCACAGCACCCCTTGAACTACACTGTTGCAAAAATCAGCCTACACGGGTGAAGCTCAGTGGAGCTGGGCATGGAGACAGGACAGCTGTGCCAGATCCACCCCCCTGTGCTCTGCCCTGCTCCTGGGGGCACTGCCCACGCCCCACCCGCAGGCCAGAGCGCGTCCCTCAGGTGGCGGTGGCCCCGGGGCCCTGGACAAGCGCGCAGACCAAACTGCCCGTGCAGACCGAGGCGGGCACGGCCCCCGCTCCTTCCAACCCCACGTCCCAGCGGGAGACTCGGGGGGAGGGAAGGCCCGAGGCTGTGGCCCCATCGGGTGGTCCCCGAGCTTGGGCAGCAAGTGCGAGGTAGGGAGGGGCCGGGGTGGGGTGAGCGTGAGAGAGAGCAGAGAGGCAGGGGAGGGGGGATGCATGGCATGACACCCCCCCCAATGTGGAAACACGAAAACGTCAGAGTGGAAGAGGGGACAGCGGGGGGCCGCGGCCCCAGCTCCAGTCCAAGCACAGCGCTGCAGGAGAGAAAGGGTTAACGGGCCACGCAAGAGAGAAGGCGTTAAGGAAGCAGCTGCCAGCAGGGGGGTGGCGGAGAGGCCAGGCAGGGTGAGGGACAGGGCCAAGTCACATGGCGGGGACAGGGACAGGCCAAGTCACATCTGGGGAGAGTGATTTCTTTTTATCTGTCAACCTCCCGTGGCCCGGGAGATGGCTGTGATAACCCTCTGTGCAGAGGAGGAAACTGAGTCGGGGGAGGGGGCTGCCCGCGTGGCATCCGTGTGACAGGGAGGCGCAAGTGGAGTGTATACTGGCGCCTCCGGGCCCCCGCGAGTGAGCGGGGCTCTGGGCTTCCTGGGAAGGAAGGGCTGGCAGGCAGAGGTCCACCAGGATCCGGGGGAAGCATTCTGGGTGGAGGGCCCAGGACTGGGAGAGAAGAGCCTCATGTGTGCGGAGAGGCAAAGGCCAGGGGCAGCGGGTGGGGGGGCGGCAGGGAGGTGGGGGGCGGCGGGCGGCCCCCACTGACCTCGCACTTGCTGTTCCAGGTTCAGGATGACCGACACGGCCTGGTGCAGGATGAGCAGTTTGGTCTGGGGCTTCTCACTGTTGAGGTGCAGCTGGCACATGCGGCCCAGCTCCTTAAACGCCTCATTGATGTCGCGCACCCGCAGCCGCTCCCGCGCGTTATTGGCCACGCGGCGCTCCTTCTCCCGCTCGGCCTTCTGCTCGGGGGGGAGAAGGTCGTCCTCGTCCTCCTCTGGGCTACGGGGGAGGGGGCCGGGGGGGCCAGAGGGACAGTGTGAGGTGGAGGGGTGGGGCGAGGGGCCCCTGGCCGCCTCCCAGTCTGGGCAGTGTGTCTGTGTGTGTGTGTGTGTGTGTGTGTGTGTGCATGCGCGCGTACTGGGGCGTGGGGACACGTGCGCGGGGGGCTGGCACCTGGTCCGGGTCCGGGGGGGCTTCAGCTCCTTTTTCTCCTCCTCTGAGTTGTCGGCCACCGATGCGTCCTCCTCCTCCTTCTCTTCCCGCTTGATCTCCCCAGCACCTGAGGCTGTGCCTGTCCGCCCAAGTCCTGCAATGGGCCCAGGGTCAGGGCAGCAATCCACTCCATGTGGCCCCTGATGGGGGGCCCTCTGTCCATCTCACAAGGGGCACGAGCTCCCCTGGGACAACCAGGTTTTCGTTTGTTAAAAAAGTGGAATTCAGGAGTTCTGGTGGCGCAGTGGTTAAAAGCTCGCCTGCTAACCAAAAGGTCGGCAGTTTGAATCCACCAGCCGCTCCTTGGAAATGCTACTCTGTCTTATAGGGTCTCTAGGAGTTGGAATTGACTCGACGGCAACAGGTTTGTGTTTTGTTTTTTTTTTTTGTTTAATGATTAAGGAGCACAGCTAGTGCAACAATTAAGTGCTTGACTGCTAACCAAAGGGTCAGCAGTCTGAGCCCACTAAGCAGGTCTGCAGGACAAAGACCTGGCGATCTGCTCCCACAAGGATGACAGCCTAGGAAACCCTATGGGACAGCTCTACTCTGTCACATGAGGGCGCTGGGAGTCAGAATCAAGTCGACAACACCCAACTACAACTGCTCCAAGGGCACTGAGTTTCTGTTTGTTCCTTGTTAGCTGCCGCTGAATCGGCCCCCAACTCATGGTGACCCTGTGCACAGTGAGCTTAGAACCAGTGTGATCCAGAGGGTTTTCACTGGCTGATTTTCAGACATCGATCACCAGGCCTTTCTTCCAAGTCTGTCCTAGTCTGGAAGCTCCGCTAAAACCTGTTCGGCATCCTAGCAACACACAAGCCTCCGCTGACAGATGGGTGGTGGCTGCGTGTGAGGTGTGTCAGGCAGGAATCGAACCTGGGTCTCCTGCACAAGAGAGGAGAATTCTATCACTGAACCACTGCTGACCCCCAAGTTTGTGTTTAGGGTGATGAAAAACATTTGAAAATGGACAGTGGTGATGGCTGCACAACATGGAGGATGTAATTAACGTTACTGAGTTGTACGCATAAAACTGGCTGAAACGGCAAATATCGTTATACGTATTTTACCACAATAAAATTAAAAACAACAATATTACCATCATCCCCGGAACTGAATCCCTACCTCATGCCACACACAAACATCAGGTCCAGACAGATTAAGGACTTGAATGGAAAAGGCAAGACTTTCCAAGCCTTAGAAGAAACTGTAGGAAAGTGTCTTTGTGACTCAGGGGCAGGAAAATATTTCTTAAAACATTAAAAGAGCCGTTCTCGGAAGAAACATACATCGATAAAGTCGACTATACTGAAACTGAGAAGTTCTGATCACCAAGAGACACCACAAAGGAAATAAAAAGATAACCCACCCAGTAAGAGAAGGTACGTGCAGTGTACATAACCAACAAAGGAATGATAGCCAGAATATATAAAGAGCACCAACTAATCAATTAGAAACGGAGAAACAGCTCAATGGAGAAGGGGCGAATAACCTGAATGGGCATTTCGTAGATGAAGAAAGGGCCGTGGCTGGAAACATGAGAATCGCTTTATCGCATCCAGAAATTGAGAAACACCAATGAGGACCACAATGCACTACCATTTCATACCACGAGGTTGGCAAATTTGAGAGGCCTGACACTTCTAAATATTGCTCCTGGGAGAATCAGCTGGTACAACCACTTTGGAAAACAACTGGAGATTATCTTGAAAAGGCAGACAGGCATGCCCAGAAATTCCACAACCTAATATCACACTGGGAGCCCTGGTGGCGCAATGGGTAAACACTCAGGTGCTAACTGAAAGGTTGGTGGTATAAACCCCCCAGTGGCTCCACAAGAGAAAGACCTGGCGATCTGCTCCCGTGAAGATTACAGCCTAATAACACGGTTTATAAAGAAAACGTTCTACATCCTACTTTGGCGATTAGCGCCTGGGGTCTTAATAGCTTGTGAGCGACCATCTAAGATGCTCCACTGGTCTCGCCCCGTTGGGAGCAAGGGAGAATGAAGAAAACCAGACACAAGGGAAAGATCAGTCCAAAGGACTAATGGACTACAACTACCACAGCCTCCACCATCCTGAGTCCAGTATAACCAGATGATGCCTGGCTACCACCACTGACTGCTCTGACATGGATCACAATAGAGCGTCCCGGACAGAGCTGGAGAAAAATGTAGAACAAAATTCTAACTCACAAAAAAAGATGAGACTTACTGCTCTGACCGAGACTGGAGAAACCCTGAGACTATGGACCCCAGACACTCTTTTAGCTCAGTACTGAAGTCACTCCTGAGGTTCACCCTTCAGCCAAAGATTAGGCAGGCCCATAAAACAAAACGAGACTAAAGGGGCCCACCAGCCCAGGGGCAAGGATGAGAAGGCAGGAGGGGACAGGAAAGCTGGTAATAGGGAACCCAAGGTCAAGAAGGGGAGAGTGTTGACATGTCGTGGGGTTGGCAACCAATGTCACAAAACATGTACTAATTGTTTAATGAGAAACTAATTTGCTCTGTAAACCTTCATCTAAATTACAATTTATAAAAAGATTACAGCCTAGGAAACCCCACGGGGCAGTTCTGCTGTCACATGGGGTCACCATGAGTTGGAATCGACTCAGAGGCACCCAGAATCATCACACCTGGGAAACTCTTGAGCACACACACAGAAGCCACGTATGGGAACGTTCTGGGCAGCACCCACCACAAAGGCACAGAGAGGGAGACACCCTAAACCCCAGGGGTTGCCACATCAGGGTGCGTTCACAACGGAAGACCTGACCTAAGCTAGGCGTGACACAGGCGGATCAGACACCGTGGAGCGAGTAAACCGGGGGGCAGCAGGAGGCTCCAGCACAGTGTCTTTTTACCAAGCTGAAACCGTAGGAGGCCTGGCAGTGCAATGGCGCTTAGCTGATAACCAGGAGGCCGGCACTTCAAACCCACCTAGGGGCTCAGCAGGAGAAAGGCCTGACAATCTGCTTCTGTAAAGATTACAGCCAAGGAAACCCTATGGGGCAGTTCTATCGAATGGGGTCACTCTTAGTTGGACTGACTTGAAGGCACCCAACAACAAACGCTATAAAACAAAACACGGAGCCTGAGAGGAACCCTATGCTGTCGTCAGCGCCTACGCTGTCATCAGCTGCACTGAGATGTAATCGGCAAATGCCGACCCTGGAACGGCTGTGTTCTCCAACAGATAAACAGGGAAGGACAAGGAGAGACAGGGCGCTGTCCGCTAAGACACTCAGGTCAGAGGCCTCCACCCACTCAATGCCAGCAGTAACACCCCCGGTCGTGACTACCACAAATGGCCCCAGACATCACGAAGTGTCCCCTGGGTGAGAACCCTGGTGTAGAGCGCAAGGACGCAGTTATGTTAGGAGTCAGGGTGGGGGTTTTCGAGGTCAGGAAGTTGAGAGGTGAGGAGGCGGGGCCGTGACTGGACGTGGGCATGGGGTCTGGGACAGGGCTCCTGGGATAGCTGATGTCGCTCTAGTTCTTGACTTGGGTGGATGTTAGGAAGGTGCTGGACTTAGAAATAATTCATTGAGCTATGCATTTAGTTTATGTGTCTTTTTGTGTCTGAATTTTATCCCATAATAAAAAACGGGGGGGAGGTTGAGGTGTTCAGGCAGGGGAACTGGACACAGAAACCCCAGGAGAGCAGTCACCATGTGGGGGCCGGGATGGGGGCCCAGACAGGCTCGAGGGCACTGATTTGGGATTGTGGTGGGTCCCCAGGAACCTCCACCCACCACCCAGTGTTGTCACTAACGTGCATCACGTTAATCATCTTCATGTAACGGACTATCTCTCAAATAGTTGGGATGGGGGAGCGTGCAAGAGGAAGGAGCCCCTCTGGGTTCCGTCTCCCCATCTGGAACATGGTTGGCGTTAACTGCTCCTGGGACCAGCCCACCATGAGCCAGGATACAGACCCTGGTGGGCACCTCTCCCTGTGCCCGGCCTTCCAGAAAACCTCTGGGCTAGTGGACAGCCCATCCTGCCACCATGCCGTCCCACCCCGGCCCCAGCAGATCCCAAGGCCTCTTACCACCCGTGGTATGTCTCTCCCGAGGGCCTACAGCAGTCTTACCCTAACCTAGACCTAACCGTATCCCTAACCCCATCACTACCACTAACCCTAACCCTATTGCTAACACCCTCACCTAACCGTATCCCTAACCCCATCACTACCACTAACCCTAACCCTAACCATATTGCTAACACCCTAACCTAACCATATCCCTAACCCCATCACTACCACTAACCCTAACCCTAACCATATTGCTAACACCCTAACCTAACTGTATCCCTATCCCCATCACTACCAATAACCCTAACACTAACAATATTGCTAACACTCTAACCTAACTGTATCTCTAATCCCATCACTAATACCAACCCTAATGCTATTGCTAGTTCTAACCCTAACTCCATCCCCAACCCCCAACACCATCAAGAAGTCTCCACTGAGGACCTTACCTTTACCCTAACCAAGTCCTAACCCCATCCCTAGACCTGACCCTAACCTGTGACCCTAACCCTAACAGTAACCCTAGCTCTAACCCTAACCCTATCGCTAGTCCTAACCCTAATCCCATCCCTAACCCCATCCTTAACTTTCTCCCAGCTCATTCTCATCCACCTTCCAACACGCCATCATTCCCTCTCTGAAAGAACCCTCTCGACCTCACTCCCTTCTGGCTCCTTCCCAGATAGGAAAATGCTTCCACCCGACATTGTGCCACACAGTCGTCTGACCCCACGCTGGCCCGGTCTCAGCCCGCAGCTCCTCTGAGGGGCCCTGTCCGCCTCGGCCCCAGGCCCCTGTGCTCCCCCACATCCCCTCCCCCTGCCCGGCCTTGGATGTGGCTCTGCTCCATCCACACTTGCACTCCTCCCACCTGTGACCTTGCCTGGTGCCCGGCTCTAAACCAACCCCCAAGTGCCAATGGCACCCGCATGTCCGTCTCCAGCACATCTTGCAGTGAACACCAGACTCACACTGTTGAAGGGCGTCTCAGACGTGACAATCCCAAGACAATCCTGCTCTGGCCCCAGATGTCCCGCAGACGTGGCCGTCCCCAGCTGCCCCGGCCAGAAGCCTGGGTTGTACTTGTCCCCTCTCTCCTTCCTTCCCCCTCTCCCCCTTGCCCCACGTCTCGTCCATCTGCAAATCACTTGAGACCCGTCCAATTGTGATCTATAGGGGATCAAACTGACAACAGCAACTCAAAAGGTCAGACGGGAAGCTTAGGGGGCAGTGAGTTCATGTTAACGGGCAGAACAACTCAGAAAAGGAAGGTGAGAATGGTGGCAGAACTTGAACGTAATGAACGTCACCAAATTGTACATGCGAACAGTTAAATTGGTGTATGTTCTGCCATGTATACTCTCAACAACAACAAAATAAAATTAAAAAAGAGACATCCGAATCTTCCCACCTCTTGCCCCCTCCGCGGCCCCAGGCCACCAGAGGGTGCCCGTGAGCACCGCGTCGGCTGGTCCCTGCTCTGCCTGCCACCCTCCAGGTCTCCCACCTCCCCGAGCACAGAGCCCCCTGCACCACATGCCTGTTGCCTCCCTGCCCTCCCCTCCTCCTCTCTCCCCCTCACTCACTCCAGCCACATGGGGCCCCTGGCTGTTCCCCCACTGTGCCAGGCTGGGTCCTGCATCAGGGCCTTTGCACATGCTGTTCCCGCTGCCTGCTCTCACCTCCTCCCAGACTCTGGTCAAATGTCGCCTCTTCACCTCCCTGACCTCCCTCCTCAAAAACTGCAGAAGAGCGGGGGGTCCCATCTCCATTCCCACCATGCCTCAGTTTCCTCCGCCAGAAACGGGGGCTGACCAGTTGTGACTCTCAGGTTGCTGTGAAGATGTGTACGCCTGGCAGAGAGCGGGCCCTCAGACCTGCATGGCGGCTCTTGGTTCCTTGTCTCTTGGCAAAGAGGGCCTCCCTGTTGCCCCCCGTTTTCCAGCCACCCCTGACCAGCCCCTCCCACAGGCCTTACCGCTGTACGAGTCAGGGGGTGGCCGCGAGAGGTCGGGGAGGGTGCTGGGCTGGCTGGGGAGGGCCACATGGTTGTGCAGGAGGCTGGCACTGCCTGACAGGCTGTCGTCCACGTGGCCACCTCCAACCTGTAGACAGTAGATGCAGCATGTCAGCACTGGGTGGGTCCCCCGCCCCCCGCCGCCCTTGCCCGGTGCTCACCAGGCTGGCGTGCCGGCCGCCCAGCGGCATGACGGGGCCGGCGAAGCCTGAGGCTAGTGGACCGTGGCCAGGCAGCAGCCCATGGATGTCGCCGGCCGTGCCCACGGCATGGCTGCGCAGCACATGGATGGCCTCATCCAAGTGGTCCTCCAGCTTGTTCTGCTGCGGGGAGGGGCAGTGAGTGGCTGCGACTGGGGCCCCAGGACAGGACCCCCCAAGCAGCGGGCGGCCACAGTTTACAGCTCTGAAGACGTGGCCTGGCTCAAACCCTGACGTTCGCCAGCCACAGTGCCACGGTGCTGGCCGCCCACAAGCTCTTAATCAAGGTTTTTCTACCCAAGGGGTGTCTGTCTATTATAAAATTGTCACGAGACCAATGGCTGCTTTCCATGACACAATTTTAAAAAGTCACAGAATTCAGAGTCACGTAAGACACCCCCACTGGGTCCCACATCTGCACTGGGAACCGTGTCTGTCCACACACATGGCCCCCCGCTGTGGGCACCTCTTCAGCTGCACGCACTCACCAGAAATTGGCTCCCCCACCCCACACCCCTGGAGGTCAGGGCAGGGGGCAGGAGAACTCACCAGGCCATGGAGACCCCCATCATAGCTGGGTGATAAGGCACCGGGGGGCCCTGTTCGGGGCCACTGGGAACTCCCTGCGGAGGGAGGGGGCACACAAACGGAGGGATGAGAGGCAGAGGCAGGCTGGGGCTGGCCCTGACCACCCGGGGCCCCTCCTGGGCAGACCCTGCCCCTCACTGGGGGCTGGCGGAGTGTAGTCACTCTCCCAGGAAGAACGGGAAGGGGGCAGAGAGAAGGAATCTGGAGGCCAGGGGTGGGGAGTCCCTGAGGGGCCTGTGATACCCCGCCTGGCCACAAGAGGGTGCCCGACACCTGCAAAGCTGTTCTGGGGCCATAGGACAGGGGTACTGGGGGCCCAGGGGGCTTGGCTCCGGGGAGACCTGGATGTCCCCCAGGGGAGAGGTAAGGGGACCTGCCCAACTGCCTAGGCTTTCCAGAAACCTCCAGATCTCACTTCCCCATCACTCCCAGCTGACCCCCAGTCGTCCCTGCAGGGGGAAAAGGCAGTCTGATCCCCTTGCCAGAGCAGAGCATGGGATACACTGTTGATGTCTAATTAATACCCACAGCATGAACACGACACTGTGTGTGTCTGTGTGTGTGTGTGCCGGCATGTGCGCACGCATGTGTACGTGTGTATATATACGTATGTATACGTACACGTATGTGTGTACACGTGTCAGTGTGTGTTTGTGTGCGCTGAGCACGCTAGGGTCCAGGCCAGAGCCTCGGCTGGCCTCCAGGCCTTGCTACTCCGGCCCACAGCCCCGGAGCCCCAGCCCCCATCCCAATGGTCCCCCACATGCTCCCTGGGGTTTGTGCAGAGTGAGCAGCTGGGCTCTCCTCCCGGCCCTGCCTATGTGATGAGGTGACTGGAACGTGCCTCCTAGGCCCTCTCACAGCCTGGCCATGGCATTCAAGGGTAGATCAGAGGACACCTCCTCCATGGAACCCTCCTGGATGTCTCCAGGGCATGAGCTCCAGCAGGGCCTGGACGGTGTTCACCCAGCTCTGACCCGTGATGAGGCTGGAGCCAGAGGGGCAGCCTCACCCCCCTTCCCTGCTGTCCCAGGCTGCAGGCACTAGACCCCCCGACTCCCATCCCCTCACAAACCTGCCAGGCCCTGTGGGGAGCCTACAGGCGTCGAGGGGCTGGATGAGAAGTTATTGCTTGAGTGATCCGGGGAGTAGATCTGCGGCGGGAACAGGGAGAGAGAGGTGGGCCGCCGAGCGGTCAGGGGCCAGCCTTTCGTGGGGTCCCTGACCCGCCAGCCCCGCCACCCCAAGTCCCGCTCCTCACCGAGGCCAGCGCCTTCCCAAGTGCGTCCCCGGAGCTGCCAGCCGTGGTCCCTCGTGAGCCTGTGGGTGGAGAGAGGGGAGGCCTGACCTCAGGGCTGCGCACCTGGCTTGGATGCCCCAGTTGACTGGGGGCTCAGGTTGACTCCAGCCGATTTCTGACTCATGGTAAGAAAAGTCCCGCCTGATGTCTAGCCACCTGCCTCCACAGACGGGGCCGTGGGCCCTTGGGCAAGCGAGTCCCCTTTCTGAGCCTCAGACTCCCCAGCTGTAAAAGTGACTCCTCACGGAGCTGTTTCCAGATGCCCCTGGGCTGGGTGTGAGGAACCTGAGCCCAAGGCACAGGGTGGTTATTAAGGAAGATAATCACGGTCTGGCTCCCAGGGCCGTAGAAAACGTCTGCACTCGCTGAAGACTCACCATCAGCCCCACAGCCCGCAGGCCCTGCCCTGCGTGTCCCCCTGGGGACAGGGACCCCACCCGGGGAGAGGTGTGATGGTCGACCCGTACCCAGGAGGCTGTCGGCCCCGCTGACGGGGGGTGTGTGGCTGGTGACGCTGCTGTAGGGGGCTCCGGGGGCCGAGGAGAAGCTGGACACGGCTGGCAGCCCACCATTGACCTCAGCTCCGTGCAGCGGGTAGCCCTGCGTGAGGGTGGGAAAGGAGGATCACGAGGTGCACGGGGCCAGCGGGCTGCACCCCCCACTCACCACACCCTGCCGTGGTCCTACCATGCGCTCGTGCTGGTGCAGGCCACCAAACGAGCCACCACTGCTGCTCGCAGAACTGGCCCCACCCCCAGCCGGGAGGGGCAGCGGGGACGAGCCCCCGCCCAGCATGGGCCCAAAGCCCGCCTGGCCTGGGGGGCCCCAGAGCTCGGCCGAGGGGTGCAGGCTGCCATCTGCAGAGAGGTGGACGGTGAGCAGCGGGCAGGGGACCCTGGCCCGGCCCCCTGCCCCCATCCCAGGCGAGGCCCCTCCACACACCAGCCATGTAGAAGGGGGCAGGGTAGGCGCTGCTGGGGGTCTTGGCAGCTGGGTAGGCAGCGGTGTCTCTTCCATAGTCATCACCTGAGCTGGGCGGGTACACCTGGTGGGGGGGGTGGTCAGAAGGAGGGCCCATGCAAGGCCTAGCTAACCCCCCGGCCCCATGTTGGCCCTATCCGCAGCCAAGACCATCCCAGACGGCAGCCCACTGGGCCATCCTCACTCACCATCCTGCTCTAAACTCTCCCCTCAGACAAAGCCCAGCGCCATGGCCCGGCGCTCGAGGCTCCAGTGGCGTCACAGTCTCTCTCCACTGCTCCTTCTCCAACCCCTACTCGCAAAATGCTCCGACCTCTTGTGCCTCAGGCCTCTGTACGCTGGGCCCTATGCCTGGAATGCCTTTTCTCACCTGCATCCTGAAAATTCCTATTGACCCATCAAAACCCCAGCTCCAATGCCCTCAGCCCCTCCTTCCTTGTTCCCCCTCTGGGCTCTCCTAGTGCTGGAACCTCTACGGTCCCAGCTCTGAGCACCCAAGACTATGGGGCCTCAGACACAAAGCCCAGGATTAACGCCTGGCGGTGGCTGTCCCAGACTAGTAACAGCCAAAGGGTTCCGTAGTTGCCACCAACTGATCGGCTGGCATTGCCTGGGCCCAGTGGGAAAGTGCTGGGATCAACTGGTGATGCCTGCCACCGACACTGGAGTGGAGAGCTAGGTCTGAGTGCCGGGTGTCAGAGGGGATAGGCAGGCCCAGAGCACTGAGCTCTGATGTTCTAGGAAGTTGGGGCAGGGGCCCAGGGAAGGAAAAGGGGAGCTCGGAGTGGCAGGGGGCAGAACGGCAGCATCACCAGTCAAGGCCTTAAACAGCCTAAGCGCGCCTCGATGCCTCTAGGCCCCAGCGCCCTGGACGAGTGGTTTGACCGCACTGGACGTTAATCTTGAATCCTGGGCCCAGAGTGAGTGCTGTCAGCCCGCAGGGTGCGGCGGTGGCCATGACAAGCCGGGAAACCCAGCAAACTGCCTTTCCTTCCAACACGGTTAAATCGTGGGTAGCTCAGCACCGTCAGATGGTGATGGTGAGGCTCTGTCTGCTGGGCCTGCAACCTGTCAGCCGCCAGGTGCCGAGATGGGGCCTCTCTAAATGGGCCCCCAAGGTACCCCCCTGCACCAGCTCACAGGACCCCCACTCCCACACTTTCTTAGGATGCTGTGGCCATAGGAAGCGACTTTGCCTTAAAGCAAGAAGGAGCAAGGTTAGACATAAGGAAGAACTTCCCTGATTGTCCCTCAGAGGTGAGGTCAAGTCCAGCCAAGCGCCAAGAAACTTTGACTCAGGACTTACGAGGGGTCTGCCCACTCGCAGGTGGTCACACAAAGGCCAGTGCCCCTGACATGTTACCCGGCTGGGGAGGTGACAGCCTCGGCCTATGGGGCCCCGCCCTATGCCCCACAACTCACCGAGGACGGGAGCCCTGGCGGCACCTTCCGGACCTTCTTGGGCTGGGCATCTGTCAGGAGAGAGAGGAGTGAGTGGCTCGACCCCAGCCTTGCCCCGCCTGCCTGGAACAGTCGGGAACACGCAGAGGACACAGCAGCCCTGGGCTCTGGTACAGGGGACACCGTCACTGCTGGCAGTTACAGAAACAGCCCCCCTCCCACACCCAGGGCAAGGGGCCCCTGAACTTCCCTCGAGAACAAGGATTGAAATGAAAGCCGGGTCCATCCACATGGGTCAGAGACCCGACCAGACCCCTGAGCAGTGGTGTGCAGCGCAGGGCTGGGGTCTCGGACATGGGTCTCCATTGCCAGGCCACCGCCCCTCCACCCCCAGCTATCTCGTTTTCCAGTTTCTTGGTTCACTGTCCGTCCCTCCAACCAGCCCGACCCTGAGGAAGGGCCAGGTCAGCCCTGGTGCCTGCCATGACCCCAGCGTCCAGCCGGGAACCGGAAGCCATGCTGTAGGCTGACATTAATGCCCTTTCTGTCCCCTTGGCCAACGGGGGACAAGGGGCTGCTTCACTCGATCCTGGATGTCACCTCTGGACCCACTCACCCAGGCTGCTGCCATCTGCGGGTCTCCGCCGGGGGTTGCCGGGAAAGGAGGGGTAGTACTGGGCACTGCCTTTGACACCTGAGGGGGACAGCGGCCCCGGGCTGCTGAGGGCCAGCTCACCCGGCAGGAAGCCAGCCTGGGGGGAGGGGGACAGATCACCATGAGGGGCAGCCCCCTGCCGGGCCCCAGGTCAATGCCGGCAAAACTGAAACAAAACCACCAACCCTACAGACAGCTAGGCCCGGCCCCATCTGCGGAGGGGCCGTGACCCCTTCCTGCCCCGCTGACGGCTGACGTGGCTGACCTTCCACCACCTGAAGCAGCAAAGCACCGGCCCTGTCTCCCTGACCTAAGGCGCCCAGGGTCATATGCCGCCCCGTTATTCTCGTGACAAAGACTGAACCACACCACTGCCAGTGGAGTGCAAGATGCCACCCAGGTTCAGGGCAGCTGAGCGAGCAAACTCTGTGCCTCAGCGTCAACGGAAGCTGGCTGTTCTGTGCCGTATGCCTTTTTTATGGCTTTTTTTACTGAACAGTTGAAGCTGGTCTGTGCTGGTCTGTGCTAGTCTTAACAAGACGCCCCCATTGTACCGGCTCCCGTGCATGGACTCTGGTTTCACGGCCCCAGCCCCCTATGCGGGGAGGACGTGGTTGGGGGTAGTCCCTGCTCTTGATGCCTCGGTTGACCCACACATTGGGAAGACCTCGGAAACCCGGGTTCGAGGCCCGCTTCTGCAGCTCACACATGCAGCCCCCTCAACGCCCCAGTTTCCCTGTCTGTGGAACAGACATACTGGCCACTCGCACGGCTCAGGGGGCATCATGGGGACCGATGGGGGCGATGGGAGTTCTGGTTTGCAGATGGTGCCTAAGAGACAAGACTGTGCCCTGAAATTTGAGAGCTGTAGGCAGAGGCAGGAATGAAACCCTCGGATGTGGCGGGAGGGGCCCTGGGGTAACCAGGCCACAAAGGGCCACGCTGGGGACCGCTGGGTCCAGCCACAGCCCTCCACCAGCCTCGTAGACAGGACCGGCAGAGGCAAGAGTCTGTCCTGGGCTAGGGGCCTCCCCGGGCAGGTACAAGGTGGAGGGCTGGACCTTGGGGCTAGCCTGGGAACAGCATGGGGAGAGCCCTCAGGGCTGCCTCAGTTTCCCTGTGTCTCTCTGAGCCCCCTGAGCTGCACCCGTGCAGGGGAGCCATGGCAGGGACCACGGCCTCCTGATATCTAGTCAGCCTCCCTCCTACTTCCCGGCCCTGCCTGCCAGCCTGGCCCGGCCCAGTACTATTTCAGCCGCTGCCAGGGAACGAACAGCCACTGAGCCTAGCCACGGAGCTTCTGCGGACAGGAGGAAACCGGGACTGACTGATTCCCAGTTAAAACATGTCAGCAGAAAAAGCGGGAGAAAAGGACAAAGGGGGGCGCCGGTCCCCGAAGGAGCCCCACCAGGTGATCTTGGGCAAGTGGCCGTGGCCTGCACCCCATCAGAACAATGGGGTGTTGCCCAGCCCCACCCACCTTGTGGCCCCAGGCTGTCTGCAGACAGGTGGGTGCTGAGCCTGTGAGCCCAATAGGGTCCCCGTGCCCAGTCCTGGCCCCACCCTGCGAACGTGACGCTCACCTGACTCAAGCTGCCGACGTTGGTGTCTCTCCCGAAGGCGGTGTATGCAGCCCGCTCACCGCCTTTGCCTGGAGGGAGGAGAGACAGTGGGTCACTGGGAGCCAGCCCCGCAGGAAAGCACACCCAAGGGGCTGTTGGGGCCAACTTGGCAGCTGGCAGGGGGACCTGCATACAGCTGGCACTCAATCAGCATGCATGGCTGAGAGAGCTTCAGGGGGACACTGGGCGGAGCCTCAGCCTCTCCAGGCCGGCTTCCCCATCTTCCTGCCAACAGGGACGGACCTGGGGACAAGCAAGGGGCCATAGTTTGCAAACGTGAGTGAGCCAATGCCCTGTATGCCAGGACCCCCAACATGTCCCTTGCCCCAAAGTACAACAACCCAGAGCTCAGCTAGGCCACAGCCCGCGCTGGTTGCACATGGGCCTGGACCAGCCCCTGCACTTTCGAGCCTGGGTTTCCTGCATTCAGGGTTGGGGGGTGCTGACTCCTGGGGAGCTGGGCTCACACGAGGCATTGTCGCCCCAGTGGACAGGCTCGGGAATCCCTGGCTGGAGAATCTGTCAGGAGCCCGTGGCCCCGTACACACGGCATCTGTCTGGGTCAGCTTCTCAAAGTTCCATCAGCATAGACCTCACCCCCAGCTCCAGGCCAACAGAGACAGCCTTGTCTTCCAACCACAGACGAATTCACGAAGCAACAGATATTGTTTCACACTACTTGGTTAAGAAGGGGTTTCGTCCCCCGAGTGAGCAGGCGAGGCCTGGGGCTGTGAGGGGACAGTCTGCCTGAGAGGGACGCCTGCATGGAGAAGCTCCTGCTGCTTCACAGACTCCTGGATCAAGGCTCGCCTGAAGCAGGACCTCTGGGTTACTCAGTACCTGACCCAGTAAGTCCCTCTTTGGCTTAACCTGGGATCTCAACTAAGTATGGACCATCCACAGCTTTGCTGTGTGTGAGGAATCAGAACACTTGGCTGACTAATCTCAGTTATTCTCAAACCAGGAAAAAACCTGTCCTTTTTTTATGATAAAAGTTCAACTAAACTACAGGAGCTTCACTGTGTGTGGGCTCCACGCCGCCCTCTCTGAGCTCCTTGGCTGCAGGACATCAGGCCCAGGCACAGCTGGGCTCTGGCATTTCACCTGGGTGGCCGTGGGAATTGCCCTGTCAGCCCTGCCTGCCCTGGGCCAGCTGGCAGCAGGAAGACATCAGGAGGAAGAAGGGCAGAGGGGAACCCGGCATGTCAGCAGGTGCAGGCACAGAGAGGGCCACAGGCTACATGCAGGGCCAGGCCTCACATTCCTCATCCAGGAAACAGGCATGAAGTGCCATATGGCACACAGAGGGTGCCAGACACTGCCCCCCATGCGGCTCACTCAGGCCACAAGCACTTATTGAGCTCCTACTGTGTGCTGTGACCTCAGTGGCGTTCAAACCAGGGGCTGCTCCTGCGGAGTCTAGGGCTAAAGACGGGGGCCCTGCAAACCCTCTGGGCCTCAGTCTCCCCTTCAGTCAATAGCTCTGAGGCTCCCACGATTCCTACCCCGTGCCGAGCATCTAAACCCAGCAACATGTTTAATCCCCGTGGCAGGCAGCCTCGACTTCATCTAAGAGGCCACTGTCGAAGCTGCAGTTTTATAAACGGTAACGATAAATGTTGCCAATCACCTGGCCTGCCACCCACACCCCGGGGGGGGCCTCTCAGGATCATCCAGGGACAGAATTAAGATCCCTATAATGTGCTCAGCTGCTAACCAAAACGTTGGAGGGTCACGGTTACCAAGAGGCGCCTCGGAAGAAAGGCCTGGCAATCTGCTTCCAAACAATCAACCACAGAAAACCCTATGGAGCAGTTCTATTTTGACACACGTGGGGTCACCATGAGTTGGGGCTGACTCAATGGCAATTGGTTTTACTGGTATTTCAAAGCTGAGCTCTGAGGGGAAATGGGGGCTGACCCCCAGGATCCAGGCCCCCAACCGTCCCGAGTCCCTACTCTGCCCATCAACCTGAAGCCTCCTGAGCCCCCGGGTGCTGGCTGGAGCATGATGGTCCCCAAAGGATGGAGCCCTGGAGCTGTGGGCTGAGTCCTGAGCCCGGAACCTGTGAGCATAACCATGTTTGCAGAAGGGGTCTTTGCAGGCAGGGTTAGTTAAGATGAGGCCACACTGGAACTGGGTGGGTCACTGGGTCACAAAGACCAGTGTCCCAGGCTGCATCCACTTGTGTCCTGCTCCAAAGGACAGAGGCATCACTGCCAACATACTCTGGGTGGACACTGTGGACGTGCCGGGCAGCCAGGTATGCTGGGCAGGCCAAGGACCCCACATGTGCAGGCAAAGGGGATGGGGCTGCCTCCTGCCAGACACTCACCCCCGAGGCCAGGTCCCAGGAATGTGGACGAAGAGAGGCTGCCGTGAGACTCACTGAAGTGGGTGCCTTCGCTGTAGGTCTACGGAGAGATGGGAGGTTGAGGGGGGCTGGAGACCCAGGGGCCCCACTGCACTCCCGTTTTACAGCTGGGGAAGCTGAGGTTCAGGGAGGCAGGCAGGTCAGATCCAAGACTTGAACCCGTGTCTGAGCCTGAAGCCCCCGGAGAGCAGGCTGGGGTCCGACTTCCCCTCTGAGCCTGTTTCCTCCCCCAAGTGCACCCCCCTGCACCCTGGGAAGGGAAGCCCAGGTCCAGGGCCTCGCAGTGGCTCCTCACCCGGCTGGGGTCGAAGGAGGAACTGTTCTGGTCACTGGTGCCCCAGGAGCCCGAGCAGGACCGTTCCTCCAGACCTGCGGAAGAGGGGAGAGGGAAGAGTCCGGGTCACCGCAGCCCTGTCCGCCTCCAAAGCCCCAGACAGCCTCGGGCTTCATGTACCTCCAGCTCCTCAGCTCAGAACGCTCTTCCACTGGCTAGCTCTGCTGGCAAACTCCTACCCACCCAGCAAAGCTCCAGCCACTATGCCCACACCAAGCCTCATCCCTGCAGCCCCAGGTCCCTCCATCTGGCCCAGCCCTGACCATACAGGGCTGGGGGTCCAAGTGAGGTTCAGTCTCTTCTGACCCCATGGGTAAAGCTCACAAGGGCACTGGTGACTGGGTGATGGATGAAGAGGCGTGCTCTCAGGAAAGAGGCTGTCTCCCTGCTCCCCTCATCGTCACTTTGGTTACTCCTCCCTTTGTCAAAATCATAGCTTGGTTACCCAGCCGCCGTGGAGTCAACTCTGACTCAAGGTGCTCGCTTGTGTCAGAGTAGAACTGGGCTCCACAGGATTTTCAATGGCTGGTTTTTCGGAAGCAGATCTCCAGGCCTTTCTTCCAAGATGCCTCTGGGTGGACTCGAACTGTCAACTATTCAGTATGCAGCCGAGCACTTAATCGTCTGTATCACCCAGGGACTGCAAAATCATAGTAGCAGCTGCCACTGACTGCTCAGCAGGCAGGCAGAGAAGGTGGAATGTATTCTGTACAGGAGCTGAGGACGGGGAGGAGGCTGGCCCAGGGAGGAGGCCGGCCCAGGGAGGAGGGAGGCCCGGGGAGGAGGCTGGCCCAGGAAGGACGGAGGCCCAGGGAGGAGGCCGGCCCGGGGAGGCGGCCAGCCCGGGGAGGAGGGAGACCCACAGTGCCACAGGAGTTAACCAGCATAGGGAAGAGGACCTTGGTCCCTAGGGTGGGGCAGGGCGGCCTCCTTATCTCCTCACACACCCTAACAGGCAACTGCCCTGGGCTGGGGGATCTCAGGGCCTAGCAGCCACCGCCCTTCTCCCTGGAGATCCTGCCTGGGTCCCTGAGGGGGAGGGGGGTAGGAGGGCTCCGGCCCTTCCATCGGTCCTAACCAGGCCCCTGGGGAAGCAGAAGCGGGCAGCCCCCAGCCTCTCAGCCATGCAACAGAGCCAACCCCAGTTTCTGTCTCGGCAAAGTGTGGTTTACAAACAGACCCTACTCTGCAGGTCTGGGGGCGTCCATGTCCAACCCCGAATCCAGAGGATCCCAAGAGCTGGGAAGGTGACCGGGGGGTCCATGCCAGGCTTGAAGGCTGTGCCTGCACCTCATGGGCCTCCTCCCCACCCTGGGCTCCCACCTGGACCCCACAGTGTGACCGGCTGGACACTGAACAGGACAGAGTTGGGGGACGGCTGCCACGTACCCCCATCTGGCCCTGCAGGTACCCTCCCACCCTGCGCTGCCAGAAACTTCTTTCAAATGGCATCCTTCTATTCCGGTGCCTTTGTGTTAATCACTCCCCCAGAGAATTGGTGTTTAATTGCTGTCTGATTTGCATGATTATGCATATTAATCTCCAAGCTAATGAATATTCATGTATCATTTAGATTTTGTTTTCTAATTAAAAATTTCCAACTTGATTGCTGGTCGGGGGCTGGGAAGCTGCCTCAGTGGGTAGGGGGACTTTGATGGTCCCCAGCATTGCCACCAGAATTGGGGGTCTGCACCCCAAGGTCCCAGACCCCTACTTGTGTCCTGGGGAGAGAGTGGCTGGTGGCGGGGGGGGGGGGGGGGGGTGGCTGGGTGACCTTGGGCAAAGCTCCAGCCCTCTCTGAGCCTGTTTCCCTCCTTGCCTGTCTGTGTTGGTTGGCCCTGCCGACTACCCCTGCACCATCAGGTGAGCCCCTGACCTCCAGCCCTGCCCGAGACGTGGCTCCCCTCCTCTGGGTGTCCCCCCCACCCCATGTGGAGGCGCCAGGATCCTCAATCGAACAGATTAGAGGTCAAGCCCCAAGGTTACGGCCAGGGCACGCTGGGGCCAGAGCAGCACTCGAACCCGGGACCCACAGCCTTCCACCCCTCAGCAGGCAAGGCAACAGCAGGGGGTTCTCCTGGAGACCCAATGCCCCCAAACCAGCCCCAGCAAGGCCCTGGCCGAAACTCTCCTCTCTCCTCCCAGAGAAGACAAAAATAGGGACTAGCCCCTCCCCCAGCACCCAGCACTGCCATTAATAGTTATTAACCCCCCCCGATTAATTATGCATTTTAATAACCCGTCCATGAATATTCATAGCACATTCCCCGCTCGCGTTCTAATTACAACGTACTAATAAAATAAGACACTGCTGTTGGAGTGTAATTTTTTTATGATTTCTTTCTTTCTGTTTTTTCAAATGCTGGACGTGAACTGCTGATCTAGGGTGTCTGGGAGAGACTATCTCTCCGTAACGTCTCTCGCAGGCTCAAGGGTCCAACCCTGATTTCCCTGGAAGAGGAAGGGGGAGGGGTGGGCAGAGCAAAGGGTGCTGGGTGGGGAGGGGACCCTCCCTGGGCCAAGGAGAAGGGCAGGGGGCAGGCAGCCTTGGGTATGGAGCCCCGTGGATCTGAAGACCCCAGGCAAGCTGCCCAATCCCTAGAAGCTTCGGTTCCAATCAGAGTCACCCAAGGGCAACAAGACCGCTCACCTGCCCAGGTCACTTCCCTACCCTGGCCCCAGTGGGTCACCCCCTTGCCATGTGACTGTGGGCTGGCCCTTGCCCCCTGCCCCGTTTGCAAATAAGGGAGTGGGATTTGATAGCAGAAGGTGCTCAGTAAATACTTGTTGTGACTGAACACCCACGTCCCAGGCTCGATTCCAAACCCGGCCCATCACTTGTTTTTGTAAATAAAGTTTTACTGGTACACTGCCACATCCATGTGTTTACATATCCTCTATAACACCATTCACTACAAACACAGTCGAGTCGTCACAGCAAAGCCAAAAATATTCACACTCTGGCCCTTTACAGAAAAAGTCAGCTGATCCCAGTCTGGAAGAAGATAGCCAGGGCCCGTTTCCACTGCCTCTGTCCAAAGTCCAGCCAGCAGATTCTGGTACCAGGAGTGGGGTTGCAGTGCTGGGCCGGCAAAACACACACTAGGCACAGGGCCACGGACACAGCGCGTCCAGCACAGCCGGCCTGGGGGTTTGGTTCTAGCAGCACCGGCTCGGTGACGTGCTGCCCTCACCCTGGTGCTCAAGCTAGAGATCTAAGCCATCCTCTTCCCTTCCCTCCTGCCCCAGGTGGCCTCAGAACAAGTCAGCGTCTACATCAGCTCTCCATCCCCACAGCCACAGCTCTGGGTCCCTGCGGTAGCTTCCTCCCAGGTGCCACCCCACTGCCTTGCATCTAACGGAGCTTTCAGAAACAAAACCAGGATGTCCTCCCTCTGTTTAACACGTCTCATGGCTCCCCATCAACACCCACAGAAGCATTGGCCAAGAAATCAAACGACGCATTGCACTGGGCAACTCTGCTGCAAAAGACCTCTTGAAAGTGTTGAAAAGCAAAGATGTCACCTCGAAGACTAAGATGCGCCTGACCCAAGCCATGGTGTTTTCAATCGCCTCATATGCATCTGAAAGCTGGATGATGAATAACGAAGACCGAGGAAAAACTGACACCTTCAAATTGTGGTGTTGGCAAAAAATACTGAATATACCATGGACTGCCAAAAGAATGAACAAATCTGTTTTGGAAGAAGTACAGCCAGAATGCTCCTTAGAAGCAAGGATGGCGAGACTATGTCTTACATACTTTGGACATGTTGTCAGGAGGGATCAGTCCCTGGAGAAGGACATCATGCTTGGTAAAGTAGGGAGTCAGCGAAAAAGAGGAAGACCCTCAATGAGATGGATTGACACGGTGGCTGCAACAATGGGCTCAGGCATAACTACGATTGTGAGGACGGCACAGGACCAGGCAGTGTTTCGTTCTGTTGTACACGGGGTCACTGTGAGTCACAACCCACTCAATGATACCTAACAACATGGCTCCCCATTGCCCATAGGTTAAAAAACAAACTCCACTGAGCCCTCGTCTCCCTCCATCTCCTGCCTCGCAGCCCAGTGTACATGTGAGCTGGCCCCGCCCTCTACTGGAGCTCTGCCTCAGGGGTCTCCGCACCCCTTGCCTCTTGTCCTTCTGGTCCCAGCACCCATGCCCCCTTCAGGCCTTGGGCCCCCCTCTCTGTCTCCAGCATCACCAGGCACAGAGCTGGGCCCCACACGACCACCGTGAACATTTTTCATTTCACCCATAAATAACTGAGTCGGCGTCCCCAACAGAAGAACTTTCCTCGATGAAGGACACGTTTGCCACCTGCACTGCCCAGTGAAGTGTCCACCAGCCACACGTGGCCTTTGATTACTTCCAGTGTGGCTGGTGCAACCGGGAAAGAGACTTTCCCAGTTCATGTAATTGTAACTAATTTTAGTAATTAAATTCAGACAGCCCCTTGTGGCCAGTGGCTACTATACTGCACAGCGGTACTCCAAAGGATAAAGATGAAAGTAACAAACCCCCACCCCCACCGTCTGTGAGTCTGTCGTACTGTGGGGACTTGCCTGTTGCTGTGATGGTGGAAGCTATGCCACCATTATTTCAAATACCAGCAGGGTCACCCACAGTGGGCAAGTTTCAGCAGACCTTCCAGACTAAGACAGACTAGGAAGAAAGGCCTGGTGATCGATTTCCAAAAATCTGTCAATGGAAACCCTGTGGTGCAGAACAGACTACTGTTTAACTCCCTTGCTCTGGACACGTCATCAGGAGGGATCAACGGGTGAAGGAAAACATGTTTGGTGAAGCAGAGGGCCAGAAAGGGCGAGGCAGACCCTTGGTGAGATGGATCGGCATATCAGCCACAACAATGGACGGGCTGGTCACTGTGAGGACAGTGCGGGAGTCGGGAGTGAAATGGGGGTACCCAGTGCATTCGGCTGGTATGCCCCCAAGGTCCTCGGCACCTCTCAGCTCTCCCTCTACTTCCTTTTTTCCCCTTATAATGAAGAAACGCCTGGCGCCCGACTTCCAGAAACCAGCCAGTGAAAACCCCATGGATTCCAATGGTCCCATCCGCAACTGCTGGTGGGGATGGCGCAGGGCCGGGCAGTGTTTCGTTCCCTTGTGCACGGGGTCACCGTGAGCTGGGGCCAACGTGACAGCAGCTGACAGTAACAACGGCTTTCTGTGTGTCTGTCTAGGATTTTAAAGGACTGCCTGCAGGGTGGCTCCGGCTAACGCGCCCCAGCTTTCTGAGAAGAACGAGAAATAGGGAAGAAAGCACGGTGATGACACAGGGAAGCGCCAACCACACACCACAGACCTCGAGGAATCCTTGCCAGAAGCGGCAGGCTCCACACAGCCGAACGGAGGCACCAGAGCAGCCCACAGCCCCTTCCTCGTTGGGGGGTAGTGCTGGGGAGTCCCAGAAAACCCCTTCTACATCTGCCCCCAAAATCTGGAGAGGCCTGGAAAGCAGGGTCCCCTTGGGCTTCCCCTGAGCGAGGCAATTAATCTGAGGATGAAGGCAAAGGAAAGTGAGGTAAGGCCACCCCACCCTTTCTAACAGTGGGGAGCCCCCATGGTCCCCAGTATGGCAGGACAGTCCCTCAACCAGAGAAGTCGCGTGGACAAAGGGGGCAGCCTCGTCCACCAGAAACCTGGGGCTTCTCTCCAACCCACCTTCTCCTGAACCCTTGGACAACTCCCAGGGGGCTTCCCTGCAGGTGGGTCTGTGGAGTGAAGGTCCAACAAACACATACATGAAAATTCAGAGAAACAGGGTCCCCCAGCCGCGGAGGCTGCCCCAACCCCCTCCATCCCATGAATTTCAGATAAATGACCAAAGTAGCAGCAGAAAGACCTCCTCCTCCAGCTTCAGTCTCCAGGGCGGATCCATGCAGTACCCGAGTTTGGGGACAAAAGAACCTGCCCCCCACAGGCCAGCCTCCCTCTAAATGAGAGTCAAGAAGCCAACCTAAGCCCTGCAAAAAACACAGGTAACAGGAAAAGAAGTCCCCAGGTTTGGGAGATGATTTATTCCAGGAAACAGAAGACCATGAGAGGCAGTAAAAGCAGAACTGACGATACAGAAAACATGACCAACAGACAGGGCACAGAGAAGGAAGGGACTCTGAGGGATGACAGGCATGAAGAATAAAGACGGTTTAAAATCAGAGCACTGGTATTCCCAAAGGGAGCGGAGAAAACATACCAGTAACCGTAGTCAAAGTCAGAACCACAAGGGCAGGAGCACCCACCCCCCACAAAAGATAAATAAACAATGAAAAAGCAAATAAGACTGAGATAAATGTATGCGCGTTTACTGAATTTCACGGTGGACCGTAACCTTTTACACCAGAGAAGAATGAAGAAATATTACCGGAGTTTGAGACTGAGTAGACAAAAGGTATGGAGGAATTTTATTCCCAGCTAAGACGTCCCTCAGATGTAAAGGAAACAAGATCTTTGCAGGAATGGCACAGTGGTTAAGAGCTTGGCTGCTAAGCAAAGGTTGGCAGTTCAATTCCACCAGCTGCTCCTTGGAAACCCTACAGGGCAGTTCTACTCTGTCCTGTAGGGTGGCTGTGAGTCGGAACCGGCTTGACAGCAACGGGTATAGGACAAAAACATCCATCAGCCATGTCCCCTTGCTGAAGAAACACTCTCTGAAGGAACGCTCTACTAACTAGGGGTGGGGAGCAAAACGTATAAATGGGCAAATCAAGACCATGTGATGAGCGTGGCTGACAGTGACCACGATTAACCATCACACCAATGACGGTAACAACATTCACACTGTCCTGGCCGCTATGTGTGTTTTAGCTCATTGAATATTTGCGCTAACTACTATGATTCCCATTTTCCAGATGGGAAGTCTGAGATGTTAGAAAAAAAAAGTCATTTGCTCAAGATCCCACAGTAAGTGGCAGAGTCGAGATAACAGCCATACGTATGTCCCTAAGCAAACTGCAAATTCCAGGCAATTCTTGAGCGAAGAGAAACAATGTTTTCAAGAAAGTCACAGTATTTATGCCAAAAGCCAAGGGCCGACTCCCACTCCAGGCTCCTTCCTCAACCTTCCCACAGGAGATTCAGCTTCACTTCTGGAGTTGAAAAAGCAAGAAATGGAGGTTTAAGCATGTTATTTAAGAATATTGAATATACCATGGACTGCCAAAAAAATGAACAAATCTGTCTTGGAAGAAGTACAGCCAGAATGCTCCTTAGAAGTGAGGATGGCGAGACTTCATCTCACGTACTTTGGACGTGTCATCAGGCGGGAGCAGTCCCTGGAGAAGGACGTCATGCTTGGTAAAGCAGAGGGTCCGTGAAACAGAGGAAGACCCTCAATGAGATGGATTGACACAGGGGCTGCAACAATGGGCTCAAGCATAACAACAATTGTGAGGATGACGCAGGACGGGGTGGTGTTTTGTTCTGTTGTACACGGGGTCGCCATGAACGGGAACCAACTCGACACCTCACAACAACGTTCAAAACTACAGGAAGAAATCACTGGTAGGGCTGCAAACTGGAGTTGGTGGGTGGCACAAACAGTGAAAGCGCTCAGCCACGGGTAACGCTGTGGAGCGCAGTCCTGGTCTGACACACGTGGCGTCACTGGGAGTCAGACTGGACTTGACGACAACTCATGTTAGTGCCAGAACTGCCAACCGGCACGGGCCTCCCAAACCCAGGCTGAGAAAACACACACCACAGGGGAAGCTGTGAGGAGGAAGCAGAGTCAGGACGACTTAACCTAACGTCACGGATGAAAAGGCTGAAAGCGTACCTACAAAGTAGGCACGCATTTTGTTAAGAACATGGCATCTGCAAAAGACGTTCCAGAACCGACAACTCTAGAAGGCTAGATATAACCGGATGCACAAAGATATGCCAAAGTAACGCAAACAACAACAAAAGATCATATTATTAACGTGATATTTCTAGCTCAAGGCACGTGCTTTCACTAGCATAAAGGCGGCCGTTTTGCATTGATGACAAGCTGATCCACAGCGAAGACCCCACTGTCTTGAGCTTTTACAAAACCAGTTGCCGTGGAGCTGAGTCTGACCCACCGTGACCCCGTGTGTGACACAGTAGAGCTGTGCTACACAGGGTTCTCAGTGGCTGATCTTTCGGAAGTGATCACCAGGCTTTTCTTCGGAGGAACTTTGGGTGGGCCTGAACAAGCAGCCAAGCGTGTCACTATCTGTGCTGCCTGAGGACTCCCTTGAGCTCTTACATGCCCCATCACCCATTACCCAAACACATAAACAGACATCACGGGACACACTCGGAGAAAGCGCCAGATGCGATGGCGGGGAAGCCCCAGCTGCTCTCTTAGAGCTCCGTGTTAAACAGATTAAAAATTGCAATACGGTGGAACCTGAAATCTAATCAGCTCACAGATCGTCATCAAACTGTTCCTGAAGTACTCATGGAAAATGACAAAAGCGGTTCATGTTTTAAAAACCAGGTGCTGTCAAGTTGACTCCGCTTCATGGCGATCCCCGTGTCAGAGTAGAACTGTGCTCCACGGGGTTTTCAGTGGCCAATTTTCCAGAAGCAGACTGCCAGGCCTTTCTTGCATGGCACCTCTGGGAGAACCCAAAGCCCCAACTTTTCCATTAGCAGCCGAGTGCGTTCATCGTGTGACCCAACCAGGGACTCTGTCTGTATTTTAACAAGAGTAAAAAAGCTCTGTATCTTCCAATCAGTAACAATAGTCCAAGCCATGTCTGATTTTTCACACTAGTAACCCAGAAATCAACCGATTGAGAAACACATTCCACCCCCAACTTGGAAATCGATAACTGCTGAAATAACGCAAGCCAGAGGGAAAACTTTCTTAAAAGTATTAGTATTTCTAAAATAATGAAAACCTGGCATCATCAAATGGGATACGGCCAAAGCGGTCTTTAGAGGAAAATGTATAATCCTCAGTCCTCTGATGACTGAACAAGAGAGAACAGAAATAAACAGACAATGTCTTCAATTCAACAGCCAACAAAACAACTTTAAAAATGGAGGCGTTAAGGTAAAAGTAGAAAAGCGAAAAAGGAGTCAATTGATTACGTATCGACGCCCACGTGAAGCAGACTCCGTGGACAACAGATCAATAAAATAGATAAAGCACCAGACAGAGGAATTGAGGACAGAGGAACAAAAAGAAAACAATAGACTGAGGACTGAGAAACAGCCTCTATCTCCTGGCGAAACAAACAGAAGGATAGGTGAGCTTGTCGTTTATTAAAGAATGCACTGTTAGTAAGAAGCATCCAGGGTCTTAAAAGCTTATCAGTGGCCATCTAAGATACAACATTGGTCTCTACTCATCTGGAACAAAAGAGAAAGAAAAACTCAAGGATTAAGAGAAAGAACCGGAATACAGGACTAACTGTCTCCATGAACCACGGCCCCCTCCCTCTACCTTGCGACCGGAAGAACTAGATGGTGCCCGGCTACCACTACGGAACGAACTTCAAATTCTTCAGTCCAGGCTGGAGAAGTCCCCAAGACTATGGCCCTGAGTTGCTCTTTAAACCCTGAATTGAAACTTCCCTTGACGTCACCTCTAAACAGTTTAGCCCAAAGAGTAAAAATTATCATCCTTAAGTATTGCATTCTTTTAGAAAATTATAAGACCAAACGGACAACACCTACTTTAAAATGTAGAAAAGGTTGGGGAGGGAGCAGGAAGTTTAAGTCAATGGGAGTGAAACAACCAGAACAGAAATAATAATAACACAACTTGAAGAACACAATCCATGTCACCCATCATTACGTCTAGAAACTGAAATAGAAACAGGTTTTGCCATGCATGTTTTCACTAAAAATAAAATATTATAATTAAAAAAAAAAAAAGTTTGGTGAGTAGCGTCTGAGGTCTTAAAAGGTCACGAGCAGCCATCTAAGATACAACCATTGGTCTCCTCCCGTCTGGAGCAAAGGCGAGTGAAGGAAACCAAAGACTTAAGGAAGAAATCAGTCAACAGCACCACAGCCTCCTCTAGCCTGAGACCAGAGGAACTAGATGGTGCCCGGCTGCCACCGCCAACTGTTCTGACCAGGGACACAACAGAAGGTCTCAGTCAGAATGGGAGAAAAATGTAGAACAAAAATAAAATTCATAAAAAAGACCAGACTTACTGGACTGATGAGAGACTGGAGGAATCCCCGAGACAATCACCCTAAGACACCCTTTGAACTGGGAACTGAAGCCGCTCCTGGGGGTCACCTTTCAGCCAAATAATAGATGGGCTTATAAAACAAACAGTAACACCCATGAGGAATGTGCTTCTTTAAACAATCAACTACACGAGACCAAATGGTCAACATTTACCCCAAAGCAAAGACGAGAAGGCAAGGACGGGCAGGGAAACCGGACGGGTGGAAACGGGGAGAGTGCCAACACATTACAGGGACTGTAACCGATGTCACAGAACAATCCATGTATAACACTGCTGAATGGGAATCTAATTTTCTGTGTAAGCTTTCATCTAAAACACAATATTTAAAAAAAAAAAAAAAAAAAAGGATGCACCGTTAGCCAATTTAAAACAGGGATGACTTTTTTCTAAGAAAAGGCTAAAATGACAGGAGCGGACAAAACCTCAATGGATCAGTTGCAGGAGAACCGAGGATAATCGCAGGAAAGCATCAGATTCAAATGGGGCCACAGGTCAGTTTCCCATGCGCTGAGAGACCAGGTGTTTCCCGCTCACTGAAGACTGTTCCAGAAAGCAAGAGTTACCTGGCTGTGGTTCAGAAACTCAGCAGAGTGCCCAAAGATATCTCAGACCGATGCCACTCAGGAACACAGACAAATCACGATATGAAACATTGCATATGGTAGGATACACACTATTATCATCCCTGGGCAGTGCAGATGGTGAACACGCTTGCCTGCTCACAGAAAGGTTGGAGGCTCGAGTCCACCCAGAGGCACCTCGGAAGAAAGCCTAGTGATTCATCTCTAAAAAAGCTAATATTGGGTGGTTAATGGGGACGGTTAGCATCTTAGTTACCTGTTGTTGTTAGGTGCCATCAAGTTGGTTCCAACTCATAGTGACCCTGTGCACAACAGGACAAAACCCTGTCCACCATCTTCACCCTCGTTGTTATGCCTGAGCCCATTGTTGCAGCCCCTGTGTCAGTCCATCCCGTCGAGGGTCTTCCTCTTTTTCCCTGACCCTCTACTTTACCAAGCATGATGTCCTTGTCTAGGGACGGGTCCCTCCCAATAACAGGTCTAAAGTATGTGAGATGTAGTCTTGACATCCTCGCTTCTAAGGAACATTCTGGCTGTACTTCTTCCAAGACAGATTTGTTTGTTCTTCTGGCAGTCCGTGGTATATTCAATATTCTTCACAAAGACCACAATTCTAAGGTGTCAACTCTCTGTTCTCCTTATTCATTGTCCAGCCTTAGTTACCTAGTGATGCTATAACAGAAGAACCACAAGTAGGTAGCTTTAACAAACAGAAATTTATCTTCTAACAGTTGAGGAGGCTAGAAGTCCGAATTCAGGGCACTGGCTCTAGGGGAAGGTCCTTGTCTCTTTGAGCTTCTGCTCCTGGGTGATCTTCTTGTGGCTTGGCGTTTCTCTTTCCTCAACGCTACTCTCGTTTAATCTCTTTTATATTTCAAGATACACTCTACGCTAATCCTGCCTCATTCATATGACAAAGACAACTCAGTCCCAAATGGGATTATAACCACAGGCACAGATGTCAGAATTTACAACACATATTTTTGGGAGGACGTAATTCAATGCATAACAGTTAACTGAACTCCTCACATACCAGCTTCTCCATCGGTCAAGCAGGGATAATAATCACACCCGTTTCATCGATTTGTGAAGACTGAGAACTCATAATGAACGGCCTGGCACAGAACTCTCCAGAAACAGTGATGTAAGTCAACGCTGTCGTTACTGCTGCTGTTAAAACCCTGATCCCAGGTGGCCATGAAAAGAACCAAACTCTTGATGTACTCAAGAACTTGGATGAATCTCCCAGGAATTGTGCTGAGTGAAAAAAGCCAATCTCAAAAGGTTCCATACTGGATGCTTCCACTTTACGTAACCTTCTTGAAATAAGAATGTAAAGACAGAGGGCAGAGTCGGAGCTGCCAGGGCTTCATGACAGGGAATTTAACGATAAAGTGTAAATCATAAAGCACAAGGGAGAGCTTTGGGGTGGTGAACAGTCCTGCATCTTTTGATGGTAGTAACACAAATCTACACGTGGTAGAACAGCATAGAACTCTACACACACACACACACACACACACACACACACACACACACACACACACACAGGAACCCTCGTGGTGCAGACGGTTAAGCGCTCGGCTGTCCACTGAAAGGCTGGTGGTTCGAACCCATCCAGCAGCTCCTCGGGAGAAAGACCCGGCAACCTGCTCCCATAAAGACTGCAGCTAGAAAACTCTATGGGGCAGTTCTACTCTGTCACATGATTCTGTGAGTCAGAATCAACTCCACGGCACCCAACACCTACACATGCACACACAGGAGTGTGTGCAAAGCTGGCAAAACCCAAACAAACTCAGAGGATTGTTCTGGCATCAGCTTCCTGGTCGTGATGCTGTACAATCATTACACAAGACGCTATCATTGGGGGGAGCTGGGTGAGGGGTCCACAGGACCCCCATGGACATTGCTTTGCAACGTCCTGAAATTCCTAGTTATTTCAAAATAAAAAGTTAGCCAAAAATAAAAAGTTGACCAATCCTCCAAACCAGGGCTCAAGAGGGTAAAGGGAATTCATCACAAAAAGAACTCCTATGCTGTGAGCATTGTGCTCTTTTCAGAGCTGTGTATATGGGATCAAAATGACAACAGCAACTAGAAAGATTAGATGGGAAGCTTGGGGGCAGTGTGTTTATGCTAATGGAGGAGGATGAGAATGGTTGCACAACTCGAAGAATATAATCCACATCACTGCACTGCACATGTAGAAACTGCTGAATTGGTGTACGTTCTGCTCTGTTGTCCAGAATATTCTCCACAACAACAAAAATAAAATACGTAAGGAAAAAAAAAGAATGCATACGGCCAATCAGCTTTTGAAGAGATAACCACCTTCTCTTCATCACGTACATGCAAACTGAAGCAACGTAACACTGGTCACCTAATGAAGAAACGAGAAAAAGGACCCGGTGCCGGCCCAATTCAGGCAACCACCAGACCGTCCGCCGGAGGGGATCTGACGTTATTGCCTTTCTGGGGAGCTTTCTGGACACACAACGGCATTTTCAATGGGAAGACTCATCCACAGATGCAGCAAGTGGACTTCTAGAAACTCACCCTCAGGAAATCACTGCACATGTGTTCATTCCAAGGTCCCTTATAAAAACAGACCATGCAAAGGGCCTTTCCAAGTGTGTGACTTTCCCTCCGAGCACGGGTTCCATTTCCAGTTACACAAACCCAGAAAGCTGGGGAGAGATTAAAAATAGGAAAGAAACTTCCTCCGGCCGGTCACTGAGCACTTCCTGATGCCTTCTGAGGCCTCGGATCCTCTGCGTTTTGGCAGCGATGGACTGTCAAACAATTTTTCCCTTTGTAATGTTTTCTAATCCAGATAAGAGGCAGAACGTCTGCGTCTCGTTTGTCTTTAACGCCTCTCAACACCAATTTTTTTAATCTTTTTAACAGGCAGACACCAGGTAGAACCGCCACCAGTCACATCAGCCTCTAAATGGCACGTGGTTCCTATTTTTTTCCTTTTCGGGGACACTTTACATTCTGGTCCCGGCTGCTAGTTTTCTATTAAGTTTCCATTCAAAATACATTTAAAAGAAGCGAGCGGTTTTAAAGGAATACGAAGGCTGGGGTGGAGGCCCTGGGGAGTGCAAACGCTGACCATGCTCCGCAGCTCACAGAAAGGTTGAAGGTTTGAGTCCAACCTGAGGTGCCTTGGAACAAGGGCCTGGCAACCTACTTCCAAAAAATCAGCCACTGAAAACTCTATGGAGCCCAGTTCTCCTCTGACTCACATGGGGGCACCATACGTCAGAAGTGACTCAACAGCTACTAGGAGACTGTGATGGAATGGCTGAGTGCGAAAAGAAACAGACCCTCCGCTGGAGTCACAGGATTGTCCGGGAATCTCTGGGTGGCGCAAACGGTTAAGTGCTGACCACGACCTGAAAGGCTGGAGATCCTCAAAAGAAAGGCCTGGCAATCTGCGTCGGAAAAACCAGCCACTGAAAACCCTTCGGAGCTCAGGTCTACTTGGACGCACATGGGGGCACCACAAATTGGGGCTGACTCCATGGCAACTTGGGGGGGGGGGGGCGGGGGTCAAGGCAGAGGGCGTGGCCGGCAGAACGAAAGGGGTTCTGGGAGAGACCTGTCCGAAAGGTGAGACTATACCCATTTTACTGAAGAAACTTAGGTGCAGGAAGGGGATGGCCCTGGCCACACAGCCCTGGGTCTGCTCTGACTCCTGGGGGTCAGAAGATGAATCCTGGGCCCGTCCAACTCATGGGACATCATGGTCCGCCCCTCCTGGGGGTCCTCGCTCCAAGGAGGTGGCGGGGGCAGGGACAGGGGCTCCGAGCTGGGAGAACCTCTCCCACCCCATCCCTACCCCCACTCCCACCCTCCGCAGACGGATGGTCATGGGCTCCAGTGACGGCCAGGGGGCCTCTGCAGGGACGTGCCCCGCACTTCACAGCTTACAATGCGCTCTCAGTCCCTGGTCCGCCGAGCCAGGGAAGCCCATTTTTTGCAGATGAGGGAACTGAGGCTCCAACTGTAGTGGCACAAGAGTCTGTGCCCATAGGGAGGGTGTAGCAGCGAGGAGGAAGGGGGCCCCAGGCCCTGGGTCTCCACTGACCCCGCGGCTCCCCACCCAGGGGGCTCGGGCCCAGCTGTGAGTACCTGGACTGAAATGAGGGGACCACTACTGTGTGTCCAGGTAGGCTGGCTCCCAGGGCTAGAGCCAGCCCCATCCCATCCCCTTGAGAGCAAGAAATGCAACAAGCGAGCCTCACTGGGGTCCGTGGAGCTCTGAGCCCCAATGTGGGGGGTGGGGCTGGAGTACAGAGACCCTCCCATCAGAGGTGGTGTGGCTGCGGAAACCACAGGAAATCGACATTTACAGACAGGCCAGGCTTCAAGTCCAGGGAGGCAGGACCAGGCAGGGGGTGCTGGAGGAAACTTTCTGGGGAGCGAGGGGTCCACACGCCCATGGTTGCTCGGGGCTGCTGGCCCTCCCATAGCGTGTCTGCAGAGGAGGAGTGCGGGCAAGTGAATGGCGTGCAGTGAAGGCCCCTCCCCACGCAGAGCCATGGCAAAGGCGGGAGGAGGGTGGACATCTGCAGACTCCACCTCCAGGAAGGCCCCAGTGTCCCATCCCCCGGGCAGGAGAGGGTCAGCATGGAGGGGCATGGCGGGTGCCCTCGAGGATTTCCATGCCTGGGGGAGACTTTAGCCATCCTGCAGCCACTTCCTCAAGGACAGGGAGGCCAGAGGCCGTGAGCATGAACCACCTCCTCTCTCCCCTGTGGGACCTCCCCGAATCCCGCCAGAGCCCAAAGCACACCCCAGAGGATCTTGAAGACAACGGCATAACAGAACCTCCCTTCCAGACCCTAGAAACACGAAAGGACCCAGTCCAAGAGCCTGCTTCCGAGACCCACACCACAGGCCCAGGGGACTCCCTGGGGACACTGCTGTTGCTGTTAGCTGCTGTCAAGTCAGCCCACCGACTCACAGCAGCCCCATGCACAATTAAACAAAATGCTGGGTCCCACACCTTCCCCACAACCAGCCAGGAACAGATCCTTGTGATTTATAGGGTTTTCACTGGCCGATTTTCGGAAGATCAACAGGCCTTTCTTCCTAGTCCATCTTTGTCTGGAAGCTCCACTGAAACCTGTTCAGCATCCTAGCAACATCCCCTAGCAACATACAAGCCCCCACTTGACAGACGAGTGTTGGGTGCCCATGAGGCTGTGAATCAAACCCCAGCCTCCCACAAGGAAGGCGAGAATTCTACCACCAATCTCCACTGCCTTGGGGACACTCTGGTTCCCCCAAAACCAGCTGGCAGGCAGAAGGATTCCCAATAAGCACAGCAGACCTCGTCCTGCTTCTGCCTACAGTCCTCCATGGCTCCCTGCTGACTTCGGGAGAGACAGACCTCTAGCCGCAGCCCACAGGGCCCTTCCCTCCCCTCGCCCCTTCGCCCACTATGCTCCAGCCACACAGGCCTCCTCCTTGTTCCCCCAACTCACCAGGCCTGGTCCTGCCTTGAAGCCTTTGTACGGGCTGCTCCCACCAGCAGGGGCAGTCCTCATGCTCACACGGCCCCCTCCCTCCCCGACCTCAGGTCTCCGCTTAAGTGACCCCTCCTCAAAGTCTCCCCTTAAGTGACCCCTCCTCAAGAGCTCCTTAACCAGCCAGCTCAGCAACAGTGCCCTCCCCATGGCTCAGGAGCCTGATCCCACCGCACTGTGAGCCTCTCCAAGCAGCACCAACCTCCCGTATATAACTTTGTGGTCCTCATACCTGCTATCTTCCCTCGTCCGTCCCGCCCGCTGCCACCGCGTCAGCACTCAGGGCTGGCTGGGGTGATTGCCTGGTCCTGGTTTACCTCGACAGTCTAGTATTAGCACCCCAAGTCCCACACCCAGGAAAACTCCTCGGCCCCAGAAGAACCAAGATGGCTCGTCATCCCAGGGTGGTTTCTATATACAGTAAACGCCTAATATGTACTCAAACTTGAACAGCTGAGGAAGTCAGGCCTGGTCCAGGGCTTACAGGATGGGTGGGATTTGGCGAGGGCGGGGGCCTGTGTCACGTCCCTGCTGGGCCTCAGTTTTCCCCTTTGGGATGGACTGGAGACCCAGGGGCCTCATAGCCTGGACGTCCCTGAGGCCAGATGGGCTTGAAGGCCCTACCTCATGCTGGCCTTCTTCATGGGTGACACAGCACCGCTCTGCCTCACGCCTGCACCCAGAGTCCTAAGACAGCCCCTAAGCCTGGGACACAGACTCTGCAGACTCCTGGCACAGGACAGGGCAAGGGCCCGTGCCATCTGCTGGGCTGGCCACCGGGCTCCCTCTGCAGTGCCAACGGCAGAGACTCTTGCCACAGTTGGAGGTGACACGGAGTAGCCGATCCTGGGGTCCTCTGAGGCTCACCACCCACCGTTTCCAAGTATGCACACCCAGACGTGGAGCCCCAAGCCCCTCCCCGGCCCTCCCAACACCTCCCTCCTTTGACACCCGGCCGCTAGCCCGGGGGACCCTTTGGTTCTGCTCCCCACCCACGTCCCGGACTCTGCCCATGCCCGACCCTTGACATGTTTGTCTGTTCTCTCGACGCGCAGGTCCTACCTGAGCCTGTGAACTGGGCGCCGGCCAGGGAGGCGGGCCGGCCCTTCCCGTTGGCCACGGGCAGAGGGAACATCTGTGGGGAAAGAGGGAGACAGTGAGTGTGGCCGTGCAGCAAAACCCCACAGTCCCAGCCGCCTCAGCACCCCTGGCGGCTCAGGGTGCAGATGGAGCTTGGGGACCTTCAGGGACCGAGGACACAGCTTTGTTCCAGTCTTAGTACCTCCTGTCTCATCGGGGACCCAAAGGGAGTGAAAGGACCCTGAGACAGCCGCTCCCCAAAATTGGGATGCACTCGTGGGTGCCAAGGGGGCCGGGACTCGGGGCATGATGCGGGGGAAAGGGGACTCATTACTTGGGGGCCGTTAAGTCTGTTAAGAGTGACGGAAAAATTTGGAGACGGATAGTGGGGATGGCTGCACAATGTGGCGAATGTAATTAAGATCACTGAGCTGGACACTTAGAAACGCTGAAGTGGCAATGTTGTTAAATGTATCCCTGTGACTGTTAGCTGCCATCGAGTCACCTGCAACTCACGGCAACCCCATGCAAAATGAAACCAAATGCTGCCCCGTCCTGCACCATCCTCATGATTGGTTGTCAATCAGACCACCATGACCCACAGAGTTTCAGCGTCCAACTATTGGAAGTCAATCACCAGGCCTTTCTCCCTAGTCTATCTTAGTCTGGAAGCTCTGCTGAAACATCACAGCAAAACCTGTTCGGCATTGCAGCAACAAGCAAGCCTCCCAAGGGACAGGTGGTGGCTGCGTATCGGGTGCACTGGTTGGGAATCAAACCCGGGTCTCCAGCATGGAAGGTGAGAATTCTACCACTAAACCCCCAGTGCCTCACATATGTATCTTTATCAAAAAAAAAAAAAAAAGAAGAGGAAGAGCAGGGCTGCCCCAACTGCCCAGGGCAAGAAAAAGCAAGACAATGATTCCACCGACTTAGCATTTGCTCAAATCTGCTAGTGTCGAGAAAGGCTCCCCCGGTGCCAGTAAGTCCTTAACGCCTCCTTCCAACTCACACACAAGGAAGCCACCCAGCAGGGCAAAAGTATCTACTGGAATTCTAACACTCTGCTACTGATACTGTTTGGCTTTTGTCTGTTTGTTTTTTGGGGGGAGCCTATTTATGGCAATTGATACAATTTATCCACTCTTGGGAGGAATACAAAGTTTTCTTTAAGTTTCTACTTAAAAGAAAGAGACAGCTTTTGCAAGGAGCAGGCAAGGGATGGATGCAAGTAAAGTCTGCTGAAGCTCATTCTAAAGATGTCCTGGTGTGCTCTGACTTTTCCTGACAAGCCCAGGACCCCACAGGGAGGGCTGCGGGGAGACGGGATGGGACAGCTCATGATGGGAAGGCTGGGAGGGTAACAGGCTGGGCTCTGGGCTTAGCGGAGGCTCAGTGGCCCACGCGGCACCTCAGAGGCGTGGGCATCGGCCTGACAAAAGGGGAAACTGAGGCTCAGAGAGGCAGTGGGTGGCAGCAGAGGGAGATGGGCCCAGGGGCAGAGTGAGAAGCTGGGGGGACTGGGGAAGGAGCTGCCCCCCAGAGCTTGCTTCAGTGTCTCTCCTAGGCGCTGGGCCTGACACCCTCCCTCCCTCCCTCTCGCCTGGCTCACCCACTGTGCTAAGTCCTTGAAGATTAAACAGCTTAGCAGCATCAACCGGAAAAATCCTACATCAACAAACCCTTTTGCCACAGAAAAAACAAAACGCGCCCCTGTCCTGCTCTGAGGGTCTGGCTTTTAAAGATTCGGTTTGAGGTCCCAGTGACAAACGTGGCTGGAACCTGGGCTTGCTGGGGAACGGCCGACAGCCCCTGAAACCTGTCCAGGCCTGACAGGAAGTGAAAGCGCGTGGCACACCGTCTCAGGCCCTGGCGCCCAATCCCCATGCTCCCATTCTACAGGAGGAGACACCAAGGCCGCCTTCCCGTCTGGGCCTGCAGCAGTAGGGGGAGAAAGGCTCACAGGAGGGGTGGAGGCAAGGCTGGGGCAGGTTATCATCAGGGTCTGCACCCACTCTACTGAGGGCCTGGCTGGGCTCATGTGTCAAAGGGAACTGGCTCAGCCCCACCGCACCCCCCCGGACCCCATTCTCCCAGAAGGGCCACTCTCCCACTGGGGAAACTGAGGCCTGGGGTGGCAGAGGAGCTGACCCGAGCCAAGACCAGAAGCAGATGGACTCCAGGGGCATTCTGGGGGTCAGCAACCAAGCCCGGTGGCAAGGGGGCTGGATTTCATTTTGATCTGTTTTGGCCTCCAGGCCCCTGGGGACTAAGCTGACGTGGCATTTGCCACAAGGGTACCAGGCCGTGTCCTGAGGGCTCCGCAGCCTTGTGATCAGCCCGGACCCGCCCCAGAAGCCTCAGTTTTACTAGTTGTAAAGAGGACCCAGGGCTCCTGTACGTGGCAGGGGCCTCTGTCCACATGCATGGCTCAAGGGCATTGGTGGCCAAGGTCCCACAGCCAACACCTCCCCATGGCCCCTTGTCTGAGAAGCCACAACCCTCAGGCCTGGGACTGTAACAGACAGGAGCCGGGAAGACCACAGAGAGCCTTCTTCCCTTCCAATCCAGGGTCCTGGCAGGCAGCCGGGTCTCAGCTCGTGCCTCCACCTTCTCATCGCCTTTCTATCTCCCGCCTATACAGAGCAACCTCGAGCCCGGGGCTGCCCGACCTGGAATCTAAGGAGCCTAGTTGCGGCTTTTCCCTTGTGTTTATACTGTTAGTTGCCTCTTCTCCTACTTTATACAAAGGCACCGGAAAAAAGGCTTCCCATTCAGATGCTTTTGTTGTTTCAGGTCCAACCCATGGGTTCTTTCAAAGAAGCAGAAAATCCAGTGTCCCAGGAACAGGTTGGGCAGCGTGGCTACAGACGGACGGAAAAGGGGTGTCAGCTGTTTAACGGGGGGCAGCTGCCTCTGCTTTCGGTGTCTTGGAGAGAAGGCTGGACCTCTCCCTTATGGTCACAGAGGGGTGAAAACTCACTCTGGACTAAACCGGGAACCTCAGCTTCCTCATCTGTGAAATTGGCGGCTGGTTCCCAGCTAAAGCAGGGAAATGCTCAGACCCTCTGGGCAGAAGAGGGAGGTGAATGAGTGGCTCAGGGCTCTTGGGCAGTGGGCAGAGGTGAAGGGTCCCGGTCCCACAAGGTTGAACCTGTGTTCCCCGCCCCCGCCCCCAGCTAGTCTGTTCCGGGCCAGCAGCCCGTGACCTGTCAGTTTAACAAAACAACTGCACTGCACCCTGGTTACTCAGCCGGGAAGGCAAAAATAAGACAAGGCTTAAAAATATCGGCGTGGCCCTTCCGGCACTGTGGCCCCTCCAACCAGAAGGCTGTTTTTCATTGCGGGGGGGGGCGGGGGGGGTGCGAGTGACTGGTGTTTCGGTTTGGGGACTTTTGTTTTTGACAGACCTCAGTGGCCTGAGCCTTATGCCCACCGGGGAGGGTTAAATTCAGACTGAAAGTACCCTCATCCACCCGCACTGTTTCATACCTAAACGGTGCTGGGGGTGGGGGGGGGCAGAATTCGGGGAATCTGCCGACACATCGGCAGGAAAGAGAAAAAAGAAACTCCTGAGCATTTCGAGAAAATGCTGACCACCCCATGGCCCTAAGACAAGCAACCCCACTGCACAGATGGGCAAACTGAGGCCTCTGGGCTTCCAGAGTTCTGGGAGGCCCACCAGCTCCTGGCACCATGGAGCACACTGGTTGCTGGGCCTCAGATTTCTCAGCTGTACAACCTCCAAGAGCCTGTACCTTCTCTGAACCACCACCCTGTCCAGCCCCAAAACAGGCCATCCTGGGAGTGGGTCACACCCCAACAATAACAAAGACAGTAACAGTAACAGCAACTATTATTTGTCGAGTATGTGATAAAGCCTATGACCCCGATCACGCCCATTTTACAGATGAGAAGGTCAAGGCCAAGCGGTGCCCTCAGAGCTGAGTACTCCAGGTTCAGCCTCCCCACAGAGAAGCTGGAAGCCATGGGAAACTCCTTCTCTGGACCTTGGTTTCCTCATCTGTAAAACGGGTGGACTGAGCCCAACCTGTGGCTGGGCAAACACCTCGTGACAGGTGCCTCTGCAGAAGAACCAGGTCCCCTGATTCTGCACACAGCACCACAGGGATACCAGCCTGCCTGCCGAGTGTACCGCATCAGCCAGCCCCATCTGGGGACCCTCTCACCCGAGCGAGCTTGAGAATCCATTATTGGGAGTAGTTTCAGCAGACACTCCTTCCTCTTAACAACCTTCCTGGAGACCCTGGGGGGAGGGGGCCCCCTTACCATGCTGAAGTCCAGGAGATCGCTGAGCTCCTTGTCTGTGCCCACGGGTGCCATCCTCGGCGGCTGGTTCATTCTCCAACAGCGGGTGAGGTGGCCAGGGCGGGCACCTGGGGCCTAGACAGAGCCCTGGGCGGGGGTGGGCAGCAGGGAGAGGCAGGGACAGGGAGACAGGAGAACACACAGACAGGAGAGAACAGGAGTCAGTGGCTGGACGAGTGGGGGTGAGGGGGAGCTGTTTAAATAAGAGCCCCCTTAAGCTGCCCTGAGAACCTGAGGTCTGCAATGGCCCTGGGGGTGGGGGGGAGTCTCCCTCCCCAAACTGAGTCCCTGACTCTGGGGGTGGGGGCAAGGAAGCCAGAATGGGGATGCCCCGCAGCCCCCTCCCCAGAGCCAGCAGGGAGTCTGAACAATTGTGGGGGAGAGTTTGAATATAAATTCCCTAAACTCCCTCAGCGACCACCAGGGAATCACATTGCAAAATTTATACTGGGGGCAGGGCAGAGCGGTCCCCGCGCCTGTCGCGCGGTGGCCGGAACCCGCCCCTCTCCGTCGCCACATCTCCGTTTCCAACCACCCCCAGGCCTCCCCACGCCCCTCCCCCAGGGCAGGGGGAGGCTCGGCCCAGGCCCCGCCCCCGGGGAAATTTGGTGACACCCCCCACCCCCACCCCCGCCCCAGCAGCTGTCACAGCACGCTGGAGGCCCAGTCACCCCCAAATCCAAACTGAAAAAAGTCCAAAGACAGAAAAAAGCGAAGCCCCCTTCTCACTTCACAACTTAACAGGCGGTGGCAGGGGAGAGCCCCCGAACGGGATTTAAAGTGGCCAACCCGCGAAGCTTTCCTCTGCCGTTCACCACCCCACCCCCACTCCCTCCCCCAAAAAACCGAACTCAGTAAAGAAAAAAACAACCCGAGGTTATTTTCTTGCCACGATGTATCCGGCAATTATTTTTAAGCAACTTTGAAAACATCCTTGTCTCCCGTCCCTGAAGATCAGGGTCCCCAGACCAGGCTCCCCCGCCCCCCTCCCGCCCCATCATCCCGGGGGCTGCTCTCTAGAACAGGGGCTGGGGGATCCACCTGCCGGCCCCCTTCCACCTCCAGAAAACGGGGGCCGAGAAAGGCCTCCGGCCCAAGGAAAAGAGAACCCCTCCGGCTCCTACGTTTACCACTCGAGGGTTCCCCAGGTGGGGTCGGGGGCGGCCAAGGCGAAACCACAGTGGGGGTGCTCTGAAGTCAGGGAAGACCCAACTTCAGAAGTAAAGAAACCCCCGTGTTTGCCAACTGGGAATGAGGTGTAAAACGGACGCCCCACAGCACTCCCCCCACCCCCCTCCGCCAAGTTTTTTCTTCTTTCTAGGGTGTTTGAGATTGACTTTTTGGAGAAGTATGAAACCGGACTTTTGGGGGGGGACAGTGAAAACCGATTTTAGAGGCCTCGGACAGACTTGTAAAGGATGGTGAAACAAGCTTTTAGATGGGCGCCGAAAGACTTCTGGGGTGTCAGAAGCACTTTGGGGGACTTGAAACGGACTTGGGAGGTATTTGGAACCAGCTCGGGCGTTCTTGAAACCGACTTTCTACCAAGGGGGGGGCGGCGAAACATTTCTCTTTCAGAGGGGAGGGGTGCGAGGAGGCCCAGGAAACAGCTCTCCCCCCCGCCCCCCGCCCCCCGGAGCCGGTGCAGGCGGCGCGGCCCGGTGGCCCTTTGAAGCTCGGGGCGCCCGACCCGCCGGCCGGCCGCTGCCGCCGCGCCCCGCATTAACGCGGAGCAGATGTTCCCTCCGGCACCCACCCCCCACCCCCCCCGGCCCTCCAACCTGAGCCCGCGGTGCGCGCCGCGGCACGATCCCCGCGCAGACAAAAGGACTCGCCTCCTCCCGCTCCCCCTCCAACTCTGCACCGGCCGGGCCTCTCGGGGGAGGGGGCGCCCGAGGCCCGGGCGAGCGCCGGGGGTCCGCGCGAAGTTGGGCAGGGCCCCCCCGGCGCCGCAAAGTTTGGCGAAGTGGCCGCCCGCGCGCAGGGGCGCCCGGCCCGCCCGGCCTCCGCGCCGCCGGCCCCCCCACGAGCGCGTAAAGTTGGAGAACAATGACCCGGGCCGCCGCCCGCGCCCTCGGCCGCCCGCCCCGCGCCCCACGGCGGCCCCGCGGGCGGGCCAGGGGCAGCTCGGGGCGCACGGCGCGGGGCCCGAGCGCGCCCCGACCGCCCCCCCCGGCCCGGCCGGTTACCTGCGCGGCGAGGCGGGGCGCGGGGCGGGCGGGGCGCGGCGGCATGGGGGGGCCCCCCCCCGGACAAAGGGGCGCGCGGCGGCCCGGGGCTCGCGCGTGGGTGGAGGTCCGGGTCCCTCCCTCCCCGCGCGGGGCCCAGGGGCGGCCGGCCGGCGGCGTGCGGAGCGGCGTGCGCGGTGCCCACGGTGCCCGCCGCCGCGTCGGGTCCGGTCGGTCGGGCCCGCTACGCCCGCGGCCGCCGCCGCTGCCTCATCTTCCTGCGGCGGGAGACATGTTCCGCCCCCCGCCCGCGCTGCCGCCAGCCCCGCCCCCGGCGGCCCCACCCACCCCGGGCCCCGCCCCCGCGCCCCGCCCGGCCGCCGCAGCGAATCCCTCCGCGCGGGCCCCGGCAGGCTTGGACCCCGAAGCCCGTCGCTCGCCCTCCCGAGCGCCCGTTCGAGCACCCCGCAGCCCCTTCTCAGTAGCAAGGACGCCCAGGGGCGCCCTCGGAGGTCTAGTGGCCAGTGACATGGGGAGGGGTCAGGGCCTATGTTTCTGCGCGGAGGCGCACAGTGATTGAACTCAACACGCGTGACGAAAGCGGGGAAAGACCGTGAGATGCAAGGAAAAGGCCGAGCAGCGGCTGCCAATGGGAGGGCGCGGCGGTCTGATGGGCGGGGCGAACCGCCATTTGCGATGAGGCCGCGCCCCCGCCCCGCCCCGGCCGGGCCGCTCGGCGGCGAAAGGGGCGGGACTCTCCCTGCGAGAGGCCGCGAGAAGCGGTGGGAGGGGATGGGCTTTGGGGTTTTATTCTCAGGTTTGCGTATCCGCCCGAGCGTACTATTCGCCTTCGGGCGTATCTGAGTTCCTAGGGCTAGCCCCGAGTACTGAGTGTTGCGAGCGTGCATCCCAGGCCTGGTGAGGGTGAATCAAACCCATCTTAAGGGCGAGGAAAACCGACTCTCGCCCTGCTTCGGGCTCACAGAGCCCCACGTGAACCCAGGCTGTACCTCTGACTTCCTAGTTGTCTTTGCGTGCTGGAGTCTCAGTTTCCGCATCTGTAAAATGGAATTTGGGCCTGAGGTCGCTCAGCCAGATTTGAACAGGACGGGCCGGGCTTGAGCAGAAGTGGCCGGCGGGCCTTCTGCGTCTCAGTTGTGTGTCAGAAGTTCCCCCTACAGCAAGGGGCTCTTCAGCTCTTGAGGACCACAGACCCTACAGAAAAGTAATAATAATAGCGAATGAGAAAAACAAAACCTTCCACGGCTCCCCATGACTCCAGAGGAAAATCCACATTCCTTTCCAGGCCGGGAAGAGGCCTCACCCATTCCACTTCAGCCACACCAGCCTCCTCGATGTTCCAGAACCTTCCAGACCTTTGCTCTTGCTCTTCCCACCCCTCCATGTGGAGCCCCCGAATCACAGTTCAATGCCACATCCCGCCAAGGGCCCACTCCCAGGAAGAAAGAAAAGTGGGGTATCCCTAGAGGGGCAGTGGAGAAGAACCCAGGACAGGCTGGGTCAGAGGGGGGTTCCTTATAAAAGCCACCAGCCCCTCCTTCTGTGCCTGAGCTGGGCTGCCACTCACTTGGACCCCTTCTGGCTCGGAGAGTCTCCAGGTCTGGGACCTTGGGCAAATTCCTGCCACCTCTGGGCCTCAGTTTGTCCATCAGGAAAATGGAAGGGCCGGTGATGGGCACAGAAAGGCGCATATGGCTCACACCTGCGTCACTAGGCCTATCCCCAGTGGGGGACCTGGGTCTCTGGAGTGAGCAGCCCCAATACCACCCAGGGCTCCCCTGCCCCCAGCCCCCAGCCCTTTTCTGTTTCCCCACCCTGACCCCTCGGCTCTTGGGGTGTCTATGGCCCACCGTGGCTCCCGACAGCCTGTGGTTTCTCGGAGGCCGGGCTGGGGCTGAGGCCTCCTGGGGTCCCCAACCTCACCCTGTGTGGGCCAAGCCCCAGGGAGCCCCGACACCCCGTGTTCCCAGAATGGCCCCCAGCACACCCACTGATGAGGAGAAACCATCCATTCCTGGGCCATGCAACGATTGAGCACTGACGGTGTGCCGGGCTGTGTGCTGGGCATTGGGACGCGGTGGTGACAGAGTAGGTCCAGAAGATAATGGGCCATCAGTGCCCCCTTTTAGTTCCAAATGTTGTTCTCTCCAGCCATACGCTTGGCTGTCATATGCTTGCACCCAAGTAATTAGGCCCATTGTACAGATGAGGAGACTGAGGGTCAGAGAGGCCCACCCTGGGGCTTACACCTGCCTCAGGGCTCTACCAGCACCCACAAGCCACCATTGTCTTCCCTAGGGAGGCCCTGCTTGGGGCTGAGTCACTGGGCGGTGCACCCTGTGGGGGGGCCCCTCTTGGCCGCCACCTCTGCCCAGCCCTGCGGCCTGGGTGTGCCCTCCAGGGCCCTGGCACAGGGACAGGACGCCAGTGGCTGGTGCCAGGGGCCCCTCGAGGGCGGCCCACAGCCCGCCCGCCCCCACCCGCCTGAATGCGGCCTTTGTTCTCCTCTGGGTGCCCGCTGGGGCCTGTAGCCAGAGCTGAGACCTGCCTCCCTGGGCTGCTTCTTCCTTGCATTCAAGCAATACCTACTGTGCAAGGGCCCAGGCCACAGATCCAATGGAGAGGGACAGAACCCATTAACCACCAGTAAAGGCTGAAGATAAGGAGCCCTGGTGCAGGGATGGCTGAGCACTTGGTTGCTAACGGAAAGAAAGGTTGGCAGTTCTAACCCACCAGTGGTTTAGCAGGAGAAAGACCTGGCGATCTGCTCCTATAAATATTACAACCTAGGAAATCCTATGGGACAGCTCTACTCGGGGCCACTATGAATTTAAATTGACTCCATGGCACCCAACAACAGCAAACCACAAAGGCCAAAGACGGGATAGTGGTGGACGCTTCCGAAAAACACACACAGTAGGTGTGCGGCCCAGGCAGTGCGTGGAGGAAGTGGAACTGGACTTTGGGTCCACTCTCCTGACATTCATTTATAATTGCTTCCACAGTGGGTACCTTTGACTTGTCCTGGATGTGAACACGCCCCCCATCCCCACTTCTCCCTCCTCTTCAAGGGCACCCACAGGGAGGGGGAATTTGCTCAAGCAAGGACCCTTGCATGGATGTCAGGGTCCCAATATTTCCAGTGTAAGGAGGCCACCAGATTGAGGCCGCAGGGGCACACTGCCTCTGGAAGGGGCTTCACTGTCAATTCAGACCCTCCATGGGAGGCCTGGGCCTGCCATGTCCATGCTCACCATGACCACCCCCCACGGCTGCTTGGCCTTTGCTCACCTGGGGTCAGGACTCAGCCTAGAGTCAGGGCTTGGCCTTAATGGAGACCCAGCCCAGTGCCAGGGCTCAGCCCTGGGTCGGGGTTCAGCCAGGGTCGGGGCTCAGCTTGAGGGTCGGGGCTCAGTCTAGGGTCAGAGCTCAGTCTGGGGTCAGGGGTCAGCCAGGGTTGGGACGCATCTGGGACCAGGCTCAGTCTGGGATTGGGGTTCAGTCAGGGTTGGGACTCAGCTGGGATCGGGGCTCAGCCAGGATGGGGGCTCAGTCTGGGGTTGGGGCTCAATCTAGGGTTGGAACTCAGTGTGGGGCAGGGCTCATTCTGGGGTTGGGGCTCATTCTGGGATCAAGGTAAAGCTGGGGTCCAGGGCTCAGTCAGGGTAGAGGCTCAATCTGGGGTTGGGGCTCAGCCAGGGTTAAGGGCTCAGAGTGGAATCTGCTGGGGTCAAGAGCTCAGACTGGAGTTGGGGCTCAGCTGGGAGTGGGGTTTACTCTGGGGTCAGGGCTCAATCTGGGGTCAAGGCTCTATCCTGGAGCAAGGCTCAGTCCAAGATCAGGGGCTCAGCGTGGGTTGGGGCTCAGTCCAAGGTCAGGGCGCAGCCCAGAGTCCAGGGCTCAGTCCGAGGTCGGGGCTCAGCCCAGAGTCCAGGGCTCAGTTTGAGGTCGGGGCTCAGTCCGAGGTCGGGGCTCAGCCCAGAGTCCAGGGCTCAGTCCGAGGTCGGGGCTCAGCCCAGAGTCCAGGGCTCAGTTTGAGGTCGGGGCTCAGTCCGAGGTCGGGGCTCAGCCCAGAGTCCAGGGCTCAGTTTGAGGTTGGGGCTCTGTCCAGGGTCAGGGCTCACTCACTCAGTCCCTCACTCAGTGTCCCTGGCTTCTGGGAAGGAGGTGGGTTTCTCAGCCAGCTGTTGGACCTGGGGCCAGGAATCTCCCCGGGTGGGATGGGGTGATGGGACTCATTATCCTCCCCTAAGGAGCCACTGGCCTCACTGGCATAAAATGGACAATGAAGCAGGGTGCTGCACACGGCAGTCCTTCTGATGACTCACCTGGACCTCAGCAGGGAGAGCAGGATAAGGCCAGGAGAGAGTGCAGTGGTGGCTGACCTGGGCCCTCCACTGGGCTGGTTCTGGGAGCCAGTGGGCCAGGGGAGCTGAGCAGGGGTGGAGGGGGGACCCAGCCTCTCCTCTCCCACAGGGACCGGAAGGAGGGGTGGAGTCAAGTGGGCAAAGAGTAGAGCACTCTGGAACTGCATGGCAAAGGCCTGGAGGTGGGAGGTGCTGGTATAGCTAAGGAACTGGGTACTAGGGACCCATGGCCGGTATTTGAGCAATGGAGGGACATGGTCTTGTTGGTGCTGGTGCTGTGCAAAGATCTTATGGCTACAGTGTGGAGGAGGGCTCCTGGGGGAGGAGGCAAGGACCAGACAGGAGTGGCTGTGGGGACGGTGAGGCTAGGTTGGATTTGCGATAGATTTGAGGGTGGTTGGAGGATCACTCTCCCATGGGGTAGGTGTGAGGAGACAGCAGCGTCTCTCTGCTAGGTGTGAGGGTAGAATAGAAGGGGGGATAGCCTGGGGCAAGCAAGGGGAGTAAATGGGGGGCAGGAAGTCCATACCTCGTGGCAGGACTAGGGCCCAGGGGACAGAGCCTGGGCAACTGGGCAGGGCTTTGTGGGGGGGGGGGGGCAGCAAACGAATGAGTGAATGAACGAGACCCCAACTGGGGCTGAGCCCTGATCCCGGATTGAGGCCCCAACTTGAAGCTGAGCCCTGACCCCAGGCTGAGCCCCACCTCCAGGCTGAGCCCCTAACATTGAATTGAACCCTGACTTCAGACTCAACCCTGATCCTAGACTGAACCCCAAGCCCAGCTGAGGCCCCAACCCCAGAATGAGCCCCCAACCCGAGAATGAACCCTGACTCTGGGTTGAGCTCCAGCCCTGGTCTGAACCCCAACCTGGGGCCGAGCCCAACCCCACAAGCCCTCCTCCATCCGCACATACCCACTCATACCCAGGCCCCTCCCTCCCTCCCCCCCACCCCGAAGACAGCCTTCCCCCTCTGGCCTGGTGCCCACAGCTCCTGACTCAGGGGCCCTGAGGCCTGTCTCGCCACATTCCGGGGAGGCCTGTGCAAACATGGGGTGCCTCCTCACCAGCCCCCGCGGGGCTTTGTCCAGCCCAGTTACCCTGGGTGGAAAGGGGATCAGGGAGCCTCAGATTCTGCTGCCCACAGCCTGTCCACGGGACTCCCTGCTGACTTCCGCCCGGGAGGGTGGGGGGCTCCTAACACCCCTGGACACACTGGGGGCATCACCTCTTCTCCCCAGGGGCTCCAGCTTGCTTGAGCTTCTTCCAAGAGGCAGCGGACACAGTCCCATTGTTCAGATGGGAAAACTGAGGCTCAGACCAGGGAGGCCCTTTGCCTGAGGCCGCCTCCCACTGGGTGCAGTATGTCTGCCCTCAGGAGCTCCTTCACCTGCACCCTAGTGCTTTCCAGAAATAGGGGATAGGCACCCCAGGCCTGCAGCTCGGTGGGTGCAAAGGCCAGGAGGAGCCCAAGGGGGGGGTTGGATGTTATTCCAGGACTGCTGGGGGGCTGGGGGGACCTGGTCTGCGTTGTGCTGTGGAATCCCATTAAGATGCAGGTAGGACAGGAACTGCTGGGAGGACAGGTCTGGGGGCCGCTGTGGTAGCTGGCAATGGCTGTCACCTGGCTTTGAAGGGGAAATGTTGGGGGGAAGAGGAATGACAGAAAGGGACCCCCACTTTATGGGTGATGAAACAGGCTTGTGGGCATGCCCCTTGTGAAGTTGACAGAGCCAGACCCAGGTGTCACCAGACCCATGGGGTCAGGGCTGGACCCAAGGGAGGGACAGGGGGCTGAGGAGCCCCGTGGGGCACAGGGACGGCTTTTGCCTTGTCAATGGATGCGGCAGGCGGAGCCTAAACTGCTAAAATGACCCAGATGGGAAGGGAAGGAAGGGGCCAGCAGGGGGCATGGCTGGGGCAAAGGCATGGAGGTGGGGTGGGGGGCCCCAGCTCTCCAGGCGCCCCCTCTACCTCGGTTCAGCCCCACACACAGCCAGAGGCAGCTCTGCGGTAATGTCCTGTCTGGCTGCACCCACAGGCCCCTGGCCACCTTGCCAGCCTCAGCCCATCCCACTGCTGTTCCCCAAATGCCTGGGAGTTTCTGGCCTCTGCCCTGGCTGTGTCCTCCTCCGGGATCACCTTTCCTCTCTTTGTACCTGGCTATCTCCTTTCGGGAGCCTGCGTGGCGCAACGGTTAAGCGCGCGGGTGCTAACCGAAAGGTCAGTGGTTCAAACCCACTCAGCAGCTCTGAGGGAGAAAGAACTGACAATCTGCTCCCATAAAGATTACAGCCTAGGAAGCTTATGGAGCAGTTCTACTCTGTCACATGGTGTGGCTATGAGTTGGAACAGACTAGAAGGCACCCAACAGCAACATCTCTCCAGCTTAGGTGCTGTCACCTCCAGGAAGCCCTCCCAGCCTCCAGACCATCCAGGCCTCACACCCCTCTTGTAGCACCTGTGAATGTGGATCTTTTTACTGTTTGGGTAACCCCGTCACCTGCACCAATTCAGGCCTCCGAGGGCAGAGACGGGGTGTCTTGTTCACTGTCACGGCCCAAGGTATGGCAAGGGGTATGTGGTCTGCGATTCCAAGGAGGTGCTTCTAGGCCTGGAGGGGGACACTAAGGGCCGCAAGGGGTCAACAGGGCCCCAGTCTTTAGGGGCAGGCTTGGGGGCCCTGAGAGGTGGTTGTTTGGGGGGGACACAGAACGGGAGTCCTCTTCCAAGCTTCGTGGCCTGAGCCAACGACAGGGCCATGCCAGGTCCCCAGGGTCGACGCTCCGCACCCAGGATGGTCCAGCTGTGGTTTCGTGTTGGTGCCTTGAGACACCATTGGTGTGAGGGTGCGTGTCCTCTAGGGGCTCTGAGGCCCAACGGATCTGGGTTCGAATCCTGCCTCCACCACCTCTGGGCTATATGGCTTTGGGCAGGGGATGCCCCTCTGTGGCCTCAGTTTCCCCTCCTGAAAATTGGGAATGTGGCGAGGTCCTCTTCCAGCTGTTAACAGAGACGATCACAGCACCCTTCTCTGTGTGTATCATCTCACTGAGTCCTGGGTGGCAGAAACGGTTTGCACGCAACTAGTAACTGAAAGGTTGGTGGTTCAAACACACCCCGTGGTGCCGCAGAAGGAAGGCCTGGCAATCTACTTCTGTAAAGATTAATTAACCCATTGCCGTTGAGTCAATTCCAACTCACAGAGACCCCATGTGACAGAGTAGAACTGCCCTGTAGAGTTTCCAAGGCTGTAATCTTTACGGGAGCAGATGGCCAGGTCTTTTCTCACCCAGCGGGAAGCATCTCTGGGTGGGTGTTTATGCCTGTTTTACGGAAGGGGTAAGACAGAGGCGTTAACCACACACTCCCTGTGAGCCCAGCACTGTGGCGCCATTGACCATAATTTTCCCTCCAGCCCAGCAAGTGGTGGCTGCGTTTGGTCCCATTTCACAGAGGAGGAAACTGAGGTCCGAGGGGCTGAACCAGCCACACATGCTCCCTCCTGGCTGGGGCCTGACGTGGCCAGGCTGGATGTTTCAGAGAAAATAAATAAGTTGTACAAGCAGGTCAGCCAGAAGCTCGGAGGGAGGTGGGTCTGGTGCCTCCGCTTGGTGGTGATGGCCTGGCCTCTCTGGGTCCCCAGGCCTCTGGGCTCAGGCTGGGCTCCTACCTGCCCTTGTGTAGACTTGCGTTTTCAAATGCCAGGGGGTAGTGTGTGTGAGATAAGAACAGGTGGGCAGGAGGTACCTGGCCAGGCTGAGCTCCCTGGATTTCCTGGGGATGGAGGAGATGCCACCAAGGCTCATCTTTCACCACCTCCTTGCCCTCTTTGACAGTGGAAACAGCACAAAGCCCAGAGCCAGAAAATGGAAAAAAATCTTCAATTTGAGTACATACAAACGTAACACTTCTGAATTGTAACAAGCCCACGATCTAGGTTAGATGAGGTGTGACAGCTGGGAGAACATGTTCATAACATCATAACAGATAAAGGATTTGTGTCCTTCATATACAAACAGTTGCCACAAATCAGTAAGAAAAACAACCCAAGAGAAACACAGGCAAAGAAAGAACAATTAATTCATACAAGAATAAATACAAATGGCTACTGAATAGAGAAAAGGAAAGTTGAAATCACTTATGATGAACGAAACGTGAACCAAGAGGCAAACATCCCTTTGATCACCCCAACTCCAGTCCTAATAATCTGTTTTACAAAAATAATACCACGAGCAGCAACGTTTATCACAATGTGGTCTGCGGCAGCAAATAATTGGAAATAGCCTGAGTGTCCAACAAAAGGGGCATGAGAAGATTCAGACACACCCGTGCAAGGAAGATTGTCCACAGAGGTTCAGTGAATGGGGTTTGTGTGTGTGTTCTGGGCAAGAAAGATGCCGAAGGCAGACAGTTGGGGGCAGGGGGGAGGGGAAATGCAAGTGGGAGATCCAGATGCCATTTTGAGGTAAAGCGTGTTTAAAGGAAAAAAAAAAAAAAAAGTGCATCGAAAAAGTGCGGGAGGAAACGCTCAAGGGTTTAGCGGTTACCTCGGGGTGGGGGGGACTTTCAGTTCTTGCTTTATATTTATACTTAAGAGATGGGATTAGCTGAGATGTTGGACTTTGTTTTCTCTTTGTGTATGTTTCTGTATTTTTTAAATTAAAACAATGTTCAGTTTTTCAGCTCAGCCACAGAGGCTGTGTGACCAGGATTTTGGGGCCACAGGATGAAGGGGCAGGTTTCCACTGGGGAGACCACCCCCCCATCAGTAGGAAGGCTTCCTGGGAGTTTCCTGGGGGTGGAGAGGCTTTCAGCTGCCCTGGGGTCCTCTGGGGGAAATCCCAGGTACCCTGGGGAGGCACCGCCAGGGAGATCCTAAGGGTGGGGAGGATGTACGTGGCCTGAGAGCGAGCACTGGAGAGAGAGTCCACTCTCTTGCTCCCTTCCCCTCTCAGAGCCTGAGTTCTCATCTGTGTTAAAAAGGATAAATGACAGAGCCACCTGCTATGGGCCAGGCCCGCGCATCTGTTGGGCACACCAGGTCCAAGCCCACAGGACTTTTAAGGGCCTGCAAAAATGTTCCAGTTTCTTTTAAAGTCAGATGGAAAAAATCCTGAATACAATAATAATAAGCCAAACCAGGTGCCATCGAATTGACTTTGACTGATAGCGACCCCATGTGTGTCGGAGTAGAACTGCACTCCATCGGGTTTTCAATGGCTGGATTTTCAGAAGTAAATCGCCAGGCCTTTCTTCTGAAGCACCCCTGGGTAGACTCGAACCTCCAACCTTTCAGTTAGCAGCTGAGTGTGTTAACCATTTGTACCACCCAGGGACTCCTAACAATAATCCCTTTGCTGTCAAGTCCATTCCAACTCATAGTGACCCCATGTGACAGAGCAGAACTGCCTTGGAGGGTTTTCTAGGCTGTGATCTTTATGGGAGCAGATCACCAGGTCTTCCTCCCGAGGAGCTGCCGGGTGGATTCAAACCACCAACTTTCCGTTAGCAGCTGAGCGCTTAACCATGGCACCAACAGGGCTCCTTCCTAATAATGAACATATGATAGCAATCTCAGCCTGAATTATACTTGTCTTTGTACCAACACAGTAATAAAAATATCATTTCTTTTTAGATTTTTTTTTTTTATTTTACTGTGGCAAAATATACTGAACCTATTGCCTTCAAGTCGATCCCAACTCATAGTGACCCTGGGGGACAGAGCAGCACTGTGCCAAGAGTTTCCAAGGAGCGGCTGGTGGATTTGAACTGCCGACTTTTTGGTTAGCAGACCCAAGTACATATAACATAAATATTATTTTATCTTATTTTGACTCTTTTTTAAAGCGTACCGTTTGGTGACACTAATTACATTCACCGTGTTGTGGAACCATCACCACTACCCATTCCCAAAGTTTTTATCCCCCCAGACAGAAACACCGTACCCTTAAGCAATAACTCCGCATCCCTGCCGCTCCTGGTACCCACTAGTAAACCTCTGTCTGTCTGCATTCGCCTGTTCTTGGCTCAGACAATACTTGTTGCCTTGCGTCTGGCTTCTCTCACCGAGCATCACGTTCTCAAGGTTCATCTGTGCAGTAACATGAATCAGAGCTTCATTCTCTTTAGGGTTGAATAGTGCTCCATTGTCTAATTTTTTTAATGTGGGAGGCAGGCCACAGTGTCACAGAGCTACCCTGCCCGCAAGGAGGATGTTCTTTGAGCAGAGGCTGGACTCCAGGTCCCGGGCAGGTGCTGGGGCAGAGAGGAGGGGCAGCCCCTTTCCTGAGGGCAGGGACGGCCCAAGCTGGGGCCTCGGAAGGAGGAACTGGGTCAGAAGGCCCCACGGAGCCTCTCCTCTGTCTCTCTGGTCTCGGTTACCCACTTGTACCCTCCTCCAGCCCCTCTGTGGCCCCCCAACTCTTGGCTTCTCAGGCCTGGCATCCCCAACATCACCCTGGCTGTCTGGGTGGGGGTCTGGTCCCCCCATTGCTGCTAGCTTCTCTTCCACCCCTGCTGGCCAGGTGGTAGCCCAGAAGGAGGCTGGATCCCAGGCCACCCCAGCCTCACTTACAAGGTCTGCAAAATGGGCACAGAGAAGACCCAGAGATTCACCTACAGAGCCCATAATGCCTGTCCCACCCACGCAATGCTGGATGCAGGGAGCTGTGGCTGGGGGGCCCAGAGGGAGAGGGAAGAATCCCCAGAAAGGAGCAAACCGGGGAGCACAGGCCTCTAGCACGCACCCTGCACGGCCCTGGCACGACTTTGTTTACAGCAGAAGGCTCTGCCTGTGGTCTGGCCCCCCTCCCCTCTGGCCTCCCTCCAGGCCCCCTCAGGGCCTTGGTACTGCGGATACTGACCCCAGGGCCTTTGCACAGCTGGCCCCTCTGCCAGGAGCATGCTCTCTCCCTTGACTTCCTGGCCTGTCCTGCTACTTTATTAATGTCTTTTCCCTGCACCTATCAGTATCCAGAACTGTCTCATTGGCTTGTTCTGCACCCCACTGTCCCTCCCCCCAGCTCTGTGAGGGTGTCCCCAGGCCTGGCTGGTCACTGCTGTGTCCCTAGTGCCAAGCCTGGGCCTGGCATGCAGTAGACACTCAATGGATGCAGAGGGCCAGGAGCATGACCACCATTTCACAGGGGAGGAAACTGAGGCTCAGAGTGGGGGCCTGAGTCACACAAGGCTAAGCATCCGGAAACCCTGGCCTAGGGAAGGCATTCCCTCCCAGTGGGGGGATGCGGGGTCCCGGGGCAGCTGCTGGTGGGCCACCCAACGGCCACCCTCCCTCCTGCCTGCCTGAGTGTGTGGCAGCAGCAGCTGGGGCTCCACCGGCCCAGCCCCCAGCTTGTGGGGGGAGGAAGAGGAAGGGAGGGAAGAAAGGGGAGGGAGAGAGGGGACAGGGAGGAGGAGGAGGAGGAGGAGGAGGAGGAGGAGGGAGGGTGGGTGTGAGGCAGCAGCTGGCAGCTGGCCTTGGGCCAGCAAGGGCTCTGCTGGGAGAGGCGGGGCTCTCTCAGTCTCTCCGTCTCCCTTTCTCCCTCTGTCTCTTTGTCTCTCTCCTCTCTGTATGTTTCTCTCTCTCTGTCTGTCTGTCTCTCCTCTCTGTCTTTCTCTGTTTCTCTCTTCTTTGTCTCTCTCTCTCCTGTCTCTCTCCTCTGTGTCTCTCTCTGCCCTTCACTCTGTCTCTTTGTATCTCTCACTGTCTCTCTCCTCTGTCTCTCTCTGTGTCTCTGTCTCTCTCCTTCTGTCTCTCTTCTGTCTCTCTCTGTGTCTCTCTTTGTCCCTCACTCCGTCTCTCTGTCTCTCTGTCTCTCCCCTCTCCCTCACAAGTCCTCCTCTGGGGCTGGGGGCTGGGTTCATGTCAGTTGGTTACAGTCCTGCTGGCAGGGGCCTGCCCAGGCCTGAGCCAGTAGGACTCTCTCTACTGTGACCCCCACTATGGCCTCCTGACCTCTCCCAGTGGGGCCTGCCAGTCGTGCCCCTGTGCACCTCAGTTTCCCCTCTGTAGGTGCTTGTGGGAGCCCTTGCTGGGCCAGGACAAGCTGGGCGTGGGAGCTCTGTGGAGCATGGGTAGGTCCCTGGCCCTCGGGGCTCACAGGTGCTGTGACAACCACCCAAGACTCCCACACAGGCCTTTGAAGCATCTCATGGGCTTAGGGCTGGGTGGCCAGAGGGGGACTCGCGGAAAGGATGCGGAGGCTGGGAGTGATCCTGGTTGGGGACCCGGCCAGTGCAAAGGCCCTGAGGCCCAGGGCCACCCTCAGCCAAGCCCCCAGGCCCCTGCCCCAGTGTGACAAGCAGCCCAGACCTGGCTGCTTTTGCCCACTGCTCCCCATGAAGCCCCACACGAGCCCTGGGGAAGGGGAGGCAGGGGTGGGCGTCCCCCACCCGGGTTGTGGGGGTACTGGAGGGAACGCAGGGTGCGGGGAGCTGGCACCCCCAGTACCCGCCCACCCATCTACACCCCCTCAACATCCATCCCACCACTGACAATAGAAACCATCACAGCGGAAATATCCTCCAGGGGCTGAGGTTTAATCACCTCCTGATTTGCATTTTTGCATATTAATGAAGGCAGAGCTGCTAATTTTGTTTCATGATTTTAAAGGCACAGGAGCTGGAGCTGCTGGGGGGCTGAGCCTTCCTCACCTGGCCTGGAAGCAGACTCCCGGGGGTCCCAGGTCCTGTCCACGGGGTCATGGAGAGTATGTCCCTCAGGGATCACATGGTCCCTCCTCCTGGGAGTAATGGAATCCCTGCCTCTGAGGGTCATGGGGTCCCCACCCCCAGGGCTCCCAGGGTCTCTGCCTCTTAGGGTTCATGGTTCGCACTCCTGGGGGACCCACAGTCCCCGCTTTTTGGAGGTCATGGGTTCCCCACCCAAGGTTCCTGCCCTTGGAATTGGGGTGTCAACCTTGGCTTCAGCCAGTGAAACCAGGATTCTGGAATTTTCTGCAGGCCACCCCAGCCTGAGAATTCCATATTTGGAAAGTACGCTCTCAGAATCTGTCTTAAAATCTTTGGATTCTATGTGGTAGACCCCAAACCCTGCTGTGGTCCCCACCTCCTGTTTGGGGCCAGAAGCCTGGGACTCCTCGGCAGCCCCAGCCCCTGGCTCAGTCTCCAAGGCCCCTTCCGCACCTCCAGATCAATGCAACCCCCTTGGTGCCTTTCAGTCCGCCTCCTAAAGCAGGCTCACCTCCCGGCCTTTGCGCATGCTAGTCCCTCCGCCGAGCTCTTCCCTACGGCTGGCTCCGTCTGATTCAATGTCACCTCTCTCGAGAAGCGTCGGAACCCCTGTCTTCTTCACCACGCACCTGCCTTTATTTAGTTATTGTCCACCTCCCTTCCCAGCCTGGGAAGGGGTCCGGTCAGTCCTATTGTGAAACTGGGGAAACTGAGGCACGCAGAGGCGATGCCAGGCGCTCAGGGTTACACACGGTTTACCCCAGACCCCTCCTCTCCTAGCGGCTGCGGAGGGCTGGGATGTGGGTCTCCCTGGTCCCGGGGTTCAGGCCGGAGGTGGACGAGAGAGGTGCTGCCACCTGGTGGAGCCTCGGGGTGAGGCGGTGGGGCCCCGCCTCATGGAGCGCGCCCCGCACTAGGTGAGGGGGACTCCGGAAAGCCTCAGTCCATGCCCGGTCCCAGGAAGCCCCCCGGTGGGGGGACGGAACCGCGCCAGCCGCCCCCAGACCCCTGCGGTCTTGGATAGAGAGGCAGGAAACGTGGTCCTCCTCAGCTGCCCTGTCCTGACCCGGTATTAGCCCAGCCCAACCTCTCTTTGACTCCTCTGGACCCTTATCTGGACCTTGCCCTGCCCCTTTCCACATGACGCCCACACTGACTCCGGCCCGGGAGCTGGGACCTTCCCTTCGCTTCTAGCGACAAACCCGGCAGCGACCGGTTCCTGCAGCCGGCGTCCACCAGGGGGCGCGCGAGGCCCAGAAACCCGCGGCCCCACCGCGCTAGGCTGGGGCGCGGGGCTGCACACGCGTGTGCCCGGCCACGGCTGGGCCTCGGCGGGCTCATATTGTGCACGTGTGCTCGGGAGTGTCCACAGTGTGCACCCATGTATGTGTGAGTCCTGGCGTGTCCAGGCATTGCTTAACGTAGTCATGCATGCTGTGTACGATGCTGGTGTGTTCAGGCATCTTCATGGAGCCCAGTCATGCCTACACATGCATGCATGCTTATGTACACGCTGGCGTGACAGTGCTGTGCACACACACGTGCCCAGACATGTTCACATGTCTTCAGGTGTGTTCTTGGGAGCGTGTTCACATGTGCACACGTGTCCATGTATGCTCTGGAACACCCATGTAACTGTATTACGGCACACCTGCCCTCACGCAGGTCTAGGCATGTTTATGTGTTAACATATATCCACATGCCCAGACACACGTGTGATGAGACATGCTCGTGCGTGTCTACACGCTGCTATGAACCGTGATGTACACATGCATCTGTTTGAGTCCCTGCTTTCAATTCTTTTGGGTACATACCTAGGAGTAGAACTGCTACCTTGATTTTTAAAAGGTTAAAAAAAAAACTGCTGAAGTACAACTGAAGGGTGTATATTTTGTAAAGATGTTCTGGAGGCAATCTGATGAGATATATCAAAGGCTTAATATGTTTTTCATGGTGTCTGATAAGCAGCTCCTTTCTATGAGTCTGTCCTGCAGAAAAACTCCTGGGTGCACCTCAGGGCTTGTATGTTGTCTTGCTTTTAAACAAAATCAAACTGGAAGCTATCTAAGGGTCTAACAGGAGGAACTTTGTTAAATAAAGGATGATATATAGCCATGTCCTGGCATTTAAAGTAATGCCGCAGAGTATTTAATTACTTGGAAAATTATTCACAATGTATCTTGTATACTGTCAAGAGTAGAGGGCCTAGTATGAATTCATGTTTGTAAAGAAAATGTTCCCAGGAGCAGGACACGTGCGAAAGTTTAGGAGCCATTATTGTGATGGTGGGGGTGTGTATGAGGCTCTCGGAGCTGCTATAACAAAGCAGCACAAACTGGGTGGCTTATAAGATTCCTTCTGGAGATTCTGAGGGATAATCTGTTCTTGCCTCTCTTCCAGCTTCCGATAGTTCCTGGCCATCCTTAGCTTGTGCCAACATCACTCCGTTCTCTGCCTCCATTTTCACATGGCTGTCTTCCCTCTGTGTCTGTATGTATAAGGACACCGTCACTGGAATCAGGGCCCACCCTAAATCCAGGATGAGCAGCTCTTCAGACCCTTCACTCATTACATCTGCAAAGACCCTATTTCCCAATAAGGTCCATCCTGAGGTTCTGGGGGGACATGAATTTTCAGGGGACGCTGTTCAACCCACTGAGTCCCTGGGTGGTGGATAAGGTTATGCACTTGACTGCTTACTAACTGAAAGGTTGGCGGTTTGAGTTCACTCAGAGGTGCCTCAGAAGAAAGGCCTGGCAATCTATGTCTGAAATACTAGCAACTGGTTTGGTATTCAATCCCCTACAGATGGAGAGGGCAATTTTTTAAAAAATTTTTTTAATGTTTATCAGTGTTTTCTAAATGTCTACAATGTTAACAGAGTACCTTTGTAATGAGAAAAAAGTGAAAATTATTATTTTTTTGCTTGTTTATTTACTTAGTATTGGGGAGGCTGTTGGCCTTTTTGCTTCTTTTTTATCTTATTGTGGTGAAAATATACATAACAAATCACACGCTGGCTCAACATTGTCTACATGCACAATTCAGAGGCGTTGATTACATCCTTCAAGTTGTGTGAACATCCTCACCACCCTTTTCCAAATCATTCCAGCGCCATGAACATGAACTCACTGCCCTCCTAGGAAGAAAACTCCCCCTTTCTTCCCCGCATCCCCCCAGTCCTGGTCACCACCAACAATCTTTGGTTTCTATATATTTGCTTATTTTCTATAAGTGGGATACTACAGTATTTGTCCTTTTGAGAGTGAAAATCATTTCAATGTGCATTAAAAATACATCACAGATTTCCTCTCCTGTTTAAACAGAGGCTGCAGAATGAACTGGCCTAGCTGTGTGCATTGGGTAGTTTTGCTGGGGTGCAGTGACCCCTGGGCTCTGCGGAGCTCTGGCCCCTGGAGTAAGTGGCTCCCAACAGGTGGGCACCCACTTGAGGTGATGGAAGATACCAGGGCTTGGGTCAGGCGCATCTTAGTCCTTAGAAAGAATAAGGAAGACGGAAGAACAATTGACACATTCAAATTGTGGTGTTGGCAAAGAATGTTGACTATACCGTGGACTTCCAGAAGAACAAACAAATCTGTCTTGGAAGAAGTACAGTCAGAGTGCTCCTTAGAAGGGAGGATGGCAAGACTTCATTTCATGTACTTTGGACATGTTATCAGGAGGGACCAGTCCCTGGAGAAGGACATCATGCTTGGTAAAGCAGAGGGTCAGCAAAAAAGAGGAAGACCCTCAATGAGATGGATTGATACAGTGGCTCCAACAATGGGCTTGAGCATAACAACGGTTGTGAGGATGGCGCGGGACTGGGCAGTGTTTCGTTCTGTTGTACACAGGGTCGCTGTGAGTCAGAACCGACTCAACGGCACCTAACAACAGCAACTGTTGGGCATTGTGCGTCCCTGTGCCAACTTAGCCTCCTTCTGTGGTTTCAGTATGTGCATCTCTGTCCCCTTTAACCTGCAGCCTGGAGACAAGAACTTAAACTTCATTATATTTGTTTGTAGCCTGAGAGTCGATAGGACCCGAGCAAGGTGCCCTCCTTTGAGCAAACAGGCCCTTGCTTTCATACTGGGATACTGGGGCATTCATTTTGTTGCCCAAAGACTCTCATTCCATCCTGAGCACCTTTCCTCCCACCTGGCACATCGGACCTCCTTCGCACACAATTCAGCCTTGCCCGCTGCTTCTGTTACTCCCGGAATGGTGGGTGGACTCAGAAGTCCAGGTCCTGCTTATTCACATTTGGCCGAATCCCTTTTCCACGCCAAGCCTCAGTTTTCATTTTTCTAAAATCGGGGTAGCCACAGGACCCACCCGACAGTGATAAGTTTGCATTTGATCTTAAGAACAATAGGGAGCCAGCGAGGGTTGCAGCGGGACAGTAGCAAGATCTAGCTGTTGTTTCAGTTCCTCTGGCCGCTGTAATGGGAAGGGTGTGGCTGGAAACTGTGCCTTGTGGGACACAAGGGGGGACACAGTTGGGGCCCCCAACCTGACTGATCAGCAGGTAGGAGGGGCATCTGAGTCTGGCTCCCTGAGGGTCAGAGGGCTGAGGGTCCCTATTGTCCTGATGCCCACCAGCCAATGACCCAAGGTGGCCCCTCTGTCACAGACTCATGCCGAAGCCACTGTTAAGCTTCAGGCTACGGAAGACAAAGCCACAAGGCCCTAGAGGGTCTGCTCCAAGGACACACACCTGGGCATGTAGACACCCCAACACACGCAGACATGCAGACACATCCACACGGAAGCACACAGACGTCACATCGGAGCACACGTGGGCCAGGATGGCACATGGGCACAGACTTATGTCTGCATAGACAGGCTGTCAGCCCATGTGAACGTGTGTATGCACACACACACACAGGGACGTCAACACAGGCACATCTGTGTGCACACTCACGTATGTCCATACACGTGCATATGTGCACACTTATGCACACTTGTGTTTGTGTGTGCACACAAGCACACACAAACTCATCCACACTAGAAGCACACACACACACACTCCTGCACATACAGGCACACATACACATTCATGCACACATGTGCCCACGTGGGTGCACACACACATTCACACTGATGCACACTTACACACATACTCCTCTGCACACACTCAGGCACACCCAGGCGCACACACACACAGACACACATTCAGATACATCCACCCAGGTGCACACACACACACACACACATTTGCGCACACTTGTGTCCATGTTGATGCACACACACCCCTCTGCAAGGAGCACACTTATGCACACATATGCACGCACACTCATGCACACCCACACACACAGAGCACACGTGCACACACACCCTTCTGCAAGGAGCACACTCATACACACTCATGCACGCAGGCACACATTCAAACACGTCCACCCAGGTGCACACACACACATTCATGCACCCTTGTGTCCACGCAGGCACACAAAGCACGTACTCAGACTTGTCCACACAGGAGCCCAGGTGCACACACACACACGTGGGTGCATGCACACGTCTGCACAGGCGCACGTGCTCACACGTGATGGCAACACTCCCCCAGCCCCTGGCCCCACTTTGCTTCGATCCGGCTGCTGAGGCTCCTGCAAACCCGCGGAGCCATCGATCCGCCCTTGCCCAGGCCGGGGAGCCGCCGGCAGGAAGGGACGTCGCAGCTGGGACAGCTGGGAAGGGGCGGCTGGCAGGGCCTTCGGGGGCCCTCTGCAGGGGCACCTCACTTGCTAGTGACAGGGCGGCTCCCGGTCCCCTCTGGGCCTCCCCGCCCTTGGGCTAGCGGCCGGCCACGCCCCCGTCACCCCCTCTAGGCTCCCCACCCTCGTCTCTGGGGATCCGTCTTGCCATCAAACACTTGATAGAGAGGAAGGGACTTTAGGAGTGTCTGCCAGGCCCTAGGCGGTGACAAGGATACCGCGGGGGCCGAAGACTGAGCTGGGACCCCCGTTGTCCTGGTTGGGCGGGGCAGAAGCGGGGTCTCCTGGGAGGGAGGGTCACCCTGTAAACTCCAGGACCCCCAGTTAGATATGAACTTCAGACACACAACAGAGTCTTTCTGGTCTAAGTGTGTCCGGTGTGCTGGGCTGGGCACAAGGGGCCTTCCCTGCTAGAGTCCAGCCCTCCACCTGAGATCCTGGGGGGGGGGGCTCCTCGCCCCCACTCAGCGTTGGAAGAATCGAGAGGTGCTAAGCAGCCACCTGAGAGCCACACCCTCCCAGGGACATGGACCCAGGACATGCTTGTGCTAAAAGATGGCACATTCACACCAAAAAATTATTTGCTGTTTATCTGAATTTACAGGGAACGGGGGAGTCCTGCTTCTGTTTTTCCTTCTTTCTCTGTCTGGCAACGCGAGTCCTGTATTTCTTCCTTCTTTCTCTTTATCTGGCCTCGTGCCGGGTGGGGACATGGAGGCAAGGCCGACTGAGAACACCTGTGTTGCACCCCACAAAATGTTCCCCTGACTAGCTAGGTCCTCTAGACACGTTTTAACAGATGGGGAAACTGAGGCTGGGGGGTGGCATGCCCAAGGCTACAGCCAGGGGCAGAGGGAGGCGAGACTCGAATCCCAGGTGCTGGGCGGTGTGGGGGCCCCAGAGAGGCCTCACAGAGCCCCCCAGCTTGGGACTGGGGATGGAGCTGGACACGTCCAATCCCATGTGGCCAGGGCCAGGTCAGAGGGAGAGAGGGAATCAATCTGGAGGGCCTGGGGTGGAGGTGGCCAGAGGGGGCTGCCTGGAAGAGGGGGCTTTGGAAAGACAAGTTGGAGCTGAGCAGCCAAAGAAAGAGGGGCGAGCTCCAGAGGAGGGGCCGGCCTGCTGCCCTTCCCCTGCCTCACCCATCCCTCCCCTGGGAAGAAGGGACTCCAGGGCACAGGCTTTGGCCTCTGCCCTCCTCCCTTCCTGATTTCCACCCCTGGGCAAATCACACACCCTGGGCAGAGCCAATCAGAGCCATCCATCCCAGGCTGCAGGGATTGCCTTAGGGGTGGGCATGTGACCTAAGCTGATCCAATCAGAGTGAACCTGAGGCCTTGGGCTGCCAAAAGGGAGATGAGAAAAACAGCAAACCCATTGCCGTGGAGTCAGTTCTGACTCTTAGCCACCTTATAGGTCAGAGTAGCTGAGGGAGAGGTCCCTTCTCTGTCTCTCTGCCTCTGAGTCTCTTGGTGTCTCTGTGTTCCTTCCTCTCTCTCTCCCCTGATGGACCAGCGGGATGGAGGAGGCAGCTGGCCTCCCTCTTGGGTCCAACGCTGTGCTGCTGGACCAAGCCGTACCTGCAGCTGCCCCGTCTGTGGACTTTTGCCTCTGTTTGCTGAATTTCCTTTTCCTAACACTCATAAGCATCTTGTTTGCTATAGAAGGCTTGTATAGGAGCTGAAGCCACTTGCTGAAACTCACCCCTGCTTTGCAGATGAGAACCCTGAGGCTTCCGGGGCTGCAGAACTCATCCCAGGGCGGATGCCGTGACTCCCATTCTAGTGCTCCTGGATTCCCGCCATGGGGTGGGGAAAGGAGAGGGAGCCAGCCTGGTCCCCACAGCACAGATGGTGAGGGACAAGTGAACTGTGCCCAGGCCCGAGGTGGGGAGGTCTGTGGCCCACAGTGGCCAAAGCTGACAGGCCAAAGTTGGATTTTCCATGGAAATCTCCTGGCTTTTACGTGTTGGGAACTTGTTCAAACTTGAACAACACTGCAGACTTGTCAAAGGAGACTCGGCGAGGGCCAGGGAAGGGTTGGGCCACAGGGAGGGGATCTGACCCAGCCCTGGCTGGTGCCGGGGCTGAGCTGGGGCTCCACTTTGGGGTTTCTGGGGGTGCTTTGTTGAGGGGGATTTTAGGTCCTACTTCACATTCTGAGAGGGAGAGAAAGAGAGACAAACAGACAGAAAGAGCAGGAGATATAGGTAGAAAGAGGGACACAGGAAGAGGGGCAGAGAGGGAGAAAGAGAGACAGGTGGACAGAAAGGAAAAGAGAGGGACACACACAGAAAGACAGACAGAGCTTCAGCTAGAGAGGGATGAAGGCATATAGAGACACAAAGAGAAGGAGGCAGAGAGACTAAGCAGGAAGTGTGTAAACCCACAAAGATGTACTCAGAGACAACAACAAAGACACAGAGGGGTACAGACAGACAGACATCCAAAGACGGTCAGAGGCTGAGGGGGACCCTGCCCAGGGGCTGCACCTTGGGCCCTCCAGTGCCAGCTCCTAGAGCGCCCAGCCCGAGCTTCCCTCCACCAGCACTCTGCTCCCAATTAGAGGAGTGAGCCCCCCACCGTCCACCCCGTCCACCTCGGCAGCTATTGATTTGCGCTGTCGCTGCAGCTGGGAGCGGCTGGAGCTGTGGGCCCATGGGTCTCCCTCCTGGAATTATTGCTATTATTTGTTGGTATTATTATTGCTATTGTGTTGGGGAGCGCAGCCCGGAGACCCCCGGCCCCAGCGGGCAAGTGGGCAGGGGCTGGCGAGGACCCAGACCCATCTGTGTGGCTTTGGAAGTGAGATGGGTCCTGGGCCCCCATCCCGACCTGCTGGGCTGCCTGGGCAACCTCTCAGCCTCTTTGACCACCTGAAAGGGATCACTGAGCACCTTCCAGCCCCAGACCAGGGTGCCCTGGGACCGCCTGCACAGTGGTCTTAAGACACCACTTTGTCCTGGAAACAGAGGGTCTTCCCATCATGGAGTTTCAACCCTGGGTCCTCCCTGGGGGTCTCCAGGTGGGTCCGTGGTTCTGAGCTCATTCCTTGGGGTCGGGCAGAGCCGGTCAGACACCTGGCTCACCAGGTGACCTGGGCAAGCCTCGGTGTCCACGTCTGTCACACGGGCTGTGTCCCGGCTGCAGCGACAGTGACGCCCAAGAGCTTGCAGCTCCCGGCAGTGAGACTGCGTCCAGGCCAGCGGCTCTCCTGTCTCAGATATGAGGAACAGGGTCAGGGACGCGGGGAAGGTCTGGGAGGAGGAGGTGAATGAGACCACCAACCCCCCTCTGAATCCATGAAGCTCCAAGGTGGGATCCATCCTCTGAGTGCCATCCATTCTGGAAGCACCGTGGGTCTCCATCATCAAAAAGTCACCGGGGCATCCCCTGGAGCCCTTTTCAAACCAGACAGTAAGTTAGCTACAACCAATACCATCTGCCTTAGGCATTGTGCTCTTTTAAGAACCATCTATAAGGGATCAAATGGACAACAGCAGCTCGAAAGGTTAGGCAGGAAGCTTAGGGGGCCGTGAGTTCATGCTAATGGGAGAGGAATAACTCAGGAGAGTAAGAACAGTCACACAACTCAAAGAATGTCACCCATGTCACTAAATCACACTCATAGAAACTACTGAATTACTGTAAGTTCTGCTGTGTATAGTCTCCACAATAAAAAATAAAGTATTAGAAAAACCAGACAAAGTCACCAGGGGCCCCTAGAGGTGACCAGATCTGTTTTAGAGGTGAGTGCTAAGACCAGGGTAGAATCCCTGTTCCATCTCCTGCCTGGTCGGGCCGCTGACCCACGGACCCTCCACCCGGAGACGACAGGTCAGCACGGGCCCTGCTGCCCACCTGCTCTTCTCAAATGTCTCCCCCTGCAGCTGGAGCGCTGTGACATTTGCAGCAGCCAAAGTCCCAGCGTCGGGGAGTGTGTCCGGCCCACCAGGGGTCTCTGTGGTCTTCTAGAGATGAGACTGAGGACTCTTCGCCCTGCGCCTCGTGCACCCGGGTCCAGCCTGGAGCTCCCCCGGGCCTCGCTTATTGCTGCGGAGAACATTACCTCGCCTGCAGTGCCATTGCCAAAGCCACCTTCAACCCGGCGTTGGCAGGTGGGACTGTACTGAGTGGGACGTTGAAGCCTTTGACTCCAAGGGCTTCAACCACGTGCAAGAGACAGGCCAGCTCTATTCAACGTGATCAAGAACAGCAAAATTTTTTTTAATCATCTATGTTTCATTGCTGTTGTTGTTTTGTTAATATCGACACAGCAGACCTCACACCAATTCAACAATTTCTCCACGTACATTTCGGTGACATGGATTACATTCGTTGACTTGTTTGACCATTCTCACCCTCCTGTATCCGAATTGTTCCTTCCTCATTAACATAAACTCACTGACCCCTAAGCCTCCTCGCTAACCTTTTGAGTTGCTGTTGTGAATTTGGTCCCGTAGAGATAGTTCTTTAAAAGAACACAATGCTCAAGGCACACATTCTATATAATTAAACTAGTGTTTGGTTAAGGAGCCCTGGTGGCAAAATGCCCTGGTGGTGCGGTGGTTAAGAGCTCGGCTGCTAACCAAAATGTCGGCAGTTCGAATCCACCATCCGCTTCTTGGAAACCTATGGGGCAGTTCTACTCTGTCTTATAGGGTCACTGTGAGTCAGAATGGACTTGACGGCACACAGCAACAATCATGTTGTTTGGTTTAAAGAAGATTTCAGGGGATACTTTGGTTTACGGTTTAAAGATTATCTCAGGGCAATAGTTTTGGGGGTTCATCCAGCCTCAATGGATCCAGAAAGTCTGGATTCCACGAGAATTTGAAATTCTGTTCCACTTGCCCCCTTTCGATCAGGATTCTTCTGTGGAATCTTGGATTTAAACAGTCCGTACTGGGAGCCGGGTACCATCCAGTTCTGGCCTCATAGCGAAGGAGGCAGCTGCTCATGGAGGCAATTAGCCCCGGAGACTGGCAGATGCACACCATGGCGTGCACCACACCGAGAGGGCTCCCAGACTCTGTTCACAGTAGGCTGGAGAACCAGGGGCTGGCACTGCCGTTTCCCACCACCCAGCCAGCCCAGGGTCACAGGGCCGGGCTCCCAGCCACCCACAAAGCCTCCTTAGACAGTCTGCCTTGGCCAACTGTCATCTCCCTTAATGCGTAAAAATCATTAGACATCTTTCCCGAGACCCCATCATAAATGAGCCGGCCCACCCCCTGGGCCCAGGGCTGGCCAATGGCATCCATCCCAAGTCTCTGTAGCAGCCCCCCTGCGCCCCCGCCCTGCCTGGCCCCTCCACACCGAGCCTCTTCCTGATCAATTTTATGAAGGCAGCTCGGGGCTCGTCGATGCTTCCGCCACCGCTTTATGTCCCTGTTTAAAAATTCTTAATTAAGCAGGTTTTTTCTGTTTACACTTGAACTAATTACACTTTTAAAACCAACAATAAAACATTAGGCCCAGGCTATTAAAGCTTCGCTGGAGGCTGCGGCGAGGCCTTTCGGGGCAATTCAGGAACTGGGCCCTTCCACGGGAGATAGGGGCGCCCGGTGGCAGTCGGGTGCCTGGAGTCACTCAAGAGGGTCCCCGCATCTTATCCGCCTTCCTGGAGGGTGGGGTGGGGGACAGCCGGCTGCCCGGCTGGGCCTCTCTTCCACCCACCCCGTGGAGGTGGTAGCGGCATCGATCCGACTGCCAGCCCCATAACCCATCTTTCCGGGCATCCTCAGATGGCCGCAATCTGTGCCAGGGAGGGACGGAGGGAGGTCTGGGGGCTGTGGGGTCTCAGGCCACGTTCTTGGGCACGGGGTCAGCGGAGGCCACGGGAGGTGCTCGGTTGGAGCTAGACTGTGGGCCTCGGGGGTTTTAAAGGGCATCGTTGGGACTGGACGGGGGCATCGTGTGCCGGCTCCAGGGTCCCTGTGATCTCCGGGATGGAGCCCCCGCTCCTCTGGGGGGAGGTTTGAAGTGCTGCCCGAGCTGGACTGGACTCCCATGCCAGCCTTGCCCCCAGGGCACGGGCACCTGGGCTGCTTCACTTACGGCCACTCCAAATGCTCCCGCACAACAACGTGGCTCAGTGTTCCTCAGCACAGAACATCCTCCACCAGCTCAGGCCTTTCTGACTCTGTGGAGCCCCTCCCGAGGACACCTTCCTGAACATGCTGTCTGCCTCCCTTCCCCAGACTCAAAGCCCCTCGGGATCTCCAGGGCGCAGGGCCCTCTAAGCTGTAGGTGTAGTCAAAATACGGTGGGCGAGCTTGGGCAAAGCAGGGCCTTTCTTAACACAATCAGCAGGATCACCCAGGCCCCAGAGAAACTTTCAGGCCTGAGCGTCCACCCCAGGCCTCCCCGAGAACCCCTCTCCACATGTTCCAGAACTCCAACTCAGCCGGGCTCACCCGGCCTCAGCAGCTTCCCAGATCTCCATCTCCACGACGGCCCCAGTGTCCACTGCGTCCCCGAGCTACAGACACTGCCATTCCTTCCCCCAGAGCCCCACCACGAGTCCACCCAACGCCCCTGAGGTCTTGCCTCCTGAACCTTCTGGAATATACACTCTCTGCTCCATCCCCACCGCCCTGCCTCCCCCGGGTCCCCCTACCTCTGGTCTTGTCCCTCTAGACCAGACAGTAGATACGTTCAGCTTCGCAGGCCAGTCTGTCGGGACTCCAGTCACTGTCGTTCAAAATACCCCAGTTGCTGCCTAGTCGACTTCGATTCATGGCAACCTCGTGTGTGTCAGAGCAGAACTGTGTTCCATAGGGTTTTCCATGACAGATTTTCCGGAAGTAGATTGCCAGACCTTTCTTCTGAGGCACATCTGGGTGGACTCGAACCACCAACCTTTTGGTTAGCAGCTGAGCGTGTCAACCAGGGATCCCCGAGAAAGTAGCCACAGATCATATGTAGACGAATGGGCTGGACTGTGTGCTGATAAAACTTTATGAAAAAGCCCTGGTGGTCTCCTTTCAGAGCATGAGGGCGTCTCAGAACTAGAATGAGGTGGTGGCTGGACAACGTTTGAATGGACTAAATGTCACAGAGTTGTGCACTTTAACCTGGTTAACTGTTTCATGGATACCGGGCTTCTGCTCGGGTGGTGAAAACTTTGCACAAAGTGGTGAATATAATTCATGTCACTGCTTTGTGCCCTTAAAATGGTTAAAGTGGCAATTTTGTTCTATATATTTTATCACAATAATTTTTAAAAAATAATAAATCATATGTTATGTGAATTTCACTTTAATTAAAAAAAAAAAATCCAGGGACTGCAACCCTGTATCCGTTTATAAATTTGAATGCACCAACAGTTTATAAATTGGAACTTCTTGAAAAGTCAGGGTCCTGGCCCCCCCAGGCCTGCCTGGCTCCCCTCGATCAATGATGTTACCTGTCAGGCAGCCAAAAAGTGGAAACAACCCAAATGTCCATCCCCATAAGAACGAATAAACAAAGTGAGGTGCATCCACGTGAAGGAATGTTCATCAGCCATGAAGAGAAATGAAGCCCCGATACAATATTACAATGTGGGAGAACCTTGAAAACACGGTGCTCAGTGACAGAAGCCGGAGTTAAAAGTCCACACAGTGCACCATCCTGCTCACATGAAATATCCAGAACAGACAAATGCTTGGAGACAGAAGGATCCCTAGTGGCGCAGCATCAAGAGCTCGGCTGCTCACCAAAAGGTCTGCAGTACTAATTCACCAGGCGCTCCTTGGAAACCCTACAGGGCAGTTCTACTCTGTCCCATAGGGTCGCTAGGAGTCAGAATCAACTTGCCAGCAATGGGTTTGGTTTTTTCTCCTTTTTTGGGAGGGGGTCCATTTTGAGACTGAACGGCAGGAAGCAGCTTGCCAGGTCTTTCTCCCGCAGAACCTCTGGGTGGGTCTGAGCCATCAACCTTTTGGTTAGCAGTCGAGCACTTAACGTTTGTACCACCAGGGCTCCTGGTGTCCTTATAAGAAGCGGGGAATTTGGATGCAGAGGCACAGGGGAGACGGCCACATGAGGATGGAAGCAGAGAGGGGCGGGATGCGGCCACCAGACGTGGAACGCTTGGAGGTGCCAGAAGCTGGAAGAGACCAGGAAGGATCCTCTCCTAGAGCCTCCAGAGGGAACGTGGCTCTGCCCACACCTTGATCTGGGAAGAGGAGAGGGGAGAGGGTCTCAGGGCACTAATGCAGGAGGGTCTCTCCCGTGGGAGACCCCAAGGGTGGACATCTGAACAGGGATACCCTATCACGGGGACACTTGGTTGCTGGGCTGTGGATCCAAGTCTCCCCCCTCATCCCCCCTCAAATGTGAAGGCTCCAGCTCCTCAGGAGGAACTGCCTGGATTTGGGGGCAGAGAGAGGTGACATTCCTTCAAATGCACAGCTCGAGGTTTCTCTTCAGCGCCCCCTAAATACTGGGGCAGGGGCTCCCCTGCCTCTCCGTCGCCCCCCTCACCCCGTTATTGCTCTCTAGCTCTCCAGAGCCCCGCCTTCCTTCTGGAGGGCACACGGGTGACCCGAACATCATAAAGGGCACAGATGAGTCACATCTACAACCAGGATAAACCTCCCTCCTCCCGGGCGTCTGTGGCTGAGAGCAGCTGGTCAGCCTGGAGCCTGCGGTGGCCTTTCCCAGGGTGGACATCATTGTTACTCACCATCTAGTATGGCCCTGCAGCCTGAGGCTACCTACCAAGACCCCTGGGGGGGTCCTTGGGCTGAGGCAGCTGGGTCTATTTCCTGGGGAGACCTGGAGATGTCCGCCTGGGAGAGGCCCCCTTGTGGCTGTGGGAAGTGTCGGGGATGAGGGGCTTTAGGTCAGCAAGACAATGTCACATGTACCCCAGTGTGGAGAGCGTATGGGTGTCATGGGGCTCACGGGGGCATAGACATTCATTCCCTCACAGTTCTGGAGGCAGAAGTCTGAATTCAGGGTGTGGGCAGGGCCACGCTCCCTCTGGAGGCTCTAGAGGAGGGTCCCTCCTTGTCTCCTCCAGTTTCTGGTGGCCCCACGCTTTCCTGGGCTTGTGGCTGCGTGACTCCAACCTGTGCCTCTGTCTTTACATGACCGTCTGCCACCTGCGTCTCTGTGTCCAAATTCCCCTCTTCTTATAAGGCTACTAGCAGCCCTCATGGTGCAAACGGTTGAGTACTCAGTTGCTAACCAAAAGTTTGGTGGTTCAAACCCACCCAGCGTCTGCAGGAGAAAGACCTGGCGATCCACTTCTGTAAAGACTACAACCAAGAAAGCTCCATGGGGCACTTCTCCTCTGTCACACGGGGTCGCTGTGAGTCAGAATGGACTCGACAGCACCTGATAACAACATACGAACACCACTCATGGGGTTTAGGGCCACCCCAATCCAGTATGACCTTGTGTTAACTGATTTCATCTGCAAAGACCCTAGTTACCAACAAGGCCACATTCGCAGGTTCTGGGGAGACTTGAATTTGGGGAGTACCCTGTTCAGCCCAGTACAGGAAGGAATCCGTGCCGAGAGTGAGTGTGGCTGGGTGGGGCAGGGGCTGTGGATAGGGGGTGCGGAGGGCTGGTCAGAGCCAGAACAGCCCCCACATCTGTGCCCCAAGTGAGTGAGCCTCCTGAAATCACCAGACTTCACCCAAAAGTGGCTGAGTTTACCCAGAGAGGGCGAGGTGGTGAAGTCATCACCACCAGGGCAGGGGTGGGAGAACGTTAGCTCTGGTGCGGAACAAGGGGACTCCCTGGGCAGTGCAAATGGTTCATGAGCTCAGCTGCTCACTGGAAGGTTGGAGATTCAAGTCTACCCAGAGGCACCTCGGAAGATAGGCCTGGCGATCTTCTGAAAAATCAGCCATTGAAAATTCTATGGGGTAGAGTTCTGCTCTGACACATGGGCTCGCCATGAGTCAGAATCAAGTCCATGGCAAGTGTGTTTTTGTTGCTGTTGTTTTTTTTTTTTGTAGAACCATGAGGCTTACCTGGACACTGGGGAGGGAATAGGTGGGCCTGGGTATGGAAGGGAATGGTGGGACCCCTGGGAGAGGCAGAAGGGAGACATTGGCTTGTGGGGGCATGGCTGGACCAGGATTTGGGGCAGCCTGGGAGAACTCTGCCAGGGCAGGTGTCTGCAGCTGGCTGAGCCCCTGCCTGGATTCCCGGTGAAGGCCTTTTCCCGGGCTGGTGAGGGGGAGTGTTTCTGAGAAGGCAAAGGAATCCCTCAGGGTCTCAGGGTTTCTGAGAACTGCCTCCACCTCTTCTCGGAACTGCCTCCCCCAGACCCATCTCCAGGCCCTGGCCTGACACACATCAAACTGCCGCAGCCCACCACGGCTGCCGGAACCTCCACCCACGGGCTCTCGGGAGGGGGTGAGCTCCCCGTCCCCTGGGGCATGCAAGCTGGCATGAAGAGGGCTGCTTGGCTGGGGAGGAAGGCATCCTCGGAGCAGGTGACCATCTGTTCCTGGGTCAGACGGGGGCATGCGTGTGGAGTGTGGCCATTTTAAAGTTGGGGAAACCGAGTCTCAAAGAGATGGAGACCTAGTTCAGGCCACTCATGTGAGTTTAGAGGGTCACCGGGTCTCCTATAGGGAAGAGGGCTTTTGTGCAAGTCTTTCTTTCATTCATTCATTCACTCAACATCCTAGTGAAGGAGACCCCACCCACAGCCAGGTAGGCCGGTCTCTGCCTGCAGCAGATGAGGCGCTAACAGGGGCAGCTGACAGTGGCGCCTTTGTGCATAATCACTTAATTCTCAGCCCCACCCCTGGCTCGCTGCTCAGCGGTTTGCCCAAGGTGCCCCCGGTCAGTGGTGGACAGAGACTCCAACTCAGATTTGGCCTAAAGAGGACCGAGGCTCGCCCAAACCAAACCAAACCTGTTGCTGTGGAGTCAATTCTGATTCACAGCGACCCTGTAATTTCCAAACAAATACATCATTTTTCTCCAACCACCGACCCCCTGGCAGACAGCCTGGGAGAGAAATCAATTGACTCAGGCCTTGGGAGTGTCTGGAAGCCCCTCTCAGCTGCCCTCTGCTGAGCCTACCAAAACTGAGAAGCCAAACCCACTGCCGTCGAGTCAATTCCAACTCATAGCGACCCTACAGGACAGAGTAGAACAGTCCCATGGGGTTTCCAAGGCTGTAATCTTTACGGAAGCAGACGGCCACATCCTTCTGCCGTGAAGCAGCTCGTGGGTTCGAACTGCCGACCTTTCAGTTAGCAGCCAAGTGCTTAACCATTGCGCCACCAGGGCTTCTTTGAGCCTGCCAGGGCAGGTGTTATTATTGTTATTGTTCAGGGGAAGGGAAACCGGATTGTTTGCCTGGTGCTCAGCCAGACCCAGTTGGAGAGGCTTGTGAGGTCAGATCTTGGCAGAGCAGCTCCCCTCAAATGGCGCCTGAGTTAAGACTCCTTCCCGCAATGCCACCCAGTAGTGGCTCACCCCCTCTCCACTCCCTTGCTCTGCCCTTCAGGCTGGGGGAGTCTGTGGAGTTACCCCCATTCCAGCCTGGAATGTCCCCAAGGGCAGAGCTGATAAGGAGGGGGGTTTACATCCAGGCACCTCTGTCTAGAGCTCCCATTAGCAACCCCTTTTCTGGCGAAGTCTACACAAAGCCCCACTGTGCAGACAAGTAAACTGAGGCCAGCCAGGGGGTGCTGGCCGTGTGAGGCGTCACTGATCCCCCTTGGGCCGGGAACAATCCAGGCTGAGTCCCCCACAGTCACCAGACACAGCAGGCAGACGTGCAGGGTTGGGGCTCAGCATGGCGGCCGGCTTGAAATATGTTTATGGTTAATAATTCCAGGCAACCTGAGCCACTGCAATTGATGGCTGCCTGTCGGGGCTCAGGCGGTCCCAGGAGAGCCAGGTGTGGGGGCTCGGCTGTCCCTGCCACACAGACATCATCTGTGCACTGGCCCAGCAGTGGGGGGGGTCTCCCTGATTCTTCTACCCCCCTTTTAAACAGTACCCTGGATCCGGCCAAGTCTCCTCATCCCTGTACGCCCCCCCTCCAGGTCAATGGCATCCCTAATCTCCCGTCTGGACCCTGCTCTCCCACCTCCCCCTGCCTCCGGCCTCCCCCCTGCCCCCGACAGGTGGCAACCAGAAGGGGCTTCTCCAAAGGAAAACTACACCATTGTCCCCCCTGAGCCTGCTGGAAGCCTTCCCCTGTGCCCCCTCTCAGCAAAACCCAAACTGAGGGCCCTGCCTTCTTTTCCCTGGTCTCTGAGCCTCTTCCCCCACTCCCCACTCTGCTCTGCTAAACGGGCTATTCCTGCCTCAGAGCCTTTGTACATCTTTCTGTCACCTGGCCAGCTACTGCTCCTTCAAAGGCCCTTCCTCCTCGGGGAGCCCTCCCTGCCCCCCAGGCAAAGCCTCTGCCTCCCTCTCAACCCCTCCTCCAGCCCTAGGTCTTTCCCTCTGGCCGCATTCCGACCGCACGGGGCTGGGAGGGTCCTGTGTCCAGCTGTGTCTTCCCCTGCAACAGGGGGTCGCAAGGACTAGGTGGGTCTCAACATTCTAAACGATCACTGGAAGATGGGTATTTGCTATCTGAGTCTTGGTCTCGGTGACCAGATACGCTACCGGATGCCCACCTTGGCCCAGCCCCTCCTAGGCCACGCCTCACCCTGACCAGTTCCCAAAACTTGGGCTTGTTGGACTCGCCCCTTAGTACAAACCACGCCCCAGGCCACGCCCTCAGTCAGGACTCCGCCCCTCACCAGAGCCTCCCAGAAAGGCCACTCGCCCTCAGCCCGCTTTTTCTGCACCCACCACCGCCTAGTCCAGCCTTGGGGGATCTTTCTGGGCATATTTTTGTCTGAGCCCTTTTGCCGCCTCCTCACCTCCCACCTCCTACCCTCGACCCTACCTCCTCCGGGTCTCAGTCCAACACTTCCACCTCCAGGAAACCCGCCCTGACCCCTCCGCGGTTTTCTAGTTAGACCTGTATTTGTTTGTCTTTCACAGGAAAGAGGCCACGCCGGTTGTGGTTACCGCGGTGTCCCCGGCGCCCAGCCCAGGAGGTCCTCGGTACCGTTGTGGAAACATGCAGGAACGTAGAGCCTCGGTCCCTACTCAGAGGGTCTCTGGAGGCCCCTGTTGGTTCACAGGCATTGGGAAGATGAGCCTGTGGTCAGGGTAGGATCGGCCCCAGGGATGATCCGTGAGCTGCCTCAGCCTTCGCCTCCTGAGACCTCCCTGGCCCTGCTCAAACCCGTGACCCCTGTCACTTGGTATGCCCTCCTCCCTCAGCAGAGTTTGGGATGCCGGAGCTACTGGGGGATTCTCAGCTCCTCTTGGCCCCTTCCTGCATACAACAGGTGCATAACGGATACCATAGGAGGGGATCATTCACCGCTCATAAAATCCCAGCCCCTCAGAGCAGGGGGCGCCTCTGGAACCCAAAATCAAATTCAAATCCAGACTCAGACATTTACCCTCTGTGTGACCTTGGGTAACTCACTCAGCCTCCCTGAGCAGCTGACTCATCTGGAAAAGGAGAGAAAGAAGGGCATCGACGACCCACTGTCCCCTTTAAAGGATTGTTGGTGGTGGCTGCCAAGTCAGCGCCGATGCGTGGCGACCCCACACACAACAGAACAAAACACTTCCCTGGTCCGGCGCCATCCCTGTGATCACATGCGGCTCAGACCTTTGTGATCCATAGGCTTTTCGTTGGCTGATTGTCTGAAGTAGATCACCAGGCCTTTCTTCCTAGTCTGTTTTAGTCTGGAAGCTCTACTGAAACCTGTTCAGCATCCTAGCAACACACAAGGAGGTGGCTGTGTATGAGGTGTATTGGCGGGGAATCAAACCAAAATTTCCCTCATCATAGGGGAGAGTTCTAACGCTGAACCGCCACTGCCTCCATTCGCAAGGATTAAATTAGTTGATACTTAGCCTCATCACAAAGAATTCCTGGGTGGCGGTGGCACTGGACTCCTAACCGAAAAGTTGGAGGTTCAAACCCACCCAGAGGTGCCTCGGAAGACAGGCCTGGCGATCTGCTTCTGAAAGGTCACAGCTTTGAAAACCGTATGGAGCAGTTCTACTCTGCACACAACAGGGTTGCCATGAATCAGAATGGACTCAATTGTAACTAACCACAGCAACCTCATCACATGATCTTCCGATGCAGTGGTTGGCATGTTATTATTATTAACCGTTTCTCTCCCATTCTGCCCGTCTCAGTCTCTTCTGACCACCCCCCTCCATTTTACAGATGCAGAAACTGAGGCTCGGAGAGGGGCCGGCACCCACCTGGACCCTTCCGGCCGCCTTTCTCCGGCTGCCCAGGCTGGCTCCGGGAAGATGAAGCCATGAGCCATTATCAGCGGACGGGCGGGTGGGCGCGCCTGAGAAATGGGCTAGAGGATTCCTCACCGTGCTGAGCCGCCCCATCGATCGGGCCGTTCCAGCCTCCGTGGCCAGCCACGATTAATTTATGTGGGGCTGGAGAACACTAATTAAGTCTGTTTGAGAGGAAGTTAGGTTTAATGTCCTGACCGCCGCTGTAAGCACTGTCAGAGCAGCTGGAAGGTTCCATGGATGCCCAGGAGACCCCAGAGGACGTGGGAGACTTCCCCCGTGGACAAGTGATGTTGGGTCTGGTCTGTCACTCACCCTGTAGCCACCGAGACCTGCTCCTGCAAGCCTCAGCAGTCCACAGCTGTGCCAAAAGGACACCAAAACCCAAACCAGTTGCCTGTGAGTTGACTCCAACTCATGGCAACCCGACATGTGTCAGAGCAGAACTGTGCAGCTCCATGGGGTTTTCAGTGGCTGATTTTTCAGAAGTAGATTACCAGGCCTTTCTTCCAAGGCACCACTGGATGGACTGAAACCCCAACCTTTCGGTGGACAGCCGAGTGTGTTAACCGTTTTCACTACCTAGGGACTCCAGGATGCAGGGCTCCCTGTTTTGAAAGGACCTTGTGTTTGGCACACAGCGGGAGCTTGTGTGATGCTGTGACCTGGCCCTACTGTGTGTCCACGTGCGGGGTGTGTGATGGGGGCCGAATGTCAGCCACTGTCACTTCCAGGCTTAGTGTGATGTCACTTCTAAGTGTGAGAGCAGAGGCTGGTATACAGTAGGTGCTCATCAATGCTCCTGGTATCACAGATTCCCAAAGGTGCTCCCCACGCCTACGGTCGCCTAGAGTGGAGGGACAGCTCTTGAGGGCACATTGGGGCACCACCCTCCCCTTGAGCCCCTCCGTGGCTCCACAGTACCTTCTGGATCGAGCCCAGATTCTAAGAAGCCTGAGACCCCGGCCACAGTCTGATCTTGCCTCACAGCGGTGGGATTTCTAACAAAGTCCCTCCACACATCTCATCCCTCTGCCAGGTGCCCCGTTCACTTAGAAACACCCCTTTACTCGTCCTTCCAGCCCCTCCTCACTGCTGCCCTCCCCATCCCCCCAGGCCAAGCCTTCAGCCCCTCTCTGGGCCCCCAACCCCATCCCCCGGACTCTCTCCCTCTAATCCCACCCTGACCCTCCTGGAGCTGGGAAAGTCTGTGACCAGCTCTGTCTCCACCCCCTGGATGGTGAGCACTGATGAGCACCTGCTGTATGCCAGTCTTAGCCCTCACAATTAGAGGTGACATCATGCTGAGCCTGGAGGTGACGGTGGTTGTCATTTGGTCCCCATCAGGTCCCTGAATGTGGACACACAGGCCAGCCCAAGGCTCCCACTGTGTGATGGACACACACACACACACACACACACACACACACACACACACACACACAAAACCTGTTGCCATCGAGTCAATTCTGACTCATAGCAACCCTGTAGGGCAGAGTAGAACTGCCCCTTAGGGTTTCCAAGGAGCAGCTGGTGGATTCGAACTGCTGACCTTTTGGTTAGCAGCCAGATGCTTAACCACTGCGCCATCAGGGCCCCGTGCTGGGCACAGGGTCATCTCAAAAGAGGATCCCCCAGGGCCAGGCTCCAGCATCACCCAAAATGGGGTCTGAACACAGATGGATGAATGAATGAATGAGTGAATGAATGAACAACTGATGGAACATGGCAACTCTGTAGTGAGGACCGTATTATAACTATTGTTATTATAGTGTTATTACTGTGTTATAATTTATGCCTGAGTTAGCAGGCTTAGCTGCCAACTGAAAGGTTGGAGGTTCAGGTCCACCCAGAGATGCCTCAGAAGAAAGGCCTGGTGATCTACTTCCAAAAAATCTGCCACTGACAACCCTTCAGAGTGCAGTTCTAGTCTGACTCACAGGGGGGGCGTCAGGAGTCAGAATCAACTCGAGGGCAGCTGGTTTGATTTGTTTTGGGCTAATTATCAAAGCCTGATAACTTGGCCAAGTCTCCCTTCCCTCACCTATAAAACGGGCAGTGCAATCAGAGGTGGACGGGAGTCAGGACAAGGATAGCCGCCATGCCGGTCAAGAGGGCAGCTGGCCGGCCTCCCCAGAGCCCTTGGGTGTGCCCATTGTGTGAACACAACCAAGTCACCGGGTCCCCAGGGGACCTTGAGCTCAGGCTTCCGAGTGAGGGAAGGATGGAGGGGGGGTCACTGAGTGTGCAAAGGTGTGGAGGTAAAAAGAGCTCGGTGTGTGGGGAGTGGGGGGCATCTGGGCCTTGAGGGTCAGCCCCCAGGAGGTGACTGTGTGGGTACTGGGGGGCCCTGGCAGGTTCTAGAGCAGGAGACGAGAATAGCCAGACGGTGTGTTAGAAATAGGCTGGATGGGGAGAGATGAAGACCAAGAGTCCCAGCTGGAGGCCAGATTTTGAATCCTGGCTTTGACATTTCCTCACTAGGTAACCTGAAGCAACTAACCAAATCGCTCTGTGCCTCAGTTTCCCCTTATGTAGAATGGGGATAATGATCATGTCGGTCACAGACAGTGGCCGTGAGTACAACAGAGGCTCATTTTGCACTGTCCTTTGGGAAACGTTGTTTTGGATGTTGGTTGCCATCAGGTAGATTCTGACTCATGCCAAATGTTATGGATTGAATTGTGTCCTCCCCCCAAAAAAGTGTATTGACTTGGCTAGGCCATGATTCCCAGTATTGTGTCTACCATTTTGTCATCTGATGTGATTTTCTTGTATGTTGTAAATCCTACCTCTATGATGTTAATGAGATGGGATTAGCAGCAGTTGTGATAACGAGGCAGGACTCAATCTACAAGATTAGGTTGTGTTTTAAGTCGAGCTCCTTTGAGATATAAAAGAGAGAAGCGAGCAGAGAGACATGGGGACCCCATACCACGAAGAAACAAGAGCCAGGAGAATAGCGCATCCTCTGGACCTGGGGTCCCTGTGATGAGAAGCTTCTTGACCAGGGGAAGATTGATGACAAGGACCTTCCCCCAGAGCCAACACAGAAAGACAGCCTTCCCTTGGAGCTAGCACCCTGAATTTGGACTTGCAGCCTCCTAGACTGTGAGAGAATAATTTTCTCTTTGTTAAAGCCGTTCACTTGTGGTCTTTCTGTTACAACAGTGCTCGATGACTGAGACAGCAGCATAGAACAGGGTGGAACTACCCCATAGGGTTTTCTAGGCTGTAATCTTAATGAGAGCAAATTGCCAGGTCTTTCTCCCAGGGAGCCCCTGGGTAAGTTTGAACCACTGACTTTTCGGTTAGCAGCTGAGTGCTTAACTATTGCACGACCAAACTCCTTGGGAAACGCTGGTCATTGCTATTATGATATTTACTACGCTCTCATCCTCCTTAACCTCAGACATGATCTCTGCCAGCCGACAGAGGCTCTGAGAAGGTGAGGTGATAAAAGCCAGCCCCCGGTGCCAGAGACACAGAAATTCCTCCAGAGAGAGGTACCCACCTGCTTTCATGGCCCCTTTGCAGCTCTGGAGGAGAATAAAGAAGCTAAGTCTGAAAACTGCAGAATCCTGAAACTCAAAGATCCCAAATTCATGAAATCCTAAAGTCCTAAGATCCAGAATCCCCTGAAATCCCCAAATTCCCATGTCCCTAGATCCCGAGATCATGGAATCACCAGATCCGGGCATCTCAGCCGCTGCCTGGGAGACAAGGGTGCTGGCGAGTGTAGGACAGGGCAGGGAGACACACCTGCTTGTGCTGAGGGTTTAGATTTCTTTGATATCTTGCTCCTCCACCCTGATTTCTGATTTCTGTGCTTTTGCCGCTTTGTTGCAGATTTCACTCAGTAACTTAGTTGCAGGGTTTTTTAAGTGGCAGAATCCAGAGGAAGGACGCTGGAGATCTTTGAGATGATGCTGAGGCTGAGACTTGAGTGAAGGAGCCAATCTGGAGCCGAGGGAGGTGCTCCAGGGGACGGAAACAGCATGTGTAAAGGCCCTGAGGCGGGGATGAGCTCTGAAGGTGTGAGGAACAGCAATGGGCAACTAGAGTGAGCAAGAGCAGAGAGAAGGAGATGGGGCCACAGGAAGAGTTTGGATTGTATTCTGAGGGCACTGGGGAGCCATGGGTGGCTTTGAGCAGGGGAGGGACACGATTTGTGGACAAATCCTCCAGGCAAGAACCTGAGAAGGTGCACCAGGCAGAGAGTACAGAATGGGCAAAGACAAGGCCAGTGTTTCAGCACGTTAGCATTGGCCACCAGGTTAGCATTTGCCTTCCAGGAGCAGAGGCAGCAGCAAGGGGCTCCGGCTAGCAGTGCAGTGTCCAGAAGCTCTCCTTGCCCTCCTTGACTGCTGTGGGGCCTCCAGACAGCTCACCCTCCGCTCTGGCCTCAATTTCCCTGTGGGTCCAGCAGGGTGTTGGTGTAGCTCCAACCTGCCATGGCAACTCAGCTGGTCACCAGTGCCCAGAGCCCTGGTGACCCCCAGCCCTGGGTCTGCACCTCTCCCCACATTCCCGGTCCCTCTACCCACTGGCCTCCCCTCTCTAGCAACAGCTTCATTACAAAGCCGAGTTGTTTAAATAAATGAATTAATATTGACGAACCATCAGTGACCTAATAAATGATTAGTTAAGGCGCACATACATCACGCCGCGGGGATGCCGGGAGCCCTTAATTACTGCTGTGGAGGGGCTGGCGAGGCTGTGGCCACTGCCCTGTGCCCCTCAGACCCCTGGCCCCTTCCTGGCCATTCTGCTGACCCCTAAATCTTGGGGGCTGGATGGGAAGGGAAGCCTAGTGGTGGCCCCGTCTCTGCCCCAGCATAGACCCCACCTGGCCCAGCCTCTTCCCAGCCTCCCAGCCTCCCAGCCTCCCACCTTCCCTGGCAGCCCTTTAGCCAGAGGGTTGGTTAAATACAAGAGTCAGGTTATGCTCCTACTTCCCTTTAAAGCCTCCTGTGGCTCCCCAGTGCTCTCAAGAAAAAGACACAAATCCTTACCATGGCCCACAAGGCCCCAGGTGACCCAGCCCTGCCACCACCTCAGCTACCCCCTGCAGCCTCAAAGGCCTCCTCAAAATTCTTCCTGCTTCCTGGCTCCTGCCCCAGGGCCTTTGCCCACACCATTCCCTCTTCCCTCTGCACCCAGGCAAATCCTGGGCACCCCTCCTCCAGGAAGCCCTCCCTGATCCAGCCTGGTCAGGCCCTGGATGGCTGCCCTCCAAGCCCACTGTCTTGCCCCTCCTGGCCACGCCTGTCTTCGGTTCTAGATTTAATTGGTCTCTTGTTAAATGTGTGTTGCCCAGGTTGTGAGCGCACAGCACGGGGGTGGCTCTTGGATGCTTTGAGGATGGATAGGCCCAAAGCCCTCCCTCTCGCCCCAGGGTTTACGTCCCTCCAGGCCTCAGTCTCTCTGTCTGTCCAATGGGAGACCAGTTCCTCTCGTCCTCCACATCCCCCACGATGGAGTGGACAGTTGGAGGTAAACACTGAGGCCCCCATCTCATCGGCCGGCCCTCTTGCCTCCTCCAACCCGCTTTCATCCCTTGGGGCGGGAGAGCCTCGGGCTGAGGACTGGACAGAGGTGGAGAAGAAGGGCAGGTGACCTGGGGGTGAGCCTGGGGGCCAATGGGGTCGTAGCTCAAGCCCCTGGCCTGAGAGGTCCCCAGGGGCGTGAAGGCAGACACCCAGGAGTGGGGCGTTGGGAACACCCTTGCACTGACTGTGCTTCAGCTTCTGCAGGAAGGTGGGGTGGAGGATCCTGAGGGCTCCCCGCCAACCAAAGGAATTCACCAAAGGAAATAAGACCCAAGGCGTTTGTGGGTGGGTTCATCGATAGTCTCCCTGCCCCCACCCAGTGTACACCACCATGGCCCGGGCAGGGGACGGGGTAGGGGGGCGGGTGGACAGAGCCAGACAGACTCTCAGCCTGCGGGTCATGGCTGGACGGGAGGAGGGCCGGGGGGCCCAAAGACCCTGCTGCCAGGCCTGGGTGGACTGGTCTCCCCGCTGCTGCCTAATATCCTGGCCCCTTGAGGCTCCTTGTTCCACTCCCCGAGTCCCTGCCAGAGGGTCTGATGGGGGGACATGGCCCAGATAGGGAGCCGCTTGGGGAGGGGTGCGGGGCTGTGGAGCCTCCCATGTCCCTTCCGAGGGTGTGGTGGTGGCGCCCCCACAAGGGTCTTCATGGCCGGGGGGCTTGGGGAGGCCCTAGTAATGGCTACTCAAGAGGGACCCGAAGGGAAGGGGCAGGGGGAGCTGAGGAGGGGAACGACGGGAAGGGACAAAGGACTTGGGCAGAGAGGTGGAGGGAAGACACGGCAAGACAGAAAAAGGAAAGGAGAGAGACCGAGAGAGGGAGAGGGAGAGAAGCAGAGAGAGGCAGAGCAAGAAAGGGCAAGAAAGACAGAGGTGGTTCAGGCCCCCGCAGGCAGACCCACGGTGAATGGGGCGAGGCCGCGCTGTGGGGTTGTGGCCCAAACTCGCTAATCCCACCTTTTGCCTTGAACCCAGAGGCTGAGATTCTGCCTGCTGGGTGCTGTTTCCGGCTCCGCCAAACACACGGGCCCCTCCGGGTTCTCTGCCTCAGTTTCCCTATGTTCACATCCTTGGAAATGCATGCCCAGGCCCCTTTCCTAGGAAGCGACGAGAGGATCAGGCACAGACAAATCTGGATTTAAAAGTTCTGTCTCATCTGTGGCTCCAACAAGTCCCTCCACCTCCAGAGCCTCAGTTTCCCCCTCCGTACAATAGGTCAATCATATTTATTTCTGGTCTCACAGGACTGCTGGGAGGGTGAAGAGGGTAGCTGGAGGCATACAGCTGGTGCTCAGTAAATGTCAGGGATGATTGAGCAATGGACGATTTGTGGGAGGGATGGGGCCAACAGGGTCACCAAGAGCCGGAAGTCCAGTCTAAGTGATTTGACTTTAACTTACTACTATTACCGTGATTGCTAAATGATATTGTCTAGTCAATTGACAAAGGAGCCCTGGTGAGGAAATGGTTAAGCTCTTGGCCACTAACCAAAAGGGCATTGGTTTGAACCCACCCGGGGGCTCTGTGGGAGAAAGACCTGGCCATCCGCTTCCATCAAGATTTAGAGCCTAGAAAACCCTATGGGGTAGTTTTACTCTGTCACACTTCACAGGGGGTCGCTGTAAGTCAGAATCCACCGCACCTAACAACACCAATTGACAAAGGCTTGCTAGGGGAGCATTTGAAACTGGGCATCTGGGGCGCATTGGGGCAATGGGGGTGGACAGCCTGCATGAGTGGACTGACAAGGGCAGGCCGGGGGTCTAGGACAGGCACCCAGTAGTCGCTCAATTAGGGTCTTCGAACATGCCCTTCTCCCTACTCCCCCCCTCCCCAACCCGGGTGTGTGGGAGCACGTGCCGGGAGATGGGATTCTGGAGTAGGAGGGGCGCTGGCTGTGCACGGGGCCTGTGTGACCCTCGTTCACGCACGCGAGCCAGGCCTCAGCCGACTCAGCCTCCCCGGTCTCCCTCTCCTGCTCACCACCTCCTCAGGCCACATTCAGGGGTACATCTGACTCCAGCCCTGCCCCTGCCCCAAGGTCAGACACCTCCCAGAAGTCTTTGAGGGCACAGGAGGTGGGGGCCAGTGGAAGGGCTGGTCCCCCCAAAAAACCAGTCCCACCAGGAAGACCCCCGCCCCAGGAATGAGCCTGGGGCTTGAGGGTCCTAGCTCTGCCCCTCCGGCTGGTGTAAGCCCCAGCCTCAGTTTTTCCATCTGTATAATGGGATCTTAGCACCCCCACCCCCTCCAAGTGTTATGATGAGGATCAGAGGCCACCACATAAGGGCTTCCGGGTAGAGCAGCGGCAGGGCAGGAACCACAGCTATTAATAATAATAATAATAATAGCTGTTGTTGTGTATCCGCGAGGTGGATTCTGACTCTTAGCGACGCTACAGGACAGAGCAGAACTGCCCCATAGGGTTTCCCAGGCTGTGATCTTTACAGGAACGGATCACCAGCTCTTTTCTCCTGGAGCAGCTGTTGGGTTCGAACTGCTGACCTTTAGGTTAGCAGCCAGCACTTAACCGCTGCGCCACCCGAGCTCCTAATAATAAGACTTGGCTGTATGTTAATACATAGTGACTATTGGATTAATACGCCCCTGCACACGGTAGGCGCTCAGTAAATGGAGCTGACTAAATGAACCCCGGAGAAAGGCACTGCAGTTTGCACACCCACAAAATCCTGGCACCCATTATCCAGCCCGCCCCCGGCGCACTGGGCGCCGGGCACAGGGACGCCCCGCGCTCCCCTCCTCTCCCTCCTCCTCTCCGCACCCCCACTCCCCACCCCGGGGAACAAGCCCCCAGGGCCCAGCCCCTGCGCCTTCGGGGAGCCGTTTACAAGAAGCGGAGAGCTTCCCCGCGCAGTCCCACCGGGCCACCCTTCCCAGCCCAGATAATCTAATCGCGTTTCCAAGGCTGCGATCGACCACCCGAGGCAGCTCCGCTCCGAAGCGAGGCTCTTAAAGGGCTAGCAGCCCCTCCCGGCCGGCGGAGAGGGGGCCCTGGAACCAGGCCCCAGCTCCCCCAGCTTTCCCCTAGCGCCGGCCGTTTGCAGATTGCCAGTCGGAAGCCGGCCCCCACCTCCAGGCTCTGTGGCCCTGGGCAAGCTGCCTGGCCTCTCTGAGCCGTGGGTGCCTAATAGAGAAACAGGCCCCTGAGGCTCAGTGCACACCTTGTCCACATCACCTCCTGCCTCGTTCACAAGCCTCCCCACTTCCCAGATGAGGGGACTAAAACAAAAAAAAACCAAACCGAGTGGATTCTGACACCTAGCGACCCTGTAGGACAGAGTAGAACTGCCTCATGGGGTTTCCAAGGCGCAGCCCGTGGATTCAAACCACCAACTTTTTGGTTAGCAGCTGTAGCTCTTAACCACTGCACCACCAGGGCTCCGAAGGGGAGGTTAGGGCTCAGAAAAGAAGGGGGAAGTCAGAGCTATGTTCAGCACCCTGCTGTTCACCTCCTCTGTCTCTCTGCTCCATTCAGCCCCCCAAGGTCCCCTGCAGCTGCCCAGCCTGCCTACTTATTTACACCAGCCCCAGAGTCCATTCCAACACACTTAGCGATCATATCCTTGCTGGGTCCCTTGTGTCCCCCACCCTGGATGTTCTGTCCATCAGAGCTGTCACCCCATCCCAGGCGATAAGGGAGCAGCCTGCCACCACCTCCAATAAGCTAGTTTCATCCCTTCTGTGTTTGTAGGGTCCTGCTCTGCCCTGCTTCCCTGCTGGTTTAGAAAAGGGAAAAAATAGGGTTGCCTACTTCTGCTTCATGCACACCTGGGGGCTGGAAGGGTGAGTCACTCAGAGCTGTAGTGGTGGGCTCTTCTAGAAGAAGTAATGGTGGACTTTTCTAGAAGAAGTAATGGTGGGCTCTTCTAGAAGAAGTAATGGTGGGCTCTTCTAGAAGAAGTAATGGTGGGCTCTTCTAGAAGAAGTAATGGTGGGCTCTTCTAGAAGAAGTAATGGTGGGCTCTTCTAGAAGAAGTAATGGTGGGCTCTTCTGGCAGAAGTAATGGTGGGCTCTTCTAGCAGAAGTAATGGTGGGCTCTTCTAGAAGAAGTAATGGTGGGCTCTTCTAGAAGCAGTAATGGTGGGCTCTTCTAGAAGAAGTAATGGTTGGCTCTTCTAGCAGAAGTAATGGTGGGCTCTTCTAGAAGAAGTAATGGTGGGCTCTTCTAGAAGAAGTAATGGTGGGCTCTTCTAGAAGAAGTAATGGTGGGCTCTTCTAGCAGAAGTAATGGTGGGCTCTTCTAGCAGAAGTAATGGTGGGCTCTTCTAGAAGAAGTAATGGTGGGCTCTTCTGGCAGAAGTAATGGTGGGCTCTTCTAGCAGAAGTAATGGTGGGCTCTTCTAGAAGCAGTAATGGTGGGCTCTTCTAGAAGAAGTAATGGTTGGCTCTTCTAGCAGAAGTAATGGTGGGCTCTTCTAGAAGAAGTAATGGTGGGCTCTTCTAGCAGAAGTAATGGTGGGCTCTTCTAGAAGAAGTAATGGTGGGCTCTTCTAGAAGAAGTAATGGTGGGCTCTTCTAGCAGAAGTAATGGTGGGCTCTTCTAGAAGAAGTAATGGTGGGCTCTTCTGGCAGAAGTAATGGTGGGCTCTTCTAGCAGAAGTAATGGTGGGCTCTTCTAGAAGAAGTAATGGTGGGCTCTTCTAGAAGCAGTAATGGTGGGCTCTTCTAGCAGAAGTAATGGTGGGCTCTTCTAGAAGCAGTAATGGTGGGCTCTTCTAGAAGAAGTAATGGTTGGCTCTTCTAGAAGAAGTAATGGTGGGCTCTTCTAGAAGAAGTAATGGTGGGCTCTTCTGGCAGAAGTAATGGTGGGCTCTTCTAGAAGAAGTAATGGTGGGCTCTTCTAGAAGCAGTAATGGTGGGCTCTTCTAGAAGAAGTAATGGTTGGCTCTTCTAGCAGAAGTAATGGTGGGCTCTTCTAGAAGAAGTAATGGTGGATTCTTCTAGCCGCAGTAAAAATGGACTCTATTAGCAGCACTAATGCTGGAATCTTCTGGAAGCAGTAATGGTGGATCCTTCTAGCAGCAGTAATGGTGGGCTTTTCCAGAAGTAACAAGGTTGGACTCTTCCAGAAGCAACAAGGTTGGGCTCTTCTAGAAGCAACAATGGTGGACTCTTCCAGGAGCAGTGATGGTTCCGGTTCCTAGAAGCAGTAATGGGGGACTGATCAGGAGCAATAATAGTGGACTCTTCTACAAGCAACAATGGTGGACTCTTTTAGATGCAGTAATGGTGGACTTTTTGGCTGGTTGCTGTGTACCCAGCCTGCGCTCCAGAGCCAGCTCTGGCCACTGCCTGGTTGAGTGATCCTAGGCAAGTGACTTGTGCCTGGGCTTTGTTTACCCAGCAGTGAAATGGAACCAGGGCAGAGCCCTCCTCTAGTTTGGCTGGTGGGCAGGATCCGTACATGGTGAGTGCTCCAAAGAACTGGCCTGGCCTGAACTTGGAGTCTGGAAGTCAGAGAGGCTGTGCCTTGGGGAAAACTGAGGCCCAGGGAGGGCCATACCATCAGTGCATGCCCTGGTCGCACAACCTAGGGCTCGCCTGACCTCTAACCCCACTGAACCTATCACCACCTCCATTCCCCCTGAGGGACCCCTGTGCTAACCCCACAAGGGTCCCCTTCAGAAATCCAGGACTGATTCCAGGGTTGGAGCTGCAGGGGTGAGAGGAAATTGATTCAGCAGCTGACCTTATGGCCACTGTTGCCAAGGAGATGGCCCATGGGGGCTGGGAGAGGTGTCAGAGGGATATAGAGAGAGGGAGTAACAGGGGAAGGGATAGAGAGATGGAGGGAGGGAAGGAGGGAGAGACAAAGGACAGAGGGAAGGAGGGAGGAAAGGACAGAATGACAGAAGGAGGGCGGGAGGAATGGAGGGAGGGGGATAGAGGGATGGAGGAAGGGAGTGACAGAGACACAGAAGGAAGGAGGGAGGGACGGAGGGAGAGGGGTCATGTATGGAAGGTGGGGGAACAGAGGCAGCGGGGAAGCCGCCAGCAAGGTGGTGGGTGAAATGCATGAAGAGCTTAGAACAGAGCCCAGAACATAGTAAACAATCAATTAAATGTTAGCTCGTGGTGAGTGGTGGGTAGGGGGTAGACAGCGGAACGGAGGAATGTCCAGGTGGTAGAAGGATGGATAAATGAATGAGTGTAGCCATGAAGGACAAGTGAATACATAGGCAGACTAGATATTTGAATCAATGGATACATTAATATATAAATAATGGTCAAGTGGATGGTGGACAGACGGATGGATCGGTAGATGGATGGGTGGAAGAGATGGATGGATGGATCTGTGGCTGGGAGGAGAGCAGAATGGGTGGATGGATGCATGGATCCATGGATAGATGGATGGATGACAGCCGGATGGATGAATGACAGACAATGAATGGATGATCAATGGATATTTGGATGGAAGGATGGATGGATGGACAGACGGACAGATGGATGGATGGGTATTTGGATGGAGAGACGGATGGATTGATGGATAGATGTATAAATGGAAGAATGGGTATATGGATGAACAGAGAGCTGAACAGTGAGATGGGTGTTATGGATAGATTATGTATATATCGATGGATGGATGATGAATGGGTGGGTGATGGATGGATGGGTGGGTGGATGGACAGATGGATGGGTGGGTGTGGACAGAAGGATGGGTGGGTGGATGAATAGCGGATGGGCAGATAGCTGGCCATACTACAGATGGATGGATAACCAGGTGGGCACTTGTTCTCATGAGTCCCACACCCCACCAGGCTCCACGCCATGTGGTCCAGACCCCTTTGGCTCACAAGTCTTGCACTTCCAGGCTTGGACGCAGCCGTCTGCTGCGCCGGGTCTCAGTCTCTCCCCACACCTCACCCTGGGGAGGGGACATGCCCAAAGGGAGCCTGCTATACCTCCTCCTCCACACCCCCCGGCACCTCTCCTCCCCAGAACGGGCAGGTCCAGGAGCAACGAACGTGGCAGAAGACGCAAAAAGGTAATTAGTCTGTGGGGTGGGGGGAGTGTTAATACCTTAAAGACACCGGGGACACACTGTCACCTTCCACCAATTAGTGACCTAAACCCTGTGAGTGTGATCTCTGTGGCTCAGCCGAGTTGATTACTCTAATTAATTTTGCATCGATCCCCATGGATCTGCTGGGAGAGCGCTGATCGGCATGGGAGACAGATGTTGCCTGCCCGCCTGAAGCCCCCACTGCCCCCTCCCCCATCCAGCCCCTCACAGCTCATCTGGCCTTCAAGGCCCTGGAAGGTGGGTCCCCTCCCATCTTCCCGGAGCCTAGCCGGCCGCCCAGGACACACACTAAGACCTGACTCACTCCCGTCTTGGCAAAACGGGCAGAGGACGTGCGAAACCACCCCACACTTTCGCTGTTTCCCTAGCTGTCAACAGCAGGGGGGGCGCTGAAGCAGAGCTCCCTCCAGCTCCGACAAGAACCGCTCCGCTGGTCTTGGTATCATTCACTGAATAGCACTGGAAGCTGCCAGAAGGAAGAGAATGATGTGGGGCACACCCCAAATAAAACCTTGTGGCAGATGAAGCTTTATCCTTCCTTGGCTTCTAGTGATAGCCTGTGCGGGGCGTGGGGGCGCATCCCTAGACTGCACGGTGTATATGTGAGATGTCTGTGGCAGCCTCAATGAGCGGCCACAAACTTGGTGGTGTCACACAGCACAAACGTGCCGTCTTACGGTTTTGGAGGTCAGAAGTCTGACATGAGTCTTCGCTGGGCTCAAATCAAGCTGTCAGCTGGCCTTCGTTCCTTTTTTTGTTGATCTGGGTAGGATCCATTTCTTCACTTTTTCCAGCTTCCAGAAGCCACCTGCATTCCTTGGCTCGCAGCCGCTTCCTCATCTTCAAAGCCAACAAAGGTGAGGGGAGTCCTCCTCACGCTGTATCACTCAGACGTCTTCCGCCCCGCGACATCTTCCTCTGACTCCCTCTGCCTCCCTCCCCCACTTTTAAGGACGCTTGTGGTTACATCAGGCCTACCCTGATAACCCAGGATCACCTCCCATCTCAAGACCCTTACCTTAATCACATCTGCAAAGTCCCTTTTGCCCTGTTAGGTCATAGTCACAGGCTCTGGGGATTAGGGTGTGGGTATTTTGGGGGCATTATTCTGCCACCCATAGAGGAGCATCCCCATACTGAGACAAGGAAATCCCCTAACTCTGTGGTCAGAAGCTGGATCCAGCCATACCTGAATGCACTGTTTAGCTTGTTGAGGTAAACAGAAAGTCAAATACAGGAGCTAACCAACAAACCTAGAGAAAATTACATTGGGACTAAGAGCCACTTCCAGATTATTTCAATAACCCAATTTCCCCCTCTTTCTTATGTAGGGGCTGAATGGCATGACCTGTAACGTTCAGATCAGAGACAACGGAGAGAAGTTTGTCTTTCAGTCAGGTGCAGTTCTATCCCTATGCAACCACTACCCAAATCAGGATTGAAAGCGTTTACATCACCCCAGAAGGTTGAAAATATGATTATGAAGCAGAGGGTACATATAATTTTAAGAGACAATATATACTGTATAAACATTGTAATTCCACAGCAAAAAAAACAGACAAAAATCCTAGATCATACCCACAAAAACTGAGTGTTAAGGATGCCGAAAAGGTTCATTTATGGGTGTCGAATCAATAGATACTGCTCTATTAATAAAATTTCTCATTCAAAAATATGTAGTGGCTCCTGGTAGAACAACAAAATGCCGTCTCCTTCCCAAATTACCGAAGAAAAAAACATCAGAGAAGACAATGATCATAAACCAAAAAGCTCGCACGGATAGAAGAAAAAATAAAACCACATCATCGGAGTAAAACTAGAAATCTCTAGCCTACAAATAAATGTTAATGAGACAAACTCGCCTGTTTTTTTTTACAGACTCCCAACTTGTGGGGTTAAAAAACAATTTCCAACTTCCTGCTGTACATGAGAGAGACCAAGTGACCTGGAAAAGTATCTCAGTGGTGCTGGGTGCTGTCCAATCGATTCCAACTCATGGGGACCCCATGTGACAGGGTAGAATGGCCTTAGAAGGTTTTCTTGGCTGTAATCTTTATGGGAGCAGATCACCAGGCCTTTCTTCTGCAGCACTGCTGGGTGGTTTTGAACTGCCAACCTTCAGGTTAATAGTAGAACACAAACTGTCTGCATCACCCAGGACCACATTAAATGTAAGTAAATGGACTCTATTAAAAAAAAAAAAAAAAAGCACAAGAATGGATAAAGCTATACCAGGTGAATGAAGGCAAAAAAAAAAAAAAAAAAAAAGCAGCAGGTCCACGATACTGACATCAGACAAAAGCAGACTCAGGATAAAAAGAAGCAAGGTCCTGTGATTGTTAGGAATATAATACCAATGACAGCGGAGCTTTCAGGAGCCTGAACCAGCTGAAGACATATCAGAGATGTTAAGCCTCATGAAGGGGCTGGCTTTAGATATGGAAAAAGTGGACGGATGCACCCTGATAGATTTTAACCCATCTCTTCTGTGGTTGTTAAGTGCCATCGAGTCAGTTCCGACTCAGTGACCCCATGTACAACAGAACGAAACATTGCCCGGTCCCGAGCCATCCTCACAATCGTTGTTATGTTTGAGCCCATTGTTGCAGCCACTGTGTCAGTCCATCTCATTGAGGGTCGTCCTCTTTTTCGCTGACCCTCTGCTTCACCAAGCATGATGTCCTTCTCCAGGGACTGGTCCCTCCTGACAACATGTCCAAAGTTTGCAAGACGTAGTCTCGCCATCCTTGCTTCTAAGGAGCATTCTGGCTGGACTTCTTCCAAGACAGTCCATGGTATATTCAATATCCTTCACCAACACCACAATTCAGAGAAATAGGGCTGGCAAGGATCCGCATAATTTAAACAATGAGACTGAGCAATGGTCGTGTTGTGCCCCATCCTGTGTGGGACAGAAGACAGACTTTGTGTTCAAGACAAATGGGACATTTTCAAAAACTAGGCAGCCCTGGTGGCACAGTAGTTAAAGTGATGGACCGCTAACCGAAAGGTCTGTGGTTGGAAACCACCAGTGGCTCCAAAGGCAAAAGGTGTGGCAGTCTGCTTCTGCAGAGATTTACAGCCTTGGAAACCCTACAAGGTCGCTATGAGTCAGAATCGACTCACAGTGGTGGTTCCTTTTTTTTTTTTCTTCTGTAGGTATATATTAGGCTCCCTAGAAATCCCCAACAAACGTGTAAAAGTGGAGAGTATTGACCATGTTTGTTAACCACCATGAAATAAAACCAGAAATAAATAAGGACGTATTAAAAAGAATGAATTCTTGGGTAAAACTAATTCCAGAGCATTTTAGGAATAATGACCACGGGAATTCTACTCACTGAAGTATACAAGTTACACCCACTTGACTCATGGTGACCCCAGGTATGTCAGAGTAGAACTGTGCTCCGTAGGGCTTTCAGTGGCTGATTTTTTGGAAGCAGATCGCCAGGCCTTTCTTGCCAGGCACCTCTGGGTGGACTCAAACTGCCAACCTTTCAGTCAGCAGCCGAGCAGTTTAACTGTTTGCTCCATACAGGTTGTAGCCAGACATAAATTCATTGCCTTAAATGCTTTCAGCAATTCAAGCAAAGGAGAACAATGATCCAAAAACAAAGCTAAAGAAAGCGGAGGAACAAATTAATAAAGATAAAAGCCCAACTTAATGACTTAGAAAACAGGAAAACAGCAGAATTCATAAATAATTCCCACTGCTGCTTCTTTGAAAAAAAAATTAAACACTCTAAAATAGATAAACCAGCTAGCATAATCAAGAAAAAGAGAGGAAAAAACACCCCCCCAACACACACACTTACACCCAGAAAATTAGAAATGGAAGCAACACTGTGATACCATAAATACGAAGGACACTTAGAAGCTACAGAGATAAGAGGCTAGAGAATTCTTTGCTCATAAACTTAAAAACCAGGGTGAAATGGATGATTTTTCTAGGAAAACATGAATGATCAAAATTGGCCCCAAAAAGCAGCAGAATGCTTAAGGAAAACCGAGGGAGAACTTTGCCCTAAGATGATACCAGACCCAGATGGTTGGTGTTATGGGTAGCTTCCTTCAAGGATAAAGGAAGAAGAAATTCACTTGATTCCATGAAAACATTCCAAAGCGTTGAAAATGAGAAAAAACAAATCCTTCCCAATTATTTTACAATACCAGTTTCAGCATCCTGGGGCTGTGGTAAGGGAATACCACAAACTGGGGGCTTAACCCAACAGAAATTCATTCTTTCACAGTTCTGGAGGCCGGAAGTCTGAAACCAAGGTGTGGGCAGGGCCACGCTCCCTGCAAAGGCTCTAGGGGAGAGTGCTTCCTTGTCTCTTCCAGCTGCTGGTGGCCCCAGGCATTCCGGGACTTGTGGCCGTGTCAGTCCCCTCTCTACCTCCGTGATCACGTGGCCGTCTGCCCTGTGTCTGTCTCTTCTTATAAGGCCACCACTCATTGGATTTAGGGCCCACTCTAAAACAAGCATGACCTCCTCTTACCTTAATTACATCTGCAAAGAACCTATTTTCAAATAAGGTCACATTCATAGGTTCTGGGTGGATGTGATTTTTTTATGGGGGGGATACTCATTAACAGGAGCCCCGGTGACCCAGTGGTTAAAAGCTCGGCTGCTAACCAAAAGGTCAGCAGTTCTAATCCACCAGCCGCTCCTTGGAAACCCTACGGGGCAGCTCTACTCTATCCTATAGGTTTGCTATGAATCGGAATTGACTCAATGGCAACGGGTTTGGTTTTTCACTCATTAATAACCTGTGATATGCAGATGACACAGCCTTGCTTGCTGAAAGTGAAGAGGACTTGAAGCACTTACTGATGAAGATCAAAGACCACAGCCTTCAGTATGGATGACACCTCAACATAAAGAAAACAAAATCCTCACAACTGGACCAAGAAGCAACATCATGATAAACAGAGAAAAGATTGACGTTGTCAAGGATTTCATTTTACTTGGATCCACAAACAATACCCATAGAAGCAACAACCGAGAAATCAAACGACGTATTGCATTGGGCAAATCTGCTGCAGAAGACCTCTTTAAAGTGTTCAAAAGCAAACATGATTACTTTAAGAACTGAGGTGCACCGGACCCAAGCCATGGTCTTTTCAGTTGTCTCCTATGTACGAGAAACCTGGACAAGGAATAAGGAAGACGGAAGAATTGACACCTTTGAATTACGGTGTTGGCGAAGAATATTGAATGTACCATGGACTGCCAGAAGAACGAACAAATCTGTCTTAGAATAAGCACAGCCAGAGTGCCCCTTAGAATCGAGGATGGCAAGACTTTGTCTCATGTACTTTGGACATATTATCAAGAGGGACTAGTCCCTGGAGAAGGACATCATGCTTGGTAAAGTAGAGGGTCAGCAAAAAAGAGGAAGACCCTCCATGAGATGGATGCACACAGTGGCTGCAACAGTGGTAAAGAAATGGGGATGTCAGCTAGTGTCACTAATTAGCAGTGTGGAGACTTCAAGGAAGTCTTGAAGAAAGAGGCTCCCAAGAGTGTCTCCTGCTACTTAGTTGTTGATTAACTAAAAGATAACTCAGTGCTGTGGGTGTAAGGTGGTAGCAGGAGTGTTGGACCTCATCCAACTTCAGGGAGGATGAGAACCAGCATCAGCATCAGCGCAAAGCTGATTCCCATGGAGGTCAGACACACCTCCTCTCTCCAGCCTTCTTTACCAATTCTGACACTAGCCGTCCTCACGGCACTGTCTATTTCTCTGCTGGGGTCAATAATTTGCTGCAGTGGCCGCTCAGAACTCATAGTTACATGGTTTATTAGGGAAGCAACATGGGGTCAGGATTAATTGGAAGGAACAGGAACAGGATCAATGTGAAGAAGCACACAGGAAGGTCTGGAAGGCTCCTCCAAAGTGAAGAGCAGACGCCTCCCTTCTTTAGTGAAGACGGCTCTCTCTCTAGGCCGCCCATGCAGGCCTCCTCTTGGCCCCTGAGGACAGGCCCCTCTTGGCCCCCTCAGGACAGGCTCCCCTTGGCCCCTGCCCTGCTTGGGCAAGTATAACAACTCTTTTTGCTCCATCAACAATGCCTGGAAGCACCCTACTCAGCCAGCAAGCCTCCTGCCCAAAGGAGCTCAGGTCTGTCCCTCCACGGGTCAGCTCACCCGCTGTAGCCAGCTCGCTCCATGGATCAGAAAGCCCACCACACCATCTCGCGCTGGGTCTGCTGGGTCTGCTGCCACCACTCCAGTGTTACAGCACTCTCCCCGTCTCCTGGGTCTAGGAGGTTCTCAGCACGAGGACTCCAGGTCCAAAGGACGCACTGCACTCCAGCCCTTCTTCTCAATTGTAGTGAGGTCCCTCTCAACCTCTGTGGGATTAGTGCTTATGTATAGGCAAGTGACTCAATTCTATTGGGTGGATTTTATGCACCTTATTTGCATAATAACTGACCAATTTCCTCTTTGGACTAAACTGGCCAATCCCCTTGCAAGTAGCTCCATCTATTTGCATACTAGCTGACTTTTTCTGCTGGCAAGGATTGGCTTCTTTCCTGAGTAACAGCAACAAGCTTCTCCAAAGGGCTAGGGCAACTGTAACAACTCCTCACTGGTGAGGAGAAATCTCCCAAGCTGTTTTTTTTTTTCTGTCTTTTTCAGAGAACCAAGGCAAAAGGCCACATAAAGAAACTCATTTCACCACAGTGGGGATCCTGGATAGACAGGGCTGGCCACGAGGAGACCAGTCCATAATGAACACCACACAAATCAAATATCCCGAAATCTCTGAAACCCACTGTGCATTGAGAGGGAGGCTGAAAGAGAAGTTACAGCCCTTTTGATGGAGTCATTAAAAAAAAAAAAGAAAAACAACAACAACTAGTTACCATTAAATCATCTCCGACTCATGGCAACCCCATGCGTGTCAGAATAGAACTGAGCTCTGTAGGGTTTTCCAGGGCTGATTTTTCAGAAGCAGATCACCAGGCTTTTCTTCTGAGGCACCTCTGGGTGGTTTCAAACCTCCAACCGTTCAGTTAACAGTTAAGCACTTAACCGTTTATACTATGCAGGGACCCCCAAGATAGAAGGTAGACTGTAATAGTAACTTGGAGCTGTGTAAAAAATCCCCAAAGCTTAGCAGCTTATAACCAAAAAAAAACAATTGCTGTGAAGTTAACTTTGACTCATGGTGGCCCCATGTGTGCAAGAGTAGAACTGAGCTCCACAGGGCTACCAGTGACTGGTTTTTCGGAAATAGATCACCAGGCTTTTCTTTTGAGACAACTCTGGATGGACTTGAACCACCAACCTTTTGATTAGCAGCCGAGTGCACTCACCTTCTGCACCACTCAGAGACTTGAAGGGACAGTGCCACCTCCCGTCTCTTTTCCACGAAGTCTTCCAGTAAATGCCAATTACCGGAAGTAATTAGTCAACATTTCCACCATGTTTGAACCCCACTCTAGAGGTGTTGCTGTTGTCATCAGCGGTGCCCTTTTGGCTCTGATTCATGGTGACCTCTTGTGCAGCAGAACGTAATGTGGCCTGGACCTGTACCATCTTCACAATCATTGGTCTGCTCAAGTCCATTGTATTTTGAGTGACTTCCAGCCCAGGGGGCTCGTCTTCCAGCACTACATATCAGACAATCTTCTGTTGAGATCCATAGGGTCTTCACCGGCAAATTTTCAGAAGTAGATCGCCAGGCCTCTCTGTCCGGTCTGTCTTAGTCTGGAAGCTCCACTGAAACCGGTCCACCATGGATGACACTGCTGTATTTGGAATACTGGTGGCAGAGCTTCCAGAATCACAGTAACAAGCAAGGCGCTACAATGTGACAAACTGGCAGACGGGTGGTGGCTTGAATTGCTAGCCAACTCAATAAGACAGGAAAACAAAATATTGCTCGGTGCCGTCCAGTCAGTTCCGACTCCTAGCGACCCTGTGTACAACAGAATGAAATACTGCCAGGTCCCGTGCCATCCTCACAATCCTTGTTATGCTTGAGCCCATTGTTGCAGCCCCTGTGTCAATCCATCTCTTTGAGGGTCTTCCTCATTTTTTGCTGACCCTCTACTTTACCAAGCATGATGTCTTTCTCCAGGGACTGGTCCCACCTGATAACGTGTCCAAAGTACATGAAACAAAGTATCAGCATCCTCGCTTCTAAGAAGCACTCTGGTTGTACTTCTTCCAGGACAGATTTGTTTGTTCTTCTGGCAGTCCATGGTATATTCAATATTCTTTGCCAACACCGTAACTCAAAGGCATCAGTTCTTCTTCGGTCTTCCCTACTCATCGTCCAGCTTTCACATGTGTATGAGGCGATTGAAAACACCATGGCTTGGGTCAGGTGCACCTTAGTCCTCAAAGTGACGTCTTTGCTTTTTAACACTTTAAAGAAGTCTTTTGCAGCAGATTTGCTGAATGCAATGCGCTGTCTGATTTTTTGACTGCTGCTTCCATGGGTGTTGATTGTGGATCCAAGTCAAATGAAATCCTTGACAATGTCAATCTTTTCTCCATTTGTCATGATGTTGCTTATTGGTCCAGTTGTGAGGATTTCTGTTTTCTTTATGTTGAGGTGTAATCCATGCCAAAGACTGGGTAAATAATGGAAGGAGGGGGCAGCACTATTAGTTCCCTATTGGGACCAACAAGTTTCTTGTAATTTCTTACAGCATCCATACAAAGCTACCACAAGTGTCATTATTTCCAGATGGTATCATTGTACTCAATGGAAACCCCAAGAAGATTTATGGAGAGCTATAGGTGATGCAAGCAGTTTGCTCTCGACTAAAGGTTGGTGGTTCAAACGCACCCAGCAGTGCTGTGAAAGAACAGCCTGGTGATCTTCTTCCCTAAAGATTACAGCCGAGAAAACCCTGTGGAGCAGTCCTACTATGTAACACACGGGGTCGCCGTGAGTCAAAATCAACTTGATGGCAATGAGTTTGGTTTGGTTTATCAATGCAATTGAGGGAGTTACAACATAAATCAACAAAAACCAGCAATAACCAGTGAGAAAATACAGGAGAAAAATGAACGTGTTCCCAATAGCAATGAGAAAAGAACAAAAACTAAGAAGTCTTCAGAAAAAAATCTGAAGACATAGGCACAGCTTAAAAAAAACCCAAAAAACCACAAGACTATTGAAGGGCATGAAAGTACGTGGAATAAATGGGGAGAAGTCCCAACTGCTGGCTGAAAACATTCAATAAAGTAAGAATGCCAATTTCCTCCATATATATCTATAAACTGTTATTTCAATACCAATCAAAATGCCAATCTGATTTTTTTTCCTGCAGAGTGAAGAAGAACTGAAGAAAATTGTTCTAAAATTCATATGGCAGAATACACTTTCGGTGCTTGCCAGGAATTTTTTAAGAGCAGATTACTGGGGAACTTGTTTCTGTCAGAAATTAAAACTGATAAAATGGAGATAAATAAATAAATTCAAGTGGAATAAGGTTTTAAAGATAAGTAGTAGAAAAACAAATGTGTTAGAAAATCGGATATTAATTTGAGGATAATCAGATGTATATAATTTGGGGATGAGGAAGACTTTCTTAGCAAGAAACCAAAGGTGGGAAGTGTGAAGGAAAGACCTTTGGTCTACGTGAAAACTAAAACACTGTAGGCAAAAGTGGAAAACCTAGAAAAACATTTGCAGCGAAGTTAGGTATTGCATGGGGGAAATCTGCTGCAAAAGACCTATTTAAAGTGTTGAAAAGCAAACACGTTACTTTGAGGACTAAGGTGCGCCTGACCCAGGCTATGCTATTTTCAGTTGCCTCACACGCACGCAAAAGCTGGACGATGCATAAGGAAGACCGAAGAAGAATTGATGCCTTTGAATTACGGTGTTGGCAAAGAATATTGAATATATCACGGACTGCCAGAAGAACGAATAAATCTGTCTTGGAAGAAGTACAACCAGAATGCCCCTTAGAAGTGAGGTTGGTGAGAGTTCGTCTCATGTACTTTGGACATGTTGTCAGGAGGGACCAGTCCCTGGAGAAGGACGTCATGCTTGGTCAAGTTGAGAGTCAGCAAAAAAGAGGAAGACCCTCAATGAGATGGATTCACACTGTGGCTGCAACAATGGGCTCAAACATAACGATGATCATGAGGATGGCGCAGGACTGGGCAGTGCTTCGTTCTGTTGTACACGGGGTCGCTATGATTCGGAACAGACTCGACAGCCCCTAACAACAACATGGGTCAAAATTAAAGTGGTCTAAATGGGCTCTTGGAACAGAAAGAGGACATTAGTGGAAAAAAAAATCCAAATAAAGTCAAGAGTTTAGCTAATAGTAATGTACCAGTGTTAATCTCTGAGTTGTGGCAAATGTACCGTGGTTATTACGGAAGACGTTAACATTAGGGGAAGCTGGGTGAAGGGTAGACAAGAACTCTGTCTTATCTTGGCAACTTTTCCATTAATCTGAAATGATTCCAAAATAAAAACTTTATTAGAGAGAGGACTGCCCATTTCTGTTCTAAGAAATGAAATTATCAAAGATTTTTATTTTCTTCATTATATTAGTTTTCGTGTTTTCTAATTATTTCTGACTGCAGCGAGATATTACTTTTCTAATCAGAAAGAATTGCTAGCCTTTTAGTGCCAGTTGCAGATGATGTATGAAGCTGTTCTTGTAAACGTCTTTACTACGCATGTACAATTATTTACGTGAATGTACATGTTTGCATGCGAGAAATCTCAAAAGGTTTCTCTCTGGAGCAACGAGATTGATATTTTTGTGTGTGTAGTGGTGTTGACTATTTTACTACAATTTTGCCACACTAGACATGTATCGTTTGTGTAATAAAGATAATAATAATGAAATTTATTTTTCTACCCCTAAGTTTCCCCCACGGCCTCCTGTGAATCTTCCCCCCAACCTTTCCCAGCATCCACAATAATCAATCCTTAATCAAATATTCAAATGGATGCTTCAAGGAAAACCGCAGTGATTCGGCATCTCAGACGATAAATAATATTTCTTCGCCTCCCTCCCTGCTGCCTCTTGCTCCCCAAGCCCCCAAGCTCTGACATCGCCCCCCACCCTACTGCAGTCTCTCAAATATCTTTTGGTTTTAAGAGTTCCCCGGGGAAGCCTTGCTCTAAATGAGGTGTAAAAATCTAAGCGGCACAAAAAAAATAGCGCAAGGTTGGGATCAATATTCTCTTCACAGCTCCATCGATTAACAACCATATTCTTCATTTATTAATTATGAAGGGGGATTTCAGAGCCACCGTCTCCTGCTTTGACAGTGACATGGAGGCCTTGCCCCCCACCCCCTGCCTCTCGATGCTGCCTGGCCCCTCGATGCAGCCCCAGATCTGGGGCCTGTGGTACCCAGGGCTCAGCATCCCAGAGGCGGGAGGAAGGCAGGCATCCCTGCCTCCACCTGCAGGCCGAGCCAGGAGCAAAGAGGTCTGTCTGGCTTTGGAGTTGGCCTCACAGCAAATTATTCTATTTCTTTGCCCACTTGCTGTTTTTTTTGTTTGCTTTTGCCGTCTCCCCAACTAGAACATAAGCTCCGTGAGGGAGCTGCTCAGCTTTTCACCGCTGTATTTCTGGTACCTGCACATGAGCTCACGAAGTTTGCTGAATGATGATGAATGGAGTACGCGGGGACAGCTGAGATGGCAGCCCGGGGTGGGGCAGTTCAGAGGTGGAGAGTGAGGAAGGGGGCTTTGCTGTGGTTGTCATTAGCTGCTGTTGAGTCAACCTTCGACTTCTGGCCACGCTAGACACCATGGAATGAACCGCTGCCTGGTCCTGCACCATCCCCGTTATTGGTGGTGAATTCATAACTTTTTCGGAAGTCAATTGCCAGGACTTTCTTCCTAATTCGTCTTAGTCTGGAAGCTCTGCCGAAACAGGTTCAGCATCACAGTAACACGCAAGCCTCCACGGACAGATGGGCAGTGGCTGCCCTGGAGCGGCACTGGCTGGGAATCGAACCCAGGTCTCTCACATAGAGGCAGGAATTCTACCACAGAGCCACCAATGGTTCCATGCAGGGAGCTTGAACCAGGATGAATTCTTGCTGACAGGCCCACTGGGGCCTTGCTGAGGTCATCAAGGAAGTGATGAGGACTGATTTTGGTGCCAGGCAGTCCTGGGCTGTGCTCCAACATCCTCCACTCCCCACCTGTGTGGGCTCTGGTTTGTTCATCTGTAAAACGGCACCTACTTCAGATGGGATGACATTTCCTGTCAGTCCTTGTCTGGGTTGAACCTGGTTGCTATGTGGTTGCTTATGTGCTTAGGTGTCCCCAGTCTGGGAACGCAATGGGGCAGGGACCAGGTCAGACAGTTTTAACCCTAGAGGATAGCATCAGGTTGGCCCAGAAGTGACCACAGAAACTGCTGTTGGTTGACAAGTGGGTGGGTGAATTGATAGATTGTGAGTGGGTGGATGGATAGGTAGGTGGATGGATGGGTGGATGGTTAAAAGGACAGATGAATGGATGGACAGATAGGAAGGAATGAATGGATGAGAGAAAGAATGGATGGGTGAATGGGTGAAGCAATAGGTAGGTGGATGGATGGGTGGATGAGTTGGCAAATGCATGGGTAGATGGGCAAATGGTTTGGTGAATGTATGGGTGGCTGGCTTGTTAGGTGGGTGAGTAGACAGGTAAATGAGTGAGTGAGTGTGTAATGGGTAGGAGAATGGGTGGATAAATGGGTTGTGGATGGATGGATGGGTGACGGATGCATTGTTGGGTGAATGGGTAGGTTGGTGAATGTATTGCTGGTTGGCTGCATGGATGGGTGAATGGGTGGAGGATGGATTGGTGAATCAATGGTTCGATGAATGGGTGAATGGATGGGTAGATGTGTGAATGGGTGGAGGATGGATTGGGGAATCAGTGGTTGGATGAATGGGTGAATGGATGGGTAGATGGGTGAATGGGTGGATTGACAGACAAGTTGTTGGATGAAAGGGTAGACGGGTGAATGTATGGCTGGCCACGTGGGTGCATAAATACATGGATGGGTGTCTTGGTGGAAAGACTAGAGGGGTGAGTTGGTGAATGGGCCTGTGGATGCATGAATAAATGGGTGGGCTTAGTGGCGAATGAATGGATGGATGACTGGGCATGTAGGTGGAGGAACAGACGGAGCTTACATGGAATGATTATTTTGCACAGGTTACCTTGGTAGCACTGGAGCTTTCTGGAACCCCCTTTCAAGCACTCATGGCACCTGCAGAGGTGCTGCAGGGGATGGAGAAGAACAAGAAACACAGTCCAGGCTAATGAGCCAGCAGAGAAGGGGACAGAGGGGCTGGGGAGGGGGGAGACCTGGAAGAGTCTCATACGTAACAGGAACAGCTATAGGACTTGGTGCTGGGATCAGCTGGAGGACTGTGGGCCAAGAGCAGGATTCTGGGCCAAAGGGGCTTCTTGGATGCGCAACGAGCCTGCCAGCCCTTCCAGATGCATCCTGAAAGTAATGGGGTGGGGGGTGGGGAAGGGGGTCTGGGAGATATAAAGCCAGAACCTTCCTCCAGCATCTGGGGAAACTGAGGTCCAGCTGGGGGAGGGGGTTCCTGCCTCACTCAGCTCCCTGGTGCCTGGAGGGTCCACCTTCTCTCAGGCTGGCCTCTTCCTATCTTCCCTGCCCCCTCACTGGGCGCCTGAGGGACCCGTGAACCCCCAGAGCAGGCCACTCTCCTCCCTGCCTACCACCTCCCGTGGTTCCCAGCTCCTTCCGGCTGCTCTGCTCGCCCTCTGCCCTGGCTCAGTCCACAAGGAATCTCACGCCCTTCATCTCCCCCATTCCTGAGAGGAGAGGAGTGGAGGGGGCGGGTCTGGGGGGGACCACTGGGCCTCGGGAGCTGTCAGGGCCATCATCGCGGGGAGGGGGCGCCTCCACCCGAGGTCGATGGGAGCTGGGGGCCCAGGCCGCGGTTTACACTGAATCCACAAGAATCACCGAAGCTTGAAAAGTGCTCAATACACCATCGATCGCTCTCTGCTGATCGGTGCTGCCGTCGCCGCGGGGCTGGGAGGGGGTGGGTCGCGGCGGACGCCCAACTTTCCCCACCGGGCTCCCCTCCGAGCAGCCGGACGTCCGCCCCCTACCCGAGACTCCAGTCGGGGGGCCTGGGAAAGCGTTCCCATTCTGGGGGTGCAGACCAGGGCTCCAGGCGGGAACCGGAGCGGGGGCGCCCCCTCCTTTGCCCGTGGCCACTCAAGACCGCCTCCCGACCTTCCTCCCCACCCCCTACCCCCCCCCCAGCTGTTTTGGGCAGGAGAGAATTAAGGCAACAACTAGAGCGTTTCCACTGTGTGACCTTGAGAGCGTGTCTTAACCTCTCTGGGCCTCAGCTGTCTTACCTGTAAAATGTGGCTGTTTCCACACTAATATGCTGTCACCCTGCAGGGCTATTGCGAGGCTGGAGGGCTTGTTTCCGAGTGTTTTGAACAGGGCCCTGCCCATTTGGGCCCCCTGCAGCCCAGCCCCATGGGGACCTGCCCCCTGGGAACACTGGGCTTCCTTGGAGGCTCTGGTTTGCGTTGCCTCCCACCTCTGGGTTCCCCCTCTCTTCTCAGCTACAAGACAGAGTTCCAGACAGGAGGAACAGCAGGAGCAAACGCTTGGAGGCTGGGTAAAGCACAGGCATTTGGGAGCCTTGAGCTCAGTGGGGCTGAGACTTACATCTGGAAGGAGGTGAGTGGGGAGAGGGGAGGTCCGAGGGTGGCAATCTGGAACCCCAGGTTTGACCCAGCATGTGGGATTTATCCTGGAGGTAAATGGGAGCTATGGAGGACTTAGAGCAACAGAGTGACATGGGCCCTGTTATGGATTGAATTGTGTCCCTCCAAAATATGTACCGTAAATCCTAAACCCTACACTTGTGGGAATAGGGTTTTCTTTGTTATGTTAATAAAGCCATATAAGTGTAGGGTGTGTGTTAAGCCAATCACCTTTGAGATACAAATTAGGCAGGAGAAGCAAGCAAAGATGAAGGAAGACAGATGTTTTGTGGAGATCACCAAGGGACCAGGGGACAGAAGCTGAAAAGAGACCAGGACCATCCCCTAGAGCTGACAGAGAGAGAAAGCCTTCCCCTAGAAGCCCTGAATTTGGACTTCCAGCCTCCTAAACTGTGAGAAGGTACCCTGGTGGCGCAGTGGTTAAGCGCTCAGCTGCTCACCAAAAGGCCAGCAGTTCAAATCCACCAGTCGCTCCTAGGAAACCCTATGGGGCAGTTCTACTCTGTCCTGTAGCGTTGACCGACTCCACAGCACCTAACAACAGCAACAAAACTGTGAGAAAATAAATTTCTGTTTGTAAAAGCCACCCCCTTGTGGTATTTCTATTATAGCAGCACTAGGAGACTAAGGCAAGCCTATTGGTATTTTTCCGGGAAACCTCTGCCTCCATCTTGACGTGACCCTGGTGTGGCTCTCGTCCATCCTCCAACCCGCCCCCATGGCCCCCTGGTCACCACATCTTGCCCTTCCTCACTTAACCGTCTCTCCCTGGCTGACCTCATGTTGGCCCCCCAGAGACCTTTCCGGTGCAGATCTGAACTCCCCTCTCCCCTGCTCTAAATCTTCCTATAGCTCTCTATTGCCCATCCAAGCACCTTGTCCTAGTGCTGTGACCCACCCTGTGACCGGTCCCACCCCAAATCTAGCCACACGCCACCCAGCCTGCCAGGCTCGGCCCCACACTCCAGCCCAGCAGTTCCTGCTCTTGTTCTCACTCCACCCAGCCTCTGGCCTTGCAGCTCCTGCTGCCTGGAGTTCTGTCCCCTCCACGCCTGCTGGACCCCCCTCTTCAGACCCCTCTCCCTGCCCTCTTGAGACATCCTGGCCCTGGATCCCTTCCTCTGGCCAGATCTGGCTCTGTCTCTACAAGGCTGGGACCAGCATCGCCCTCCAGGAGATTGGGCATGTGGCGGGGGTCAGCTACCAGTTCTGACAATAAACCAGGTGGTAGGAAATAGATGAAGGAGGCATTTATAGCAGACGCTGGGAGGGAGCCTACTTCCTCCAATGGCTGGGGAAACCGAGGACCAGCTGGGGGGGGGGGTCCTGCCTCCTTCAGTTCCCTCATGTGTTTGATCCTGGCCCTCACCCGACCCCAGGGACGTCCCCAAGAGGAAATGAGAAGGGAAAAAAGAGGAGAGAAAAAGGAAACAAGACCAGTGACTTTCTCTCCCACGCTTTCGCCTGGACGCTCCTTTCTGAGATCCTGGAGAGGCCCCTCCCCTCTCCCAGCCCCCTCCCCTGGACCCCCGTCTGACCTCTGCAGGAGCAGGGGGTAGCGAGAGGGGCTGCCCCCGCCCCACAGCCCTCTCCCCAAAGGTCAGGCAGCTAATTTCATTCCTGTGTATCTCTCTCACACCTCTGTGATTAATAATTGAAGAAAATGTATTTCTTCGGGGGCCCAGGATAAATCAGAAATGACTACAGCATCCATATGCTGCCGGAGGGCTGGGGCCGCCGTGGGGAAGGGGAAGCCTCAAGAGGGGCTCTGTGGGTGTGGGGCCCTGAGGATAGTAACAAACGATTCCGAATCATCATAACAGCAGCAACAGGAAGAGTCGGGTACCGAGAACTTGCTCTGTCCCCCGGAGGTCAGGGCTTTTTGTGATAGATGATTTTTCGGCCCCCATTTTACAGATGAGGAAACTGAGGCACCAATCAAGGGAGTGACTTGCGTAAGGTCACACAGCTGGGATTCAAGTGAACACCATCAACCACCCCCCACCTCCACCGCCATCAGTTTATATCATCTTTCTGTCACTGTCCCGGCTGCCCCTGCCCAGGGTTAAAGCACGTGCAGAGCAGGGAACCAGAGGGCCAGGGACTCAGAAAACCTCTCCACGCTGCACCCCGATGGCCTGTCTCCTCCACACGATGCTGCCCTGCTCGCCCCTGCATTCCTCAGAAATCTTGGAGCTCCTACTGAGTGCCAGATGCTTTGTGCAATCTTGTCACAACTACCCCATTTGACGGATGGGAAGACTGAGGCCCAGGTCACACAGGATCAAATTCAGGTGTGTCCGGCCCTTGGTCTAGGGCTTTGTCCAGGACCCCTCGTGTGCTCGCGTCTCAGTTGGGATCTTGAGGGCTCAGCGCCGTGTGGGGTGGCGTGGGGATGTCTGACCCCACAAGGGGCAGGTCACTGCCCCAGCATCAGAGTCGTGGAAATCACTGAGGTCCAAGGACAGTGGGTAAGGGGGTTAGAGCCACCACGGGCTGGGGGATAGGAAGGGGGAGTTATCGCTGAATGGATGCAGAGGTTCTTTTGGGGGCCCTTATGGACTGAACTCTATCCCCATAAAGATATATGATAAATTCCTAACCCCTGTTCCAGCAAATGTGACCTGGTTTGGGAATAGGGTTTTTCCTTTGTTGTGTTAACGTGGTCATACCAGAGCAGGGTGGGCCCTAAACCTAATCCCTTCTGAGTTACAGAAAGAGCAGAACAGACCAGACACACACAGGGGGAGACAGAGGTCGTGTGAAGATCGTCTGCAGGCGGAGACACGCCTGGCGTGGCCAGCGGTCACCAGCTACCAGGAGAGAGGCCACAGAAAGAACTGACACAGTGAGCCCCTGTGAGATGGGGAATTTCTGTTCTTCAAAGCCACCCACTGTGGTGCTGGATTTACCGCAGCCCCAGGAGGCTGAGACGGCGGGGGTGGGGGGTGGGGTGTTGTGTAAATAATAGCGGTGATTTGGCACAACACTGTGAATATAAGTAACATCACCAAATTGTACCCTTAAAATGGTTAAAATGACAAATTTTATGTTATGCACATTTTACCACAATGAGGAGAAAAAAAAAAGTCAAGGCAAAAAACAAAACCAAACTGAGGATGAAGCTGCCTCTCCCCGGCTGCTGTGTAACTGTGTTTCAGAGACATTTGCTCCCCACGAGGTGGGGGAACACACTTTAAATGCTTTTCCTCCCGTCTGAGATATGCATTGACCCATGTTCTCATGCCCAACTTCTTGTCAAGCGGTGATTCCCACCTTTCTGCTATTTGCCAGAACAAAATACGCTGGGGGCTGGGCTTGCGGCCCAGCTGAGGGGGATCAATAGTGAGTGTCTCTTCCTTGGATGGAATTCTGGGTGGCTGTTAAAAGCAAGGAGTCCCTGGGTGATGTAAACGGTGAAGCACTCAGCTGCTAATGGAAAGGTTGGAGGTTCAAGTCCACCCAGAGGTGCCTCGGAAGAAAGGCCTGGAGATCTACTTCTGAAAAACCAGCCACTGGAAACACTATGGAGAGTAATTCTACTCTGACACACACAGGGGCGCCATGAGTCTGAGCTGACTTGATGGCAACGAGTTCCTGGTTATTAAAGGCAATGGAGGCAGAGGAGGAATGTTAACGGCATGGGAAGATGATTCTGGGATGAAGATGAAGACACAGGTCACACGGCACAGCCTGAGGCCACATGTACACATCATGGCAGAACCCTGGTCTGCCGCACCGAAAGGCCCCAGACCTCTCTCAGCATTTTCCTGGGCTCCGCCTCAGTGCTGGCTGTGCCCAGCAATGTCCTGGGACCCTGGAGAAGACCCTCCTGATAGCCCCTCCTTCCCCCACGCCCACCTGTCGTGGGTTAAATTGTTGTTGTTATTGTTGTTGGGTGCCTTCGAGTCTGCTCCGACTCACAGTGACCCCATGCACCACAGAACGAAACACTGCCCGGTCCTGTGGCATCCTCGCAATTGTTGTTATGCTTGAGCCCACTGTTGCAGCCACTGTGTCAGTCCATTTTGTTGAGGGTCTTCCTCTTTTTTGCTGACCCTCTACTTTACCAAGCATGATGTCCTTCTCCAGGGACTGATCCCTCCTGACAACATGTCCAAAATACGTGAGACAAAGTCTCACCATCCTCGCTTCCAAGGAGCATTCTGGCTGTCCTTCTTCCAAAACAGATTTGTTCGTTCTTCTGGCGGTCCATGGTATATTCAATATTCCTCGCTAACACCGTAATTCAAAGGCATCAATTCTTCTTCAGTCTTCCTTATTCCTTGTCCAGCTTTCACACGCATCCGAGGCGACTGAAAACACCATGGCTTGGGTCAGGCGCATCTTAGTCTTCAAGATGACATCTTTGCTTTCTAACACTTTAAAAAGTCTTTTGCAGCAGATTTGCCCAATGCAATGTGTCGTGCCCCCCAGATTAGTTAAGTTGTGCCCCCCAAATTCACGTCCATCCAGAAACTCAGAATGGGACCTTGTTTGGAAATGGAGCCTCCACGGATATGATTAGTTAAGTTTCGGTCACACTGGAGTTGGGTAGTCCTAGTCTACCAAGGAGATGAGACAAACACAGAGGGTGGACGGCCGTGTGACAGTGGAGGCAGAGACCGGAGTGATGCGGCCACAAGCCAAGGAACACTTGGAGCCCCAGAAGCTGGAAGAGACAAGGAAGGACCCTCCGCTAGACCCTTCAGATGGAGCACAGCCCTCCGGACACCTTGACTTTGGACTGCAGGACTGCAGACGAGTGAGAGAATAAACTTCTGTTGGTTGAAGCCCCTGCTCCCCGTGTGTGGGACTTGGTTCGGCAGCCCCAGGACACTCAGATCAGACAGGGCCACCTTGGTAAAAGAAGAAGGCAGGGAAGCAGGGGGGTGGGGCACTATGAGGTACTACGGGGCACTATTGGGTGTTATGGGGTGGAAGCGTGCTGCCTCCCATATTTCCCACCATAGTCCTTCCCGAGACCTTGCCCCTGTTTATACAGATGGAGAGCAAATGCTGGCTGAGAAAGGGCACGTCAGTAGCTCAAACCCACACAGCAGCCACGTGATGTACCTTTGGGTGGTACATTGGGGATCCAGGGGCATCCAGACCCAAGGGGGCCTCAGCCGACCCAGTGACTACTCTCCATGTGGGCCCAGCCTGCACCCATCTGATGCTGCACGAGGTGGGGTCTGGTTCAGGGACCCTGATCTCCTTTTTTCTGCTGGTCCCTGGAAAATCTCAAAAAGCCCAAAGGAATGAGGAAGAGAAAGAAGAGATGAAGTGAGAAGGGAGGCAGGGAGGAGGGGAAGCGGGAGGAGGAGCAGGGAGGGAACAAGAGCAGAGGGTAGAGGAGGGGAAGAGAAAAAGGGAGGAGAGAAGGAAGGCCCACCTGTACTGGACATCCTGGCCTCGTTTTGCCTGTTTCTTCATCTGTAAAATGGGGATAAGGAGGCTTGGTGGTGCAATGGTTAAGGGCTCAGTTGCTGACCGAAAGAAAAGTTGGTGGTTCACACCTTCCCAGTGGCTCTGCGGGAGAAAGACCTGGCGATCTGCTCCTGTAAAGACTGTTGTTTGTGTTAGGTGCTGCAGAGTTGGTTCCAACTCATAGAGACCGTGTGTACAACAGAATGAAACACTCCTCAGTCCTAGACCCTCCTGAAGATCGTTGTTATGCTTGAGCCCATTGTTGCAGCCACTGTGTCGTTCCGTCTCATTGAGGGTCTTCCTCTTTTTCGCTGACCCTCTACTTTACCAAGCATGATGTCCTTCTCCAGGGACTGGTCCCTCCTGATAACATGTCCGAAGTACATGAATCGCCATCCTTGCTTCTAAGGAGCTTTCTGGCTGTACTTCTTCCAAGACAGATTTGCTCGTTCTTCTGGCAGTCCATGGTGTATTCAATAATCTTCTCCAACACCATAATTCAAAGGCGTCAATTCTTCAGTCTTCCTTATTAATCATTCAGCTTTCGTATGCATATGAGGTGATTGAAAATACCATGGCTTGGGTCAGGAGCACCTTAGTCTTCAAGATGACATCTTTGCTTCTTAACATTTTAAAGCCTAGGAAACCCTATGGAGCAGTTCTTCTCTGTCACCTGGGGTCACCATGAGTCGGAATCAGCTCATCAACACACAACAACAAAATGGGAACAATTCACGATATTTTGGAGAACCAAAGTGTTAATATGTGCACAGCGCTTCACTCAGGTGAACACTCAGTAAATATTACATACAAGATGACTCAGAGGCATAGAAGAAGAGGAAGAGAAGAGAGGAGACCCCTAGCTTCTCTCTGAGCTGTGTGTCTCTGAGCAGTGACCTCCCCTCTCTGGGCCTCATCGTCCCCATCTGAGAATGAAACCTCACTGATATCAATCAGAAATAAAGTGCTTTACACGGGACACCTTCTCTAAACCTCCTAACAGCCCTTTGGGGGCAGGTATTATCTTCATCCCATGTTGCAAAAAACACGAAATCTCTTACTAAGTGGAGTCAATTGGGGCTCATGGCGACCCCCAGTGTTAGAGCACAACCGCGCTCCGTAGGGTTTTCTTGTCTGGTGGCGCAACGGGGGAACGCTCAGCTGCTAACCAGAAGGTTGGCTATTCAAACCCACCCAGTGGCTCTGTGGGAGAAAGACCCAGCGATCTGCTCCCGTAAAGATTACAGCCTAGGAAACCCTACGGGGCAGTTCTACTCTGTTACAAGGGTCGCTGCGAGTCGAAGATTGACTTGACAGCACCTAACAACAGCAGCGACAGCCTTTTAGGAAGCAGATAGCCAGGCCTTTCTTCTGCGGTGCCGCTGGGTGGGTTCGAGGTTTAGTAGTCAAGAGCAAACCGTTTGAGCCACGCTGGGACCTCACCCCATGTTGCAGGTGAGAAAGTTGAGGCTCAGGGAGCGGGACTCACGTGCTCAAGGGCACTCAGCTAGTGGGCGGTGGGGACAGGATTCGAACCGGGCAATCTGGCCGCTGCCCCCACCTGTGGGAGGAAACGAGAGCGCTCACGGGCCTTTACGTGGGTGCTGGCAGAACTGAAATGGGATGACGGAGGAGGCGAGAGCTGCCGTCGCTATTGTTATTATTATGCTTGAAAGGAGCGGGGAAGAGGTGTGGGTGGTGGGGGCGCCCGGGCCCTCCCTCCAGCCCTTCTCCGAGCTTATTAAGCGCCTCGGGCCGAGGCGATCAATGGCCGCTGGGCGCCGGGGGCAGCATCCCCCGGCTGCCCTGCCGCGCCTGCGCACCGCCGCCCGGATTGATCGGCGCTTCGGCCGCATCCCCGATCCATCGCTGCGCCGGCCCCGCCCCTCCTCCCGGCGCGCGTTGCCCGGCAACCGGGGCTCAGCGCGCTCTCATTGGCTGGCGGCGGGCGGGCTCCTGGACCGCGTGGTCAGTTGGTCAGCGCGGCCGCGGCGTGGCCGGGGGCCTGGCTCCCGGCGCGGGTCGATGAGCCTCCATCTGACCTTTCCCTGCCGGGGGGAGGGGGTCGGGGAGGATGGAGACGCCCGCACGGCTTGGAGAAAAGTGTATTGACCCGTTTCTTATCTCGGGCCCGCAAGCCTTCCTGCGGTGGGGGCGACTGGACTGCGGGGAGAGGACAGAAGGAGGCGCCGAGGACCCCTCCCCAGCTTTGTCTCCCCACAACGCGCACGGCGCCCCATCTGGGAGCTTTCCCTGGCACAGCCCTGTGCTGGCGGGTCTTCCTTCCAGGAAATGGGGAAACTGAGGCTCAGAGGGTGAAGTGGCTGGCTGAAGTCACACAGGATTGCAGCGTAGAGAGGTGGGATGCAGGTACCTGCCCCACGAGGCTGACAGACACACCCCCCAAAGATAATGCAAACATTTATCCAGTCCTTACTGGGGGCCAGACGCTCACTGCCTATAACCCACAATGCTAGAAAACCAACTGCTGTCCAGTCCATTCCGACTCATAGTGACCCTGTAAGACAGAGTAGAACTGCCCCATAGGGTTTCCAGGGAGTGGCTGATGGATTCGAACTGCCGAGCTTTTGGTTAGCAGCCAAGCTCCTAACCACTGCGCCACCAGGGCTCCACCATGCTGCAACGCTGGACAATTATTTAAATTAAAAGTTAATGTTGACATTAAAGGGCTTCAAGGTGCTGAGAGATCCCACCCAAATGACACCCGCATTTCACAGAGGACCCCAGAGGGGAAGGCCCTACCCAGGACAACAGACTTGAGAAAAATCTCTGGCTATTTTGAAGTGGGGGCAAGGAGAAGTTTAAACCATTCAGTTGAGTAAGAAAACAAAACCCCAAAGCCCCCGACAACTCACTGGGTTTGTCAAAATGAACAACTGGATTTTGTCAAAGGAAGATTAAGTGTAAGAAAGTTGTTGGTTGCTGTCAAGTCGATTGCAACTCATAGCAATCCCATATGACAGAGTAGAACTGCCCACAGGGTTTTTTAGGCTGTCTGTAGGGAGCAGATCACCAGGTCTTTCTCCTGCAAAGCTGCTGGGTGGGTTCAAACTGCTAATGAGCGCTTTAACCATTATGCCACCAGGGCTCCTTATTGTTACATATAAAGGTGCTGTTTATAAAATGCTGGGGTTCCCAGCGTAGAGCCATAAATATCCATTCCCTCTTCAAGGCTGAGAAGCAAGATTGAATTATTTGATACAACTGTGAATTTTTTTTTAAGCAGGTAAAATAGTTTCACTACGCACGCTGTGCCAAGCCCAGCACTAAGAGATTTATTTAAATGATCTCAGTGAATCCTATGCATACTCCCCCCAAAGCGGTGAGGTTTTACAGAGAAGGAAACTGAACGCAATGTGCAGCCCCCTTAAAGGAGATGGTAAAGGACAAACAGCTGCCCACAGCCTCGCCCAGCTAAACCAGCTGTGGTCATTTTGCTCAGCTCTCTCCAAACTCTGTCGCAGGCACAGACACACTTTTCAGAGCGATGTTCTTGTGGCACTTCCCTCCCATTTTTGCACTCGTTTTATTTTATTTTCTGCAGAAGGCTCCCTCTAACGGGGCTCCAGTCTCCTCCTGTGGCCTTTGCGTTTCTAATTCTTAATGACTGAGGAAGGTTGCATTGAACGGTGGAGTGAGTGGGGGTTATTTCTGAAAGCAAATGCTGGAATTCAATTTTTATTTTAACCTGGTTATTGAGTGGGGACGGGGAGGGAGGCAGAGGCTGGGCAATTCGTGTGCAGGATGAAAAAGCTGGATTTTCTCAAAGGATGAGTTCTTTTGAAAATGGCTGCTTGAGTTTTTGTGGGGATGGTTAAGCAGCGGCCCTGAAAGAGGGTGTGCGTGTGTGTGCCTGTGTGAGTGAGCGTGGGGCTGTGTGTGTGTGGGGGCGTGTGTGTGTGGGCATGTGGGTGTGCAAGAGTGTGCATGTGTGAGTGGCTGGATGTTTGTGTGTGAGTGTGTACAGGCGTGAGCATGCAAACAGGTATGCATGCGTGTGAGTGTGTAAACGGACTTGTGTGAGTGTGTACAGACATGAGCATGTAAACAGGTGTGCATGTGTGTGAGTGTGTAAACGGGCGTGCGTGAGTGTGTACAGACGTGAGCGTGTAAACGTGTGTGTGTGTGTGTGTGAGTGCACGTTGCGGGAGAGGAAGAGAGACTGATGCTGACCTGTGTATGTGACTGTGAATATTAGTGTGTGCGTAAGCATGTGTGTGTGAGCATAAGAGCGTGTGTATCAGTGTGAGTGGGTACATAGGCGTGTGTATGAATGCATACATGTGAGTATTTGTGTATGAGCATGTGTGTGTTATTTAAGCATGTGCATGAGTGCGTTTGTGCACATGTGTGAGTGTGAGAGGGTTGCATGGTTACATGTGAGTGAGTGTGAGTGTACGCGTGTGTGTGAGTGTGTGTGAGTGGAGAAAGACCTGGCCATCTGCTCCCATAAAAGATGACAGCCTAGAAACCCTTATGGGGCAGTTCTACTCTGTCACACGGGGTTGCTATGAGTTGGAATCTGCTTGACAGCCAACAACAACAATGTGTGTGAGCATGTGTGCTGTTTCTGCATGTGCCCGTGTGTCTTTGTGCCCATGTGTGAGCATGAGAGGGTTATGGGGATATTTGAGTGTGTGTGAGTGCATGCGTGTGTGTGTGTGTGTGTGAGTGAGTGTGCCTGCTGTGTATTTGTGCATGCATGAGGGTGTAGGGGGTGTGCACATACATGAACCTGTGAGGTTGTGTGTGTGTGTTCATGAGCGTGTGTGAGTGTGCGTGTGTGTGTGCGTGCATGTGTATTTGTGCATGTGTGTGAGAGTATGCACTCGTGTGCCTTCGTGGGCATGTACCTGCACCCCAGACGCTCCTCTGTGCCCCCTCAGCCCTGCCCCAGAGTCGTCATCTCTCCCTGAAGCTCAGCTCCCAAACTCCTCCCACTGACCTGGCTCCCTCCTGGCCCCTGCACTCTGCTCAGCCTCCTGCCATTCTCTCCTGCTGCTCCTGCTGAGGGAACACTTGTCTGTTCCTCTGCTCTGCTTATTCCTCCTCGTCTCGGATCTCCCTTTGAGGGCTGCCTCCTCCAGAGCCCTCCTGGATGCGCCAGCCCAGGTCTGGCCCCTGATATCAGCACCGCATACCTTGCCTTGGGAGAACACACCACCAATTATACGTATGCTTTTTTTCTCATAGCTGTTTGATTATGTTGGCCTCACTTGTGAGCTCCACGAGGGCAGAGGTCTGTCTGTCTTGCATATTTGTCCATCCCTGGAGCCTAGGACAGATGACCGGATGGGTGAGTGTGACAATTCCAGGAGCATTGAGGGAGTATCAGCCTCGTCTCTAAGTTTCCAGCACACGAGAGGCCTTCCGCTTTGTGGACACCCCTTTGCCAGGTGAAGAAGCTGAAGCCATGACAAGTTCCCTGTTCCCCACCTTGGGGAAGTCACAGGGCTGGAATTGCCCCCCCGGGGTGTCAGCTGTGTCCTGCCACATTGTCCCCAATGTACATGCCCAGGCGCGTAGATTTCCGAATGCATCTCTTCAACCGGCAGCTTTACTAACCCAATTCAATGGATCAAGTGATTGATGTGTATGCTTATTGGGTCCTCCTGCCTTTCCAAGGACCTCGGAGGTGCCCTCACCCCGTCTCCATCAGCCAGAGGGAGGGGGACACAGGATTCCCTTCACAGCCCCATCACGTATACACACACACACACACACACACACACACACACACACACACACTGTACAGTCTTGTGAGTGGACTAATTTAAGCAAATCATTCCGGAAGGTGATTTGACAATGTCTAACAAAATTTAACCACCCCCCTCCTCTGTCAGTGTTGGACTGTGGTGGCGTCCATGTTGCTGTGATGCTGGAAGCTATGCCACAGGTATTTCAAATACCAGCAGAGTCACCTGTGATGGACAGCTTTCAGCGGAGCTTCCAGACTAAGACAGACTAGGAAGAAAGGCCTGGTGATCCACTTCTGAAAACCAGACAATGACAATCCTATGGGTCACAGAATATTGTCTGAGACTTCTACTTGCTTACTTTGGATGTGTCATTGGAGAGACCTGTTGCTGGAGAAGGACATCGCGTTTGGCAAAGTAGAGGGTCATCGAACAAGAGGAAGACACAGTAGCCACAATGGGCTCAAACATACCAATGATCAGGAAGATGGGACAGGACTGGGCAGCCTTGTGTTCTGTTAGGCATGGGGTCACCACAGGTCAGAGCTGACGTAATGGTGACTAACAACAAACAACTTTTAAACACAAATTTAAATGTGAGCTTCGTGAGGGTAGGACTGTTTATCTTTCGCCTGCCTCATCAGGTCACAAGCCCCTTCAAACCATGCTCAATGCATGGAAGGCGTCTCAGTTCGCTAGTCCTGCTGTAACAGGAATACCACAAGCAGGTGGCTTTAACAAACACAAGTGTATTTTCTCATCGTTTAGGAGGCTGGAAGTTCAAATTCAGGATGTCAGGTCGAGGAGAAGACTGTCTGTCTGTCTGCTCTGGGGGAAGGTCCTTGTCCTTTCAGCTTCTGTTCTTCGGCTCATGGGCAATTTTCATGTGGCTTGGCATTGCTCTTCTCCCATCTCCGCTTGCTTGCTTTGTTGCTTGCTCAATCTGCTCTGTTTATATCTCAAAAGAGATTGATTTAAGACACACCTACACTAATCCTGCCTTATTAACAGAATAAGAAAGCCCATTCCCAAATGAGATTATAACCACAGGTATAGGGGTTTGGATTTACAACACTTATTTTGGGGGGACACAACTTAATCCATAACAATGTTCAATAAACATGAAATGAATTCATTCCCTGGGTCTCAGTGTTTCCATTGCTAGAAATTTATTCTATGAGTTCACCAAAATTTATGAATGAGTACGTTTATAGCAGCTTTAATTGCTCCAAAAACCTAGAAACAATTTAATGAGCAACAGTAGGATACTGTTGTTGTTGTTAGGTGCCATCAAGTCGGTTCTGACTCACAGCGACCCTGTGTACGACGGAACGAAACACGGCCCCGTCCCGCGCCATCCTCACAATCGTTGTTATGCTTCAGCCCATCATTGCAGCCACTGTGTCAGTCCATCTCATTGAGGGTCTTCCTGTTTTTCACTGACCTTCTACTTTATCAAGCATAATGTCCTTCTCCAGGGACTGATCCCTCCTGATAACATATCCAAAGGATGTGAGACAAAATCTCGCCATCCTTGCTTCTAAGGAGCATTCAGTCTGTACTTCGTCCAAGACAGATTTGTTCGTTCTCCTGGCAGTCCATGGTGTATTCCATATTCTTCACCAACACCATAATTCAAATGCATCATTTCTTCCTTGGTCTTCCTTATTCATTGTCCAGCCTTCGCATACGTATGAGGCAATTGAAAACACTATGGCTTGGGTCAGGCGCACCTTAGTCCTTAAATTGATATCTTTGCTTTTTAACACTTGAAAGATGTCTTTTGTAGCAGATTTGCCCAATGCAATGCGTCGTTTGGATACTCATTAACTAAATGACAGACCCTCCATGCTGGGGAATACTCTGCAATTGTACAAGGGTGAGAGTCTCCAGGTAGCAACATGAAAATAGCTGTAAGATACATTCAGTGAAAAGGTCAGGTGCCCCAGTTAAGTTGAAAATGTATGTCTACACAGAAACCTGCATACTAACATTTGTAGCAACTTTATTCATAATTGCCAAAAACTGGAAGCAGCCAAGATGTCGTCCAGTAGGTGGATGGGTCAACAACGTGTGGTCCATCCAAACAATGGAGTCATATTCAGTGATCAAAAGAAATGAGTTGTCAGAAGACGTGGAGGAGTCTTAAATGCGTACCGCTAAGTGAAAGAAGCTGGTCTGAAGAGGCTCCACACTGTGTGATTCCAGCTGCGGTCATTCTGGAAAAGGCAAAGCCATGGAGACAGTGGAGAGACCAGTGGTTGTCTGGGGTTCAGGGGCAGGGGGAGGGATGAATGGATGGAGCACAGGGCATTTTAAGGGCAGTGGAACTATTCTGCATGCTACTGTCACAGTGGACACGTGACACTGTGTATTTTTCAGAAGCAGTAAGCCTATACAACAAATATGGACTCCAGTTAACAAGAATGTATCAATGTTTTTGTTGTAAGCTGCTGTCCCGCTGGTTGGAGGTTCCAGTCTACCCAGAGATGCCTCAGAAGAAAGGCCTGGTGATCTACTTCCAAAAACCCAGTCACTGAAAACCCTGTGGAGCTCAGATCTACTCTGACATACACGGGATCGCCATGAATCAGAGTTGACTCGCCAGTGACTGGCAGGGATAGGAACAGATCACGGACGCTGCTCTGCAGAAGGGAACAGGGTGGTTGCAGGCAGGGCTGGAATGGAAATTTATTTTTCACTGTAGCTTGAAAAAGAAATGTGTTCCGGAGCATATATTACCTGCTCAAAACAGATTGAAAATTTAACTCAGAATATTGAGATTGTTGTTTTCTCAACCAGCTGTTCTGAAGTTTGTCGTGACAGGGGAACCTTTTCCCTGCCCGGCTCCTCTTCAGACGACTCTGTTCCAAGGTTCTCTCCTCCCTGGGACACAGGGTCTATTTCCCATGGTCCCTGCTGGTGGCCTCCAGCCCTCCTGACCCAGCAGCTCACCAGCTCCGAGACGGAAGGAGGAAGCAGTTCATGCCTATGCCCCTCAGTCCCGCGTCTATAAAATGAAATAATCAACATGTCCTAAAAAATGATAATCAGTGCCCTCCCCTGACTGCCCCTCACTTCCAAAATCACGATGAAGCCCCCCAACCCACCCAGGCCCACAGACCCTGCCTGGTCTAGCCCCTCTCCCTTCTCTCTCTGGCTGCTCTGACCACCGAGCCTTTGCATATGCTGTTCCCACTGCCTGGAATGCTGTTCCCACTTCTCTCCACTTAGTTAACTCCTGGGCTGCCTCTAGCTTTCAGGACAAACTCACCTCCTCAGGGAAGCCCTTCCTGCCCCTGAGACCCCCTTTCCCTCCAAGTCGGTGGCACATGTAAGCGTTGTCATCGCTCCTCCACCCCCTGGTTTAAAGCTGGTCTCCCCCAGACTGTACCTCCCCATGCTCCTCGGTCACCCATGTGCCTCCCCGCCCCGCCAGCGCCTGGCACACAGAGCGGCTGGCCAACATATGTTGCGGATTGCACGTGTGAAATACAGCTCATACAATTAAAACAAGCTGAGCCTCCTGCAGCCGTACGCAGTAGGAGCTCGGTGCCTGCAGTGCCCACTTGAAGGGTCCTTAGCAGACACCTCGAGCCCTCCCCGAGCCCCCCAAGCCGGGGAGGGGGAGTCAGAGGCCCCTTTATGGGTTAGCACCACCACCTTCTTTTCTCAGCCGCAGGGTACCCACCCACCTGCACGAGGCTGGAGCAGCCCATTAAGCGATTTTTTTCCTCCACTTACAGCTCGAGGCATCGACAAGGATACTCAGTATCTGACAAGGCGCTGGCCTTGGAAGAGAGATTGCAGCTGCCTCGATAAAACAGTCCCTCTTGTCAGTACCCCCGCCCACAGCCCGCAGCTCGTGTTTGATGCCCCCCCCCCCACCAAGGAGCCCCATTCGCTCCCCTCCGGGTGGATGAGATGCTGCCCCCCCGCCCACAGCCTTTCAAGCTGAGCTGGGCTGTGATTCAAGAGGGGCAGAAGGACAGCCATTCCCACTCCCTGCCTGTCCAGGTTCTAATGGGGTCACCTCCCCCAGGAAGCCCTCCCAGACCACTTGAGCCAGGCTCAGAATTCCTCCAACCCTGTTGGTCTCATGCGTGGGGACTGGGACACGGAGAGGGGCCCATGTGGAGATTACACAGCAATATCCAGGCATTTGATAGAGGGGGACGGCAGAGCTGGGGGCAGGTATTTGTAGTCTCAGGACTGGGGCCAGGACAGAGCCAAAGTGAGAGGCTGGGTAGGACGGGGTGGGGGGCACAAGCGTTGTCGGAGGGGGACCAGCCAGCTCTCAGTGTTAACTGACAGCGAACTAGCAGGCAGACAGACACTAAATGAAGGGACTAGTGTGTATCAGCCTGTCCAGGGTGGGGGGAGATAGGGTGTGAGCCCCCTGCAGGGTTCAGGGCTGGTAAATGGTTCAGGAAGCCCCCTTCTCACACCAGAGACCCTCCTGTTCCAGCTTTAGCACCAAGAGCAGCTCTTTGCTCCTCCCTGAAGCTCCACACGGGTCCCCAGGACCCCAAAACAAATGTCCCCTAAATCAACCCAACTTCCTTCTGGTGGGGCCTCGGGGGGTGGGAAGGTGGGGGGTGCCAGGACCTCCCTGGGCCTCGGAGTCCTCCACAACATGGGGATATTTCTCCATCCTCGGGTGAGCAGGTGAGGACGAGTGGGGGGCGTGGTAGATCTATGCTGTTCGTGAACTATGAGTTACTGGCCACTAGCCAGAGATTTTTCTCAGTATCTAGAGAAACCCACCCAGAGGTGCCTCAGAAGAAAGGCCTGGCGATCTGCTTCTGAAAGGTCACAGTAGATCGTGCTCTGTAAGCATTGAGGGAATGAATGAATGAATGATTCCAAAATTTTAAATCTCTTCCAAACCCCTTGTTTTATAAAAAGGGAGAGTGAATCCCAAGAAAAATGCTGCTTTGCCCCTGCTCCCCCCCATGCAGATTCTAGAATCTTCTCTCCAGACCTAAGGGCCTGATGGGCAGGGGGAGGCGGGGAGGGCTGCATCTGGGAGGCGGGTCACTGGAGCTGGCTCCAAAGGTGGCTTTCTGTGGGGAGGAGAGGGGAGAGAAAAGCAGAGTCAGGGAGGCGAGAGAGGCATGCCACCTGGGAAGTCCATCCGCTGGAGAGGATGCCCCCCCACCTTGGAGGGGTGGGAGCGGACCTGGAAGGCTGGGGGCAGTGCTCCAGGTCAGCTGGGGGCTCTGCCAGCTTGGGGAGCAGGTGGCGGCCGTTCAGAGGTGGGCTGGAGGGGGCCGGACCTGCTTAAGGGACCCAGACGCCCACGGGGGAGAGTGAAGCCTCGCCACCCCCCTACACACACACTCACTCGCCAGACATCAAACCCAGGTCCCCCCCCCCCAGGATATTAATTTTTCAGAGAAGAAAATGCATTTTGTATTTTTTCCAGGCAAAATATTGATAACGGGCTTAATGCACCTGCCTTCTCTGCTTTTGTGTGTCGAGAGGGTTTTTGTGTCCGGGTTGCTGCAGCGCCACCGCCCCCCCCCCCCCCCCCGCCACAGCCCCCATCGGCCGCCCCGTCTGCAGGGAGGCGCTGGGATCGGGTGGGGGATTTCATTGCAGCCGCTGTGCAGGTTGGCACACCCCCTCCCCACCTCCACTGCACAAAGCCAGACACTCGCCCGGCTGCCCCGCTGTGGGTCGATGGGCCTGGCAGGGGAGCTGGTGTTTCTGGAGGCTCCAGGCTGAGATACATCTCCGAGTTATTTGAAATTTTGCTGCCTTTCTCTCTTGACGAGCAAGAAGCAGCCGCAGGGCAGAGGTGTTTATTCATTCATTTGGTCAGTCACTTATTCGTGCACCTACTATGCGCTGGACAGACCAGGACAGACCTGGCCCCCAGCTCCTCAGAGCTCACAGTCTCTTGGAGAGAAGGATATTAAGCAAAAAAAAAAAAAAAAATCAGGGAAAAAATAATTGTTATTGTTGCTGTTAGCTGCCATCAAGTTGATTCCCACTCCTGGTGACCCCATGTGTGCAGAGCAGAACTGCTCCATAGTTTTCAAGCCTGTGATCTTTCAGAAGCCGATTGCCAGGCCTTTCTTCTGAGGTGCCTCTGGGTTGGTTCAGACTGCCAGTCTTTCAGCTGATCGTTGAGCACTCAACCATTCGTGCCACCCAGGAAAAATATGTCACTACAGACCCCAACAAGACCCCTGAAAGCAAGAGACAAGAGTGGGAAATTGTAAAACAGGGGAGAGGCTGATGGAGTCTGGGGGCCAGGAGGGCTTCCCTGAGGCAGTAATCCCTGGAGAAAGAGGAGTGAGCTCAGTGAGGGGGGCTGTGGGGAGAGTGCCCATCTTCTGGAGGGAACAGACTGTGCAAAGGCTCAGAGGCCGCAAGTGGCAGAATCTGCAAGCCCAGTGGTTCTCAAACTGGAACGCAAATCAAAATCCCCTTTGGGGAGGGCTTATTAAAACACAGACTTCCCGGCCCCACATCTGGACCTTGTGATTCAGTGGGTCTGGGGGGAAGCCTGAGGATTTGCGTTTTTAGGGTCCCCTTTCTGCCGCTGGTCCCCGGGCGTCGCTTTGAGGATGCAGCACCAGCAGAAGGGCGGGAGTTTGGTGAGAAGAAGAAATGGACCAAACCCAGGCCTTGAGGGGCAGGCAGGGGGCAGGGGGAGCTGGAGCCAGACAACCCCAGAGCCTCCTGTGTGCTCTGGGAGAACTCCCTTGAACCTCCGGGTCTTGGTTTTGCCATCCAGAAAATGGGCACAAAAATAATCCAAATTTCCTGCAAGTCGCGAGGGGTGAACACAGATCAAGCTCTTGATGCAAGGCCTGGCATACAGTAGGCGCTCGATAAATGTGGTGCTGAGGTTGACTAAGAAGCAGAGGGCTTTGCTGAGCTGGTGGCAGGTCAAAATGCAGAAAGCAAGGGTGTGGCGCCCCGTGTATCAGTCAGCTTGCTGAGTGTTGTGGATTGAATTGTGTGCTCTCAAAATAAGTGTTAAGTCCTGGCCCTTGCACCTGTGAATAGGATCTTGTTTGGAAACAGGGGTTTTCTTTTGTTATGTTAATGAGGGCGTACCAGAGTGGGCGGGATCCTGAACCTAATCATTTCTGAGTTATAAAAAGAGCAGAAGAGACACACATGGGGGAAGACAGACACCACGTGGGGATCCTCTACAAACCAAGGAATCAAGGATCGCCCAGGGCTACCGACAAGGAAGGAATCTTGTCATGGCTGAGACCTTGATTTGGACTTTCAGCCTCCAGAACTGTGAGAAAATAAACATCTGTTCTTTAAAGCCACCCTCTGTGGCATTGTGTTACAGCAGCACTGGGTAACTAAGACATTGCATGACAAGTTATCACAAATTTGGTCGCTTAAAAGGTCACACATTTATTATTTCACAGGTTCTGTGGGTCGGGAGTCAGAGCACAGCTTAGCTGGGTCCTCTGCTAAGAGTCTTACATGGCTGCAATCAAGGGGTTGGCGGGGCTCCGTTCCTTTCTGGAGCTCAAGGTCCTCTTCCAAGCTTACGTGGTTGTTGGCACAACTGAGTTCCTTATGGCTGCAGGACTTAAGTGCCTGTTTTCTTGCTGACTGTCAGCGGAGGGCCACTCTCAGCTCCCAGAGGCCACCCAAGGTTCCCTGCCACATGGTCCCCTCCAGGAACCCTATTACATAGTAGCTTCCTTCTTTAAAGCCAGGAGAATCTCTCACTTCAGTCTGTGAGGATAGAGTCTTAAATAATGTATTGTACCCATCACCTTCACCATATTCTATTGGTTATAAGCAAGTCACAGGTCCCACCCACACTCAAGGGAGGGGATTATACAGGCTGAAACACTGGAGAGTAAAGACCATGGGGCCATGTTAGAATTCTGCCTACCACATCCTGCTGGGGCACACACACACATGCACACAGGATCACATAAATGCCTTTGAATGGCCACAAGTGTGCATGGTCGTAGACAGGTACACACTTGCAAGTGTTTCTCTTTTTGCATTGCCTGCTGGGGAGCTCAGAGCCAAAATTGTGGCCCACCTGTGGTAAGGGTTTAGAACCACCTGTTGTGGATTTTGTAGACCAGCTTCTTTTCTGGCTACATCTTCTCTTGACCTCGTTTCTAATTTATTTTCTCTGACTGCATTGCCTCTTTACAATCCTCTCTACCCTACTCCTGTCTGCTCAGCACTCGGGCACTGTTTGAAGGGCTTTACATGAATGCTGTCTTTTCGCACTTGCAAGAACCCTATAATTACCCACAATGTGCAGATGGGGGAACTGCCACACAGAAAGGTTTAGGGAACCAGTGTAGCCCAAGGGCACCAGCTAATAAGTGGGAGAACCTGGATTTGAACCTGGGTTTAATCCCAAGCAATCATGCTTGAGGGCCGAGGCTCCTGACTCTGCACTATATGCCTTAAATGAAAACACGCACAAAGAAACAAATAAGCAAACCACCAAAGAGCAAATCAAATCGACACGCAGAAGGGTCCCACGGTAGCTGTCTCCTCTCCTGATTCGGAACCTGGGTGTTGAATGGAGGGCCTGTCACTGGCATAAATAATCATTTACAAACGCACCTCCACCCACACATTGATCCACGGGCAGGACAGAAAGTGCTGCTTCAGGGAAACACGGTCCCTCCAGCAGCTTCCAGGGTCCCGGACCGATGAAGTCCATACATCAGGCACACCTGGGACCTCCTCCACCTTCTAGCCAGTGGACAAGGGCCAGGCTCAGCCCTGCACCCCTCTCAGAGCCCCCAAAAATGTTCCAGGGTCATGGCACAAGGCTTCACACACTACGTGTTTGGATGTTATCGTGAACACGACAGGTCCCAGACTCAATGCTCCAGATGCAATTCAACAGACCTTTTGTGTGTGTGTGTGTACCTACTGTGTGCTCCTGGCCTGGGCTGGGTGCTGGGGACTCAAGGGCATCTCAAACCCCATTTGTGCCTTCCAGGTACTGCCAGGCCAAGGAGGGAGGCCATGGTAACAGGCAAAGCATCCACTGTGCTGGGGAGTGTGGGGGCACGTCGTAGTCACTCAGACTGGGAGATTGGAGAGATTTTACAGGACAGAGCAGTATCCACAGCACCGCTTCAAAGCACAGACCTGACTTTGTGTCCTGTCACCTCTAAGTGAGAACAATGGCCGACACGGACTGAGCACCTATGACACACCAGGCCCTGTTCCAAGCACTTGACTTGCGGTCATTCACAAAATTCAGTACTGTATCACTTTGCAGACGAGGAAACTGGGGCAGGGAGACATGGACTCAGCAGCTCAGAGTCTATCAGCTGGTGTTGGCTGCTCCCATCTGTCCAGTTCCAAATCCCACGCCCTGAGTCCACATCCCAATTGTGCAATTGTCAGGCAACTGGAGCCTCAGTTTGCTCACCCATAAAATGGGAATCATCACCTTGCTTGCCCATCTTATTCTTTTATTTTTTTTATTGTGGTAAAAATATATTAACAAAACATTTGCCAATTCAACAGTCGTAACGTGTACAATTCAGTGACGTCAGTTACATGCAACGTGTTGTTTTCAGCCATCCCCACTATCTGTTTCCAAATCATTCCACCACCATTAACAGAAACTCAGTGGCCCCTGAGCTGTGACTCCCCCTTTCCCCTCCCTCCCACCCCTGGTGCGGTGCGATGGGTTGCATTTATATGGCCTTTCTCGCCATGGTCTTTTAACTCCTACCAAATAGAGTGGGCTATGCAAATAAGGTGCTTGTGGCCCACCAAGAGGATTAGACAACTTGCTAATAATGCAAATAAGGTGTATGGAACCCCTGTGGGGATGGAACCATGCAAATAAGGCGCATGGAACCCTAATGAGGGTACTGATCAGTTTTGCCATCCAGATAGGCTTAAAATGAGCTATCCCAGAGGCAGATGGAGAGGACCTCACTACCACCAGGAAAGAAGAGTTAGGAGTGGAGTGTTAAAAGAAGAGTGTTAAAGAAGAGTTAGGAGGCGGGATCCCTGTGCGGAGAACCTCCTAGACCCAGGAGACAGAGAGAGAGAGCTGTCACCCCCAGCACGGTTGAGAAGAGGCTGTCTTGATGGAAGAACTCTATCGTGAGTATTCCTGATTCTGAATTGCAAACTGCTACTTCCCTAATAAATCCTATAACTGTAAGTATTGTCTGTGAGTTCTGTGTGGCCATTACAAAAAATTATCAAACCCAGCAGAGAAGTAGAGAGTGCTGTAGGAGGGACAGCTGGTGTCAGAATTGGTAAAGAAGTTGGAGAGAGGAGGTATGTCTGGCCTCCACCTCACAGGAATCAGCCTTGGGCTGCTGATGCTGATGGTGACTGTCTCCCCATCCTGAAGTCAGTGGAGGTTGGAAGATTCCCCCACGCCATTTTTACACCTGGTAACCACTCATTCACTTTGGTCTCTAAACATTTGCCTTGTCATATAAGTGGTATCATACAATATTTGTCCTTGGTTGACTGACTTATTTCGCTCAGCATAATGTTTCCAAGGCTCAGCTATGTCATAGCTTTATTGAGATAAAATTCACATGCCATATAATCCATCCATCCAAGTGTCCCACCCAATGGTTTCCAGTATCTTCACAATGTTGCACAGCCATGCCCATCACCTAGTTCTCTCATTCCCACTGCCCCAGAAAGAAACCTGTATTATCTAGTTTTTGGTGATTCTTAACAGCACTGAATCCAGGCCTCCCCTACCCAGGCCCCACCCTGGGCAGCCCCCAGCTGGCCTCTGCCACCAAGACCTCCATTCTCCGGTGTCTCCCAGCTCCTTCATTTCTCCCCCATTGAGAGGACTCCAAAGAAAGCCCCAGCCCCTGGAAGGTCTAAGAAACAGAAATTCAGGGCCTGATGCACCGAGGAAAACTGAGGATTCTGGAAGGAACCCTTAAAACCGAGGCCTGATTAACCCAGCTGCCATGGCGTCCCAGGCTACCTTCCCCCCCACCCCCACCACCAACCTCTCTGACCTCAGTTTGCTCACCCGTGAAGTGGGGGCCCATACCTCCGCCTCACAGGCAAAGCTGCCAGTAGAAGCAGCAAGACCTGGGCAGAAGAAGGAACCATCTCTTCCCTTGTCCTTCCCCTCGCCCCTTGTGCCCGTTGCCTCCCAGGGGCTTCCCAGCGCAGGGCAGGCCTCGCTGGCTCCAGCTCCCTTAGGATCGATGCCCCAATCAATCCCAGTGACTGGACTCTGGCTGGCGGGGAGGGGGGCGGGGCTTATCCGGGAAGGCAGCACGAACTCCTATGCAAAGCCCACTGGACTCTTGTCCTCTGGGTCCCTGTTCAGGGTCCCTCCGACTCGCTCCCCTCCCCTACCCCACTTCCTCTCACTCAGTTTGGGGGTGGGACAAAGCACCACATGCCACAGGCCAGGGTTTTGTGAGCATATCGGCACCCTCAAGTTCACACTGTGTGTGTTGATGTCCATTCTACAGATAGAGAAACTGAGGCTCAGGAAGGGCTGGGGCCTTGGGGGGGAACACGCCTTTGGCCTTATGGGCGTTGGAGTTAAGCCCCCTTCATCCCAGGTAACAAGGTACCCACAGGCAGATGGACCCCAGAGAGCCGGGGTCGGAGGCCTGCTGCCCCCCAGATCAGCCTCCATCTTCCCACCTGTAAAACGAGCAAATGAGGGAAACTTCTCAGAAGTGTTAACAAGTCACTACAGCCACTGGCTGGGGCTCAGCTTGCGTCTGCCCAACCCATCTGAACAGATTGGGCTTCCCCAGGCAGCTGAGAGGCACCCCCTGGGGGAGGCAGAAACGGTGCCTAAGCCTCAGTGTTCTTACCTGTAAAACAAACAAGGAGTCGACCAGATAACAGCCCTGCCGCCCCCTCCTCATTCAGGTGAGGGAGTCCCCGGGCGGCTCTGCCCCTGCCCCCTAGGCCTGGCGGCTGCGTAGGGGACCCTCCTAACGGCGTTCCAGGAAGGACAATTCCCCGTGGCTCTTCGCTAGCCTCACCTTCAGGTGAGGGGTGGGGGTGGGGAGGGAGCTGAAGACAGTTCTCCCCTCCCCGCTCCCGGACCCGTGCCGTTGGGGCGGGTCTCCCCACCTGCCAGCACACAGGGAGTTCAATAATAACAGAAATGGTTTTTTAAAAAAGCGCGGAAGGGGAAAGTCCCGGCCCCAGCGAAGCTCAAGATTTATTAGCGAGGCAATTACCGCGCGGAGTCGTCCAGGGACGCTCGGAGGGGCCTGGGTGCTCGTTAGGAAGGTGGGCTACACAGCAGTTACAGCTGTTAGCACCAGAGGGGTGCAGGGAGGGGAGGAATGGGGGGAAGATGGGGCAAGAAGGGGTGGGGAGGAGCCGGGAGGAGAAAGAGAGAGAAAAGGAGGCACTGGAGGAGGGGAGGGGAGGAGAGAGGGAGGAGGGAGAAAGGAAGAGGAGAGAGAAGGGGACATGGGGAGGGAGGGGGGAGATGGGGAGAGAGGGGGGAGATGGGGAGAGAGGGGAGAGATGGGGAGAGAGGGGGCAGATGGGGAGGGAGGAGGGGACATGGGGAGAGAGGGGGAGATGGAGAGGAGGGGGGACATGGGGAGGGAGGAGGGGACAAGGGGAGGGAGGAGGAGTAGATGGGGAGAGAGGGGGGAGATGGAGAGAAGGGGACATGGGGAGGGAGGAGGGGACATGGGGAGGGAGGGGGGAGATGAGGAGGGAGGGGGGAGATGGGGAGGGAGGGGGGAGATGGGGAGAGAGGGGGGAGATGGAGAGGAGGGGGAGATGGGGAGGAGGGGGAGATGGGGAGGGAGGAGGGGACATGGGGAGGGAGGGGGGAGATGGAGAGGAGGGGGAGATGGGGAGGGAGGAGGGGACATGGGGAGGGAGGAGGAGTAGATGGGGAGAGAGGGGGGAGATGGAGAGGAGGGGGAGATGGGGAGGAGTGGCAGATGAAGAGGAGGGGGAGGGAGGAACAAGGGGAAGAATACTGTTGGATCCCCCCCAACCTACCCTCACCCTTAAGAAGCGCCAGATCTCCTTTCTCCTTCCAGTGGGCGAAACCAAGGCCATAGAGACCTCACAGCCCTGCCATCTGGCCTTCAGACAGCTGGCCCACACCCAGGTCGCCCTCAGCCCCCCTGACCCCACAGTGCTGGGGTGTCTGTGCCAGGCTCCACCCCTACTCTGGGTGAGGGGGCTCCTCTAGGGTCAGACTCCAGAGTTTAGGGTGGGGAAGGCCACAACCACTTTCAGGAGCCTGGGTGACACCCCCGAAGCAGTCCCTTTGATGGCTGAGCAGCCCAGGGCACAGGAGGACCCAGAAGCTGGTGTCTCCAGTCACCCCCCCACACACACACACTGGCCCGTCTCCAGGAGTTTCTGGGGTCTTCTGGGGTCCTGTGTTCCCCGGGATTGTCTGCAGGCCAGGTCGGAGGGAGGGACCCTGAGGTGGGGACACTCTGTAATGGGAATCTGGTCGTCGGCAGCGAACAGAGCCAAGGCCGTCCCTGTTGTCATCTGTCTGCAGCCTGGAACAAACTCAGCACACATGTTGTGTCCACAATTTGCACACACGTTGGGACTCAGCAGGGGGCCATCCAGTCCCTCAGACCCGGGCTCCACTCGCCCCAGCCCTGGGCAAATCAAAGCACCTCCCGGTTGAAGGCATAGTAGGTGCTCAGTAAGGGGGGGCCTGGGGTTCTGCTGAGGTGTCTTTCCCCCAGGGAATCAGGGACTCCCACCCCTGGCCCCTAGGAGTGCAGAAGGAGGCTGGCATTGAACAAAGGGAGAAAATAAGTTTCCTTCCTGAACTCAATGACTCACCTGCCCTGCCGGCTCAGAACAAACAGCCCCTCCCCCACACCTGGCCCCACAAGGGAGGGAAGGGTCAGATCTCCAGTGACCCCCATATATGCAGACTGAGGCTGAGGGTAGCCATTCTGGCGGCCACCTGGGACCCTCCCAGCCAAGGAGAGAAAGTCCAACCCCCCTCTTAGCCTGGCATTCAAGGCCTGACCTTGCCCCCTCGCCCCAGTCTGCCCCCAGCTTTATCTCATTGAATCATTCAACAAATATTTCCTTAATGAAGGCCTGCGAGGTCCGGGCGCTGGGCTAACAGCAGCCTCCAGCTCCTGCCCCACTCCCTTCTTCCCCAGATTACAAGGGATCTTTTCATAGCTAGCTGACCCGAACTCCTACACATTCTACAAAACCCAAGCTTAAAGTCTGCTCCTCCAGGAAGTCTGCCCAGGTCAGTCCTGACCTCAGAGGAATGGAGGTAACTGTGTGGTCTTCATCTCCCCTTCCCCCAAAGTTGGGAGCTCCAGGGGGAAGAGGGGGGCTGAGGCTCCAGCACTGAGGGAGAGATTTGTTAAATCAGGCAAATAGTCCAGCCCCCCACATATGCCGCCACAGATTCTTCCGGGTGAGGTGTACACCCCACCCGCTAGTCAACACCCTCGGAGAATTCGCTTGGACCCCCACCTTAACTAGAGGTACCGGCGGGGAAACAGCCCAGAGGGCGGCAGTGGGGTGGGGAGGGGGTGGGGCGAAGCCACCTGGGCTCGCCTCCCCGCGTCCTGGCCAAGCGGAAAGGGCGCGGTTGTGTTTAGATAAATGGCGTGTTAATGGGGCGCCAGCCCCGCCCCGAACGCTCCAGGCCCGGGCGAGGCTTCCCGGCCGGATGCACCCCCGGGAGAAGCCACCTGGGGCGGGCGCTCCTCTGACCCTGTCCTGGCGGGAGGAGGCTGGGGCCTCACTCGCGCTGGGGCTTTGCTCTTCGCGTCCGGGAAATGGGCGCTCTCCTGGCCTGCCCTGACCTCGCGGTCCGCTCCTGAGCTCTGGGGTTCAGAGTCTGGAAGCTTCGTTGTGGAAGCCTGCGGGCTCAGGCTCCACACAGCCAGGGCCCGGGTCCCCGGGGCTTGGCGGCGCCCGGAGACGCCTGGGGCCCCGAGTGCCACCCGCTGCAGCCTGGCCGGGACCCTGCCGGCTTGCGGGTCCGCGTTTCTGCAAACAGTGAGCGCGGAGGATGAAATATACGTGTTTCTATCTACACTCCTAGTTGTCAAAAGAGCTTCCCTTGATGGAAGAAGGCGCTCGGGTGGTTTAACTGAGGGCAGGGTGCCACGAGGGACCGGAGGTCCACCTCAGCCTTAGGGGCCAGAGCCCCTTGGCGCGGGCGGTGGTTGGGGCCCCTCCGGAGCGCGGCGCCCGACGCGGGTTTCGTTGCGCTGGAAAAGTCGGCGGCCTCCAGGGCCCGGGCGCCAGAGTCCGGGTGGGGAGTTCAGGAGCTCCTCCGCCCGCCGCATCCGGTTGCCTGCACCCTCCAGGGAGCCGCAGCCTGCGCGCTGCCCCGCTGGGCCTCAGTTTCCCCGACTGCAAACTGTGGAGTGGACTCGTAGGTTTGGCGCGAGCGGTGGTGAGCTGGGAGAGGAACGGTCTGGGCTTGGGAGGGGGCATTCATTCCCTCGGCCCACGGCTGGCTGCGACGCAGCCGCGTGCGCACCGATCGCCCGCCGCCTGCTATTAAGACCTTGGCGCCCGAGGCTCCGGTCGCCCTGCCGCGTTCCGGAGCCCGCGCCGGGCAGGCGGCCTCAGAGGAAGCGAAAGCAGGCGGAGCGGCGGGGGAGAGCGGTAGACCTCAGCGCTAGCCCAGATCCCCTTCCCTCGGTTCCCCCAGCCCCGCTGAGTCCAGGCGGAGAAACTGAGGCCCCGGCGGAGGAGAGCTGCTGCGGCTACGTTGCGGCTGCCCGCACGGGTTTCCCGGCCCGGCCGTGGCCACCCATCCCCGAGTCATTGCGGGGGGGGGTGTTCCCTCCTCTAACTGGGTACCTCGAACTCCGGAGAAGGGGGGGCGAGGACGCAGGGCCCCAGGGACACCCCACACACACACTCCCTGGCTGCCGAAGACACCCAGCACGGGTGCCCCTGCGCAAACAAGCGCAGTGTTTGCCGAGAGCGATGAGGATTCGATGGAGCCGCGCGCGCGGTGGGGGCACCGGAGCCCGGGCGGGCGCGGGGATCGATTGGGCGCAGCTGTTGCCGCCCGCCGAGCCCGCAGGAGCCTCCACCCGTCTGGCCAGTGCGGCCCGGGCGACCCCAACTGCCTGCAGGAAGCCCAGGACCTCGGGCCCGCCAGGGGCGAAACAACGTTGTGGTGCCCTGGGTTCTGCCCTCGAGGACGTCTCCGCACCGAACTTCCCGACAGCGAACCCTTTGAACGCCTCCCGCAGCCCGGCCGGGACCCCCGCCAGGCCCTCCCAGCCGCCGGCCCCAGAAAAGCTCGTCCGCTCCCAAAAAACCTAAACCAAGTCCCCGGACCCGGCATGAACGAAGGCACCTGGGCCCCCAGGTGGCTGCGGGCCCGGATTCCGAGCGTCGGCGCGTAGCACCCGGCGGAGTCTCAGGCTTGGCGGGACTGGATGGAAGGCGAATCGCCACCACTTGTTAAAACCTCACTCCAGTAAAAGGGGTGTGCCCGGCAGTCGCTGCTTTCATTTGCGTGGAGACAAATCGAATCAGCCGCGGACGGTGGAGGGACCTGGGGGAGACCAGGAAAGGGAAACTGGGCATCTACCCCCCAAAATTTTTAGCTACAATGAGGGAGCCGAGAACAACAAGGAGGACAGGGTGTCCATGAAGAGCGGGGCATGGAGGTTGCAGATTAAAGGGGGGACTCGAGCATTCTGAGGTGGCGCGTTAATGGCCGTTGCAGCGGCAGGGAGGACGCCACTCGCCACTCGGTCCTCCCCACCGCTCCGGGCCCTTCTCCCCACCGCTCCCTGCCGGTCCTCGACACCGCTCTGGGTGAGCGGAGACCCCAGGGAGCGGGACCGGCAGCTGCCCTTCTTAGCTTTCCCCAGGTCCGAGATGGGCACAGAGAGGGTGGGCATCCGGCCTGGGCGGCCCAGAGCTTGCAGAAGGGCCCGAGGTGCAGACCTGGGGGCTCGCCTGCGGACCCGGGATCAAACTTCTTTTTTCCAAAAAGAGATTTTGAGCCCTAAGGACTTCAAGGTCCCAGCGGGGGCGGGGATAGGGGCGCCCTGTCCCTATCCAGCCCGCCCCTCCCCCGCCTGCAATTTGCCTAATGACCCAAGATCGATTTGGCCCAAGTAGCTGGCGGGCCCTTGGCCGGCTCAATTCTCTTTTACTAATTACTAAAAGGCCCTGGCGGGGAAGCTGATTCTGGAGCCCCAGGGGGCCACGCTTCCCCTCTGGGGGCCACGCTCCCCCTCTGGGGGCTGACACATTTTTGCTCAGCCTCCCAGTCAGACTGCAGCCTCTGAGGGGAGCCGGGAGTCCAAGCCGTGGCCTGCCTTGGGGGCTGGCACTCCTGGATGTGGGTGGTTCAGCCGTGCTGGGAGGCCCCTTCCCAGACTCTACGGGGCTTTAGGGGGGCAGTGGAGGGGGGCAGGAGTTGGGCCCCTTGTCTCAAAGCCTCCTATTCTCCCCTTATGTTTCAAAATGGACACGTCCCTGTTACAAAAGCCACACATGCTTGTTATAAAAATGAAAATGACAATTGAGCAGTGGGAGGGAGATAAAGACGAGGCAAAAGCACCCTTAATCTCGACCCCCTGGAGCCCCAGTGTCGGCATTTGGGGTATTTCCTCTGCCTTTTCCTTTTCCCACCCAGAAGCCCCCCAACCCAGCCTCACCAACAAGCGCCTCTTCCAAGTTCCTGGTCAGGGATGCCAGCATGTCCTGGCTGCAGATAGATTTTTAGATGCCATGATTATTTTTAATTATTTGCTAGATTGTTGGAAGGTGGGATTGGGGAGGCCAGACTGGGGTTCAGACTCGGACTCTGTGTGGGAAGGGGGACACTCGGTTCTCTGGACCTGCCCCTCTCCCCACTTCTGTCTGCCCACCTGGAAGATGGGTGTGATTATCTACAACCTGCTAAGGCTCGCAACAGACTCCAAGGTGGAGTTGAAAAGTCTGTGGACTTGGACTTGCAGGGGGTGTTGGCACTTGGATAGAACACAAGAAGGAAGGGAGCAGCTCTCCCCAGACCCGACCCCTCCTTGGGCCTGAAGCAAATGGAAAATGGAGGTGTGACTTCCCCTCTGGGGCTGCACCCGGTAAACAGTAAATGATTACTAAATGCTTATGGCTTCTGAGTCTTCAGCACCATGTACTACAGCGGTCCCCTTTAGCCCTATCCCACTCCAGGACCTGGGCCCCACTCAACTGTCAGGCCCCCATAGCTGGGGTCACCCAGGTGCCCCAACTCCCTCAAAATTAGACAGGCTCCCCACCCCCCACCCACCCCAGCTATTGTGCTCAGCATAGGTGCACCTCCGGCCCTCAGCTGGGGACTCTGGAAGACACCTGGAAAGCATCTAGTGCGCCCCCCACATCAGAGGAAACTGAGGCATAGAAAGGGCCCTACAGGGGCAAGCCAGGTTGTAGTTCAGAAATCAAATCTCCAGGAGTCAGGGGTCATGGTAAAGACACAAGGCGGGGGGGCTGCCCAAATGGTTTCCATGGGGGGCTGATGCCCTGAGCTGCTGTCTCCTCCCCGCACTGCAGCCCAGAGCCCTCAATTCTCCCTGCTGAGATCAGGTACAGAGGACTCAGAGGCAGGCCCTGGTAGCTCTACCCCTCTCTCTCTTCTAGCAAACAGATGAGGCTTACCCCCGGGGCAGAAGGAAAGGGGAAGGAGGAACAGGGTGGGGCTGCATTCCCACCTGAGGTCAGGTCTGAGATGGGGGCACCTTCTGAGGTCTGGCCTAGTCTCTCCAGACCCTCACCCCAGGCTTGCATCTTACCCCGCTGGAGGGATCTCATCACCAGGAGGATCTCTCTGACTGTGGGAGGCCCACCATTTATCCCAGTTCACAGGGTTTCTTGAGCCTCCCCTGTCCAGGTGCTAGGGAGAGGGCAGCCTTCACAGGCCCCAAAAGGAGAATGGGGACAATGAGCAGTTGGCAGCTGGGCCCCTGGGAATGAGGGGGGAGGGATGTGTTCTCAGGTGGCCTGGGCCACAGGGCCACCTCTCTATAGGGTCACCCCCAGGCTCCGGCTTCTTGGGATTCTCAAACTGAGGGAAGGCCTTTGGCATCTCCAAGCCAGGTGCTCCATTGTATAGTTGGGGAAACTGAGGCCCAGGGGGCCACAGAGTTGGCGGCAGATTCAGACACCTGGGGAGAATCTAGGCCTGGACCCGGCCTGAGGACCCACCAATCCTCCCTCTCCCCCCCACCCCACGGAGGTCATGTGGGGGCTGTGACTCCCTGCGTGTGCATTTGAGGGGGGGCTAAGCTTGTGAAGGACCCACTTCCTGGGGGGCTGTGACTGGGGTGTATTGTGTGGTCATGTGGAGAACAGGTCCCCCGTCAGCCTCACTTCCATGCCGTCCCTGGAGAAAGGGCTTAGGCAGAAAAGTCCCATTTGTGATCCTCTGGGGAGAGCGACCGAGAGAGACGGGGTCAGCGACGCAGAGAGGCTCCTCGCCCCACCTGGGCCCAGTCTGTCCTGGGGCCCTCCTCGTCGTCCCCGAGCCTGCCCCCGGAGCCGGCTGCGCTCGCGGGGTCCGGGGCGGGAGCGGTGCGGGCGGCAGGAGGCGGCGGCGAGGGGAGCGGTGGGCGGGGGCGCTGACGTCAGGCTGGGCCCGGCGCAGGCGGCCGCTTCCCCGCCACATCCTGGTGGCCGCGCTCGCAGCAGGGCAGCCCGGCAGCCTCGCGCGCAGCCCCCGCGAAGCGGCGGGGCCATGCGGCGGCCTTGAGGCGCGCGGGCGGCCGAGCCGGCGAGCATGGAGCTAAGCCTGGAGGGCCTGGGGGGCCTGCACGGCGTGGCCCACGCGCAGGCGGGCGAGCTGCTGAGCCCAGGCCACTCGCGCTCGGCGGCGGCGCAGCACCGCGGCCTGGTAGCGCCCGGGCGCCCGGGCCTGGTCGCCGGCATGGCCAGCCTGCTGGACGGCGGCGGCGGCGGGGGCGCCGGGGGCGCGGGCAGCGCGGGCAGCGCGGGCGGTGGCGCCGACTTCCGCGGGGAGCTGGCGGGCCCGCTGCACCCGGCCATGGGCATGGCCTGCGAGGCGCCCGGCCTGGGCGGCACCTATACGACGCTCACGCCGCTGCAGCACCTGCCTCCGCTCGCGGCCGTGGCCGACAAGTTCCACCAGCACGCGGCGGCCGCGGCCGTGGCCGGGGCACACGGCGGCCACCCGCACGCGCACCCGCACCCCGCGGCCGCGCCGCCCCCGCCACCCCCGCCGCAGCGCCTGGCGGCCAGCGTGAGCGGCAGCTTCACCCTCATGCGCGACGAGCGCGCTGCGCTCGCCTCAGTGGGCCACCTCTACGGGCCCTACAGCAAGGAGCTACCGGCCATGGGGTCGCCGTTGTCCCCGCTGCCCAACGCGCTGCCGCCTGCGCTGCACGGCGCCCCGCAGCCGCCGCCACCGCCTCCTCCGCCGCTGGCCGCCTACGGCGCGCCGGGCCACCTGGCCGGGGACAAACTGCTGCCGCCCGCCGCCTTCGAACCGCATGCCGCGCTGCTGGGGCGCGCCGAGGAAGCGCTGACCCGCGGGCTACCCGGAGGCGGCGGCGGCGCCGGGGGCGCCGGCGGCGGGGGCGCCGCGGGGCTGCTGGCGCCGCTGGGCGGGCTAGCGGCGGCCGGGGCGCACGGGCCGCACGCGGGCGGCGGCGGCGGCGGGCCCGGCGCGGGTGGCGCCGGCGGCCCGGGCGCAGCGGCCGAGGAGATCAACACCAAGGAGGTGGCGCAGCGCATCACCGCCGAGCTGAAGCGCTACAGCATCCCGCAGGCCATCTTCGCACAGCGCATCCTCTGCCGATCGCAGGGCACGCTCTCCGACCTGCTGCGCAACCCCAAGCCCTGGAGCAAGCTCAAGTCGGGCCGCGAGACCTTCCGCAGGATGTGGAAGTGGCTGCAGGAGCCCGAGTTCCAGCGCATGTCGGCGCTGCGCCTAGCAGGTAGGAGCGCGCCGCGCACCGCCCCCCCCCCCCCGCCCCCAGCAGCCCTCTCTCCATGCCTCGGCCGTGCTCCCCTCCGGCTCGGCACCCCTCAGAGGGCAGACAGTGATCGGCGCCCCTCCTCTGTCTGTACCGTCGCTAAAGGGGACAAGGGAACTGCGCCGTCTTCCCCGGAGCCGTTATCCCTACCCCTCCGGGAACCGCGCCCCAAGCAGCCCCCAAGGTAGCTCATTGTGTGTGTGTGTGTGCACGAGAGCTCGCGCGCGTTGTGGGGGGTTTGCTGTGTCCCCAGACGCGCCGCTGCTGTCAGCTTGGGGTGCCACACCCCTCCTCCCGCGGGGGAGGGGCCGCTGCGCCCCTAGCCCGCCCCAAGAGCGCCGCCAGTGCACCGCGGAGACCAGGGCCGGGCCTGCAGCTCAGCCCCCGTCCCAGCGCGCGCTTCTTTGTAGCTCGGCCCCCGCGATCGATAGCCGCCTCCACCCGCGCTCCGGCCGCTGGCAAAGGTCACCCGAGAACCGGCGGGGGAGGGGCGGCGCGGGGGACCCTCGCCCTCGCGGCCGGGAGGCCTTCAGACCCGTCCCAGCCGCCCGGCCCCCGCGTTGGCTCAGAGCTCGAGGGGCGCGCGGTTCGCTGGCGGGTCTTTCCTGTTTTGTCTCTCTCTCTATCCGGTCGAACTGCTGTCGATTTTTTTGTCTTCTTGCTCCTCGTTTTTCTGTTTCCCTTCATTCGTTCTCTCTCTCTCTCTCTTTCTGTATCTCTGTGTCTCTGTCTCTATCGCTCACACAGACACACTCGACCATCGGCCCCCCGGGGACCACGCTCCCTCCTCTCTCCCAGCTGACAACGGCTGGGTCTACACCTGCCCCAAACGAAGTGGCTAGCCAGGCCCCTCATCTGCTGAGTATGTGTGGGGGTGTGGGAGAGTCCCCCCAGTGGCCTGGCCAGGGTGAGGGGGTCTTTCCCTGGCCGCACTGGGGAGGGGGCTGCGCGCCCAGCTGCGGTGACAATAGCCGCGGGCTCCCGATCGATAGATGCTTCTGGCAGCGCGCGGGCAAGTGGGGCGGGGCGGCTGGAGCTGTACCAAGGCACCCCGCTAACAGGGAGGTGAGGAGGAAGTTGACTGCACCCCTAGCCTGCCCAGCCAGGCAGGAGGTGCAGAAGAAGGGGTGCCAGGGGTCGGGGAGGGGTCACCTGTTCCTTCCTCCACGGAGGAACCACCCCCTCCTCGGGAGCCAGGCCGACTGAATGGCTTCGGGGAGCGCATTGGCTTCGCGGGCCTCAGTTTCCCCCTTCAGCAGAGCGTGGTGACTGTATGGAGCTTCTTGGAGTCTCCACTTTAGCGCCTTGGGAATAAATTCTTTGTCGTATGTGGCAGGTGACGAAGTACACAGGGAAGTCCTGGTGACATATTAGAAATGGCTTCATGAACCTACCTGGGTGGTTCCATGTGAAGGGCAACCCACTCGGTCCTGCTTTCCACGACACATCTGATGGCACACTTGTGCTCATGTGGACACTCAGGCCTAGGATCCACAGCCACCACCTGCAATTTGCAATGTGAGTGACATCAAGTGGCAAAAACACACCCGTATACTCGGGCTAAACGCACAGCTCCAAACTCTCACATACTAAGGGGCTCCTTAGTATCCTTCAACAAGGCGACATGTGGCATCTTTAAAAATCACCATACTCACCACCTTCTCCCCCTCCCCAGCGCTTAGATTTGGGGGGACATTGTGCCCACCATATGTGCATCCCAAATAATGCATGCCGCGGCACTTCACTTTCCCGCTGTCACCTTATGCAACTGATATGGCCCATTAGCGGTATTTGAATCAGGCATTTGGGGACGTATCGGCCGGAGGCCAAAACTGGAGGTGAGAAACCCCACTGGAGTGCCTGCTGCAGGGTGAGGAGGCCCTCTGGGCATGGAGAACGGCCTGGCCGCTGGCATTCGAAGCCCACGGCCTGCGTTCTTTTGGCCCGCCCAGCGGCCAGACAGGCACATCCTGGCCTTAGAGCTACCCTTCCCGCCGCCGCCAGGATAATTACAGAAGAGGAAACTGAGACACTGGTGTCCCTGACAGACCACTGCCTGACTTCTGCGGCCGTGGGCGAGCAGTTTCCCCTCTCCGAGCCTCGGTTTCCCTTTTGGGAAATGGGAGTTCCACGCTCGGTAGGAATATGGGAAGAACTGGCGTTGCAAGGCGCCGTCCCGGCCGGGGCGCAGGAGCCTCGATGCCAGTGAACCTGGGCCCCCAGGCCTGTTCTGCGCTCCTCGGGACGCTGCCCAGGCTGGGTTCGTGTGCCTGGCCGCGCACCCGCCGCACTTCTGGCGGTCCGAGGTGGCCGACCGAAGGCCAGGGGTAATTACGCGCGCGGGCCGAGGCCTTTAGTTCCGGTCGCTGCGCAGATGAAAAGCAGTTAAGTGGCGGCAAATCGCCGCGCGTACTGGGAGGCGGCGGGGCGCGTCCCCACTCCCTAACGTCGCACAGCACAGCGACAGCCAGAACCTCTCCAGGGGCACCGACGTGCTCACGCTCATCAAGAGAAACCCCCCCTCCGCACTATCCAACCTCGGCAGGGAAGGACTCCCCCGTCCCCACCCGGCCGGCGACACCGCCAGGCCTTCCCCTCGACCTCCTCGCGCCCGCCGGAGTCCGGACCCCGCGCGCTCGCCCACCTCAGGAACGCGCCACTCGGTCCGAAGCTGCTCCGGGCGAGCCCTGCCCGGTCGGAATGTCCTGCCCTGGTGAAAAGGCCCCAAGGACGAGAGAGAGGAAGAGAGAAAGAGGCAAAGAGACAGCGAGGGGAAGGACGGTACAAAGGGAGGGAGGGAGGAAACAGACGAGAAGCGAGAGAGGGAAAGACAAAAACAGAAAGAAAATTGAGAAAAACCCCGAGGTGGAGGGAGAGAGAGAAACCGGAACAGACAACCCGAGAAAAAGACCAAAAAGACGCCGAGACACCAGAGAGAGAGACAGAAAGATGCGAGCCGAGAGCTGGGGCTGGAGGCCCCTCTGCCCCAGCACCGGCTGGGCCTCCGCGCCCCGAGCCCCCCAGCCCTCCCAGAACCGCGTCCTCCTCCTGGGATCCCGGGAGGCGGGGACGGCAAGAGGGTGGTTGGTTTGTTTGTTCGAAGCACGGGGTCCCTGATCTTGCTGCCGGTTTGCGCGCCTCAGTTTACCCATCTGTAAAATGTGGGGGGGAGGGGGACCAGGGTTCTGGGTCTGACATTTGAGATTCTGGCCTGTCACGCAACCCCCCGACCCCACCCCCACGTGTGGCGGGGCCTCACCTCCCCCGCCCCCCGCCCGCGGGTCCTCCGAGTCCCGCAGCTCCCGAGCCGCCTCCTCCTTGAAGCCCTCCCAGGCTCAGTCTCCAACAGTAATTATGCGAGAGGGGCTGGGGGAGGGGCGGCGGGCTCCTTGGCGGGGGCGGGGCGGTCGATGCGTTCGAATTACCGTCTCTATTCATCACGTCGCCGATAGCTTCTGCTATCGACTGTTCAAATACTGTTCAAACTGCAACTCCGGAGCAAAAGTATTTTTTGTAACTGATCAGAAAAAAACAATATATATATATATATATATATATATATATATATATGAAATAAAATATAGGATGGCTGTGGGAAGGCCGGCCCCCTCTCCCCTCACCAGGAGCCCAGAATCCCGGAGTGGTGGTGGAGACTTGCCGGGGAAACTGAGGCAGAGAGGGATCCTGCTCCCCCTCAGAGGGGATGAGATACTTTGCCCCTAAATGAAACAAATTTGCCCCTGGGAAAAAAAAGAAAGGGAGGGAGGGAAGGAAGAAAAAAGAATGGATGGAAAGGCCCTGATTTGTTTCTGGAACCATTTTGCTGATGGAGGATGAGCAGTAATGGTAGACTCGGGGGTGGCAGGGCGGGCAGGGCAGTCCCTGAGAGGCTGGGGGTCTTCAGGGTTAGACAACCCCTGGAACAAGAGGTTAGACCACGCCTCAGGCTCATACAGGCCTGCCCGCCCCAACCTCTCTCCCCCACTCTGCCACCTCCATTTCAGGCAGCGGCTGCCTGGGGGAACCCAATTCCGGGGTCCTACTCATGGGTGACCATCTGCTCCCCATGAACACTCTGGAACCCCTTCTTCTGTAGAGACCCATCACCTCCCACCACCTTCCACAGACACCCCCAGGAAAGACCCCCAGCTGCCTGAGAACGGCCGTCAAGGGGTTCGGAGACCGTGGCACTGTCTGGATTCCATCTCGGCTGATCTGGGCTTGAGCCTGTCTCCTCATCTGAGAAATGGAGAGAATTCAGTGTCACCGGCAGGTGTCTGTTAACACTGTTCTTACCAAGGAGCCCTGGTGGTGCAGTGGTTAAGAGCTCAGCTGCTAACCAAAGTATCAGCAGCTGGAATCCACCAGCTGCTCCTTGGAAACCCTATGGGGCAGTTCTGCTCTGTCCTGTAGGGTCGCTAGGAGTCGGACTCCACGGCAATGGGTTTTTTGTTTTTATTCTTATAAAGTCCTCCCCTACTGAGAGTCTCTGGTGGAGTCACAGACCCCACATTCACAGTTCGGGGGGCCGCCTCAGGTCACCTCAGCCCATGGGGTGGACAGAGCGTGGGCACGGGGTGCCCAGGGGCCAGGGCTCTGCAGGGCTCACCAGAGGGACTGGGGCCCCATGGGGATGCTTGCAGCGGAGGTAGGGAGGCTGTCGTGGGCTGTGTGTTGCGGGACCCCTGGGTGGGCTCTTCAGGGATCCCCAAAACCAGTCTCCCACCTCCAGACCTCAAGACTCCAGATTGGGGCAGCCCAAGGGCCAGCCTAGGATTAGTGATCCCAACCTCCCCCACCCCCACCCCCAGGCATGCAGGATGGAGAACAGAAGGGCAGGCTCCAAGATGGGAGAGGGAAAGGCTGGGGTCCCTGACACTTTCCTTCCCCACACCCCCACTTCCCGCTCACCCACTATGGGTGAGATTCAGAGTCACCCGGGATGACCTTTTCAGTTGGATCCGTTATTGCCCCCACTTTACAGACAGGCAAACTGAGGCTGCGAGAAGGGAAGGCCATAGCCCCGGTCCAAGTGGAGCTGAGTTCTCCCTGTGGGGAGGAAGACCCTGGCTTCTGCTCTGTGAGCGGGGATGGGGGACATTCCAGGAGTGGCATGGAAACAGGGTTGGAAGGCCAGCAGCACCCCCAGCCCCAGGGCCCACTAATCTCCTTGTCATTATATGGGAGCCTGAGAGACAGGAACGGTCACCCCCCATGTCACAGATAAACGAGTCTGGGGGGTCGCTTGCAGGACAGTGGGCTGCGTTTGGTTTGCCCCCTTGAGCCTAGACTCCCAACACTAACCAAGTCCTGTCTATTCTCCTTAAATCTCCAGTTCCTCCCCTTCGCCCCCTGTCAGCTGTCACCACTCTAGTATGAGCTAACACCACCGCCTCCTCTGATCCCTGGACTCACACTCCCCGCCGCTGCTCTCTTCTCTGCACCCAGGGGTGGTGTTTGTATGGGGCACACCTGAGCTGCTCGCTGCCCTGCTCGCTGTCTGCGTAAAGATACAACCCCTTGCCCCAGTCTTCAAAGTCTTGACTGTCATCCTGGGTGGGTGCGGGAGGCAGCAGGTGGGAGCCTGGGGACACAGGCTGGCGGGGGAGAGCCCAGAGCGGCTCTAAGGAGGAGTCCAGGCCCCAGTGGACTGTCTTTGTACGCAGCCATCAAGCAGCCCGGCTTAACCAGGGGAGCTCCAACTGGTTTGCATCTAGATTTTAATTAAATATGGACCCTGATCAATATGGAAAGGCAGCGGCAGAGTGGGAGGGGAGAGACTGGGCCAGGAGCCAGGGCAGTCTGGGAGACCCACGTGACGTCGGCCTCAGTTTCACCCTCTGCTAATCGGGATGGAGCGAGGAAAGGGGACTCACCTCCCGCTGGAGGCTGGGTAGGTGAGCAGGTGTGGGGACTTCTGGGGGACCCCCTCAGACCTACGGAGTCACATACACAGCCACAGATTCTCAGCAGACAGAGACATGAAGGTACATCCATGACTGGTACAGGCTGTCAGGAGAGAGCCACATAGGACGTAAGTGTAGACGCCCACAGGTAAGCAGTGTAGATGCCCACAGGGACACAGTGTAGACACCCATGGGGACACAGTGTAGATGCCCATGGGTAAGCAGTGTAGACACCCACGGGGACACAGCATAGATGCCCACGGGCAAGCTGTGTAGACACCCATGGGGACACAGTGTAGATGGCCTCAGGGACCCAGTGTAGACACCCACAGGGATGCAGTATAGACATTCATGGGGATGCAGTGTAGACGCCCAAGGGGACACTGTGTGGATGCCCGTGGGGACACAGTGTAGGTGTCCATGGGGACACAGTGTAGATGCCCATGGGACAGTGTAGATGCCCACGGGACAGTGTAGATGCCCACGGGGTCACAGTGTAGATGCCCACAGGGACACAGAGTAGATGCCCACAGGAACAGGGTAGATGCCCATGGTTACACAGTGTAGACGCCCATGGGGACACAGTGTAGATGCCCATGGTTACACAGTGTAGATGCCCATGGGGACGGTGTAGATGCCCTTGGGGACACAGTGTAGATGCCCACAGTGACACAGTGTAGATGCCCACAGGGACAGTGTAGATGCCCACGGGGACAGTGTAGATGCCCACGAGGACACAGTGTAGGTGTCCATAGGGGCACATTGTAAAAGGCCACATCCACACTAGGACACTCAGGACTGCCATCCGCCCCCATGAGTGTCTGTCCTATGCCTGTCCGCACAAGGCACGGGGGCAGGGGGAAAACCGTACTCCCTAGTCGACCGCTCAGAGTGACGGGGGCATGGGGACAAAGGACGCTGGGCCGGGGAACAGCAGGGGTCTGCTTGTCTCCAGGTGCCTTTGCTCACCGGGCACCCGTTGCGGGGGTATGTCCGTGTCTCAGTTTCGCTCACCCAGCGAACGCCGCGGTGCAGCGCGGGGGAAACCGCGGAGCCCAGCCGGGCTTCAGCGCTCTACAGGGCCGGCTTCCGCAGGCCGCGGGGGAGCGAGCCCTTAAACCCAAAAGCGCCCACCGCGCGCCCGCCCTCCGCAGCCTGGCGAGACCTGGGCGCACGCGCTCTGGTGTAAGGAGTCCCCGCCTCTACACTCCACACCCGGGGCCACGCGAGCCTCAGGCCTCTGAGCCACACCTGCGGGTGTCACAGTGTCCTCTCTGAATCCCCCCTCCGGAGCCCAGCAGGCTGGGAAGACGACACCCACTCCCGGGAGTTGGAACTGAAGTTTTTGTCCAGGGCTCCCTTTGTGCAGGTGGGGAAACTGAGTCCCAGAGACAGGCGTGACTGCAGGTCACCCGCCTTTGGGCTCGCATCCATCGCGCCAAGCGCCCCAGGGCAGCGGCGGTCTTCGGCGCTCTTGCGCTCGCTCTCCTGTGCGCTGGCGGTGTGTAGTGGTCGCAGCGGCTAGAGGGCGAGGGGCTCCACGTCCCTCCGGGTCGGATTGCGGCGCGGGGGGGCTCTGGGGGAAAGATGAGCAGGACCAGGAGTCTGCCTGCGCCGGCGACTCAGACCCAAAGGATCTCCGCCAAGTGTTCTTGGACAAGTCACTTCCCCCTCTGCGCCTCTGTTTCCCCAAATGGAGAGGTGAATCCCCAGTCCAACGTGATCGCGAAACCGATCCATCCCTAGTGTATGTGCTACAAACCCGCTTCTCTCTTCCTCCACCTCCCTTTGGTTTGTTTTTCTCCCAGTTCTTAAATAATTATATAATTATAATCATTTTTATATATTTAAGTAGCTGGCACATTTACTCAGTTCCAAACTCAAATGGAGCGAGAGGCGCCTTCCTGTCCCTTCCTTTCAGCAAATCCGCTTCTATTTCTCTTCCGGAGAGAGAGTAGCTTAATCCAGCAAATACGGGTGCAAATCCTTTTTATCCTCCTTCGTAAAAAACACACAAGCAAGAGACTGGGCTCTCACTGTTGTGTGGACAACACTCGGTGGAAGTCAGGTTCCGCAGGAGCCGAGAGAGCCTGCTGGCTGCCCCTTGGCCGGGTGCGTGGTGGTCTACTCTTGGCCGGCTCAGCCTTTATTTCCCACTTCTGTCTCAGATTGGGTGGTGTCAGCCCCGGAGCCGCAGTGAACTTGTAGGGAGGGGTGGGTCGTTTTGTGTCCTGTAAGTTTATCTGAGGAGCCCTGGTGGCGCAGTGGTTAAGCGTTCGGCCACTAACTGAAAGATGGGCGGTTCAAACCCACCAGGCGCTCTGCGGGAGAAAGCTGTGGCAGTCTGTTTCCCTAAAGATTGCAGCCTTGGAGACCCCACGGGGCAGTTCTGCTCTGCCCTACAGGGTCGCCATACGTCAGGATTGACTAGATGGCAGTCAGATTGGATTTTGGTTTTTGGCTCTAAATGTAAAGAACCTTGGTGGCGCGGTGGTTGAGAGCTCAGCTGCTAACCAAAAGGTCGGTGGTTTGAACCCACCAGCGGCTCCACGGGAAAGATGTGACAGGCTGCTTCCGGAAAGATTACAGCCTTGGAAACCCTGTGGGGCAGTTCTGCTCTGTCGTATCGCTGTGAATGGGAATCAGTGGCAATGAGTTTGTTTGCAAGTTGATCTGGGGATGAATTTCCCAATCACTGAAAGGCCAGGTTGAAGCCACCCCCCCTTTTCCGGCATGCCCCCCCTTTTTCTTATCGTGGGTTCCTTTCCTGTCATCGTTATCAAATCCATTTGTAACTGTGCCCACTGCAGCCGGCTCTTTAACTTTGTTTTGTTAAAATAAAAGCTCTATGTGTGCATGTGGGCACCTGTATGCGTGTGTGTGCATGCATATATCTGTGTGTGTGTGTGTGTGTGTGTGTGTGTGTGTGTGTGCGTGCGCGTGTGTGTTTGCTGTTTGGTTTGTCACCATGCGAGGGTGCTGAATGGGAACCTCTGCAATGGAGTGTCCCAGCCCCCCACCCACAGCCCCAGCACCCCCAGATGGAGAGAGCCAGAAGGGGCAGCCCCAGAGTCGGAGTGCGCATGGAATCACTTTCTCTGATAAGTCTTTGAAAGGCTCAGAACTAATTTGAAAATGCAGTCATTAAAATCCCATCAGGGGAGGCCGGCGGGAGAAGGGAGGGAGAGAGGGAAGAGGGAGGTGGGGACCTCACCCCAAGGCTGGACTGAGGCCAAGGTGGGTAAGAGGCCTGGAGGCAGGTATGGGGGGCAGGGGGAGGAGGAGGCGGGCAGAGAGTGGAGAGGCAGGGGGATGGAGGACAGAGGGGGCGGATGAGGCCTCTGGGGTCCCCTGCTTGGGGCATAGCACCTGGCTCAGACCCCTCTCCCCTGGAGAGGGCTTCATACCCCCCACCCATGAACCCCCTTACCCAGCTCCCCAGATGTCCAGGGTGTGGACAAGGAGGACTGACCTTGTACTCTAGGCCCCTAAGGGTGACTCACCAAGTGGCCTTGGGCAGGTCACTCGCTGCCACCATCTCTGGCCTGAGGAGACCAGTGGGGGTGCCCAGCCCCCAGGGTGGAGGCAGCAGCGTTCCCCACTTCTGGGGCCAGGCAGCTGGCGGCGGGAGGGACGCGTTGCCAAGGAAACCGTCACTTGGCTGGTTATTGAACTGTCCCCTCTGAGAAATGAAGGCGGAGCAACGAGGAGCCAAGAGCAGGAGGTGGCCTGAGGGGCAGCAGGTTCCCGCTCCTGCTCCCTCCCCCACCCTGTATCCAGGTAGACAGACCCACGGAGTGGGTGGGCAAGTGGGGCTCATGGGCTTATCGGAGTAATAGACTGACAGGCTGGAGACAGAACAGAGGACCCAGGGCACCCCTTCGCTGAATCCTGGGGTCATCTCTTCGTCCACCTCTGAGCAGCGTTCAGCTGTCAAACCAGCCCCCGGGGCCTCACCCTTGCCGTGCGCCGGAGCCATCTCTGCCTTCTCTGAGTTTTACTGACTGGTCCTCTTTGATGCCCAGATGTGAGCCCTGGTGGAGGCCTCACACACCCAGCTGAGCTCACACTTTCTCCCCACCCACACGGGCTGGGTGTGACAGCGTGTGGGGTGTGTGCAAGGATCACGGTGTGAGGGTGACGCACCAGCAGAAAGCTCACTGCACCTGGGCATGTGGGGTGCGGGTGTGTGCCCATCTCAACACCCAGGTGCCCTGGTCCCCGAGTTACCCGCAGGCACCTTCAATTACACTGGAAACTACGTACACCCGAGCCTCTGGACAGGAGATGGGGGAGGTGGGGAGGGGATAAGAAGAGAAAGAGGAAAAGGAGAAGCAAGGCCAGGAGGAGGGAAGGGGTGTCTCAGCTGAACCCGGCCAGAGGGTGAGGTGGATTAACAGATGAGACCCCAGCTCCAGCCGCAGACGTGATTCTCTCTGATCTGCTGAGGGTGATTGATCTGGGGCCCTATGGGCTCCCTCGCAGGCTATGGGCGGGCACCCCTGATGGGGTTATCCTGAAGTCCTCTGCCTTGCCTGACCTTTCAGGAAAGTGGCTGCCTAGGTATCCCCCAGAGGGGTCTTCAAGACTGGGCTGAGTCCCCTCAGTGGCCCAGGGGTAACCCAGGGACGTGTTAAGTGGTGTGAGGTACCCCCAGTCACTTGAGGTACCCGCAAACCTGCAGGGTCAGAGATAGACCAGAGGGAGAGACAATAGCTGGCAGAAGGGGGTCCCAGAGGAGAGAGCTAGGGCTCTGCTGGGGGGTGGGGGAAGGTTTTCCTGGGGGTGAGACCATTGCTGCTGGGCCTTGCAGGATGTGTAGGAGTTCTCTGGCTGAGCCAGTTCAGCTCCTTGCTCCTGAAGTCATTTCTCCATCCCGCGCCTCGCTGATGGCTTGAGAGCCTGCCCTGAGACAGGGAGCAACTTCAAGGCCACGCCCCAAGTCGGGCCCAGAGCCCGGCTCTTCTCAGGGAGCCCAGATGTGAGTTGAGGAGCCTCATCCCACTCCCCCCCAGATTTCAGAGCTTTACTGGCTAACCCTTCCCACAGGCCGGAGACGTAGGGACCACGATTCAACCCATTTTACGGTTGAGCAAACGGAGGCTCAGCGTGACCAACACCAGGCAGCTGGACTGCCCGCCCTTGTGGGCCTGCCCGCCCTCTTCGGCCCTGGAGTCGTCTTGGTTGGGAGAGGGGTGTCTGCTGACCCCAGCAACGTTCTAGAAAGAGGCAGGAAGCAGGAGGGACATTAGTGCTGTCGGAGCTCTCAGACTCACCTTCCCCCCCACCCTCCGGACGGAGGAGGCCCCGCCCCCTGCTTACAGCCCTGGGCTTGGGAGTGGCGGCTGCCCTCTGCCGGTCACAGCAGGAACTGCAGGTCGGCAGCCCGGCAGGGGCCGGCTGGGAGAAGGGGGTGGTGCAGGGTTGGGAGAGGGGAGCACCCTCCACCGGGAGCTTTTCCCAGGAGATTGCCTCAGCCCGCTAGCGCTTCAGTGCGCAAAAAATAAAATGACCGGCCTAAATAGTGCTGGAGATCGCGGGGCAGGCCCGGGCACCGCCACCCTGAGGCTGGGAGGCCAGACACTGCAGAAAGTTCTGCCATTAGCGCGCTTACTGGGCTCGGAATTGGGCATGGGGTCTCAGTCTCTCTTCTGGATCTTCTTTGGCCTCCTCCTTGGGCTTCTGGGATCTCAAGAGGCAGCTGCAGACCCCTTCATCCCTGGATTCCAAGAAGACTGTAACAGTGGGGAAGTAGAATGGGGTGCCGGCGCCCCGGATTGATTTCTTCTTAGAATCAGATTCCGAGGCCCCAGGGTCAGGGAGGGGGTGGAGTGAAGCCCCAGAGAGTGGGCATCTCGTCAGCACCCAAACCCTCACTCCCTGGGGCCCCTGAAGAGAGGGGGTTCCTGTGGAAAAAATTGTTTAAAAGAGAAGGGTGGAGAGGAGACATTGTGACTTTAAGAGGGGAGGTCAGGGTGGGCCTCCGGGAGGAGGAGATATTGGAGTAAAAACTAGGAGTGATGGAAGGAGCCAGGAAGCAACTTGGGGGAAGAGCAGCCCAGGCAGCGGGAACAGCCAGTGCAAAGGCCCTGAGGTTGGCGGGGGGGGGCTGGGAGGAGAGCAGTGTGGCTGGAGGGGAGTGAGCCAGGGGAGCATGGAAAGGGGAAAGGAGAACAGAGAGGTGCTGGTGGCAGACAGATGGGGAGGGAGGTCAAGCCTCAGCATTTACTCTGAGTAAGATGGGGGGCCATAGAGGGCTGGGGCAGCTGATGAGCACTGAAGATTATTCAAAGGAAGTGTTGTTATTGTCCCGCTTTTTCATTCGGAGTGGCTGAGGCCTGAAAGGGCTGGCTCACCCTGGATCCCAAAGCAAGTCTGACATCCCCCAGCAATCACAGCGGCTTCCATGGCAACCATCCTCGGTGGGGGAGGGTCTGTGTCTGGGGCCATTCCCCACCGCACGCTGGGAGCCTCTGGTCATGGGGCCCAGTGTGGAGCCCCTCTGGGCCACAGCATCACCTGTGAGGTGGACCCCACAATGGGGGCCAGTGATGTAGCTGAAGACAAAGAAGGAGATGGTGGTGGAGGTGTTGGTGTGAATGATCAAGGTGGAGGTGAGAACAGAGGAGGCAAGGATGGTGGGATGAGGGGAGAAGGTGCCGGTGGTGATGTGGAGCAGGTGGGAGTGATGGAGGGGGCGAAAGTGGGGCTGATGCTGAGGGTGTGGGGATGGTGTTGGGGGCAGAGGTGAAAGTGGGGGAGGTAATGAGAACAGAGGTGATGTGGATGTGATGGAAGCAAGGATGATGCAGTTAGGCTGTTGATGGAGGTGGTGGTGATAAAGGTGATGGTGGAGGTGGAGGTGGAGGAGGTGAGGGGCAGAAGCGATACTGATGGTGGAGGTGGAAGTGATGGAGGGAAAGGTGGAAGAGGCGATAAGGTAGAAATGATAGATGGTGAAGTCAGAGGAGGTGATGGGGTAGATGTGACACTGAGGGTGGAAGGGATGGAGGTGGAGGAAGTGATGGGTAGAAGCGATATTGATGGTGGAGGCGGAGGGGACGGTGGAGAAGCTGATGGAGGTGAAGGCAAACATGGTAAAAGTGATACTGATGGTGGAGGCAGAGATGGTGGTGGAGGAAGGGATGATGGTGGAGGCGGAGGTGAAGGTGGAGGAGGAGGTGATGGTGGAGGAGGAGGTGAAGGTGGAGGAGGAGGTGAAGGTGGAGGAGGAGGTGAAGGTGGAGGAGGAGGTGATGGTGGAGGAGGAGGTGAAGGTGGAGGAGGAGGTGAAGGTGGAGGAGGAGGTGATGGTGGAGGAGGAGGTGAAGGTGGAGGAGGAGGTGATGGTGGAGGCGGAGGTGAAGGTGGAGGAGGAGGTGATGGAATTGGAGGTGATGGTGGAGGTGGAGGTGATGGAATTGGAGGTGATGGAAGTGGAGGTGATGGTGGAGGCAGAGGTGATGGAATTGGAGGTGATGGAAGTGGAGGTGATGGTGGAGGCGGAGGTGATGGAATTGGAGGTGATGGTGGAGGTGGAGGTGATGGTGGAGGTGGAGGTGAAGGTGGAGGAGGTGATGGTGGAGGAGGTGATGGTGGAGGCGGAGGGGACGGAGGTGGAGGTGAAGGTGGAGGAGGTGATGGTGGAGGCGGAGGGGACGGAGGTGGAGGTGATGGTGGAGGAGGTGATGGTGGAGGAGGTGATGGTGGAGGCGGAGGGGACGGAGGTGGAGGTGAAGGTGGAGGAGGTGATGGTGGAGGAGGTGATGGTGGAGGCGGAGGGGACGGAGGTGGAGGTGAAGGTGGTAGAATTGATGCAGGTGGTGGTGGTGGAGACGACAGTGCCAGGGTAGGTGGAAGTCACGTGGAAGAGGTCACAGTAGCTTGGAGCCATGCTTGGTGCCGTGGTTGAGTCCAGGGCTTCTCCTCCTAGCTCCCCGCCCCCCAGCTCTGCACCCTGGTTGGTCCCTTCTCTCCAGCCACAGTTTGCACTTCTGTCAAAGGGGCCCACACCCACTGCCTCCCCCTCCCAGGGGGCCTGGATTTGAGGAAGGTTTGTGCTCTGGGCAGAGTCGGCACAGGGACCCTCAGTCTTTCGAGCTGGGGATCTTGGGCACCGGGAGGGTGCAAATGGGGGCGCTTAGATGGGGGGCTCTGAGCAGCCTCCCCCAGCACCCCCCTTCCTGCGGGCAGGGTCACCAGGCGGTGGGGGAGGGCAGCAGCGACAGAAGCTGCTGGCGGTGAACAGCTCCGACTGGAGCCGGATCGATCAGGGCTGTGAGGAGCTGTAATTAGATTGAATGCCGGCAAGGGGGGGGGGGGGTGGCGAACAGAGCCTCTTTTTGCTGCGATCGACAAAAAGCGAAGTTTTTTCACGACTCCGGCTCCAGCCCTTCCCCCAGCCGCCGCCTCTGGGGCCCCCATTAGCAACGAGGAGGCCGAGCTGAAAGAGGGGCAGGGTGGGAGGGGAGAGGGTCATCTCACATCCTCCCCATCTGGGCACGTCAGCCCTGTGTCCTGCCGGGACTGACTGGGCGACCCTGGGGCCGTGCCTTCCCTTCTCTGAGCGAAGAAGAAAATCCTCATCTTATGGAATTATTATAAGGATTCAAAGAGCGTGTGTAAGGCTCTCGGAGTCCCTGGGTGGCACAAATGTTAAGAGCTCGACTACTAGCAGAAAGTTCGGTGGTATGGACCCATCCAGAGGCGCCTCGGAGAAAGGCCTGGCGATCTGCTTCTGACAGGTCCCAGCCTTGAAAATGCTGTGGGAGAACTCTGCTCTGTACACACGGGGTCGCCAGGGGTCGGAATTGACTTGATGGCAACGAACAACAGCAAGGCTCTCGGTAGGTAAAGCTCGTGAGCTTTCTGAAGGACATTTGTTTCTCTGTCCGAACGGTGAATGCATGACGGATTGTGAGTAAATTACTACGTGAATGAATGAATGAGTAAATGAATTGGCAGTTACAACAGGTGGACAAGACAGGACTCCACTGAAATTTGAAGGCCTGGGGCTGGGTTTTGACCCTTACCCTAGATGCACTGCCTGAAATTCAGCTTTCCCTGGGGGGTGAATGGGAGACCGAACCCCCACCCCCACGCATGACCCTTACGGGTGGCCAGATGCCAACAAGCCCGGGAGGCGAGGGCGGTTTCTTGCGCTTCCTTCCGGTATCGTTCCTTTCGTCTCCTCCTCTTCCTCCCTATGAACAGGTACTGAGTTGCAAAAGGAGTCTTGTGGTGCAACACTTAAGCACTTGGCTGCTAACCGAAAGGTTGGCGGTTCAAACCCACCCAGTGGCTCTGCGGGAGAAAGACCTGGCAATCTGCTCCCCTAAAGGTTATAGCCTAGAAAACCCTATGGGGCAGTTCTGCTCTGTCACATGGGGTCGCTATGAATTGGAATTGACTCAAGGGCACCCAACAACAACTCTGAGTTGCAACACACATATTTGGAAGTGAATCAGTCTAGGATTTCCTTAGTGACTCTCTCCTAGGCCTCCGAAATCTATTTCAACTCGGAGAGATTCAGTTTCCACACAGATTGGTTGTTGTTAGGTGCCATCGAGTCAGCTGCAACCCACAGCGACCCTCTGTACAACAGAACGAAACACTGCCCCGTCCTGCACCATCCTCACAATCCTTGCTGCTTGAACCCGTTGTTGCAGCCATGGAGTCAATCCATCTCATTGAGGGTCTTCCTCTTTTCTCGCGGACCCTCTGCTTTACCAAGTATGATGTCTTTCTCCAGGGATTGGTCCCTCCTGATGACATGTCCGAAGTACGTCTCGCCATCTTTGTTTCTAAGGAGCGTTCTGGTTGTACTTCCTCCAGGACAGATGTGTTCATTCTTTTGGCAGCCCGTGGGATATTCGGTATTCTTCACCAGCATCATAATTCCAGTCCGGTTCCTGAATATTACACACTCCTTCCACTTCCTTGTTTCTTGCGTCCTCTTGTCCAGCTTGAGACCAGTATTTCTTTATGCAGATGAAGTACGAAATATGCTCTTGTCCCCCCCTTTTGTACAAAAGGCCACCTAACACACTGCCATCCTTGCATTTTGCCTTACCTTCTTTCCACATCGAAACCCACACCCTCCCCCTGTCAGCTTCTCGACATAATTACAAACGCAATCTATTGCCTAAATCGATATTCAGTATTAATATTACCGTGTGCAGTGCATAGCATCCACAGCGGAGCCACAGAGTACTGGGATTGCATGTCTATCTCTGCACCTACTTTGTTCTCTTTTCTGGGATATTTGCCTAACTTTATCTTCTTGGCCTTACGTTGAAGTATTTTATCCCAGCTATTACATATATTTAGAAGCCCTGGTGGCACCATGGTTAAGCGCTCTGCTGCTGACCAAAAGGCAGCAGTTTGAACACACCAGCAGCTCCAGCTCTGTGGGAGAAAATACTGGCGATCTGCCCCTGTAAAGATTACAGCCTACGAAACCTTCTGGGGCAGTTCTACTCTGTCCTATGGGGTCACTAGGAGTTGGAATGGTGTCATCGAGTCAGCTCCGACACATAGCAAACTTACATACAACAGCACGAAACACTGCCCGTCCTGCACCTCCTCACAATCATTCTTATGCTTGAGCCCACTGGCGCAGCCACTGTGTCGATCCATCTCATTGAGGGTCTTCCTCTTTTTCGATAACCCTCTACTTTACCAAGCATGATGTCCTTCTCCAGGGGCTGGTCTCTCCTGATAACATGTCCAAAGTACATGAGATGAAGTCTCGCCATCCTTGCTTCTAAGGAGCACTCTGGTTGCACTTCATCCAAGGCAGATTTGTTCGTTCTTCTGGCAGTCCATGGTATATTCAATATTCTTTGCCAACACCACAATTCAAAGGCGTCAGTTCTTCTTCGGTCTTCCTTATTCACTGTCCAGCTTTCACATGCATATGAGGCAACTGAAAACACCATGGCTTGGGTCAGGCACACCTTAGTCTTCAAGGTGATTTTTTTTTTTTAAAAACACTTTAAAGAGGTCTTTTGCAGCGGATCTGCCCAGTGCACTATGTCGTTTGAGTTCTTGATTGCTGCTTCCATGGGTGTTGATTGTGGACTCAAGTAAAATGAAATCCTTGACAATTTCAATATTTTTTCCATTAATCATGATGTTGCTTATTGGTCCAATTGTGTGGATTTTTGTTTTCTTTATGTTGAGGTGTATCATTGTTTGAATTACGTCCCTCAAAAAATGTGTGTGTCAGTTTGGCTGGGCCATGATTCCCGGCATTGTGTGATTTTCCTAGATGTTGTAAATCCTGCCTCTATGATGTTAATGAGGGAGGATGAGTGGCAGTTGTGTTAGTAAGGCAAGACTCAATCTACAAGATCGGATTGTGTCCTGAGGCAATCTCTTGAGATATAAAAGAAACAAGTGAGCAGAGAGACAGGGGGACCTCATACCACCAAGAAAGCCGTGCCAGGAGCACAGCGTGTCGTTTGGACCCGGGGTCCCTGCGCGGAGAAGCTCCTAGTCCCGGGGAACACTGATGAGAAGGCCGAGAGAGAGAAAAAGCCTTCCCCTGGAGCTGACGCCCTGAATTTGGACTTTTAGCCTACTTTAAGAAGAAAGTGAGGAAATAAACTTCTCTTTGTTAAAGCCATCCACTTGTATTTCTGTTGTAGCAACACTAGATGACTAAGACAAGGTGTAACGCATACTGAAGGCCGTGGTCTTCCATCGTCTTCGGCAGTAAGTGCTTCAAATCCTCTTCACTTTAAACATGCAAGGTTGTGTCATCTGCATATCAAGGTTGTTAATGAGTCTTCCTCCAATTCTGATGCCCTGTTCTTCTTCATCAAGTCCAGCTTCTTGGATTATTTGCTCAGCATACAGACTGAATAAGTATAGTGAAAGGATATAACCCTGATGTACACCTTTTCTGATTTTAAACCAAACAACATTATATATATTTAAATTCTGAGAGCATTTTCTTACTCTTTAATTGTCCTTTTTTCTTCACAACATCTTGTTCTTGTTTCATGAATGCGATATTCTTTTTTTATCTCTCTGAGAATATTAATTATCATTTTTAAGGTTATTTTTGACTCTCTGCTTTGTCTCTTTCTCTCAAGTGCATCTACCCCACCTCCCTCTTTTGTTCTCTCCCTCGTTCAGGTTAGAGGCTTTTCCTAAAATGTCTGATGACTGTCACACTTATTTAAGCATAAATCCTGAAACAGCCAATTAGGAGCTCCTAGTGTCCCTGGTCTGAGGGAGGGAACCGGGCAGGGTGTCAGCTCACACAAGAGATGAGTGAACGTGTTGTCCCTGAGAAATGAGTCAAAGCGTAGGGAACTTCATTTATTTTTGCGGATGTGTGTGGACATTGATCTGCCATGCTATCTGGTCTGGAATGTCCTGGAACCAAAATCAGCAAGCTCAATGTGCAGACCCAGCAGGCTTCCAGGGCTGGCACAGAGGAGGGGTTGGCAACCAGGGCCGGCTAGTACACCCCGCACAACTGGCTATGTCTGGGGTGACTGGGTAGCCAGGTCACTGGGATTGGGAGGAGGCAGGAATCTCCACCACCCGCAATCCCTGACTGGTTTGTGGGAGAGAAATCGAGAATCCACCGGCCAAGCTAGTCCACCCTGGCCGTTGAAGCTCATCTTTTCCACCCACTGCCCCCACTGCATGGAGCGGAGGGGGTCTGCTGGGAGCTGGGGCAGGGCCCCAGGCTTCAGCCCTGCTCCATCACCCTGGCCTGCTGTTGTGATCCCTTTTGCAAGTATCTGAATGGCCCACTCCCCTGGGGAAGGGAGACAGTCTCCACATCCTCAGCTTCTTCTCCAAGGCCTCCTTTCCTGCGTCCTTCCAGCTGCAGAGGGTCCTCTGGGTGCCGGGGGGAGGTCAAGTCTGGGTCTCAGCTTTCAGATGGGAAGGGGCACGCCAGGGTAGGGGGCTCCAATGTCAGCCTGATACAGGCCATCAGGCCTCAGAGGACAGCCCAGGGAAGGGGACACGGACTGTCACAGCCACTCAGAGCCACGGTTTCCCCATCATCCCAGAAGAGGTTGCTGGGGTTTGTGCTGTACCCCCAAGAGGTTATTCATTAACTGCTTTTTCAACCCAAGTGTGTATGAGCCGATACCTCACATCTACAGTTTCCATAAGGAGCACTGGTGGTGCAACAGTAAAGCACTCAACTGCCAACTGAAAGGTTGGCTGTTCAAACCCACCCAGTGGCATTGAGGGAGAGATACCTGGAGATCTGCTTCCATAAAGATTACAGCCTAGGAAATCCTATGGGGCAGATCTACTCTGTCACGTGGGGTCACTAGGAGTGGAAAAACGACTCGATGGCACCCAGCAACAGCAACAGAGTTTCCATGTCACCCCCTGATATCCTCCACGTTTGGGCTTCAGAAGGGAGGGGGAAGGCCACTAATACCCATCTGTATTCCTCTGGGGGATGGAGCATTCTGGTGGGGCAGACAAGGGGTTGGGGAACATGAGGCTGGGGAGGGACTAGCTTGGGATGGGTACTGTGGCTAGAGAAGGGGGATGGAGAGGGTGGTGACCGGGCCTGTGGAGGTGTGCTCACACCGTGTCCCCTTCTCTCTCCCCCCCACCCCAACTGCCTCCCCGGCTCTGTCTGCCCGCCCACGCCTGTCCGCCCTCCCCCACTTCCATTTCTGGTTGTCTCTTCCACCCTTTTCTTCTCCATACCATCCCTCCTATTGATATTTCTGTTTTCCTGTCTCGTTGACCTTGTGCTTCTCTGTCCCTGCGTCTCTTTGTCCTTCTGCCATCTCTCCCTCTGTCGCTTTGTGTTTCCCCGGATTTCCTTCTCGGCTTTGGGCTGCCTCCCGCTGTGTGTCTGTCTTCCTCCCCGTCTTCCGGCGGCGCACCCTGCCTGTCTTTCCCCACCCGCCCGCGCGGTGGCGCTGCCTCCCGCTCATCCGCTCGCCCGCGCGCCGCCGCTCGCCCGCAGCCTGCAAGCGCAAGGAGCAGGAGCAGCAGAAGGAGCGCGCGCTGCAGCCCAAGAAGCAGCGCCTGGTGTTCACCGACCTGCAGCGGCGCACACTGATCGCCATCTTCAAGGAGAACAAGCGGCCGTCCAAGGAGATGCAGGTCACCATTTCGCAGCAGCTTGGGCTGGAGCTCAACACCGTCAGCAACTTCTTCATGAACGCGCGGCGCCGCTGCATGAACCGCTGGGCCGAGGAGCCCGGCACCGCCCCCGGGGGCCCGGCCGGTGCCACTGCCACCTTCTCCAAAGCCTGAGGCGCCCCAGCCCGGCGCCCCGCACCCTCCCTGCCTCTCGGGGCGCTGCCCTCCCACCTCTCCCCGCCCCTACCCTGCCGGCCCGGAGACTCGCCCCCAGGGGGCGCCTGGAGGAGGCTATCCGAGCCCCCTACAACCAGGGAGGGGACGTGGCACACCCCCCCCAAGCCCAAGTGCACAAAAAGGGCCTCCCTCCTTCCCAAACCCCTCCAGGCCAAAGGAAGCCCTCCATCCCCCCCCACTCCCCAGAGGGGAGGGGGCTGACAGAAAGGAATTCCCCCAGCCCCCTCTGAATTCAGGACGCCAGGGGGCCCCGAGAAAAACCAGGGCTCACTGTGTTGTCCCCTAAAGCGGGTCTAGAAGCACATACTAGAAATATAAACCGGGTATTTAAAAAAAGGAATTTTAAGAATAACCCCTCCCTCACCAGACCCCACCCCCATAGAGGGAGGCTGGAAGGGCCTTCCTTCCCACTTGGCCTCCATGGAGGAAGTGCTCTGTGGCCCCCCCTCAGCCCCTCCCCCAAGAACTAAGCCCCTCCCAAAGTCGCCAAAACCTACGTCAAGCTGGATCCTTACATGCCCCTACCCACGCCACAAGCCGACAACCGAGTCGGCGGGCAGAACTGCCCCCCAGTCAAGAACTGAGCGGCCCCTCCTAGCGGCCAGGATTCCTTGTGCCAAGAATTGCCTGCCTTAAAGTCTGGCGAGGGGGCCTGCCTCGGCAACCGCGCAGCACCCACAGGCGAGCACTCTTTCCCACCCCCATCCCAGACTGGAGGGAATGGCGAGCTCAAACATGCGGGTAAATTCCAGACGCCTCCCCTTCCCCGTCCCCCGACCATCCCTCCGTTTAGTTCACTTTACTTTTAGGCACCTTGGTGAATGACACACAGGGAAAGACACAACCCAGGAAACAGAAGAAAATATCCAGATTCCACCGAGAGGCGAACCCAGAGGCAGCGCCAGAGCCCCCCCCATTGGGTTTCTACCTGCTTGGAACCCTCTGGAACTCCCCACCCCACCTCCCAGCCTTTGTGCAGATGCCGAACTGGGCCACATGGGGGCGACGGGGGTGAACCTTGTGTTTGTTATGTCTCTCTCCAAAGAGACAAAGACGATACTGAAGAAGGTGGAATCTGCTTGCTCCATTTTTGCCAAAAAAAAAAAAAAAAAGATTACAAGGGGGAAGGGTCAGAAGTAAAGATGAGCCCCTCCCCGCACCCTCCCCTGCTGGTCTCCCCTTGTTTGGGTGAACTCCATGGCTGGTAGGCAGATGGATCCCAAGAGCCCGCCTCCCCCTCCCCCGGGGTTCAAGACGTGGAGGCTAGAAGGATCCCCCCCAACCCCTTCCCATCTACTGCCTCCCAGGGAGGGGGGCCACGCCACCCTCCCCCCTTGAGAATGCAAAAGACATTTCCGGTGAAATGCCCCTCCCCCTCCCCCCAGGTAAAGGCTACCTCACTCAAACGTTCATGTCTGTGATTGGAAAAATCACGCCTGATACCAAAGATTTCCCCAAGGACTTGTGCTGGATGCTAGAATTCCCTCACCTCCGGACCGGGTGTCTGTAAGCCCTCCTCCCTACCAGAGAGAGAGGGAGAAGAAGAGAGCAAGAGAGAGATGTGAGAGAGAGAATAGTGAGGTCGATGAGTGCCTTTTTCTTGAACCAAAGATGTGTGTGGAGTGTTCTCTTGTCCTTATCGACTCACTCACTATTCCTCCAGTTTTTTAAGCAACTGGATCTGAGTGATGCTTCTAGAACATTTGGGTATTGGGGCAGAATCCTAAAAGTAAAAAGAGTCCCTTTCCTGATCAGCAAATCTCTCCCCCTAAAACACACACATGTACACAGCACACACACAAGCAGTGTATACACAACTGTATACATACACTATACACACACACTATACACACATACCATATGTATACACATTGTACTACACACACACACACACACACACACACACACCCCGGCTCCTGTTCCTTTTTAGGGTGTCCCTGGGCACTGAGAGCTCCATTCTGGATGGCCGTGGCCCCTTTAACACACCTCCCACTAAAACCTGGGCCCCCATTTCTCCCCTCCCCACCCCAGTTCCTGATGGACAGCTCAGAGCTCTCTGCCTACCTGAGGCTGAGCTCACTCATCCACTGGGCATAGCAAGCCCACTGCCTGAGAGACTTTTGGAGGCCCCTGTAAACGTCTTAATTTCTTTAAAAATCAGAAGGAAAAACACATTTTTTTTAATATATCCAATATTAATATAGTCGTCTGTATACAATGCAGTCATAAAATATTATTTAAATTTTTTTTTTTTTAATGGAGGAAGGGGCCCACATAAGTCACAATTGGCCCTGGCCCCATCCCTTTCACTTTAGAAAATTAGCTCTCTGGTTCTGCCCTGGAGCCCTGATGGCGCAGTGGTTAAGGGTTCAGGCTCTAACCAAAATGTCGCTAGTTTGAATCCACCAGCCACTCCTTGGAAACCCTATGACTGGTTCTACTCTGTCCTACAGTGTCCCTACGAGTCGGAGTCAAGTAGACGGCAACTTAGTTTTCCTGGGTTGGTCCCAGCCACAGAGTTTCTCTGGTGCCCTCTGCTGGGCGGCCACTGACAAATCACTTGTCTTTCCTTGGCCTTCAGACCCAAGGGTCAAATTTGAAGGCCTGCTGAGTCCTGGTTTGCCCCGTTGGAAAATTAGGAATTGGCTTGGGATTGTTCTTCTGGTGATGGAAGGAGATGCGGAACTATAGCCGGATTGGGTCAAATGCTACTGACTCAGGTCACAGAAATGTCTCCAGGGCTCCTGTATTCTTTTCACACATAACACACACACATCACACAGACACACACATTCATACACGCACATACATGCATGTACACACACACACCAGCTCCAATCCCTCCCCCCATCTTGACTAGCACCCCTCCACCAGGATCTCACTCCCAACCCTTCCCCATGGCCCCTTCAGCCCCCAGCCCCACACCACCCCCCCCCCCCACCTCCTTGGTCTCCCCAGTACCCAGCTGGTTGCCACATACCAAAGATCATTCTCCACACGGGGAAGGACGCCTCCAGCACAATTCCTTTGAGCCTTTGACAATTCTCTCTGAAATACCTCAAAATATTTAATGTATAGTTTATGTGATTAAAAAAAAAAATCCTTAGCTAGTTTTTGGAACATGTGACTTGAAGCTTTATACCGTTAAATTATAATTTTGCAGAGGATGGCATGTGGTTTCTTTGACGAGTTCAGTGGGAGACATAATGAATGTCACAGCGATGGGAGATGGGTGGTCGGAGGCAAAAGACAGAGGGAGCGTGCGCGCGAGAGGCTGAGAGCGAGCGAGAGCGATGAAGGACCTGTGCGTTTACAGATTTCTTATTTAAACGAAGTCCTTTAGGAAAGAGAGGAAGAGAGAGAGATGGTAAACCTTTGTGTGCTCTGGTGCGTTATGTTTCTTGTTTTTCGGAGTCGTGTCTTATAAGAGTATTTATTATTCTACGTGTTCTGTGTTCAAATGTAATTTAAGAGAAAAAAAGGAAGAAAAATGAAAAAAAAAAGACGAAATGGAATTTGATGCATGACTAATGTACCCTTTCTAGAAGCTGATGTAATAAGTGATGGGGTGGGGGGGCGGGATGGGGGACGGGGCTGTCGGGTCGCGGCCCCAGGATTCCATGTCGAATCATCCTTGTACTTCATGCCCGACTGGGTGCTGTTTGGTGGTCCTTTGTGCTGCCCCGTGTCCCTGTCCCCCTTTCCATGGAACTGTGTCTGATGGCTGGGGGGTGGAGAAGGTGGGGAGAAAGAGAGGAGGTAGACCGGGGAGGACGGCAAGTCCAAGCACTAGACCCAGGGTCTCCTCCACCCCCCACCCTGTGCTCAGATGCCACCTGCCCGCCCCAGCCTCCTTGGGTCCAGGGGCACATGTGTGCCATCACTCTCTTGGGCCAGCCCCCCACTCGGGTTGGTTTCACTTTAGCATGGATTCCTAAGTGTCTTGTTCAGAGGAGAGAGACAATCAGACAACAATCCAAGTCTTGTCATCCCGGGTGGTGGGGATGAGGTGTGCCCCACAATGTCCCCAGATCCAAATGGTCCTTTGAGGTCCAGCGGGCACCAGCCCCAATTCTGGGACACTGCCCCTACTCCACCCAGGCCCTCTAAGCCCTCTAGGCCCTGGGCTGAGTATGACTGCACCTTATATCAAGCCCAGGAGGTGGGAGACCTCCCGCCCAGCCCACTTTGGGGCCTCTGGGATGTCGCCCTGCCTGTGAGCCCACTCTTGCCATGAGGCCAGGTCTCTGAGCCACCCCCCCCACCTGAGCTCCTGGAGATGGAGAGATGGAGAGCTTGGCTTGGGGTTCCTTGTGCTTCCTTCCCTCAGAGGCCCAAACGATTCAGGGACAGGGCAAGAGGGAAGAGGTGCGAGGGCCCACTTTCCAGGACAGGCCCCCGGTTGTGGAAGAGGGCTGGGGTGACCAATGGGGTCCCTCACACCCAATAGGACAGGAGGCCCCAGATTGGACCTGGAGCCAAGGGCTCAACCAACCTAAAATGATGGCAGGGGTGGGGGATACTCCAGGGCCCCTCCCACCCAGCCCCTGCATCGGCTGGAACTTGGGCCATGTCACATTGTCCTGCCCAAAGTGGTTGAATTCAAATCAGTCCATCAGACCACAGCTCCTTCTTACCGCCCATTCAGACGCTCACCAAGGGCTGGTCTTTGGTGAGGGGGTTGTCTCATCAGGGGGAAGGGGGGCCCAAGAGGTCACATGGTCAGAATCTAAGGGAGATAATGAATTATCCAAAGGCTGACTCCCCCACCCCCAATGATAGAAGGAAGAAGCCCTCTCCACCCCCACCCACAGGCGACAGGCTTAAAACTTTAAAAAAATCATCATCATTGTTAACCATTGCTGTGTTGGGTTTGTTGTTTTGTTTTTCTTCAATAAATTATTTTCTAGTCACTCACCTCGGTGTGTGTGTTGGCCAGATGGAGGTGGGCACAAGAGAGGGAGGAACGGGATGCACCCACTGCCAAGATGGGAGGGAGAAAAGGGATGGAGGGAAGAGGGGATCTCACTCTCTCCAGCCCACCCCTCTCTGAACTCTGCCCTCTTCCTTGGTCACCGGTACTCTCTGAGCCCCCACCTCCACACTGCCCCCACCTTCTGTGGGACACAGTTACGAATCAGAGAGAAACGTTCAGTGCCTTTGTGTCACCCAAGCCTCGAGATGCAGATGTTGTCAGGACCTGCCAATTACACTCTTAGAGTCTAAGGTGGATGGTGGTTTATTTGAAGGGAAGAAATCAGGACAACCTGTGGAGGGAGACACTGGATTGTGCCAGAACTGGAACTTACAAAAGTCCCTGAGAGGTGCCAGCAGGCAGGCAGTGGAGGATCCGAGGTTGTTAAGCAGAATTTGCTCGGTACCTTTTCTCTCCTTTGAGAGCAATGAAGCTTTATCTACATTATCTATCCCATGGTGAAAGGAAAAAAAAAAAAAGCTCACACACACACACACACACACACACACACACACACACACACACACACACACACACACACACACACACACACACACACACACACACACACACACACACACACACACACACACACACACACACACACAAGCTTTCCCTGCAATTCCTTGACCCGGTCACTAGAGGTCACTGTTTCAATTTTTAAAAACCAGGAAATAATGTGCCGTATGGCAGCACAAAAAGAAGTACAGGAAAGGGCAGCCTAAAGGAGTCATGGGTCAGATGGACCATGGTTTATTAGAAAAAGAAAAGGATGCAGAGCCCTTGTCCTCTGGGGAAGGCCTCCTGCTTCCTGGTTAACTACCCTAGCCCTGGACAATTACTCCTTCTCTGGAGGAGAGGGTGGCTGCTCTGCCATTGCAGGCTGGAATTGGTCCTCGACGGTGACTGACAGCCACTCCATGGATGACGGCTGCCTCTCCAAGGTCCAGGGTTCAACCTCCATGGGCTGCTCAGTTACGAATGATTCTTCAGTAGGTGGTGGTGGGATGTCTGGTTTTGGTTCTGTCTCCTTTCTGACAAAGAGCTTCCTTTGCCAGATGAATGGCCACAGCAGTTTCCAGGTCCTCCAGAATGATGGCCTGTCCTTCAGAGAGACTGACTGGCTATCCAAAGGGGACGGTTGGTCTGAAGGCAATGGTTGACCCCCCGAGGGTTGTGGCTGACTCACAGAAGTTGACGGCAGGCTTTCTTCAGGCAACGGTGGCCTCTCCTGAGAAGAAGGTGGCCTCTTCCCAGGTGACAGTGACCTGTCCTTAGAAGGTGGCCTCTGCCCAGGTGAAAGTGACCTCATGGTAATGCGTGACTTTGATTGGCTTCCCAAATCAAAAGGGACTTGTCTTCTCCCGGTCAGGATTGAAGTGTCCATGGTGACAGTGCACATCCCCTCAGAGGATATCTTCTCCTTTCGCTGGTGCTTCCTCTTCACCAGGAATGACAGCCTCCTGGGATGCCAGGTTGGATCCCTGAAGCTCGGGGGAATCTCATCTTCAGATGGGGGCTGGTCATCATTCAGCAGCTCGCTGTTGGTGTCCCGTGCCCTCCGCATGATGGTGCCCTGAGTGATGAGGTTTGCGTAGCCCTCACGATGGGAAAAGGCATAGCTGGAGCGCCGGGCGCGTGATTCACGCTGTAAATACTGAATAGGCTCTACCATGATTTCCTCACTTGGGACCTCCTCCACCTGAAGAGCAAAGAGGACAGCAGGGGTCATCAGGCTCCTATACTCTGTGGTCTGGTCTGGGGGTGACCTGCTCCCTAGTGGAAGCTACTCAGAGCCCTTGGCCTCTGTTGATTGGCCAGGCTCTTCCCTAACAACTGGAGTCCTTCCCTGGGACTTTGGACCAGTGACTGGGTACTTCAGGCGCCCTCTGGTGGCAAAGCCAGGAGAGGCAAGCCTGGGGCAGCTGCAAGTCCAGCTGCAGGGAAGATGGCCACAGCCGAGGAGGGATAAACAGAAGGTGGCAGGTTCATGGCCATGTCCTGGTCCACCATCCCAGTCAATTCTGGGTCCCGTCCCAGCTGCCAGCCTGACCTTCCATGTTTTGGCTATGTGAGCCATTGAGCTCCTCCTTTTGCCTCAACCATTTCAAGGTCAATTTTGTCACCTCCACCCCCAAGGCCTAGAAAATTCTTGGCCAAAGCCTTACAGTGTCAGCATTCGAACCCAGGCTGGCTTCTTGAGGGCTCTCGGATGCCAGCATCCCAGGAAGTGTGGCCTCTGCCCTTGTCCGCCTCTGAGGACACTGGATCCCATGCCAGGGTTTCCATCCCCACACTTTCCCACAGCCCCATGTCTCTGGCTGATGGGGTCCCAGGAGCGTGCCATGGGGAGCCCAGCCCCAGGACAGCCTCACCTTGAGGCGTGGCTTCTTGACGATTTGGTATATGATGCGGAAGGCCAGGACAGACAGCGTGTTGAGTGACACATTCAACAGGATCACCAGCAGGGGGAAGGGCTGGGACAGTACGTTGCGGTCGGCATCTGAGGACAGGGGTAGGGTCATGGCACTGCCTGGGGAGGAGGCACCCCCAGAGCAGCTCAGGTCGGGAGGGGGTCCTTCCCCTCCCCTTTCCCGGGACATCACTAGCCCATAGGACACCTTTGTGCAAATTCAAAAAAGGTGCTGTTATGGATTGAAGTGTGTCTCCCAAAAAAGCGCGTTGGAAATTGTTGAACTGGAGTTATGTTCTACTGTGTATATTTTCAACAACAACAGTAAAAAGAGATAAATAAGTAATTATTTTTAAATGTGTTGAAGAATAAGTAAAGCACTACTGAAGAAGAAGAATAAAGTAGGAGGACTGGCACTATCTGACCTCTGAACAGCGACTGTGGTCAAAACAGCCTGGTACTGGTACAAGGACAGACACATAGACCAATGGAACAAAACTGAGAACCAGATGTAAATCCATCCACCTACGGTCACCTAATCTTCAACAAGGGCCCAAAGTCCATCAAATGGGGAAAAGAAAGTCTTTTTAACAAATGGTGCTGGCAAAACTGGATATCCATCTGCAAAAAAATGAAACAGGACCCATACCTCACACCATACACAAAAACTAATTCAAAATGGATCAAAGAGTTAAATATAAAACCAAAAACTATAAAGATCATAGAAGAAAAAATAAGATCAATGCTAGAGACTCTAATACACAGCCTTAACAGGATACAAACCGTAACCAACAACACACAAACCCCAGAAAACAAGCTAGATAACTGGGATCTTCTAAAAATCAAACACTTACGCTCATCAAAAGACTTCACTGAAAGAGTAAAAAGAGAACCTACAGACTGGGAAAAATTTTTTGGCTATGACAAATCTGACAAAGTTCTAATCTCTAAAATCTACAGGAAAATCCAACACCTCTACAACAAAAAGACAAACAATCCCTTTAAAAACTGGGCAAAGGAAATGAACAGACACTTCACCAAGGAAGACATTCAAGTGGCTAATAGACACATGAGAAAATGATCGTGATCACTAGCCATTGGAGAAATGCAAATCAAAACCACAACAAGATACCAATTCACCTACACATTACAAGCATGAATCAAAAAAACAGAAAATAACAAATGTTGTATGACTGCGGGGAGATTAGAACTGTTATGCACTGTTGATGGGAATGCAAAATGGTACAATCATTTTGGAAAATGACACAGCGCTTCCTTAGAAAGCTGGAAATAGAAATACCATATGATCCAGCAACCCCACTGCTAGGAATGTATCCTAGAGAAATAAGAGCCATCACCCGAATAGACACATGCACACCCATGTTCATGGCAGCATTGTTCACAATACCAAAAAGATGGAAACAGCCTAGATGCCCACCAACAGATGAATGGAGAAACAAACTATGGTCCATACACACAGCGGAGTACTATCCAACGAGAAAGAACAATGATGAATCTGTGAAGCATCTCACAACAAGGATGAATCTGGAGGACACTATGCTGAGTGAAATAAGTCAATCACAAAAGGACAAATATTGTATGCGACCTCTACTGTAAAAACTCATGAAAAGGTTTACACACAAAAATAAACAATCTTTGATGCTTACAAGCGAGGGGTGGGGATGGAAAAACACTAAATAGACAATAGATGAGTAGTAATTTTGGTGAAAGGTAAGACAGTACACAGTACCGGGGACACCAGCACAACTTGTAAAATGCAAGGTCATGGAAGCTCCGTAGACACATCCAAACTCCCTAAGGGACCAAATTACTGGGCTGAGAGATGGGGATCATGGTCTCGGGGAACATCTAGCTCAATGGGCATAACACAGTTTATAAAGAAAATGTTCTACATTCTACTTTGGTGAGTAGTGTCTGGGGCCTTAAAAGCTTGTAAGCAACCATCTAAGATACTCCACTGGTCTCACCCCTTCGGGAGCAAAGAAAAATGAAGAAAACTAAAGACACAAGGGAAAGATTAGTCCAAAGGACTAACGGACCACGACTATCACGGCCTCCACCAGACTGAGTCAGCACAACTAGATGGTGCCTGGCTACCACCACTGACTGCTCTGACAGGGATCAAACAGAGAGTCCCAGAGAGAGCTGGAGAAAAATGTAGAACAAAATTCTAACTCACCAAAAAAAAAAAAAAAAAAAAAAAAGGACCAGACTTACTGGCCTGACAGAGACTGGAGAAACCTTAAGAGTATGGCCCCTGGACACCCTTATAGCTCAGTATTGAAGTCACTCCTGAGGTTCACCCTTCAGCCAAAGATTAAACAGGCCCATAAAATAAAATGAGACTAAAGGGGCACATCAGTCCAGGGGCAAGGACTAGAAGGCAGGAGGAGACAGGAAAGCTGGTAATAGGGAACCCAAGGTCGAGAAGGGATGAGTGTTGACATGTTGTGGGTTGGTAACCAATGTCATAAAACAATATGTGTACTAACTGTTTAATGAGAAGCTAGTTTGTTCTGTAAACCTTCATCTAAAGTACAATATTAGCCCGGCTACCACCCATGACCTCCCTGACAGGGAACACAACAGAGAGTCCCTGACGGAGCAGGAGAAAAGTGAGGTGCAGAACTCAAATTCTAGTGAAAAGACCAGACTTAATGGTCTGACTGAGACTGCAGGAACCCCAGAAAGCAAGGCCCCCAGACTCTCTGTCAATCCAGAACTAAAACAATTGCCAAGGCCAACTCTTCACACAAAGATTGGACTGGACTATGGGACATAAAATGATACTCGTGAAGAGTGTGCTTCTCAGCGCAAGTAGTTACATGAGACTAAATGGGCAGCTCCTGTCCGGAGGTGAGATGGGAAGGCAGAGAGGGTCAGGAGCTGGTTGAATGGACACGGGAAATTAGGGGTGGAAAGGAGGAGTGTGCTGTCACAGTATAGGGAGAGCAATTAGGGTCACATAACAATGTATGTATAAGTTTTTGTATGAGAGACTAACTTGAAATGTAAACTTTCACTTAAACTACAACAATAAAAAATAAAAATAAAGTACAATAATTAAAAAAAAAAAAAAACCTAGGTCTCATAACCCCCCCAAAAAGTTGTGTTGGAATCCTAACCTTTATACATACAGAGGGAGCCCTAGTGGTGCAATGGTTGAGCACTCAGCTGCTAACTGAAAGGTCGGCGGTTCACCCTGCCGTCGGCTTCTCCGGAGAAAGACCTGGCGATCTGCTCCTGTAAAGATCACAGCCTAGAAAACGCTATGGGGCAGTTCTACTGTCAGGGAGGAAATCGACTCAAAGGCATCCAGCAACATGTGTATGAGTGTGATCCTAATTGGAATTAAGGCTTCTTTACCATAACAAAAAATCCTGTCAGTGCAGGATGTGCCTCAAATCAATCACTTTTGAGATATAAAAGGAGCAGATTAGGCACAGAAGCAAGCAAGGACAAATGGGGGAAAACAGATGCCAGGTGGAGGTGGCCAAGGAACTCCGAGAAGAAGGCTAGAGAAGCTGAGACAAGGGTTTTCCCCCAGAGCAGACAGAGAGAGAGAGAGAGCCTTCCTCTAGAGCCGGCACCCTGAATTCAGACTTCTAGCCTCCTAAAGGAGCCCTGGTGGCGCAGTGGTTAAGAGCTCAGCTGCTAACCCAAAGGTCGGCAGTTCGAATCCACCAGCTGCTCCTTGGAAACCCTATGGGGAGGTTCTACTGTGTCCTACAGGGTCACTATGAGTCAGAATCGACTCGACGGCAGGAGGTTAATGGGTCAGCCTCATAAAGTGTTTAAGAGCCCTGGTGATGTAAACAGTTAAGTACTCAGCTGCTAATGAAAAGTTGGTGATTGGAACCCACCCAGCAGCTCCTTGGGAGAAAGACCTGGGGATCTGCTTCCGTAAAGGTCACAACCCATCAAAGGGCGTGAATAGAACCTTCACCAAAGGGGACATCCAAGCACTCAGCAACCACGTGAAAAGATGCTCACGATCATTAGCCATTAACCAAACCAAACCAAACCCATTGCCGTCAAGTCGATTCCAACTCACACTGACCCTAATAGGACAGAGCAGAACTGCCCCATACCGTTTCCAAGGAGCAGCTGGTGGATTTGAACTGCCCATCTTTTGGTTAGCAGCTGAGCTCTTAACCACTGTGCCACCAGGACTCCCATTAGCCATAAGAGAGAAGCAAATCAAAACTAAAATGAGATACCATCTTACACCTGACTAAAATAGCACTGATTAAAAAAACGGATAACAACAAATGTTGGTAAGGCTGTGGGGAGATTGGAACCCTTATCCACTGCTGGTGGGACTGTAAAATGGTACAACCACTGTGGACAATGGTATGGCACTTCTTCAAAAAACTAGAAACAGAACTATCCTACAATCCAGCAATCCCACTGCTGGGATATACCCGAGAGACCTAAGAACACACGTATGCACTCCTGCGTTCATTGCAACTTTATTCACAATAGCAAAAAAGTGGAAACAAGTAAAGCGCCCTTCAGTAGATGAATGGATAAGCGAAATGTGGTACATACATACAATAGAATACTACGCAACCAGAAAGAACAACGAAGAGTCCACAAAACACAATGATAAAGAACAATGATGAATCCTTGAAACATCTCATAACATGGATGAATCTGGAAGGCATTATGCTGAGTGAAATTAGTCAGTCACAAAAGGACAAATACTGTGTGAGACCACTATTATAAGAACTCAAGAAAAGGTTTAAACACAGAAGAAAACATTCTTTGATGGTTACAAGGGTGGGGAGAGAGGGAGAGGGGAATTCACTAACTAGATAGTAGACAAGAATTATCTTAGGTGAAGGGAAGGACAGCACACACTACAGGAGAAGTCAGCACAACTGGACTAAACCAAAGCTAAGAAGTTTCCTGATTACAATCAAACACTTCAAGGGACAGAGTAGCAGTGGTGGGGGTCTGGGGACCATGCTTTCAGGGGACATCTAGGTCAACTGGCATAACAAAGCTTATTAAGAAAATGTTCTACATCCCACTTTGGTGAGTGGCGACTGGGGTCTTAAACGCGAGCCAGCAGTCATCTAAGATGCATCAATTGGTCCCAACCCACCTGGAGCAAAGGAGAATGAAGAACACCAAAGACACAAGGGAAGTATTAGCCCAAGAGAAAGAAAGGGCCACATAGACCAGAAACTCCATCAGCCTGAGACCAGAAGAACAAGATGGTGCCCGGCTACCACCAATGACCGCCCTGACAGGGAACACAGCAGAGAGTCCCTGACAGAACAGGAGAAAAGTGGGGTACGGAACTTAAATTCTAGTAAAAAGACCAGACTTAATGGTTTGATTGGAGGAACCCCAGAAGACATGGCCCCAGTACTTTCTGTTAACCCAGAACTAAAACCACTCCTGAGGCCAACTCTTCAGACAAAGCTTAGACTGGACTATGGAACATAAAATGATATTCGTGAAGCGCATGCTACTTAGTTCAAGTAGACACATGAGACTAAATCATCAGCTCCTGTCCGAAGGCGAGATGAGAAGGTAGAAAGTAACAGGAGCTGGTTGAATGGACGTGGGAAATCTGGGGTGGAAAGGAGGAATGTGTGGTCACATTATAGGGAGAGCAACTAGGGTCACATAACAATGTGTGTATAAATTTTTGTATGAGAAACTAACGAGCTGTAAACTTTCACCTAAAGCACAATTTAAAAAAAAAAAAAAAGAGTCCGCAAAACATATTATAACATGGATGGACCTAGAGTGCATAATGCTGAGTGAAATAAGTCAAGCACATAAGGACAAATACAGTATGATTCCTCTTTTATAAGAGACAAGAACAGACATTTATAAAGGGACCAACGTTCAATGGTGATTAGCAGGGGGAGGAGGGAAGGGAAGGAGAAGCATGCTCTAGATGGTAGGAACTTGTTGTTTTGGGTTATGGAAAAAGTGGCACAAAATGTGGGTGCAGTGAACACAGCTTGATCAAAGTAAATGATGTGTCTGAGAAGCACTCATGAGAAAAGGATGCTTGCACCAAAGAATTTGACGTACACAAGAGGGTAACAAATCCAAGAAAGAGCAAAAAATGAGTCTAAGGTCACCTAAGGACGGGTATAGGCATGTATGTATGTGCGTAAGTACACGTGTGCGGAGCCCTGGTGGCACAGTGGTTAAGAGCTACAGTGAGCTACGGCTGCTAATGGAGGTACGCATATGTGAGAACAGATAGAAGTATCTATATGTATGTGTAAATACAGATATGTGTAGGCAGGCACATATGGTCATTGAAGACACAACTATGGATACCCCTCAGACATCACCAAACACCTTCCAAGATCAGTTTTCTGGGTTTGAAGGCTTAGGACCATAGTCTCATGGGACAACTCAGTCAATTGACATAATATAGCTCACAAAGTTCATGTTCTGCATCCGAAGTGAGTAGTGTCTGGGGTCTTAAAAGTTTTCGAGCAGCCATCTAAGATATAACTATTTGTCTCCATTCATCAGGAGTAAAAGAATAAGAAGGTAACCAAAATCACAGAGAAGAAACAAGTCTACAAGGCTGACAGCCTACACAAGCCACGACCTCAACTTTCCTGAGATCAGAAGAACTAGATGGTGCCCAGCTACCACCACTGATGGATCTGACCAGTGGCACAATAGACGATCCTGTTTAGAATGGGAGAAAAATACAGAACAAAACTCAAATTCATAAAAATGGCCAGACTAACTGGACCACTGAGACCAGAAGACTCCCTGAGACTATTGCCCTGAGACTCTCTTCAAACCTTGAACCAAAAATACCCCCTGAGATCACCTTCTAACAGAAAAGCAAACACACAAAATAAAGGACATTACCCGTCAGGTCAGTGCTCTACTAAAAAAAAAAAAAAAAAACTCCTATGTGAGTCCAAAAGGTTAACATATATTCCAAAGCAAAGATGAGAAGATAAGGGGGCAGGGAAACTAGAGTACTGGAAATTGAACAACCAGAACACAGGTAAAGAGAATGTTAACACAATGTGAAAAACGTAACTAATGTCATTGATCAATTTGTGTGGAAATAGTCAAAGAGGAACCTAACTTGCTATGTAAACTTTCACCAAAAACACAATAAAATATGATTAAAAAAAAAAAAAAGATTACATCCCAGAAAATCCTATGGGGCAGTTCTATGCTGTCACATGGGGTTGCTATGAGACAGAATCAACTCAAGGGCACCCAACAACAACACACTGTGAGGATGTAAATGTCTGTTAAGACCACCGCCTTGTGCTATTTCTCTGGTGGCAGCTCTCGGAGATTGTAGGACTATCCACTCCTGGAGGCGCTCAGCGGGACATCTGTCATGACAAATCTGCAATCCTGCAATCCCCTCAGGCCCATGTGGAGGGGGGTTCCTGCATCACGTTGGTCCCCACTGGGCAGCCAAGGTGGCTGGGGCTGGGTGGGGCCACTTGGGAGTGCGGGCGCATCTGGGGCTCCGCCCACTCCGTCCACATGGGGGTCCTTACACAGGAACGGGAAGGTCCGGGGTGAAGTCTTAAAGAGCCATAAACTCTGAGAGGCACAGGTCATGATGACGTAGCAGGAGAGGCTCAGTAGGATGGCCAACACAGTCAGGATGGTCCAGTACTTGATGATCAGGATCACCTTCGTGGGGAGGAAGGAGATGAGTCCGTGGGGAGGGGGTCCTGGGAACACCTGCGGCTGGGTCTGTGGCTACATGTCCCAAGGCTCCCAGTGGTACCTCCATGGTGACAGACAGCAGGCCCGACAGGGCCAAAATGACACCAAAGGACTGGTAGTCACTGAAGCTTGAGGGCCCCCCCTTGTCATGACAGGCTAGCAGGGTCACAAAGAAGTTGATCAGGGAGGTGGCCATGCCATGGGCCAGGGCTTGGAAGAAGACCCAGTAGTTGAAGAGCTCCTCCTTCTGCCCTGCCATGTACAGCTCCGGCATCTGTAGGCACTTCTTGGCACTCACATCCTAGTAGGAGGGGGGAAGGGCAGAGACAGGGCAAAGAGGCAGGCTTCTGGGATAGGTAGGGACACCCATCAAAGTTCTAGCCCCTTGCCCCATGTGGCTCTTCACATTTAAGATGAATTACAAAGAAATAAAATGTAAGACTCCATTCCTGCATTTTGATCAAAGAGTCTACAGAAGAATCCTGATCAAAAGGGGTGAAATGTGGAACAGAATTTAAAATTCTAATGGTGTCCAGACTTTCAGGAGCCACTGAGGCTGGATGAACCCCCGAAACTACTGCCCTGAGATAACCTTTAAAGAACCTTAAACTATAAACCATCCCCTGAAGTCTTCTTTAAACCAAACAATAGCATAGCTTAGTTAATAAAGAATGCCTGCCTCGAGCATTGTGCTCTTTTAAAGAGTTACGAATGTGGGATTAAATGGAGAACAACAACTCGAAAGGTTAGATGAGACCCTTAGGAGGCAGTGAGTTTATGTTAACGGTGGAGGAATAATTTGGAAAAGGAGGGTGAGAATGGTTGCACAGCTTGAAGAATGTAACCAATGTCACTGAACTGTACATGTAGAAATTGTTGAATTGGTATATGCTTTGGTGTGTATATTTCCACACACAAAAAAGAAACTGCTTTTAAAAAATGAGAAAATAAACCAGTAAAATAAAATTCCATTCCTGGGTTGCACTAGCCACATTTCAAGTGCTAGACAGCCACGGCATGTGACCAGTGACTGTCCTACAAGACAGTCCAGATGGGGAACACTTCCATCATTGTGGAAAGATTGGAAGGCTTTACTTCAGCTCACTTAGCTGGAGCCTCTCAAGGCTGGGGATGGGACCAACGTAGGAGGCCCCCTCTCCCCGTGGTGCAGACGGGCAGACAGTGGAGCCAGGATTCTAGGGGACCTCCCACAAAGGAGAAGGGAGAACAGGAGGGCTCCGTCCACTGATCCCAGGATCAGGCTGAACTCTGGCTGTAAGTTAAATGATCTCAGGCAGGGGGAGAGGGGCCACCCTGAGCCCCACCCAAACCTTTCCCAGGGCCTGATGGTCACCTGGCCCTGCTCTGCAGAGGTCCCTGACCAGCCCCAAAGGTGGAGAAGGGGAGGGGAGATGCTCACCTGCTCAAAGAGGCCGATGTAGAGTACGGGGAGGGTGGAGTACAGGAGGTTGAAGAGCGCCAAGAACCAACCTTCATACAGAGGCTGTGGGGCGGGGGGTGAGGAGGGGTCAGTCTTGGAGGTCAAACCACCCATAACAGAGGCCCATCTTGACCCGAGGGGCCCCACCGAGCTAGCCGGGCACCTGGGGAGGATTCCCGATGAGTTAGAAAGTCGCCTTCTAATCAAGGCTGGGGCTGAGACCAGGGTTGGGCTAATGGAGCTTGATAAAGACGGGAGGAGAAAGGGCAGAGAGAAAAATGCACAGCTGTGCCCCTGGACCCTAATTCTTCTAAAACCCTTGAGTTGTGTCTGTGTGTGTGCTTTTTTAAATTGGATAGCTTCAATAAGGAGTCGTTCTTGTTGTTGGGTGCCATTGAGTCAATTCAGACTCATAGCGACCCCATGTGACACAGTAGAACCGTGCAGTGGTTAAGCGCTCGGCTGCTAAGTTCAAATCCACCAGCTGCTCCTTGGAAACCCCACAGGGCAGTTCTACTCTGTTCTGTAGGGTCACTATGAGTCGGAATCGACTCAGCGACAATGGGCTTGGTTTTTATATTTTTATTTTTAATCTTTACGGGAGCAGATCACCAGGTCGTTCTCCCTCGGAGCTGCCGGTAGGTTTAAACGAGCACTTAACCTTTGGATCACCAGGGCTCCTTACAGAAATTAATGGGAAAGGCTGAAGAATGAGCCTTGTGATATGGGACTGGATCCAAGGCATCGGTGTGGGCGACGAGGACCCCAGCACGGCAGCGCAGCCCAGCACCTGGGCTGTGAAGCCACTGTAGAAGGCGAACCAGATCTGGGCCATCATGCTCGCCAGCGTCTTGTAGATGAAATAGCGCAGAAACTTGCAGACACGCATGTAGGACCAGCGCCCGTGCACCAGCAGGAGGCGCTGCAGGAAGCAGAACTGGGCCAGCACGTAGTCGCTGTTCTGCACCGCCTGCATGCCCTCCTGGCCCACCAGGCCCACGCCGATGTCTGCCGCTGCGAGGCCAGGGCAGCCTGTCAGCCGGGCCACCCAGGGCGCCTCCACCCCGCCCCGCGGCCGTACCACCCCCGGGCCGCCTCCTTCCCAGCACCCTCCCATCACCCCGAGGACCGCCCCTTCCCCCCCATGATCGCCCCTCGGGCCGCCCCTAAGGCCTCTCTCCCCTGCCCTAATGACCGCCCCCGGACTGCCCCCTGGACCAACCCTGCCCGCGGCCCACTGCTCACTCTTGATCATGTTCACGTCGTTGGCGCCGTCCCCAATGGCCAAGGTCACGACGCCCCGGTGTTTCCGGATGAGCATCACGATCAAAGCCTTCTGCTTGGGCGTCACCCGGCAGCAGATGACCGCCTGGCAGCGCACCGCCAGGTCCACGAAGGCCCGCTCGCGCCTCACCTCGGGGCTCTCGTGGGGCTTGGCACCCCTCAACCGCAGGGTCTCCCGCATACCCCCCAGCCGCTCCACGAAGGAGCGCCACATCTGAGGCAGCCACCAGGTTGGCCAGGCCTCCTGCTGCTGGTTAGGCTCCTGCCAGGCCTCGTCGGCTGGCACATTCTGGTGCAGGGTCTTTGACTTGTCCTTCGAGGACGGGATCATCAGCTGGTCCTGGCCCACGGGGAGCAGGGGCCTTGTCACACTCTGCCTGCAGCCCCTCCGTTAATGCTCCCCAAACGGCCCACGGAGGCCCAGCTCAGGCATCCTTCCAGGCTTCCCAGGATTCCCCGCCTCTTCCTGGTACCCCTCTACTAGTCTCCCCCCAGGCCTGCCCGGGCAGCACCCCTCCCTGGCTCCAGCCCCGCTAAGTCCAAGTTCAAGGTGTGGCATTCAAGGCCCTTCAGCCTCAGCTTGTCCAGCAGCCCATCCGTAGGGACCCTTCCTGGCTCCCCCAGGCCCCACCCGAGGCTCCTCCCCGCCTCCCCGTCTGTACCAGAAACCAGAGCCACCAACACTGACCAGGAAGTCCCCTGTGATGACCATGGCCGTCTTGACTTGCTGCAAGAAGCGGCCCTTCCCGTTCTGCAGGTTGTTGTTGCTGTCCCAGTAACCCTCCAGCATGTGGCTGTGGGGCCGACAGGGGTCAGCCACACAAGCCAGCCCAGCCCCTCCCACCTTGCGCCTCGGATTTCCCTGCCCAGGAGTGGGAGAAGGGCCCTCAGAGAGTCCAGCCAGATCCCCTGGGGCCACACCTGGGCCGTGGGTGTCCCCAGCGCTGCCCCGCTCCGTCCTCCCCCGCCCCACAGCTCACACTATTTCTTTCTCCTCCAGAATGATCATGTCCTCCGAGAGAAGTTGGCAGGCAAAACCGATGTTCACCGCTGTCTCTGCAAACCAGCCTCGCTCAGTCCCACTGGCCCCAACCCACCAGAGACCCCTGCCTCGGCCACACTCATCCTGCCCACAACCCTTAAGGTAGAACCCTGGGCTGGACTCAGACCTCGCCAATCACAACAGCATGTTCTGCCCCTAGGCCACAACTATTGGTTCAGAGAAGGTCATGTAACCCAAACCTGGCCAATCACGGCACATCCTACCCCCTGGACACTTTGACTGGTTCAGAGAAGGACATGTGCCCCAGGCTGGCCAATGAGAGCCAGCCCTGAGACTTTGGCTGCCATTCTGAGCAAACAGCCTCCCTTTGGGCTGGTTGAGGCAGGCTGGTAGAGGGGTGTGAGTCTGGGACCGAGGGCTGGTCCAGGAGGTCCCATGGAGGTCTGCAGCACTCAGAACTACCTGACCATTAGGCACAGTGCCTTGGGTCCATGATAACTTTTAGGGGGCCCATGAAAATCTTAATTTATTTTAAAATCATAAGAAGCAAAGTTAACACAATCCAACCTGTATGACAGTGTTTATATCAGTGCGGTCATAAAACAACATTTCTAATATTTTTTCATAGAGGAAGGGGCCCGTGAAGGTGAAAGTACCTCAGGCCCCCAAAAGTCCTAACGTGGCCTTGACGGCACCCTCCTCGCCCCTCTAGACACCCAGCGGGCCCCAGCAGGAGGGGCGTGTTCCCTGGCGGATGAGTCTAAGAGCCCTGGGGCCAGAGCACCTGAAGGTCAAGCTCAGCTCTGCTCCTAAGGTGCTGGGCCACCTCCAGCAGGTGTCCCCAGCTCTCCGAGCCTGGCTTTGCCCATCTGTCACATGGGGTCATGACAGACCCACCTCGCAGCGTTACTGTGGGGGTGAGGTTCTCATCTGGCACTCTCCTTGGGGAGTTGCAGCTGTTATTATTATTCACATTGTTGTTTTGAATCATCCCCGTTTCTCCCCTTCCCAGAGACCCCATGTGGAGGGCAATGTAGTTGTTGGGTGGCCTTGAGTTGATTCTGACTCACAGGGACCCCGTGCGACAGAGTAGAACTACCCCCATGGGGTCTCCTAGGCCGCCATCTTCACGGGAGCGGATCACCAGGTCTTTCTCCTGAGGAGCCGCTGCGTGGGTTTGAAATGCTGACCCTTCGGTGAGCAGCCAATCACTTAACATGGCACCACCAGGGCTCCTTTGGAGGGCAATGCTTTAACCCAAAAGACTGGCCCGGGCTGATGGCGAAGGTTTGGGCAGGCCCCCTCCCTCCTCCTTCCCACGCTGGAGGCTGGGCCCACCATGCGCTGAGGGCACCCACCTTGCTTGTCCCCCGTCAGCACCCACACTTTGATGTTCCCGTTCTTGAGACACCTGATGGTGTCCGGAACACCATCCTGCAGTCTGTCCTCAATGGCGGTGGCTCCCAGCAGCTGGGTGTGAGGGGAAGGGGACTGAGCTGGCGCCCAACTCCCCAGCAGTGGGCGGGGACCCCACCTGCAGACCCCGGGCCCTGCCAGCTGTCCCCCTGCGCCAGCCCACCTGGAGGTTCTGCTCCATCTCCTCATACAGCTGGTGCAGGGCCTGCGCCCGGTTCTGCAGCAGGAGGTTGGCTTCCTGGTGTCGCAGGCTCCAGGCCTCGTATGCGTCCTTGTCCACCTCCTTGTAGGCCAGGCACAGCGTCCGCAGGGTCTGTTCCGCGAAGGCCTGGGAGGTGGTGGGTGCGTCACCACCCTGCCACCCCGCCCTCTCCTACCCGCCACACCCACCCTGGCTTCTTTCTGTCTGGCTCCAGCCCCCTGACGCTGGCCCCGCTCCCTAAGCTCCCCAAATCCTCCCTGGCCTCTCCACAGCAGCAGAGAGTGCTCTGAGGACCCTGGCCCATGCTGCCACGGCCCCCCAGAGACACCCAGGCCTTTGTGCCTCTTCGTCTGTGTACGTGCCCTTCTCTGTCAGGAGCGCCTCGGAATGGTCTCAACAGTCTCATTGTTCCTCAAGACCCACTGTGGGACCCCCACAGTTCTCCCCAGCCCCTCCCCAGGCAGTACTCCCCCAACCCCAGCCCCAGCCATTCCTCGGACTCCCGGGCTGGGAATCTCCACAGGGCTCTGACTCCGACAAGGGCTGGGCCCAGGCTGCCGGGGGCAGGGGGCAGGGGGCAGAAAAGGGTCCTCTGACCCTCCGTCTCTGTGTCTGGCCCCAGGAAGGTGCCCCTCAGTAGTTCTGGCCTCCCCCTCCTTTCTGCCCCCACTGATGGCCCCAGGCCTGACTGAGCCGGGGCAGGGGCCAGAGAGGTGGGGGTGGGGCTGAGGAGATTTGGCTTCAGCCACGGAGGGCAAAGATTTGGGGCTGGCAGGGCTCAAGGCGTCTTGGAATCCAGGCCTGGTGGGGCGTTAGGGAAACAGTTTTAGTGAGCCGTCGAGTCGGTTCTGACTCACGCGGACCCCACGTGACAGAGAAGAACTGCCCCGTGGGGTTTCCTAGGCTGTAGTCTTTACAGGAGCAGATGGCCAGGAGCCTCTGGGTGAGTTCAAACCACCGACCTGTCCGTTAGCAGCTGAGTGCTTAACCGTCCTGCCACCAGGGCTAGGGGAGCGGTGTGCAGGGCTAAGGGCTACTCGAAGGGAACTCTTGTGTGAATTAGGAGAAGCCGCCCCTCGGGGCAGGCACAGCTTGAAGTCCAGCCCCCTCCCAGCCGTGCGCGCGTGGTAGGGGGAGAAGGGCAGTGCCTTTGCCCAGCGCACAACCGTGGCCGCCCTGGGTGCCTGAAGCCCTTTCTCTGCAAACTTCTCTCCCCACCCCCGCCGCCCCAACCCCACCTCAGGGACTCACGGCCAAGGCCTCCTCCGTGGCGGCCTCTGTCACGTCTCTCTTGGACAGCCGCTGGAAGAGGACCATGTCTGCGCCCTTGGTGTAGAGGCAGATGGAGCCCTCGGGGTTGCGGACTGTGGGGGGAGGCGGGGAGAGGCCCAGTTGGCCACGCAGGCTCCCCTCTTTCCTTCCACGCTGGGCGGGGGTACGGGCCCGGGACCTGCGGCGGTGGGCGGCTCACCCAGCACCGACATCCGCTTGCGGACGCTGTTGAAGTCCATCATGGCCAACACCTTGTAGACGCGCTCTTGCCCCAGCTCCGCCACGGTGATGGTGTCCTGTGTGCGCGACAGGAACACATAGCCGAAGTTCCGGGCGGCTGTGACCAGCGCCTCCTCGTCGGGGGAAGCCGCCTGGTACAAGAGCTGGTCTGGAGCGGCAGAGGGGAGAGGGGACCACGGGGCACAGTCACCGAGAGCTGGCTGCACACACTGTGACGGGTCCCCCCACCCCAGCACCCAGTAGGCACTCAACCAACATGGATGCCACAGCAGTGTCCTGGGCCTGGACAGCCTGTGAGTCCGTAAAAGAATGTGGGCACTTGGGCCCTGTTGTGGATTGAATTGTGTCCCCCAAAAAGTTATGTGGAAGTCCTAGCCCCTGTCCCTGTAAGCGTGACCCTGGTCGGAAACAGGGGTTTCCTTTGGTCATCATAATGAGGTCCTACGGGAGCAGGGTGAGGCCTAAACCTTAGCCCTTTGGAGGGGCGTCTCGGAAAGAGGACAGGACAGCCGCAGACGCAGACAGGGAAGACGGCCAGCGAGGAACGCCTGGGGCTGCCGGCAGGGAAGGACTCTCCCCTCAGGCCACGGACATTCTGATCTGGAGCCCAGCCCCCTGACCTGAGACAGTAAGCGCCTGTCTTGAAAGCCGCTGCTGGGTCATCTTTGTTGTTGCTGCTGCTGTCACGGCAGCACTGGGCGATTAAACCCAAACCAAATCCATTACTGTCAAGTCAATTCCGACTCATAGTGACCCTATAGGACAAACTAGAACTGCCCGATAGTTCCCAAGGAGCAGCTGGTGGATTCGAGCTACCTACCTTTTGGTTAGCAGCCGAGCTCTTAACCACTGCACCACTAGGGTAACTAAGACAGGCCCTGAATGTAAACAACCTCATCTCTCAGGAACAGCCCCTGGGGCTCGGCCCTGTGCGTGGACGCCCTCTGGGCCCGTCCCAGATACACCCTCACTGTATCCCAGTAATAAACCTTCTCAGCTCCAGGCCTGGCCACACTCTGAGCTCAGGAAGACAAGACGGGGCTTGGGACATGGGCCGGAGCAGCCTCTAAGCTAGTGAACCTGTTGCTGTTGAGTCAACTCTGACTCCTGGCAACCCCACGTGTGTCAGAGTAAAACTGAGCTCCGTACGGTTTTCAGTGACTGATTGTTTTGAAGTAGATCGCCAGGCCTTTCTTCCAAGGCATCTCTGGATGGACTGGAACCTCCAACCTTTCAGTCCGCAGCCAAGCGTGTTAACCATTTGTACCACCGGGGGACCTCTCTCACAGTTCCGGGGCTAGGAGTCTGCTGAATTCGGGGTGTGGCTCTGGGGGTGGGAAGGGCCTCCCCATCTATTTCAGCCTCTAGGAGCTGCTGGCAATCCTTGGCGCTCCTGGCCTTGTAGATGCGCCTGCGTGTGTGTCTGCCTTCACGTGGCGTCTCCCCGTGTGTGTCTCCTTGTCTACGCTGCTCTTTGGATCACTCAAAAGTGATTAGGTTCAGGCCCCATCTGACACTGGTACGCCCCCATTAACATAACTGAACAAAAGCCCTGTTTCCAAACAGGATCACATCCACAGTCCAAAAAAACCAACAGCTGCTGTGGAGTCGATTCTGATTCATGGCGAACCTGTGTGTGTCAGGGTAGGACCGTGCTCCTAGGGTTTTCAGGGTCTGGTTTTTCGGAAGTAGATGGCCAGGACTTTCTTCCGAGGTGCCGCTGGGTGGACTCAAACCACCAGCCTTTGGGTGAGCAGCCGAGTGCGCTCACCACCTGTGCCTCCGGGGACCCCGTCCGTGAGAGCGGTCCCGGCTGGCAGTGTGCTCTGGAGGCAGGCCAGGCCCTCGGCCCCCTGGGAAGGAGGCACTGGGGAGGAGGCACTCACTATTCTGCTCCTGCACCATGACGGTGTGGCACAGAGCCAGCAGGCGCCAGAACTCCTGCACAACCTTGTCCTTCTTGGCCCGCACGGCCGACAGCAGCTCCTTGTTGTGGAACAGAAGCTTCCCGTCCGCAAACTCGTTCCACAGGTAGGGATTAACCTGGAGAGCAAAGGCGGGGACAGGCGGGCTGTGTTGGGGGGTCCCTGCCGGCCCCTAACCCCAACATTCGGGGCAGCAGCGCGGGGCTCACCTTAGGCAGGGTGTCTTCATTGTCTGGCCCTGGGGAGAGACACTGCTTCAGGCTCAGTTCCTCGAGGCCCCCGCCCCCACTGCAGACTTCCCAGGGCCACTGGACGCAGCCGGACAACCCCTAACAACCAAGCAGCCACCCAGCCTCCTGCACAAAGGGGACAAAGGTGTGGCCGCATTCCCCAGGTGTCCCCAAAGGGCAGCCAGAGCGGGACTTGGCGCCGTGGGACGCGCTGTTTGATCCTCTCAAAGGGTCTTTTGAAAACCTGGACTTGGCCACTGACTTTTAAAAATTGAGAGTTGTTGTTAGGTGCTGTCGATTCCAACTCATAGCGACCCCATTTGACAGAGGAGAATGGCCCCACAGGGTTTCCTAGCAAAAAAGACTTAAAGCACTTACTGATGAAGATCAAAGACCACAGCCTTCAGTATGGATTACACCTCAACATAAAGAAACAAAAATCCTCACAACTGGACCAATGAGCAACATCATGATAAACGGAGAAAAGATTGAAGTTGTCAAGGATTTCACTTTACTTGGATCCACAATCAACACCCATGGAAGCAGCAGTGAAGAAATCAGAAGACGCATTGCATTTGGCAAATCTGCTGCAAAAGATCTCTTTAAAGTGTTACAAAGCAAAGATGTCACTTTAAGGACTAAGGTGCGCCTGACCCCAGCCATGGTGTTTTCAGTCACCTCATATGTATGTGAAAGCTGGACAGTGAATAAGGAAGAACGAAGAAGAATTGATGCCTTTGAATTATGATGTTGGCGAAGAATATTGAATATACCATGGACTGCCAGATGAACAAATAAATCTGTCTTGGAAGAAGAACAGCCAGAATGCCCCTAAGAAGCAAGGATGGTGAGAGTTCGTTTCACGTACTTTGGACATGTTATCAGGAGGGATCAGTCCCTGGAGAAGGACGTCATGCTTGGTAAAGCAGAGGGCCAGCAAAAAAGAGGAAGACCCTCAACGAGATGGACTGACATAGTGGCTGCAACAATGGGCTCAAATATAGTAACAATTGTGAGGATGGCACAGGACCGGGCAGTGTTTCTTTCTGTTGTACGTGGGGTTGCTATGACTCGGAACTGATTCGACAGCACTTAACAACAACAATCTTTATGGGAGCAGACTGCCAGATCGTTTCTCCTGAGGAGCCTCTGGGTGGGTTCAAACCACCAATCTTTCGCTTAGCAGCCGAGCACTTAACCGTCTTGCCACCAAGTCTCTTGTCACATAGAAACCTGGCTCGTGGGTGTTCCGGAAACATCAGATGATTTAGTCACGTCAAGGGTTGGTGGTGAGTGGGTCTGCCTGCTTTGATCTGAGCTCAAGCCCTCCTGCTCTCCACAGACCCCACCGTGTCCTATTGCCTCCCCCGTCCTTGGCTGAGGATCAGGGGGCATTTACCAGCAGGGCTGGGCCCATTTTTACCACAGAACGTGTACCCTTTCTTGTACCAGAAATTGCCTGCTACACCCATTTCTTAGTCTTCTGGGTCTCTGTCAGCTCCTGGCATAAATCCCGTACCCCTAACTTACAGACTAGACCAGGGGCTGGCACCCCGTGCCCCACCCCCCGTTTCCATAGGGCCGGAAGCTAAGAATGGTTTTCACACGTTTCAGTGGTGGTTGTCATTGTTAACGTGCCATTGAGCTGGTGCCGACTCACAGCGACCCCGTGGACAACAGAACGAAACACTGCCCGGTCCTTCCCCCTCCTCACAATTGTTGCTATGTTTGAGCCCATTTTCACAGCCACTGTGTCAATCCATCTCACCGAGGGTCTTCGTCTTTTTGGCTGACCCTCTACTTTACCCAGCATGATGTCCTTCTCCAGGGACTGATCCCTCCTGACAACATGTCCAAAGTATGTGAGACAAAGTCTCACCATCCTTGCTTCCAAGGAGCACTCTGGCTGTACTTCTTCCAAAACCAATTTGTTCCTTCTTCTGGCAGTCCAAGGTATATTCAATATTCTTCACCAACACCATAATTCAAAGGCATCAATTCTTCTTTGGTCTTCCTTATTCATTGTCCAGCTTTTGCGTGCATAGGAGGTGACTGAAAACACCATGGCTTGGGTCAGGGGCACCTTAGTGCTTAAAGTGACATCTTTGCTTTGTAACACTTTAAAGAGGTCTTTTTGCAGCAGATTTGCCCAATGCAATGTGTCTTTTGCTGCTGCTTCCATGGGCGTTGATTGTGGATCCAAGTAAAATGAAATCCTTACGCTGTAAAGATTACAGCCTAGGAAGCCCTATGGGGCAGTTCCACTCTGTCACATGGGGTCAAGATGAGTCAGAATCGACTGGACAGGAGCTAACAACAACATGGTCTGCTCGGATTCCGGCTGGACCAGGCTAAGACCCCGGGGGGCAGGGGAGTCCTTGGGGCTGGGGGGTCCCGGTGGGGAGGGGACACCGGGTGGGGGCAGGGGAGACCCACCGTAGATGTGGCCATTGATGCAGCACTTCTTGAAGGTCATGATGTTCTGGGTGAGTGTGCCCGTCTTGTCCGAGAAGATGTACTCCACCTGGCCCAGCTGGTCGTTGAGGCTGGTGCTTCGGGCCTTGGCTGGTGTGTCCAGCGGTGCGTAGTACATCTGTGCGTCCCAGTTGATGAAGATGCTGTTCCCCAGGTAGATGAACTCGGCGCTGCAAGGCACACCTGGTCACGCTGGCCCCAGACTCCTGGGACACCCCTGTCCCCAGCCCTGCCCACTGCTCCCCCCACCCCACCTGGCCACCAAACCAGCTGCTGTTGAGTCGACCCCAACTCATGGTGACCCCACGTGTGTCAGAGTAGAACTGTGCTCCATGAGGTTTTCAGTGGCTGATTTTCTGGAGGTAAATTGCCAGGCCTTTCTTCTGAGGTGTCTCTTGGTGGACACAAGCCTCCAACCTTTTGGTTAGCAGCTGAGGGCATTAACCATCTGCACCACTCAAGGATAAAAAACCAGTTGCCGCTGAGTCGACTCTGACTCCTGGTGACCCCATGTGCGTCAGAATAGAACTGATTGCCATAGGGTTTTCGGTGGCTGCTTTTCTGGAAGGAGGTCACCAGGCCTTTCCTCTGAGGCACCTCTGGGTGGACTTGAATCACCAGCCTTGCAGTGAGCAGCTGAGCGCGAGATGGCTGTTTGTGCCCCCCGGGGGCTCCATGGGCCTCGCTTTCCCCATCTGAGCACTGAGTGCAGGGCAGGCAGCTGGCACTCACATGATAAACAGGGCCATCGGGACCATGACACTGAGCAGGATGAGGAAGCCCCAGAAGGTGAAGAAGGATTCTGTGGTGTCCGTGCGCTTGTAGTTGGACGAGATGTAGTAGTGTTTGGTCCTGAATTCCCTGATCTTGTACTTGAAGCCCAGGGCCAAGGCCATGGAGACCAGCACCAGGAACAGAAAGATCTGTGGGCACAGGAGAGGGTGATGCTGAGGGAGCCACCTGGACAGCCAGGGACGCACCGGCGGGGACTGGAGAAGACAGGAAGTCCCCCTGCCTCCATCCCCTGCCACCTCTGCTACCCAGATGGGGGGATGGAGGGGGCCGGGAGCCCCAGGGGGAGGGGAACTTCCAGGGTCTCTGCCAGGCTTTGTGCCTTATACATATATTTTTTATTTCAATAATTAAAAAAGAAAACAATTGATTGGACAAATGCTTGCTGTTAGCTGCCATCGAGTGGGCCCCAGACTCATGGGGACCCCACGGATCACAGAACAGATGCTGTCTGGTCCTGCACCGTCTCTGGGATCAGTTTCGGGTCGAACTGTCGGGATCTATGGGATTTTCATTGGCTTGTTTTTGGAAGTGTATCGCCAGGCCTTTCTTCCTAGTCGGGATCTATGGGATTTTCATTGGCTTGTTTTTGGAAGTGTATCGCCAGGCCTTTCTTCCTAGTCGGGATCTATGGGATTTTCATTGGCTTGTTTTTGGAAGTGTATCGCCAGGCCTTTCTTCATTGGCTTGTTTTTGGAAGTGTATCGCCAGGCCTTTCTTCCTAGTCGGGAGCTATGGGATTTTCATTGGCTTGTTTTTGGAAGTGTATCGCCAGGCCTTTCTTCATTGGCTTGTTTTTGGAAGTGTATCGCCAGGCCTTTCTTCATTGGCTTGTTTTTGGAAGTGTATCGCCAGGCCTTTCTTCCTAGTCCCTCTTAGATATGAAGCATCACTGAAGCCTGTTCAGCATCACAGCAACATGTAAACCTCCACTGACAGAGGGGTGGTGGCTGCACATGAGGTGCGTTGACCGGGAATCGAACCCAGGCCTCCCGCGTGGGAGGCGAGCATTCAAACACTAAGCCACCGCTGCCTCTTGGGCAAACATTTAAGGGTTGTTAAATTTCAGTGGGGGGCGGAGGAGCATTGTATTATTTTCTGCAGGTTTGAGAAATGTCAAAATCAAAATTTATTTTATAAAATAAGTTTTTTTAATTGTTATTGTTTAAGAAGAGTCTCGGGTCCAAAGACCTGTCCGTGGGATCAGGCCTGAGACTTTGCAAAGGAGGGAAATGGAGACCCCGGGGGACAACCCCACTGCAGGCCCTCCCTGCCCCTCACAGCTCACCATGACCACCAGCCTATTCACCAGGTGGTCCAGCTTCGTCCTCTTTAGGTGGATTTTGCCACAGTTCTTCATGATCTTTGTGTCAAAACCTGTGGGGCCAGGCCAGGCAGGGGGCATCGTTCCAGTGGCCAAGCCCGGGGACACTTTGGCAGGGGTTGGGTGTGGGCTGCCCTTCCCTGGAGGCTCAGGAGCTCTGAGAACCTGGCCTGTCTTCCTACTTCCTTCCTTTCTTTTTTCCTATTGCTGTACCCTGCTGTCTACATGGCCGGAGAGCCCCAGGGGCAGTGCTCCCACCGCCTTCACTAAGGAGGTAGGAGGGTCTGGGGCACTGACAGAAGGGGTCTTGTGTACCATTTAGTCAAAAGGCAGACCCCTAATTCTTCATACTCACAGAGAGCCACCCATCCATCTATCCATCCGTCTGTCCACCCAGCCTTCTGTGCATTTGTCCACCTATTCACCTGTTCATCCTTCCATCCACCCATCTTTCTGCTCACCCATCCTTCCATCCACTCTTGCATCCTTACATCTACACATCCACCCATCCTCCGTCCATCCAGCTGTCCTTCTTTCTGCTCAGCCATCCTTCCTTCCATCCACCCATCCATCCATCTACCCAACCTTCATCCATCTATCCATCCATCCATCCTTCTGCTCAGCCATCCTTCCTTCCGTCCACCCATCCACTCATCCAGCCACCCCATCCATCCATCCATACATCCATCATCCATCCACCCACCCATCCATCCATGATCCACCCCATCCATCCATCCATACATCCATCATCCATCCACCCATCCATCCATCCATGATCCACCCCATCCATCCATCCATACATCCATCATCCATCCACCCACCCATCCATCCATGATCCACCCCATCCATCCACCCACCCATCCATCCATGATCCACCCCATCCATCCACCCATCCATCCATCCATGATCCACCCCATCCATCCACCCATCCATCTTTCTGCTCAGCCATCCTTTCTTCCACCCACCCACCCATCCATCCACCCACCCATCCATTCATCCACCCATTTACCCATCCTCAATCCATCCATTCATTTTTACATCCACTCATCTTTTCTTTCCATCCACCCATCCTCCAACCATCCACCCACCCATCCGTCCATGACCCATCCACCCACCCATCCATCTGTCCATGACCCATCCACCCACCCATCCATCCATCCATTCATCCACCCATTTACCCATCCTCAATCCATCCATTCATTTTTACATCCACTCATCTTTTCTTTCCATCCACCCATCCTCCAACCATCCACCCACCCATCCGTCCATGACCCATCCACCCACCCATCCATCTGTCCATGACCCATCCACCCACCCATCCATCCATCTGTCCATGATCCATCCACCCACCCATCCATCCACCCCATCCATCCATCATCCATCCATCCGTCCGTCCATGATCCACCCCATCCATCCATCATCCACCCATCCATCCATCCATCCATCCGTCCGTCTGTCCATGATCCACCCCATCCATCCATCATCCATCCATCCATCCACCCACCCACCTGCCCATCCATCTGCCCATCCTGCCATATGTCCATCCAATTCTGGCCTCCATGCAAGAACCCCACTTTTTCCAGCCAAAACAACGGTGCTAGCTCAACATGTCCCTTTTTACAGTTTCAGACTCTGGGGCCCAGAAAAGCCAAGCCAGGAGCCCCACGTTGCCCAGGCCTGGCTTCCCGACTTCCCATCAGCAGCCTCGGGGTTCCTGCCCAGCCCCTGGCCCCACCAACCCCTGCCTCAGGGCCCCAGGGCAGCCGCCCCGACCCAACCAGCCCCCGCCTCGGGCCCCAGCAGCCGTACCGGCGTAGATGACCAGTCCGTAGCAGGCATCTGTGTTGCGGATCTTGCAGCCACGCAGGAGGATGTTGCCGCTGTCGAGGGGGTATTTCTTCCCCTTCCACTCCAGGGACCCCACAAAATTGTGCATCCGGCTGTTGGGCTTTTCGCAGACCACCTTGCCTAGGGGCGACCGAGCGATCAGCAGGCCACGGGCACGGCTGGGCTCTGGGCCTCCTCCCTGGGTACCCTGCCACCCACCTCCAACTGAGGGTGCTCTTCTGTCACCCTCCGGCTCTGGCGCTCTTGGAGTCCCCTACTGCCCCCCACTCACACCTCCAGCCCCACCATGAGGCCTCCTCTGTGATTCTCCAAAGCTAGCCCCTTCTGCCTCAGGGACTTCATGCACGCTGTTTCCTCTGCCAGGAAGGCTTTCCCTGGATGCACGTCTCCTCCGGGAAGCCCACCCAGATCCTCCAACTAGATCAGACCCCCACACCCCCTGCTTAGTTCCCTCTCAGGGTTCTGATCCCCGGATATGACACTTATCTGCGTGGTGACGCCATTAACATCTGTGAGCTCCATGAGGGCAGGCCCAAGGCCTATCTCGGGCACACCATGACCCGGGGGCCCAGCCCCAACCTGGCACACAGTCGGTGCTCAGTAAATGTGTGAGGAGGGAGGGGCTCCCAAGAATCAGCAATGAACTGGAGAACGGACAATTACTGAGCGCTGACTGTGCCTGGTGGGGACACAGCCCCCCATTAACTGCCACCGACTAGAGGCAACCCCCCGTGTTGCAGAGAGAACTGTTATACAGGGTTTCTCAGCTGTGATCTTTACAGAAGCAGACTGCCAGCACTTTCTTCCGTGGTGCCACTGGGGTGGGCTTGAACCTTCAACATTTGTGTTAGCAGCCGAGCACTTACCGTCACCAAGACCCTCCGAGGTGGGAAATTTTCACACCCATTTTTCAGAGGCGGTCACTGAGGCCGGGAGGGGGTGGCTGGGATGGACGGCGCCCCGCTCAGGGCCTCTCACCTTGGAAGGTGGCCATCTTCCTTGTATTGTTCAGCTCATGGTGGGTGACCGCCAGGGCTTGCCTGAACTTCAGGTTGGTCTCCCTGGTGACAAGGAGGGGATGTAGGTGGAGGTGGCAACGGGCAACGTCCCAGCAAGGAGCCCGCAGGCCCCCTTCCGGAGTCCCTCAAACGTGCACATACTGCGTACCAGGCCCCAGTCAGGAGGCCGAGGCTCAGAGAGAGCGCTGAGGCAGTGCCCAGGCCTTCTTGCACGGGCAGTGAGGCCTGGTGCACAGTCAGGCCCCAGAAATGTCTGTGCAAAGAAAGCAGACAAGTCCTTTCTTCTGCTTCTTCTTTTTTTTTTTAATGTTTGAATTTTTTATTGGTGGTAAGATACGTATGATCAAAAAAACTGCCATTTTAATAATTTTTTTTTGAACATCTTATTGTGCTTTAGGTGAAAGTTTGCACAGCAAATTAGCTTCCCATTCAATACTTCACACACAAAGTTTTCCGTGAGGTTGGTTCCAGTCCCCGCAATGTGTCAGCACTCTCCCCATTTCCACGCTGGGCTCCGTTTCCACTCATCCGGTTTCCCTGCCCCTTCCTGCCTTCTCATCTTTGCTTTTGGGCAAATGTTGCCTTTCCGGTCTCATATAGTTGATTGTTCTGAGAGCACGTGCCTCATGGGTTTATTTTATAGGCCTGTCTATTATTTGGCTGAAAGGTGACTGCTGGGAGTGGCCTCAGTTCCAGGTCAGAAGGTCTTAGGGCTATCGTCTCTGGGGTTCCTCCAGTCTCGGTACCAGACCAGTAAGTCTGGTCTTTTTTATTAATTTGAATTTTGTTCTGCATTTTTCTCTTCCTCTAACCAGAATGTTCTCTTGTGGTCCCAGTCAGAGCTGTCAGTGTGGTAGCTGGGCACCATCTAGTTCTTCTGGTCTCAAGCTAGAAGAGGCTGTGGCATCTTAACCATTTCCGAGCACACCATTCAGTGGCATGACTTACCTTCACCATGTTGTACAACCAACACCACCATCTAGTTCCAACACTTATCCATCACCCCATACAGAACGCCCACACCCGTTAGCACTCACTCCTCGTTCCCCATCCCCAGCCCCTGGCAACCACTAATCCACTTTCTGTCTCTATGGATTTGCCTGTCTTGGACATTTCACATAAGTGGGATGAAACAATGTTTGTACTTTTGTGTCTGGCTTCTCTCACTGAGCATCATGCTTTCAAGGTTCATGTGCCCACACTGGAGCACCTAGCAGAATTTCATCCCTCTTTACGGCTGAGTAACATTCCATTGTGCGGATGGACCACGCTGTGTTTAGCCATTCATCTGTTGAGGGACACTTGGGTTGTCTCCCGCCACCACCACCCCCACTGGCTGGAAAAGCACCCAGTGCCTTAGCAAAAAAAAAACAAACCGGTTTCCACTGAGTCGATTCCAACTCCTGGCAACCCCACGTGTGTCAGAGTAGAACTGTGCTCCCCACAAGGTTTTCAACCCATTAAAAAAAAAAGAAACACTGCCGTTGAGTCGATTCCAACTCATAGTGACCAGGATTTTCAGTGGCTGATTTTTCAGAAGCAGATGGCCAAGGCTTTCTTCCAAGGTGCCTCTGGGTGGACTCAAACTTTAAACTTTTCAGTTAGCAGCCGAGCGCTTAACTGTTTCCTCCACCAGGGACCTCTGTGCCTTGCAGGCCCCCATAAATGCTTGTGGGTAAATGACCAAAATATCTAAGCTGGCTTGGCAAGCTACCTCCTCGGCAACCAAGAAAAGGGACTCTTTGGGGCCTTGTGTGCCAATTCCCGGGGCCTCCCAGCCTGGGCCTCTTACCCGTCGACGTCGGCTGTCTCCACGTAGCACAGGCTGCTGGGCTCAGTGCTCGCAAGCAGTAGCATGTCAGCCTGGAGGGCAGGGAGCAGTTGAAGAAAACAAGGCCCCTGTTGCAGCAGGGTGGGAAGACTGGGAGGGGAGGTGGTCCTCCTGGGTGGGGCTGCCTCAGGCTCACCGGGACGATGCTGTCCTTCTGCAGGCAGACCACATCCCCCACACACAGGTCCTTCCATTTACTGCACAGGAATCTGCGGGGTGGGGGGTGGCAGGCATGAGGGGGTTCCACTCACTGCCCGGCACTGGCCCAACCCGGATGGAAGAAAGGATGGATGGATGGAGGATAAATGGTTAGTGGATAGATGGGTGAATGGTGGATGGATGGATGGATGGATGATGGATGGATGGATGGATGGATGGATGGGCAGAGAGACGAATGGGCTGATGGATGATAGATGGATGTATGATGGATGGATAGTGGATGCATGGATGGATGGATGATGGATGGATGATGGATGATGGATGATGGATGATGGATGATGGATGATGGATGGATGATGGATGGATGATGGATGATGGATGATGGATGGATGATGGATGGATGATGGATGATGGATGATGGATGATGGATGGATGATGGATGATGGATGATGGATGATGGATGATGGATGGATGATGGATGATGGATGATGGATGATGGATGATGGATGATGGATGGATGATGGATGATGGATGATGGATGATGGATGATGGATGGATGATGGATGATGGATGATGGATGGATGATGGATGATGGATGGATGATGGATGATGGATGATGGATGATGGATGATGGATGATGGATGGATGGATAGATGGATGATGGATGGATGATGGATGGATGATGGATGATGGATGATGGATGACGGATGGATGATGGATGGATGATGGATGATGGATGGATGATGGATGGATGATGGATGATGGATGGATGATGGATGATGGATGGATGATGGATGGATGATGGATGGATGATGGATGATGGATGATGGATGATGGATGGATGATGGATGATGGATGGATGATGGATGGATGATGGATGATGGATGGATGATGGATGATGGATGATGGATGGATGATGGATGATGGATGATGGATGGATGATGGATGGATGATGGATGATGGATGGATGATGGATGATGGATGGATGATGGATGGATGATGGAAGGATGATGGATGGATGATGGATGGATGATGGATGGATGATGGATGATGGATGGATGATGGATGGATGGATGATGGATGATGGATGGATGATGGATGATGGATGGATGATGGATGATGGATGATGGATGGATGATGGATGGATGGATGATGGATGATGGATGATGGATGATGGATGATGGATGATGGATGGATGATGGATGATGGATGGATAGTGGATGCATGGATGGATGGATGATGGATGGATGATGGATGATGGATGATGGATGATGGATGATGGATGATGGATGGATGATGGATGGATGATGGATGATGGATGATGGATGGATGATGGATGGATGATGGATGATGGATGGATGATGGATGATGGATGGATGATGGATGATGGATGGATGATGGATGATGGATGGATGATGGATGGATGATGGATGGATGATGGATGGATGATGGATGGATGATGGATGATGGATGGATAGATGGATGATGGATGGATGGTGGATGGATGATGGATGGATGATGGATGATGGATGATGGATGATGGATGATGGATGGATGGATGATGGATGATGGATGATGGATGATGGATGGATGGTGGATGGATGATGGATGGATGATGGATGATGGATGATGGATGATGGATGGATGATGGATGGATGATGGATGATGGATGATGGATGATGGATGGATGATGGATGGATGGATGATGGATGATGGATGGATGATGGATGATGGATGGATGATGGATGGATGATGGATGATGGATGGATAGATGGATGATGGATGGATGATGGATGATGGATGATGGATGGATGATGGATGATGGATGATGGATGATGGATGGATGATGGATGATGGATGGATGATGGATGATGGATGGATGATGGATGGATGATGGATGATGGATGGATAGATGGATGATGGATGGATGATGGATGATGGATGATGGATGGATGATGGATGATGGATGATGGATGATGGATGGATGATGGATGATGGATGATGGATGGATGATGGATGATGGATGATGGATGATGGATGATGGATGGATGATGGATGATGGATGATGGATGATGGATGATGGATGGATGATGGATGATGGATGGATGATGGATGATGGATGGATGATGGATGATGGATGGATGATGGATGATGGATGGATGATGGATGATGGATGATGGATGGATGATGGATGATGGATGATGGATGGATGATGGATGATGGATGGATGATGGATGGATGATGGATGATGGATGGATAGATGGATGATGGATGGATGGTGGATGGATGATGGATGGATGATGGATGATGGATGATGGATGATGGATGGATGGATGATGGATGATGGATGATGGATGATGGATGGATGGTGGATGGATGATGGATGGATGATGGATGATGGATGATGGATGGATGATGGATGATGGATGGATGATGGATGGATGATGGATGATGGATGATGGATGATGGATGGATGATGGATGGATGGATGATGGATGATGGATGGATGATGGATGATGGATGGATGATGGATGGATGATGGATGATGGATGGATAGATGGATGATGGATGGATGATGGATGATGGATGATGGATGGATGATGGATGATGGATGATGGATGGATGATGGATGATGGATGGATGATGGATGATGGATGGATGATGGATGGATGATGGATGATGGATGGATAGATGGATGATGGATGGATGATGGATGATGGATGATGGATGGATGATGGATGATGGATGGATGATGGATGATGGATGGATGATGGATGATGGATGGATGATGGATGGATGATGGATGATGGATGGATGATGGATGATGGATGGATGATGGATGGATGATGGATGGATGATGGATGGATGATGGATGGATGATGGATGGATGATGGATGGATGATGGATGATGGATGGATGATGGATGGATGGATGATGGATGATGGATGGATGATGGATGATGGATGGATGATGGATGATGGATGATGGATGGATGATGGATGGATGGATGATGGATGATGGATGATGGATGATGGATGATGGATGGATGATGGATGATGGATGGATAGTGGATGCATGGATGGATGGATGATGGATGGATGATGGATGATGGATGATGGATGATGGATGATGGATGATGGATGGATGATGGATGGATGATGGATGATGGATGATGGATGGATGATGGATGGATGATGGATGATGGATGATGGATGATGGATGGATGATGGATGATGGATGATGGATGATGGATGGATGATGGATGATGGATGATGGATGATGGATGATGGATGATGGATGATGGATGGATGATGGATGGATGATGGATGATGGATGATGGATGATGGATGGATGGTGGATGGATGATGGATGGATGATGGATGATGGATGATGGATGATGGATGGATGATGGATGGATGATGGATGGATGATGGATGATGGATGGATGATGGATGATGGATGGATGATGGATGGATGATGGAAGGATGATGGATGGATGATGGATGGATGATGGATGGATGATGGATGATGGATGGATGATGGATGGATGGATGATGGATGATGGATGGATGATGGATGATGGATGGATGATGGATGATGGATGGATGATGGATGATGGATGATGGATGATGGATGATGGATGGATGATGGATGATGGATGATGGATGGATGATGGATGATGGATGGATGATGGATGATGGATGATGGATGATGGATGATGGATGATGGATGGATGGATAGATGGATGATGGATGGATGATGGATGGATGATGGATGATGGATGATGGATGATGGATGGATGATGGATGGATGATGGATGATGGATGGATGATGGATGGATGATGGATGATGGATGGATGATGGATGATGGATGGATGATGGATGGATGATGGATGGATGATGGATGATGGATGATGGATGATGGATGGATGATGGATGATGGATGGATGATGGATGGATGATGGATGATGGATGGATGATGGATGATGGATGATGGATGGATGATGGATGATGGATGATGGATGGATGATGGATGGATGATGGATGATGGATGGATGATGGATGATGGATGGATGATGGATGGATGATGGAAGGATGATGGATGGATGATGGATGGATGATGGATGGATGATGGATGATGGATGGATGATGGATGGATGGATGATGGATGATGGATGGATGATGGATGATGGATGGATGATGGATGATGGATGATGGATGGATGATGGATGGATGGATGATGGATGATGGATGATGGATGATGGATGATGGATGATGGATGGATGATGGATGATGGATGGATAGTGGATGCATGGATGGATGGATGATGGATGGATGATGGATGATGGATGATGGATGATGGATGATGGATGATGGATGGATGATGGATGGATGATGGATGATGGATGATGGATGGATGATGGATGGATGATGGATGATGGATGGATGATGGATGATGGATGGATGATGGATGGATGATGGATGGATGATGGATGGATGATGGATGGATGATGGATGATGGATGATGGATGATGGATGATGGATGGATGATGGATGGATGATGGATGATGGATGATGGATGGATGATGGATGGATGATGGATGATGGATGGATGATGGATGATGGATGGATGATGGATGATGGATGGATGATGGATGATGGATGGATGATGGATGGATGATGGATGGATGATGGATGGATGATGGATGGATGATGGATGATGGATGGATAGATGGATGATGGATGGATGGTGGATGGATGATGGATGGATGATGGATGATGGATGATGGATGATGGATGATGGATGGATGGATGATGGATGATGGATGATGGATGGTGGATGGATGGTGGATGGATGATGGATGGATGATGGATGATGGATGATGGATGATGGATGGATGATGGATGGATGATGGATGATGGATGATGGATGATGGATGGATGATGGATGGATGGATGATGGATGATGGATGGATGATGGATGATGGATGGATGATGGATGGATGATGGATGATGGATGGATAGATGGATGATGGATGGATGATGGATGATGGATGATGGATGGATGATGGATGATGGATGATGGATGATGGATGGATGATGGATGATGGATGGATGATGGATGATGGATGGATGATGGATGGATGATGGATGATGGATGGATAGATGGATGATGGATGGATGATGGATGATGGATGATGGATGGATGATGGATGATGGATGATGGATGATGGATGGATGATGGATGATGGATGATGGATGGATGATGGATGATGGATGATGGATGATGGATGATGGATGGATGATGGATGATGGATGATGGATGATGGATGATGGATGGATGATGGATGATGGATGGATGATGGATGATGGATGGATGATGGATGATGGATGGATGATGGATGATGGATGGATGATGGATGATGGATGATGGATGGATGATGGATGATGGATGATGGATGGATGATGGATGATGGATGGATGATGGATGGATGATGGATGATGGATGGATAGATGGATGATGGATGGATGGTGGATGGATGATGGATGGATGATGGATGATGGATGATGGATGATGGATGGATGGATGATGGATGATGGATGATGGATGATGGATGGATGGTGGATGGATGATGGATGGATGATGGATGATGGATGATGGATGGATGATGGATGATGGATGGATGATGGATGGATGATGGATGATGGATGATGGATGATGGATGGATGATGGATGGATGGATGATGGATGATGGATGGATGATGGATGATGGATGGATGATGGATGGATGATGGATGATGGATGGATAGATGGATGATGGATGGATGATGGATGATGGATGATGGATGGATGATGGATGATGGATGATGGATGGATGATGGATGATGGATGGATGATGGATGATGGATGGATGATGGATGGATGATGGATGATGGATGGATAGATGGATGATGGATGGATGATGGATGATGGATGATGGATGGATGATGGATGATGGATGGATGATGGATGGATGGATGATGGATGATGGATGGATGATGGATGATGGATGGATGATGGATGATGGATGATGGATGGATGATGGATGATGGATGATGGATGGATGATGGATGGATGATGGATGATGGATGGATGATGGATGATGGATGGATGATGGATGGATGATGGATGGATGATGGATGGATGATGGATGGATGATGGATGGATGATGGATGGATGATGGATGATGGATGGATGATGGATGGATGGATGATGGATGATGGATGGATGATGGATGATGGATGGATGATGGATGATGGATGATGGATGGATGATGGATGGATGGATGATGGATGATGGATGATGGATGATGGATGGATGATGGATGATGGATGGATAGTGGATGCATGGATGGATGGATGATGGATGGATGATGGATGATGGATGATGGATGATGGATGATGGATGGATGATGGATGGATGATGGATGATGGATGATGGATGGATGATGGATGGATGATGGATGATGGATGATGGATGATGGATGGATGATGGATGATGGATGATGGATGGATGATGGATGATGGATGGATGATGGATGGATGATGGATGATGGATGGATAGATGGATGATGGATGGATGATGGATGATGGATGATGGATGGATGATGGATGATGGATGGATGATGGATGATGGATGGATGATGGATGGATGATGGATGATGGATGGATAGATGGATGATGGATGGATGATGGATGATGGATGATGGATGGATGATGGATGATGGATGGATGATGGATGATGGATGATGGATGGATGATGGATGATGGATGATGGATGATGGATGGATGATGGATGATGGATGATGGATGATGGATGATGGATGATGGATGATGGATGATGGATGATGGATGATGGATGATGGATGATGGATGGATGATGGATGGATGATGGATGATGGATGATGGATGATGGATGGATGGTGGATGGATGATGGATGGATGATGGATGATGGATGATGGATGATGGATGGATGATGGATGATGGATGGATGATGGATGGATGATGGATGATGGATGGATGATGGATGATGGATGGATGATGGATGATGGATGGATGATGGATGATGGATGGATGATGGATGGATGATGGATGGATGATGGATGGATGATGGATGGATGATGGATGATGGATGGATAGATGGATGATGGATGGATGGTGGATGGATGATGGATGGATGATGGATGATGGATGATGGATGATGGATGATGGATGATGGATGGATGGATGATGGATGATGGATGATGGATGATGGATGGATGGTGGATGGATGATGGATGGATGATGGATGATGGATGATGGATGATGGATGGATGATGGATGATGGATGGATGATGGATGGATGATGGATGATGGATGGATGATGGATGGATGATGGATGATGGATGATGGATGATGGATGGATGATGGATGGATGGATGATGGATGATGGATGGATGATGGATGATGGATGGATGATGGATGGATGATGGATGATGGATGGATAGATGGATGATGGATGGATGATGGATGATGGATGATGGATGGATGATGGATGATGGATGGATGATGGATGATGGATGGATGATGGATGGATGATGGATGATGGATGGATAGATGGATGATGGATGGATGATGGATGATGGATGATGGATGGATGATGGATGATGGATGGATGATGGATGATGGATGATGGATGGATGATGGATGATGGATGATGGATGATGGATGGATGATGGATGATGGATGATGGATGATGGATGATGGATGGATGATGGATGATGGATGGATGATGGATGATGGATGATGGATGGATGATGGATGATGGATGATGGATGATGGATGGATGATGGATGGATGGATGATGGATGATGGATGATGGATGATGGATGATGGATGATGGATGATGGATGATGGATGATAGATGGATGATGGATGGATGATGGATGGATGATGGATGATCGATGGATGATGGATGATGGATGATGGATGGATGATGGATGATGGATGGATGGATGGATGATGGATGGATGATGGATGGATGGTGGATGATGGATGGATGGTGGATGATGGATGGATGATGGATGATGGATGGATGGATGGATGGATGGATGATGGATGATGGATGATGGATGATGGATGGATGATGGATGATGGATGGATGGATGGATGATGGATGATGGATGATGGATGATGGATGGATGGTGGATGATGGATGGATGATGGATGATGGATGGATGGTGGATGATGGATGATGGATGGATGATGGATGATGGATGATGGATGATGGATGATGGATGATGGATGGATGGTGGATGGATGGATGGATGGAGGATGGTAGATGGATGGATTGATGAATGGATGGATAGACGGATGGTGGATGGATGGACAGATAAATGGATGGATGGATGATGGATGGATGGTGGATGGATGGTTGAATGATAGATGAATGGATGGTGGATGGATGGATGGACGGATGGACAGATGGACAGATGAACGGATGGTTGGATGGACAGATGATGGATGAATGGATGGGTGGATGGACAGATGGATGAACAGATGGATGGATGGATGAATGATGAATTGATAGATGGATGGGTAAATAAATGGACGGATGACTGGAGCAGAGGGGTAGGGTGACATATTCCCCCTCCCAGCCTCCCTCGGCTCCCTGCCTCTCCAGATGGATGGTGGATGAATGACGGATTGATAGTGGATGGGTGGATGGATTGAATGAAAGGATAGATGGATGGATGATGAATGGATGGGTGGAAGGATGGTAAATGGATGAACAGATGATGGATGGATGGATGGATGACGGACGGATGGATGGTGGATGGATGAATAGGAGACGGATGGAAGGATGGACAGATGGATAGCTGGATGGATGAATGGGCGGATTGAGGGATGGGTGGATAGATGGATGAATGAAGGGGGCAGAGGGGAAGGGTGGGATGGTGGCTGGGCCAGGGAGGTAACGAGTTCTCACCCCTAGGCCTCTGCTCCCCCTCCCAGCCTCCCTCAGCTCCCTGCTTCTCCAGGAAGCCTCCCTAACATCCCTCCTCCTTCCTCATGGCTCCACAGTCCTGTCCAGTGACCTCCAGGTCCTCCCCCTTCAGCTACTTCTAAGCCCCCCAAGGGATAAGAATCCAACCCCTGGCCTCTTGACCCTCATTACAAGGCCAGCTCCAAGCCTGGTAGACAGCTGGTGGCTAATAAATGCCATCTTGGGTCCTCTGTCATACTCAACCAGGACTTTCAGGGGCACTGAAGGTGCTGGACATTCTGGGGACATCCCACTCTCCCCACCCACTGCCACTGCCCCAGCCTCACCTCTTCCCCACTAGGATCTGGCAGGGCCTGTTGTTGATGGCAGTGTCACTCCTGTGCCGCCCCTGGGCCGAGAGGGAGGGTCAGAGAGATGGACTTCCCACTCTCCCAGCCATGCCCCAGCCACACTCCTGGCCACACCCACTGCCACACCCAGGCTGATCAGCAGTCCCTGCTCACAAGGAGGCAGGAGGGAACCAAGGTGTCCCAGTCAACCAACCCCACGCGACGCTGAGTCTGTCCAGCGACCACGGGAGTGAGGTCTGCCAGGGCCAGTTGCTGTTAATGAGAAGAGGGCAGGTTCCGCCGGCCACACGGTGTGGCCCCAGACCATCTGCCCAATATGGCCGCCAAGGCACAATGGCCCCCAAACATTATGTCTGCCAGAGCCACAAGCACCTTCCCAGCGTGGTCACCGGAACGCAATGGCTGCCTCAGTTGTTTTGTTACATATATATTTACCAAAAAAGGAATTTTAAATATTTGAAATAAAGGCTGCAAAGTTATGAGGAAAATCAAAACCAGAAACAGCCATCGAAACAACATGGCTGACAGAGCTGACAGGCACCTGCTCAACACGGTCACAAAAGTACAGTGGTCACCGAGGTCACACGGCTGACAGACGGGGCGTCCAGCTCATCCTAGTTTGCCTGGAACTGTCCCCGTACCCCCACACCACAGCCACCAAGGAATACAGCTAGAAAACAATATGGTCACCAAGACATTCTGGACGTCAGTGCCAAGACAACACGGTCACCACAGCCACCCTCCCAGCTGCCCAGTGCGGCCGCTGCAGCCCAAGTTCTGTGGCCAGTGCCTCCCCCAGCCCACACCAGCCTCCCAGCCCACTCACGATGTCATCCACCAGGTCGCGTGCAGCGCGGATAATAAGCAGGCAGACCAGCGGGGCAAAGAGCGTGAACCAGGGCAGCGTGGAGATCTCCGGGATTCCCTGACATAGATGGGCAGGTCATCCCAGACTCTTCCGGAGGCCTCCCCTGACCACCACACCCACCCTCCACCGAGCCTAACTCCGTGTGACCCCGTGACTCGACTGCTGACCACCTCCGTCCTGGTCTGACCATCTCCCCACACACCACCCTCGGGACCGTGTCCTTTAGTCCTTTATCTGTCCCATGTCACCTCCTCCAGGAAGCCCTCCCCAGCCCCAAGCTTGTCCCTCACCCCTCCCCGTCCCTGTAGCCGTGTTCTCTCAATGACAGTCACCCCCCACTAGACACCCAGCCCTGACATCAGGGCTGCACACAGTAGGCGCTCAGTAAATGTTTTTTGGGCTAATGGATAAAAGCAGAAAGTCTCCCTTTATTCAGAGCAGAAATGAGCTGCTGGGTGGGGTGGGGGGCTCTGGAAATAGCGCCCACCCCCTGAGAGGGAGATGCCCAGGTCAGATGCCTGCCCCCACCCTGGTCTGGACTGCTCCTCCTTCCTCAGGCTCCTCTGAAGCCGGTCAGCAGGCAGGTGGTCAAGACAGCCATGTGGCCAAGGCCACGTCCAGCTCGGGGGCCAGCAGGTCCCAGAGAGGGTGCCCTCCTCGGACCTGGGGGTTCCATCCATCCACGCTTCATCATTCAACATATACTGAGCGCCTTTTGTGTACCAGGCCCCCAAAAAGAGGGCGCCGGCTGTGGGGAGCCGGACATTAAGCCTCTAACCACTCAGATAAACACACTATTCAACCGCTGTAGGTCTTCCAAGGGATGTCCAGAAGGAGGTCAGGGAGGGCTTCCTGGAGGAAGTGGCACTTCAGCTGTGAGCCCCAGGGCAGGGGAAGAACAGGCAGAGGGAATGAATGCCTGAGGCTGCCCCCACCCCCAGGCAACCCTGGGGCCTCCACCCACCTGTAGGATGATGATAAGGAGGAAGTAGAGGTTGGACACGCGGTGGAATTGCTCATACAGGTTCAGCGGCAGGAAGGTGAAGACGTTATACTTGGCCGTGTGAATAATGTTGGTCTGCAATGAGAGCCACCCACCTCGGGCCAGCTGGCAGGGCACACTGCCCAGGCCAGGGGCCCACCGTTAGCCCTGCCACACCTTGGCCTCACCCTGCACCCTCTGGGGCTGCGGGCGCAAAAGGCCACCAGTACGAGGTTAACAACTCTGGGGGAGCCAGCATTAACCAAACATCTTCTGAACGCAAGGCTTCAAGCCAGCAGTTATTGAGTGCCTGCTGAATACAAGGCCTCAGTCCAACATTGAGCGATTATAGCTGTCCCTCAGTGTCCACGGGGGATTGGTTCCAGGACCCCTGTGGATAACCCAGATCCGAGGATGCTCAAGTCCCTTACATAAAATGGTGTAGTATTTGCACATAACCTACACACATCCTTCTGTATGTTTTAAATCATTTCTAGATGACTTATAAGACCTAATACCATGTAGATGCTATCAAAATAGTTGCAAAGTGCTATGTAATGTAAGCAGCACTTTCTGCTCATGCTTAGGCTTTGAGGGGTGGCTTTGCCCACTTCATGGCTTTTTTTCAAAGAAGCAAAGGGTGTGCACAGTACAAGCAGCAAACGAACGAGACGCGAGGCGAGCAGTGCTCAGACAGCCAGTGTTGGGGAGACTGAGGATCTGTGAGCTGGCGGGAGGCTACAGCCGGGGATGCCCACACATCACTTCATTTGCCTGGATTTGGTGCAGTGCTCCGCGCACTGCAAATCAAGTTTTCCTTTCTGGAAATTTCTTTCCCCACCACCCCCAAATATTTTTTGATCCTTGGTTGAATCTGCGGACGGGGAACCCATGGATATGCAGGGCCGACTGTATTGAATGTTAAGGCCTCAAGTCAGCATTAATTGAGCATCTACTGAATGCAGTGCCTCAAGCTAGTATTTACTGAGCATCTATTGAATGCAAAGATTTCATCCAACATTCAAGCCAACATTAATTGAGCACCTACTGCGTGCAAGGCCTCAAGTCAGCATTTACTGAGCGCCTGCTGAATGTAAGCCCTCAGGCCAACATTAATTATGTGCTTACTGAAGTAAGATCTTCAAATGGCGTTTACTGAGCACCTGCTGAATGCAAGGCCTCAATCCAACGGTGAGTGACTACGGAATGCAAAGCCTCAAGTCAGCATTAATTGAGTATCTATTAAATGCAAGGCCTTGAACTAACATCTACTGAGCCCTGCAAAATTTAGGATCTCAGGCCAGCATTAATTATGTGCTTACTGAATGGAAGGCCTCAAGCCAACATTAATTGAGCACCTACTGCACGCAAGGCCTCAAGACAGCATTAATTGAGCACCTGCTGAATGGCAGGCCTCAGTCCAGCATTCACCGAACCTCTACTGAGTGCAAAGCTCCTCAAGCCCTGGCTAAGCATTTCCCAAAGCAGCACGCACACAGGACGTTCTAGGTAGCACCAGGGGGACATCTCTTATTCTAAGGGCTGGGGAGGGGCAGAGGAGATGGCAATAACTTGCCCACCACACAGGTGAGTACCTTAGGTTGAGGCAACAGTGCTCAAGTCTGTAATGAGAATGTCAAGCAAACACAAGCACAGGCAGAACTCGGATACTGCAAAGAGCAAGACCCTGAAGGTGGCCCTGGGGGTGATCGCTGGTAGACCCCAGCAGCCCCGTGGAGGCAGAGCAGGACCAGCTCTGGGGAAGAGGAAGCGGAGCCTCCAGGGGTGCCTGCAGCCACCCAGCTAGGCTGGGGTTTGGAGCTGAGCCGGTGGGGCAGGGCGGGACCAGCTTACTACCTGCCCACAGCCGGGCTGGGGTTTGGAGCTGCGCTGGGCAGGGCGGCACTCACCTTGTACCTGTTCCTTTGGCAGCACAGGAAGACCTTCTCCTTGAACTGCCAGTGGTAGTACCGGTCGTTGGCCTTCACCTCCCAAGTGAGTGCTGAAGTGAGAACGGGGTGGCATGGGGCCTGAGACAGACACGCTCTAATGACACCCCGAGGGAGAACTAACGGGCCCCCTGGGGACCCCGACGCTGGAGACGCCCAGATCACAGCCACGGACGCCGGAGCTGGTAAACAAACGGGGCAGGGGTGGAGGGACCTGCAGGTACCTGGGATGGGGGGCAGCTTGGTCCCTGCACGCAGTAGGCGCTCAGGGCGCACAAGCAGATCTGCAGCACGGCCCTGCCCCCTTCCCCCGCACTGTGAGCCGTTCCCAAAGACTCAGACAACAGGACCCATCAAAGTCTGCCCATTTTACAGATGGGGCAAACTGAGGCTAGGTCATGGTCTGTGAGGTGTCTGAGGCCACATGCCCAGCGGGGCGGTCCTGATCCTTCTGGAGTTGCAGCCTCCAAGCCCTGAGCTGATGATTCAGTAATAGGGTTGGGGACTATTTGTAACCAGATGAGAACCCCATGCTGTCATCGTGGGCTGGGGGTGGGTCTCCCCAGTGCCCCCACTTCAGCCACGGCACCACTAGCCACACCTCACAATGTCCCTTCACTTACCCTGCCCCGCCCTCAGCCCTGGGGCACGCACCTGAGTTCTCATCTTCTTTGAAAATGTCTTGGTAGTTGAGGCTGTCCATGCTGGTGTAGCTGGTGGGGGAGAGAGGCCGGGAGGGTTCACAGCTTTCGGCCTAGAGGAACCCTCTCTAAAATGACACCTCCCACAGCCACCTGCAGCTTTCCTGGCCCAGGCTGATCCCAAACCTGCAACAGCCCCCAGCTGGCAACCTGAGGCCGCCTTACCTCCCCCCATTAGGCAGCATTCTGCCGCTAAACACACCAGTTCCAGTCCCTACTCTCCACCCTACAGCCGCCCTGAGGTCCAGGACCCCATCACCGGTTGCTGGGATGACCACACCCTCCTCCTCCCTGGTCTCCTGGCTGCCCCTCCTGCCCTGCTCCTCACAGGGCACCTGGCACCAGCTAGGAGCTCAAGACATGTTTGTTGATTGACTACACGAGGCCCCAGGGTTATGCGTTATATCTCAAAGGCTGCCCTGGGAGCCCTGGGTGTGATCTCCAGGCTGCTCGGGGCAGGGGCCACCCCAACAAGCCGTGATAGCGAGGTGGAGGCGGGCAGCACACCTTTCGCAGAGGCTGGAGCCTTCCTGCTTGTGGGTTTGTGGTCTGTCCGGGTTTTTGGAGTCTCACTTTGCACCAGGGGACCCTGATCTGGCCCCTAGGGGCTGGTACAAACCATCCTTCCATGGCAACCTGCCACCTCCAATGACGCCTCAGCTCTCCGGCTGCTCTGACCACAGGCACCACCAAGCTCTCCTCCCATGCCTTCCTCCAGGAGCCCTGTTTCCCCATGCCTGGCCAGTGCCTCCTCACCCTGCTGGTCTCAATTCCGAAGTCCCTGGCCCTCCAGGCTGGACCTGGCTGCTCTTGTGGGCCCCTCCTCCGCCCTCCTCGCCCATCATGGCTCTGATCACCACCCTCTCCCATCCACCTCTTCCCCGTCTGGATTGCCTGCTGAACCCCAAACCTCCCAGCCAGGACGCTGGCGTATGAGTCATCGTGTACCCAGGGCCCCCTGAGGGAGGGCCTGGCTCAGGGCCGGCTCTGGGAGGCTGAACAGGGCTATCACCCATTCAGCAGATGAGGAAAATTGAGGCCCAGGGCAGAAAACGAGCTGCGGGAGATTCAGCCAGGGTGGAGACTGGGACTGGGTGGGTCGTGCTCAGGGGGTTGGAGCCCACCCAAGACTTGTCTGGCGGCGGACACACCCACGCAGCCCCCGCTTCCTGTTCACCCCCACCCTCAGCTCATCGGAACCTCACGCTTTCCCACACAGATCGCAGCCCCCTGGCTGCCCCCTGGCCGGAGGACCCAGGCCCAGAGGACATGGCGCTCTCCGCCACCCCATCCCGAGCCTCGACGCGCGCGAACCCCCAGGGGCACCCCCTCCTCCGCCGCTGCCACCCCAGGCCTCAGCCCCGGGAGAGCCCAGGGAGGGTGCGCGGGCGCCCAGGGACCACAGCAGCGGGCTGGCCGCCGCTCACCTGCGCGGGCCGGGCCGGGCCGTGGATGTCCAGGGCGGCCGAGTTGGTGGAGCTGTTGGCCCGGCGCCAACGGGCCCGAAACGGGCGGCACCGGCGCGGGGACCCGGTCTTGCCGGGTGGGCGGGGCCTCGGGGCGGGGCCTCGGGCGCGGGGCCAGGGTTGAAGGCTGGCCTCAGCGCAGGGGCGGGGCCAGGGCCCAGGGGCGGGGCCTCAGAGCGGGGCTGGGGCAGGCGGGGGGCCTTACGGGGGGGCCAGGGTACCAGGCGGGTCTGGGCCAACGAGGGCGAGTCCGCGATGGGTGGGGTCTCAGCCGGGCTGGGGCAGAAGGCGAGGTCTCAGAGGTGGGGCGGGGCCAAGGGCAGAAGGCGGAGAGGGGGTGAGGGGCGAGAGGGGGCTTCAGAGGGCGTGGCAGAAGGCGGGGCCTCAGGGGGCAGCGTCTCAAGGGCGTGGCCTCAAGGGCCTCAGAGGGCGGGGGGCGGGCAGAAAGTGGGACCTCTGGTCGAGTTTTGCAGCCGGGGGGACTCCTCCTTTTCATCCATTCATTCAACCAACATTTATACACCGTCTACGATGTCAGCGGCCTCTCTGGGTGGTGCCGGCAGTTATCGCGCTCCACTGCTAACCAAAAAGTTGGAGGTTCAGGTTTACCTGGAGGTGTCTCGAAAGAAACGCCTGGTGACCTACTTCTGAAAACTCAGCCATTTGAAACCCTTATGCAGAAGCCCGAGTGCTGGGTGACAGACATGGGGTCACCACGAGTCGGAGTTGACTCGAAGGCAAACTGGTTTACTGGTTACTGTGCCAGCTTTGTGCTGGACACTGGGGACACGGTGATTAACGAGGAAGGCCCTGAGGTGGGGAAAAGGGGGAGCGGTGAACAAATCGTTCTAGTAACCTTTACAGAGCTCTTGCTGGACGCAGCTGTGAAGAGGGCCAGGAAACCTTTCTCCTGGGCATCGAGGAGAGCGGTACTTGGGTGTGCAAAGGCCCTGAGGCTGCCAAGAGCCCACTCGTTTAGCAAGCTGAAAGAAGTCCCTTAAGGCTGGGACCAGGGCTGGACCTGGGCCCACAGACTACCGGCCTTGATCTGCATACCTCCCTTGCCAGGAATCTCGCCACTGCCCACAACCTCCCCAGGGCGCTAGGTGTTTTCGCGGAGGAGGAGGCAGTCACCTCACAGAAACAGAGCTTCTGTGAACCTCCCAGCATGTTTATGTAGAAGACAGCCAGTTTACAAGAGGTGGGGAAAAGAGACAACTGGTTACAAGGAGCTTCCCCCTCGAGTCCAGCAGGGGACCAAGGACCTCCCCCCACCCAGTGCTGTGCACACCCGGCATAGATCTCAAGGGCTTGGCGTTTGTGACGTTAAATAAAAAGCACAAGCCTAAATGCCCTGATTCTCCGGCCCCCCACAAGCCGACACACTTCGTAAGTGAAGGCCTGATTAAGCCAAGGTTCTGGCGCTGCCCGGCCAGGTTTGTAGACTGGGTGGCAGCCCCCTGCCCCCCTTCCGTATTAGCTCCTTAGACCTCAGCACACGTTCACTCTCCAGGTTTCCACAAGGGGCCACAAACACCAAGACCCTGCCCTGCATCCCTTAGCACAGCACCCCCTCCCGTAAGTGAGGCAGCCCCACTTACAAGGTGGCCCTCCACCCACTAAAGCGGCCAGGGAGTCTGACAGCCCCAGGCTTGGGTCTGGCCCAGTACGTGGGGACCCCATTAGGGCAGCGTGGCACCCAGGGTGCTGGAGGCTAACAGGACCTCACCTCTCTACCTCCCCCGTTACAGCGGGGGCTGGCCCTGGTCTTGGGGACAGTGACCCCCACAGGCACTGAGACGACCACCACAACTCAGAAACTCTAAAATCCATACAAACGTTTATTCTGTCCCTGCCCGGGGAGGGGGGGGGAGGGAACATCGGAGGGGACTGTGGGCTCTCCAGGTAGCCCCTGAAGGGGGAGGGCAGGGCTCTGGAAGACAGTGTCAAAGGCCGGTGGGGCCTGGGGGCTTGGGAAGGGCTGCCTGGGTTCTCAGAGGCCCCGGAAGCCCAGGTGGGCTGGGGAGAGAGGGGAGAGGTGCCCGCCTGGGCCCTGGAGACCCCGGAGGCTCCTTGCCTGCGTGAAAACATACACCCCAGCAGCAAGAGGCTTTCAGGGTGCAGTGTGGGCAGACCATTCCCGGGCCCCTGGCCTGCGTCTCACGCACACCCCACCCACCCCCAGGAGGGAGGGCCCGGGGGGCTGCTCCTCTGGGTAGGGTGACAACGACTGTGCAAGTCATCGGTTTAAATTAAAAATAATAAAAATAACAATACAAAATAAAAAAAGACAACCCCTGTCTCAAACAATCCCGGGACAAACTGGCCCACCCTCCCCCCACCCCCCATATCACATAAAAAGGGACAGAGGCAGGTCGGGGGGCACTGCCTCTGGGCACAAAATTAGGATCGGCTCAGAGGGGTGCAGGGTGGGCTGCTGGGTGCGTGGGAGGGAGGGGGTGGCAGGCCGTCCGTCCTGCCCCGTGGCCGGTCAAGTCAGCAGCAGCCACTGGAAGCCTGAGGCCAGGGACAGAGGCCGGGTCAGCTCTGGCGTTGTTCTCTGGAGACATCACTGTGCCCGGGGCTCCGTCTCCATGGCTTCGCGAGGTGGTGGACAGGGTTAACTCTCGAGATTTATTGCACTGTTTTGGAGGAGGCGTGGGCTAGGACGGCGGGATGGCGGGGCGGCGGGGCAGGCGGGCGGGATCATCGCTTGGTCTTGGCGTCTTCTCGGATCTTCCAGATCATCAGGTGCATGCAGGCGCTGGCGTCCTCGCTGGAGCTGTGCCCGTCCACTGCAGGGACACGGGGGTAGAGGGGTGTCACTGGCCGCCAGGGCTCCTGGAGCCCCCAATGGGCGGAAGAGGCGAAGCGAGCTGGGTGAGGTGGGGCAGGGCGGGATGGGGCAGGGCGAGCAAGGTGGAGTGAGGCAAAAGGGCGGGGTGGGCGAGGCCAGCCGAGCGGGGCAGATGACGGGGCAGGTGGGCGCTCACCGTTATCCTGGATGATCTGTCTGAGGTAGTCAGCCATGAGGTTCCGCAAGGAACGCTTGTAGGGGAGGCCCAGGCGGTGCGGGAACAGCACGGCCGTGTCCACCACCGTGCTGTGGATGATCTGCGGGCGGGCAGGCGGGGGGCAGGCTGTCCGGACGGTGGCACGGCCTGGTCCCTCCCCCTCCCAGATCCCACAGCGGCTCTGTGGGGCCCAGGAGGGACCCACTGTGGTGAGGCTGGGGGACACAGCCTGACCAGGAGAGGACGCAGTGTGCCCGCAGGATCCCCGAGGCCGCAGCTACTGCTCCCCCTGTCCGCCCTGCCCCCTCCCCTTACCTTCAGGGCCAGCAGGTCGCTCTCCAGGCTGTGCCCGATGAGGATGGTGTCGGCACTGAGCATGCTGAGCAGGACGGCCTGCACGTCCCGCAGCGTGATGCTCGTGTCGGCCAGGTCGGCCTCGGTCACCCCGGAGAACCTGGAGGGGAGCGGCAGGTGGGGCTGGAGCCCGTGGGATCATGGCAGGGCCCCACGCGGGAGCCCCAGTGCAGGAGCCGTGGGGTGGGCTCGGCATGGGAAGGAAGGGCTGGCGGGGCGGGGGGCAGGGGGTCTGGGGGAGCAGGGGGCCGGCGCACCTGGTGTTGTAGTCGACGATCTCGTTGTCGGGTTTGACGAAGGTGTCGTAGACCACCTGCATGTCCGTGTCTACCACCGTGACGCGCGTCAGTTCCAGGCCATACGTGGTGTAGGACTGCGGCCGGCCACAAGAGGGATGGAAGCAGGTCAGGTCCCGCCGCTCGGGGCAGCCAGGGGGAGCCGACCTCAGATGTGCTGGGCTGGCCATCCCCTGCCAGCTCCTGAGAACTGACCGTGTACCAGCCCTTGAGCTTGCAGGAGGGCCTCGCTTGGGAATGGACCTTCCGCCCCTCACGAGCACCACACACCCACAACACCCCGAGTTTCGGTTCACGACAAAGCTGATAATGCTGCCAAAAGCCCTGTGGGGGCTTCTCAGGAGGTGCAGGATGGGGTTGGACCCCAGGGACGTCCTCTCCAAAGCCAGTGTTCCTCTCCCTGCACCCCACCGCCCCCGAGTGCGAAAGGGCCCTGCTGTAGACGCAGGTTCTGCTAACCTGCTCTAGGTCTGTAAACTGTGCGTGGTGTTTGTTAGAGAAGCAAAACCCTACACCAACAGAGAAGCACCTGCTCACCAGCCGGAAAACAGCCTTTCCAGGCAGACACTGGCCGTGCTGTGTAACAGGCTCAGGGCTGAACTACAGACATCCCCCCACGAAGAGGGCAGACACTGGCCTCTCCTTCACAGCTCTTCATCTGCTCTTTATCCCAAAACCCGCAGTGGCTCCAGCCTCACGTGGAATCGCTGTGGCGGCCCCGCAGAGCAGCAAGATGCCTCCAACCCACGGGGGCCACAGGCACTTGATTCGCTTGTCTTGTCGCTCACCAGGGGACGGGGGACTGGCAGGCTGGAGCCCAAGGAGGGGCTCCCGAGGCCAGGCCCTCCCGGGACAGCCAGGGCGAGCTCTGAGACCGCAGGGGCTCACCATCTCACAGTCGAGAGCGTAGACCCCCGGGGGAGTGTCTTCCGGGCGCTCTTTTTCAAAGGTCTTCACGAAGCCTTCAAGGCTTTCCTTCCGACCATCCTGCACGTGTTGCTGGGGGTGGGGGGACATGGAGAACACAGTAAGGGGCAGGGTGAGACGGAGAAGACGGGTGGGGAGGGGGTGGGGGAGGAAGAAGAGCAGGTCAGGGGCTTGGGCCAGGGGGCACCTCTGCCCACCGCTATTGCCCACGTGCCCTCAGTAGGATCCCCCAAGAGGACACGAGATGCCTGTGACTAAGCTTTACCTCACCAAAGACAAGCTCCCGAGGGAGAGGAGCCCGCTGGGAAAGGGGCTGAGATGCAACCACCCAGATGCCCGCCAAGCCCCCTGCCCTTCCCCAGGAGCTGCCAGAAGGATCTAGAAGGGCACAGCCGCACCCAGGGATGGGGAAGCACGTGGGCACGGGAGCCAACCCCTCGACTTCCCCAGTGTCCTGAGGCTCCAGGCCAGCAGTGAGCCACCTGGGCCAGCTGCCACACACACACCTGCCTGGGGAGCCGACACCAGCCCCTACCCAGGGGCTGCTGGCATAGGCACTCATTCCATGTGTGTTAGAAAACTGTAGGGTGCCCTAGACACTGGCCGTGCCCAGGGGACAAGGTCCCTCCACCACCACAGAGCTCCAACACCATGCGCTCACAGCACTGTCCTGGGGCCTGTCTCTGTGCAGGGCTGCCTAGGGCCCAGGAGCCCATCACGCTGCGTCTTGAGGTCCTGGGAACCCCACTGGGTCTCTGGCAGGCACTCAGGAGGCCCCCAGAGCTGCCTCGGCTGGGAGCCCCTGAGGGGAGAGGCCTGGATCACTTGCCTTCTGGCCTGGGGAGGACCACCCGAGGTCCCTGATCTGGCCCCGCTGGGCCCTCTGCTGCCCACAGCTGGGAGCTGTGCCGCACCTCCCCCAGCAGGGGCCCCTGGCTGCACCTCCCTCCCTGCCTTAGTTTCCCCAGTGGTCTATGTGCTGGAGACGGGGACTGAGAGCAAAGGCAGGCCAGCCGTCAACCCCACTGTCAAGACAAGAAAGAGGGGCTCAGGAAGGGACCAGCTCCTCCCCACGGGGGTGACAGGTGTCTGCCAAGAGGGTGTGGGGACGGGGCTTCCTTGTGGGAACAGCTCAGGAAGGGCCAGCCACCCCTGTGCCTGGGACCAGGGAAGAAGAGGAGTCAGAAGAATGGGGCGGGGTCCAGGCGGGAGAAGGGGCGCCAGGGCCCCAGGAGACCCACCTTTGCAACCTGGCAGCCCACGGAGCCGACAGCGGCTGAGCAGCACGTGTACTGGGTCTCCCAGCCACCAGCCACTGCAAGGAGATGCGGTCGGGAACACACTGACTGGCCGTCCAGTGACCCTGCTGCAGACTCAACCAGGTCCACTGGATCTGCCCAGTCCTAACCTCCACCGGGAGTGTGGCCTCGTTTGGAAATAGGGGTTTCCTCCCCTGCTCTCTTTGTTGTGAAAACATACGCCATCTCAAAGATTTCCCTGCGTACAGTTCAGTGACACTGACTACGTTCTTCAAGCTGTGCAGCTGTCCTCATCCTCCTTTTCTGGATCTACTACCAGGAACACAAGCTCACTGCCCCCTAAGCAAAACCCCCGGCCCCTCCTCCTCCCTCACCACTGATAACCTTTGGTTTCTACAAGTGCTTAGAAAATGGGTTTTCTTTGCCTATCACAGTGATCCCGCGGGGTGGGGTGGGTCCTGGTCCCATCCCCTCTGCATGCCGTCTAATACAGAGTGACACGCGGGGGCAGATGTGTTGATAAGCAGCGCAGGAGCGCTGAGGCCTGTGGCAGCCCTGACTTCAGACTTCTGGTCTCCAGGATAGAGAATAAGTTCTGTTCTCTGATGCCACCCACTCCCAGCAGAGGGAACCCTGATGCTGGTTGAGGGGCGGACTTGGGGAGGCTGGCGGTTTCAGGCCCTTTCCTGGGGCAACTGTTTGGGACGGGGCACGTCCTGACCCCAGTGCAGGCCCCAACGTGCACTGCCTTGAGACGCCGGTGGATTTGCAGGCACGGATCCCAGGCCCCCACACAAGGCTCCGGGCAGTGTCCTTCTTATGCTGGACACCGGGGACAGACAGCTGTGGCAGAGATGGGCAGGTGGCCGCCCGTGGGAGGGGGGGATGGCGATGGGGGCCCGGCTGCGTCAGGCATTAAATGAAACAGCCATGCAACATAGGATGCTTCCTTGCAGAAGCAGGGTGCGGCAGTTCACTGGGGGTATCAGGGAAACCTCCCTTTTCTCTGCCCTGCCTGCACGGGAGGGACGTGTGTTACTCTCGCGATAAAAGAACAAAGGGGACAAAGAAGAAAGAGGGTCTGGAGAGAACAGAGAACACGGGACGGGGGACCGAATGGGATGGCAGAGGGAAGCAGGGGACTGAAGCCCACCCCCGCCAGCTGGGCCGGCTCACCTCGGTTCCGCCGGAGCCGCCCCCAGTGGTAGCTGCACTCCTCAGCACGCACGCAGCGGCCAGAGGACGACACGAGGTACTCGGCGCCACAGCGACAGCAAATCCTGCAGAAGGCTGCGGGCAGGACAGACAGCAACGGACAGATGGACAGACGGAGGGGGCGCGGGGTCAGGGCCTCAGACGGGAGGGGGCGGGGGGTCGGGGCCTCAGATGGAGGGAGCACGGGCTGGAGTCCCCCCTCCACAGCTGTCTGTGCTGTTCCCTCTGCCCGGAGCCCCTTGCCTGCCCCTCACCCCCTCAGGGCACAGGCGACGCACAGAGGCAGCCGCTTACCGTCCTTGGGCTTCTTCTCCTCAGCCGTGAAGATGATGGCTCCGCCAGGCCGCTCGGGGTGGGGGAAGGGGTAACCGTTCTCCTTGAGCTGGTCCTCAGTGAGCAGGTACTCCTTGAGGCGGCTATACAGCGTGACCCCTGTGGATGGACACACCAGGGGCTGGCCGTCATGGGGGGACACAGGGGGCACCCGTTCCCAGGAGGTAGGGGCCAGGGGCGGCGGGGCTGAGTAGGAGGGTGGGCTCACCCTTCAGTTCTTCCACCCGAGGGCTGCTTGGCCGGCTGAGCGAGAAGCTGGTTTTGGCAGCCAACCTGCCCCCCAGCACCACCTCGTGGGACACCAGCCGCCGGCTGCTGGTTTCTAGAAGAAGGGGGAGTGGAGGGCTGGGTACACTCAGCTGACCAGACACCCCGCTGTCCCCACCCCTCAGGCGTTGTCCCTTTAGCAACCCCCCCACTCCCTGCTTCTGGAAGGTTCCCCATGGCCCAGACCAGGAGAGGAACATTCACATGTGTGACGCGTGTCGTGTGACCTTGTCACCCCCTCCTGGGTGGGGAGGACCCTGCAGGCCCCCACCCTGAACTCTGTGGACGGGGATGGCCCCTCCTCAGCCTGGAGGCCCTGTCCCCCCACAGTGGGAGTTTTCACCCTCGGGCAGGTGGGGAGAACGCAGCAGGACCTCAACGGGGCAGGTGTGCGTGGAGCCTGTAGCCCCTGGAGCGCGGGCATGGAGCTAATGGAAGGGACGACAGTGAGGCGGCGGGCCAGGGCGCCCACTGAGTGCTTAATGCACCTCAAGAGTGCTAACGAGCGTCCTCTCTCTCCACAGCCCGCCCAGCTGTGAAGGCCCTGGGGGCTCCATTAGTGGGGCCCCTGAGGCCTGAAAGAGCCACTCAGGGAAAAGGGTGGCTAATGGGGAGGGCTGCTCCAGGGGCCTCCCAGACATCGGCCTGGAAGTTCTCGACGGTTGTCTGAGGTCCCACGAGGGCCCCACCCCAACCACCAGAGCCCGAACCTTCTAGCTCCCTGTTCCCCCCACTGATCCCCAGCCCCCAAACTCACTGATGAGACCAGGTGTGGCACTGGGGACCAGGCCCCGCAGCTTCTTGAGGGTGTTGACAGCGACGTTCAGGTAGATGTTCTTGCTGGGGCTGCGGTCGTAGGCCACCTTCTCCTCCGTCAGCGCCTGGTACAGGCACGTAGGCACGTGGCGCTCAGTCATGGCATCACACCCAGGAGCCCCGAGAGTACGCGGCCACATGACCGGGTAAATGCTGGGCTCGGGGGCTGGGGGACCCTGCACCTCGCCCAGGAGCCCCAACAGCTGCCGTGGAGTCGACTCCGACTCCTGGTGCCCCCGCGTGTGTCAGAGCAGAACTGTGCTCTACAGGGTTTGCAATGGCTGAGTTTTCACAAGCGGATCTCCAGGCCTTTCTTGCGAGGCCCACCCTCCCGGCCCGTACCTTCTCGATGGCTTCCTGATTGGAAGAACAGAACTTGAGACACTCCTCGATAAACAGGTTGAGGTACCGCTGCCGGATGGCTGTGGGTACTTTGGCCCCAAACTCTTTGGGGATAATGGGCTTCTTTAAACTCTGAAGGAGAGCAGAGCCAGCAGCAGGGGTGAGCGGAGTGGGTGGACACCGAGGCCCCTGCCCTGGGCCAGACCCCGCCCCGGGCCGGACGTCACCTGTAGCGATGGACTGTGGGCGACCCGCTTGGGGACGGCGGTGGAGGTGGTCTTGGAGGCCATCCCTGCCAGCGTGCGCGTCTTCAGGGGCTGCCTACCGGGCTCAGGGCCCTGGGGGAGCTGGCTGCCACTGGCCGCCAGGGTCCGCTTGGCACCTGTGGGGGCTGGCGGGGGGCCGGGAGTGTGAGGGCGGGCAGCAAGCAGGCCCATGACCGAGCTACGGAGCACCAGGTAGCTGCGGTCACTCAGGGCCAGCAATACGTGCATTTCGCGGCACAGGGCCGGGGGCCTCGGCTTGCAGCTCGGGCTGGGGAAGGACATTGGGCTCTATCTGCGCGTGGGCAAGTCCAACGAGGGGGGGACGACGGTCAGTGGCGGGTGGCTGGGTCAGGCGCCGGGGCCGCCGACGGGGCGATGTGGAGGGCGGCGTGGGCTGTGGCAAGTCGCTGCCGCATGGTCAGGCCCCCGACTCTGAGGCATTGACATCCGAGGGAGGAAAGGCCCTGGCTCCTGGGCAGAGGACCCAAGGGTATGGACGGCCCGGCCCGTCATTGTGACCAGCTCTGGCCTCTATGTTCTGCCCCGCCCACCAATGAGGTCACAAAGCATGTAGTCTCCATCTGGGGTGGGGGCTGTGTGTGCTTGTTTGGCGGTCTGGTCAGCTGTGGACCCAGGCACTGGTGAGGAGACCAATCTCAGGGGGCTGGCTGTCCCTCCCTGGCATCAGGCCAATCTCCCCCAAACTCGTCTGGCCCCTGGGGGGCAGCCCAGGGGCCACGGGGCCACAGGCTGCCCCACACCTTCTGTCCTGGTGAGCTTCAGGCCCATGTGTGAAGCATAGAGGACAGGGCGTCCCTGAGGGTGGCCCCCACAGCGCCAGCTCTGCCCAGCCTAGTCACGCCGAGCCTGCCCAGGCCTCGAGATACACCGTCCCTGTCACAGATCACCCAGGAAGGAAGGGAGCAGCCACCTAACACACTGCACCCTAGCGGAAGATCTCTGAGACTCAGTCTTCATGCAGCCCTTGGGGGTCCACACAGAAAGGAACGTAAGTGTGACACGCTGGACTTGGCATCCAACGCGCTGGGTGAGCAGGCCTTTGCGACTGGAAAGCCCACAGCCAGGGCTGGCAGCCAGTCATGCTGGGGGGTACTAGGGGTGCCTGACAGAGGCGCGGCTGCAGCCACGTGGCTGGGGCCATGATTCTAGAGCAGGAGGTCAGGGCTGTATGCGCATGCCCGCATGTCTCAGGGTGGACTCGATTCCAGGCTGTGCCTCTCCCTTGCAGCAAAGTCACCACTGCTGAGCCCGACACTGGCTTTGCGGCTCTAACTCAGCTGCTCTGCGGAAGGGGAGGCGGGAGGCAGCCTGGGGTCCCTGCAGAGTGTTTGCTAAAGGTCCTCGCCCCCAAGGGAAGTAAGGGGGGCTGCCGGGACGCCTGTGTCCGCAGGAAGGGCCAGCCCTGGCCACCCTGCATGCAGCCCTCCCCGGGCCAGCCTCCGGGGGCGCTCAGCGGGTGGGAGCTGCTCAAGGGTAGTCTTTGAGCAGCAGCGGGAGACTCCCCCGGGAGGTGGCGAGACACGCCGTCCTCGCTAGCCCCTTGGCCCCAGACTCTGTGCGCTAAGGAGGCCCCGGGTTCCCGCGTGGGAGAAGTGCCTCCCCTCACCATTTCTCACGCCTCCACAGAACGTTTCAGGAAAACAGAGCCATGGCCACACTGACAAGCCACCCAGCCTGATGACAAAGGAGGTGCCAACTTCCAGACAAGGTTAAGGGCAGGGCTAAAAACGTGCCCTTCAGACCGAGGGAAACGCAGCTCCCACCCCCCTACCCCCACTGCCATCGTAAGCTGCTGAGTCGGCCCCCGACTCATGGCAACCCCACGCGCCACAGAACAAAACACTGCCCGGTCCTGCGCCGTCCCTGTGCTTGGCTATGGACCAGACTGTTGTCACCTGCAGGGTTTTCATTGGCTGATTTTCTGAAGTTGATCACCAGGCCTTTCTGCCTAGTCCATCTTAGTCAGGAAGCTCCACTGAGACCTGTTCAGCATCCTAGCAACACGCAAGCCTCCGCTGACAGACAAGTGGTGGCCTGCGTGAGGTCACTGGCCAGGAATCGAACCCGGGCCTTGCACATGGAAGGCGAGGTTCTCCCACTGAGCCACCAAAAACCTCGCCACCCCCTTCTCTCTTACATACACGTCAGCTGCTCGAGCCCATCAGAGACCAAGCTTTTCCTACAGCCGTACCTGCCACCAACACCTTACTAGGTGGGACGCCACACCTGGGCAGGACTTGCCACGCCCACCTCCAGACCATCCCGAAGCCCTAAGTCCAGCTGGGACCAAGCCCCCTGGGCTCCTGCCCCCCACACCTCAGGAGGCAGGAGCCTGGATCAGAGGGGGAGGTGCGGCCGGCATGATGCAGGAGGCAGGGACACAGAGAAGGGTAGCAGGGACAGCCAGGATAGTCACCTGGGGACATGCTCCAGGGAGGCCTGGTGCAAAGGCAGGGACACTCACAGCCAGGAGGGGTAGGGGCAGCACCAGGCCCCCGTGACAGGCCAGGGGGGCCTGTCTCACAGACGAGCAGACCGAGGCCGGAGGAGGGGTCTGCTCAAGGCCACCGCAAGCGAGAGGAGCAGGACTGAGGGTCCACCCCGACCAGCACGGGCCCCAGCCCGGGACACACCTGCAGCCAGGCGGGGGTTGGGCACGTGGGCAATCCTCCTCTTCTCGCCGGGCGCCGAGATGTGCACGGAGGATGGCTTCTCGGCCGGTCGCGGGGCTGCCTGGAGCCAGCTGGCCGACTCCCGCTGGGCCTGCTGGGCGCGCCGGTAGCACACCTCCTGGGCGGTCAGGGGCCGGGCCGGGGCCACTTGTGGGGCTCTCCTCGGGGGCTCTGCCTAGGGGACCAGAAACACTGGGGCCTGGCTGCCCGTCGGGGGCCCCCAGAGTCCCAGGGTCTGGGGAGCAGGCGCTGGTGCCTCCCAAGGACGCCATGAGGCACACGGCGGCTCCATCCTGGGTGCCTCCTGGCGTCTTCCTGCCCAAGCTGTGTCCTTGGCCCTGACACAGGGCAGGGCGGGACCCCTGGCCCGCAGCGTGATTGGCCTTGCCCCAGCTTCTGGAGGAGGAGGACAAGAGGGAGGGGTGCGGTGCCCCCCACCTCTCCTGTGAGAGCTCACTGGCCCCACAGCAGCCCCACAGTCACCGTGGGCTCCACAGTGCAGAGAGGCTGCAGTTCAGGGCCACACAGTGTGCCAGGGGATCCACACTGGGGGACTGTGCTCCCTGGGCCGTGCACCCCCAGCCACCTGGCACCGTGAGGACAGGCAGTGGGCCAGTCTCGTCTTTCCTAGGACAAGACAGCGCCAGATCTGACTTTGCCAAAATAAGCCACTGGGAAGGCACACTGGGTGTGTGTTTCTGCAGATGGTGGCAGGGCAGGGTGGGGGACCCAGCCCCCCCTTCCCACCACCAGCCGTCCCCGGAAACGAAGTCCGATGCCCCTCACCTCCTTCCCTTGCTTGGCAAGATGGGAAATCCTCCTCTTCTGCCCCGGGAACAGCGTGGTCAGGCCCGCACGCCCCTTCTCCTCGCTCTTCTCCCCCTCAGGCGGCTGAGACACAGCACACGCAACACACACACACACACCATGCACACACGGCACATACAACACACAGCACACAGACATGCAAACACACACAACCCACACAACACACGACACATACAACACACGAGACACACGAACACGTGTGATGCACACACACAACACAAACACACGACACGCACACACAACACGTGCCATTTCTCAACGTGGGCCCCTCCGCGGAGCCTCCCCGCCCCCAGCACTGACGCGTCTTCTCCACCCCGCCTCAAAACCACCCCCTGCAAGTGGAAGCTGAAATCTTCCAGACCCCAAGTGCCGGGAGAGTGGGGTGGGAAGGAGCAGACACACTGGGGTCGGGTACACCCCACACCTTCGAGGCGGAGCATGGTCCGCACCTGCACCCCAGGAGGCACTCCAGGCCCGTCCTTTGGGCCAGGATAGGGCCCCTAACCCAGCCCCAGGTCCCATGCGCACATCCCCAGCCCTGCCACCTGGAACCCCTCTCCTGCTCCTGTCCTGTGCCCCAGCCCAGGGTAAGGGCTTGGAAAGGCGCAGGGCAGGGGCTGTGAGTGAGCAGAAGCCAGAACCTGCGGCCAGAAGGGAAGGGCCTGGCTGTTGGTTTGGAGGCAGCGCCCCCTGGTGGCCGTGGTGGGGAGCGTGAGGAGGAGCCAGGTGAGGGCTGCCAGGGCAGGGGAAGGGAGAGGGGCTGGGACTCCTGTAAGGAGCGGTGTGCTGCAGCCCGCTACCCCTTGGCCTGTCTGTGGGAAAGTGGCAGCAGGAGCCCCACCAGGTGGGCAGTGACCAGCATCCTCTTTCTGGACTGGGGGCAGAAGAGCAGCAGGTGGCTGCCAGGGGCTCCTGATTTAAATGGGGCAGAGGTCAGCGCCGACCAACCAGAATGGGGGTGGGTGGCCGGTGTGCATCTTCACCGAGACCACAAGCCATCAGGAACCGGCCCCAGGACCAGCCAGGACTCGGGGCCGCTGCCCTCACCTGGCGGGCCAGCCGGCCCTTGTCCTCTGTCTTCACGCTGGTGGACTCGTTGAAGATGCGCAGACACTCCTCCATGGGGTCTGAGTCAAAGTCCACCTCCTTCTCCAGGGCTGCGTAGTCCACGTCCACGTCTGCCCCTGAAGAGGAGGAGGAGGAGGAGGGGGCCGGGGAGGCGGGCGGGGGTGGGGAGGCCTTGAGCCGCTTGGGCGGGCCCTGCTCCTCAGCCGCTGACAGCCCCAGGCTGGAGTCCGAATCTGAGTCTGAGCTGAGACTGGGCAGGGCGGGGGGCCAGGCCCGTGGTGCCCCCGTGCCCTCGTCCGCGCTCTCGTCCCCGAAGAGGTCGGCGTGGCTCAGGGCACGCCGCTTCAACTTGGGGGCGTCCCGGGAGCTGCCCTCGTCCAGCGAGTGGGCTTTGCGCGTGGCCAGCTTCCCTGAGGAGGAAGGCTCGCCCTGCTTCCTGTGGGCCGCCCGGGGCTCCAGGGGCCGGTCAGGTCTCGATTTCCCTGAGCTGGCCAGCGTGGTGGCCGAGGATGGCTTCTTCTTGGTCCCATCCGGCCGCTCCACCTGGCGCCGGGGGCTGGCAGCCTGCGAGACCCCCTTCTCGCCTGCCTTCCCTCGGCCCCGGCCCCTGCCCTTGTCTTTCTTCCGTGCGCCGTCCTTGTGGCTGGTGGGTGGTGGCTCCCCACGTTTCTTCTTCTTGGATTCCGCCTCCTTGGGGGTCCCCCGCTCCTGTGCGGCTGGGCCTTGCGGGGGCTGCCCGAGGTCGCCGACGTCATACTGCACAGCCATCTCCTTGGTCTCGCGCTGGCTGCCCTCCTCGGGCTCCAGGGCCTCCCTACAGGGCTGCTTCCTGGGGGCCTGGCTCTTGCTGCCTGCAGGGGCCTGCGGGGGGCTGGCGGAAGTGGGCCTGTTGCCCGGGGCCGCCGCAGCATCATCTTCCGAGTCTGAGAAGCGGGCGTCGCAGCCACCGAAGGGGTCGCAGTGTTTCTTGGGGGCCGACGTGTAGGGCTCACGGCCAGGGGCACCCCGGGCCCGCTTGGGGGCCCTCTCATCCCTGGAGCCGGCCCTGCTCAGCAGCCGGGCCGAGTAGTTGGACAGCGGGTCATACTCCAGGTCAGTGGACGGCTTGGAGTTGTCCACGACGTACTTGCTGCTGGGGACGGGGCGGCCTTGCCTGCGGGGCTGGCCCACAGCCTTGGGCACGTACTCCAGGGCGCCGCTCCGGCCCGGGCCCCTCTCCAGGGAGTACTTGCCACCTGGTTCGGCCGGCGCGGCCAGCGGCGTGGGCTGGTAGCTGGCATCCGGGCTCAGTGAACCACAGCCTCCGGGGTGGTAGTCGAAGGACAGCGGGAAGGCATCCTCATCGCCCAGGTCGGCGGCGGGGGTGGCGGGGCCACGGGGCGCCAGCGCAGAGGCCTCACCAGCGCCACCCACCCGGGCCGAGCCCAAGAGCTCCTGGTAGCGCCTCTTCTCCAGCTCCACCTCGGTGCGCACGGCCTCGATGGCCTGGTTGACCAGCTCCAGCTCCAGCATGTCTGAGCGGGGCTTGTCCTCGCCGCCCAGGACGCCATTCTCCCTCTGCACGGACGGCTTGGGCAGCTCGGGGTTGTACGGGTCATAGCTGAGGCCTGAAACGGAGACGGGAGAGAGAACAGCTAGTCATGGGCCTGAGGACGGCCCCAGCCCACGGGACTCGTGGGGACGAGCAGAGAGCGGGCCTTCCGGAAGCTCCTGTGAGCTGGCTCTGGCCGCGGCCCCCAGCAGAGCTCTACCATGGTGCTGCTGGGGCTGGCTCCCAGCTGGACACCAGCTGTGCCGGGTGATGCTCAAGCACGTGGCTGGGTGACAGCAGGGTGGCAGCGGGGTGCAACCGCTGGCCCCGCCAGGCAGGGACTTTCCACGGTCCACTTCATGGGGCCTGGCAGGAGGCCACGAGGGGGTGGAGACATGACCAGCCCCCAGTTACAGGTGGGGAGCTGGGGCTCGGGAGGTGAGGGGCCTGGTGGGTCCCACCCTGGCCCAGCCACCACCTGAGCCACACGACCTTGCTCCCTGTAGCCGGGCCACTGGGATAAAGGCCACCACCCGGTGTGTGGTCAATTGTTACAGCAGCCACAGGGAACTCATGCACGCCCGAAAACTGCAAGCTTTCGTGGGGAAGAATTTACCACATACAGGGCATTTGGGGGCAGTGAAATGATTCTGTGTGATGCTGTAATGGGGGACGCGTGATGTTGCGCACTTGTCAAAGCCCACACAGCTGCACAAACTCAAAGAAAGAACCCTACGGTAAATGGTGGACTTGCTTAATAACAACGTATCGGTATCAGCTCACCAACTGTAACCAACGTAGCACATTCAATGTGAGACAGTAACAACTCAGGGACCTGTGAGCAGAGGGGACGAGGGGGATGGGAACGCTGTACTCTCTGGCCATTTTTCTATAAACCTAAAACTGCTCAAAAACAAAATTAAAAAAGGGGGGGGCAGGAGAGGGGAGATACGAGAGGATATATGCTGTATATTTTGTTTAAATGTCTCTAAAAATATGATAAAATGAATAATTGCAAGTAAGACCCAGCTGGGTCCACTACCAACTGAGAGGAGCCAGAGGCCAAAGGGCACATACTGCAGGATCCCACTTGCGTGAAATGTCCAGAACAGACAAATCCATAGAGATCAAAGTCATTCGTGGTTCCCGGGCTGGGGCGGGGTGGGGGGGGTTAGTGCCTGGGGGGGTCTCTGTTAATGGCAATGGAGAACTCTGGATGCGGATAGCACAGGCGGTTACACAACATGGCGAACGTGATTCAGGTCACTGAACTGTACACACAAACGGCTGGAACAGCGAGTTCTTACTGTATATATTTCACGACTGAACGCATAAAGATCTATATCCCAGGAATTAGAGAATGAAATGAACTGGTATTGGTCATTCTGAATCGGACAAACATATGGTCTACTCTGCCTGGAATGGCAACTTGAAGAGGAGTGGTGTTGCATTCATCATCAAAAAGAACATTTCAAGATCTATCCTGAAGTACAACGCTGTCAGTGATAGGGTGATAGCCATACACCTACAACGAAGGCCAGTTAATACGACTATTACTCAAATTTACACACCAACCACTAAGGCCAAAGATGAAGAAATTGAAGATTTTTTTTACCAAATTCTGCAGTCAGAAATTGATCAAACATGCAGCAGGATGTATTGATAATTACTGGTGATTGGAATGCGAAAGTTGGAAACAAAGAAGAAGAATCAGCAGTTGGAAAATATGGCTTTGGTGATTGAATTTTGCAAGACCAACGACTTATTCAATGCAAATACCTTTTTCTCACCAATATAAACTGCAACTATACTCGTGGACCTCACCAGATGGAATACACAGGAATCAGAGGGACTACATCTGTTGAAGGAGACAATGGAGAAGCTTAATATCAGAACAAGGCCAGGGGCCAACTGTGGAACAGACCATCAGTTGCTCTTATGCAAATTCAAGTTGAAGCTGAAGAAAATTAAAACAAGACCATGAGAGCCAAAGTACAACCTTGAGTATATCTCACCTGAATTTAGAGACCATCTCAAGAATAGATTTGATGCATTGAACACTAATGAGTGAAGACCAGACAAGTTGTAGGATGACATCAAGATCATTATACATGAAGAAAGCAAGAGGTCATTAAAAAGACAGGAAAGAAAAAAAACACCCAAATGGATGTCAGAAGAGACTCTGAAACTTGCTCTTGAACATCGAGTAGCTAAAGTGAAAGGAAGAAATGATGAAGTAAAAGAGCTGAACGGAAGATTTCAAAGGGCGGCTTGAGAAGACAAACTGAAGTATTATAACGACATGTGCAAATACCTGGAGTTAGAAAACCAAAAGGGAAGAACATGCTCAACATTCCTCAAGCTGAAAGAGCTGAAGAAAAAATTCAAGCCTCCAGTTGCAATACTGAAGGATTCTATGGGCAAAATACTGAACGACACTGGAAGCATTGGAAGAAGATGGAAGGAATACACAGGATCACTGTACCAAAAAAAAAAAGAGTTGATATTCAACCATTTCAGGAGGTAGCATACGATGAACAACCGATGGTCCTGAAGGAAGAAGTCCAAGCTGCACTGAAGGCACTGGGGAAAAACACGGTTCCAGGAATTGATGGAATAACAATTGAGATGTTTAAATAAACGGATGCAACGTTGGAAGTGCTCACTTGTCTATGTCAAGAAATTTGGAAGACAGTTACCTGGCCAACCAACTGTACCCATTCCAAAGAAAGGTGATCCAACAGAATGTGGAAATTACCCAACAATATCCTCAGTATCACATGCAAGTAAAATTTTGCTAAAGATAATTCAAAAACAGTTGCAGCGGTACATTGACGGGGAACCACTGAAATTCAAGCCAGATTCAGAAGAAGATGTGGAATGAGGAATATCACTGCTGATGTCAGGTGGATCCTGGCTGAAAGCAGAGAACACCAGAAAGATGTCTACCTGTGTTTTACTGACTACCCAAAGGCATTTGACTGTGTGGATCATAACAAATTATGGATACCATTGCGAAAAATGGGAATTCCAGAACACTGTACTCAGAGGCAGTCTTTTGAATAGAAAAAGGCAACACTGTCTGGTTTAAAATCAGGAGGGGTGTGCGTCAGGTTTGTTTTCTTTCACCATACCTATTCCATCTGTATACTGAGCAAATAATCTGAGAAACGGGATTATATGAAGAAGAGAGGAGCATCAGAATTGGAGAAAGACTCATTAACAACCCGCATTATGCAGATGACACAACCTTGCTTGCTGAAAGTGAAGAGGACTTGAAGCATCTACTATTGTCAGGTGTCATCGAGTCGGTTCTGACCCCCAGCGACCCTAAGTACTACAGAATGAAACACTGTCCGGCCCTGCACCATCCTCACAATTGTTACGCTTGAGCCCACTGTTGCAGCCACTGTGTCACTCCATCTTGTTAAGGGTCTTCTTCTGTTCCGCTGACCCTCTACCAAGCATAATGTCCTTCTCTAGGGACTGGTCCCTCCTGACAACATGTCCAAAGTATGGAAGACGTAGTCTCGCCATCCTTGCTTCTAAGGAGCATTCTGGTTGTACTTCTTCCAAGACAGATTTGTTCATTTTTTTGGCAGTCCATGGTATATTCAATATTCTTTTCCAACACCACAATTCAAAGGCATCAATTCTTCTTCAGTCTTCCTTATCCTTGTCCAGCTTTTGCATACATATGATGTGACTGAAAACACCATGGCTTCGGTCAGGGGCACCTTAGTCTTCAAGGTGACATCTTTGCTTTTCAACATTTTAAAGAGGTCTTTTGCAGCAGATTTGCCCAATGCAATGTATGTTTTGATTTCTTGACTGCTGCTTCCATGGGTGTTGATTGTGAATGCAAGTAAAATGAAATCCTTGACAACTTCAATATTTTCTCAGTTTATCATGATGTTGCTTATTGGTCCAGTTGTGAGAATTTTTGTCTTCTTTATGTTGAGGTATAATCTATACTGAAGGCTGTGGTCTTTGATCTTCATCAGTAAGTGCTTCAAGTCCTCTTCACTTTCAGCAAGCAAGGCTGTGTCATCTGCATAACGCAGATTGCTAATGAGTCTCCCTCCAATCCGGATGCCCCATTCTTCTTCATAAAGTCCAGCTTCTCGGATTTGCTCAGCATACAGATTGAATAGGTATGGTGAAAGGATGCAACCCTGACGCACACCTTTCTTGACTTTAAACCACAAAGTATCCCCTTGTTCTGTTCGAACAACTGCCTCTTGATCTATGTCCAGATTCCTCATGAGCACAAAGAAGTGCTCTGGAATTGCCTTCCTTCACAATGTTATCTATAATTTGTTATGACCCACCCAGTCAAATGCCTTTACATAGTCAATAAAACACAGGTAAACATCTTTCTGGTATTCTCTGCTTTCAGCCAGGATCTACGTGACATCAGCAATGATATCCCTGGTTCCATGTCCTCTTCTGAAACTGGCCTGAATTTCTGGAGTTCCCTGTCGATAAACTGCTACAGCCACTTTTGAATGATCTTCAGCAAAATTTTACTCGCATGTGATATTAATGATATTGTTCGATAATTTCTGCATTCAGTTGGATCACCTTTCTTGGGAACAGGCATGATCAAAGACCACAGCCTTCAGTGTGGATTACACCTCAACATAAAGAAAACAAAAATCCTCACAACTGGACCAATAAACAACATCATGATAAATGGAGGAAATATTGAAGTTGTCAAGGATTTCACTTTACTTGGATCCACAAATCAAAGCCCATGGAAGCAGCAGTCAGGAAATCAAATGACGCATTGCAATGAGCAAATCTGCTGCAAAAGACGTCTTTAAAGTGTTAAAAAGCAAATATGTCACTTTAAGGACTAAGGTGCACTTGACCCAAGCCATGGTGTTTTCAGTCACCTCATACGCATGCGAAAGCTGGACAACAAGTAAGGAGGACCAAAGAATTGATGCTTTTGGCCTGTGAGCGGCCATCTAAGATACTCCACTTGTCTCACCCCTTCAGGAGCAAGGGGGAATGAAGAAAACTAAAGACACAAGGGAAATATTAGTCCAAAGAATTAATGGACCACAATGACCACAGCCTGAGTCCAGTACAACTAGATGGTACCCAGCTACCACCACCAACTGTTCTGACAGGGATCACAATACAGGGTCCTGGACAGAGCTGGAGAAAAATGTAGAACGAACTTCTACCTCACAAAAAGAGACCAGACTTATTGGCCTGACAGAGACTGGAGAAACCCTGAGAGTATGGCCCCGGACACCCTTATAGCTCAGTACTGAAGTCACTCCTGAGGTTCACCCTTTAGCCAAAGATTAGACAGGCCCATAAAACAAAACGAGACTAAAGGGGCACACTAGCCCACCGGCAAGGACTAGAAGGCAGGAGGGGACAGGAAAGCTGGTAATAGGGAACCCAAGGTCAAGAAGGGAGAATGTTGACATGTCATGGGGTTGTTAACCAATGTCAAAAAACAATATGTGTACTGTTTAATGAGAAGCTAGTTTGTTCTATAAACCTTCATCTAAAGTGCAATAAAGAAAAGAAAAAGAAAAAAAATTGATGCCTTTGACTTATGGTGCTGACGAAGAATACTGAATATACCATGGAGTGCCAGAAAAATGAACCAATCTATCTTGGAAGAAGTACAGCCAGAATGTTCCTTAGAAGCAAGGATGGTGAGACTTCATCTCACATACTTTGGACATGTTATCAGGTGGGATCAGTCTCTGGAGAAGGACATCATGCTTAGTAAAGTAGGAGGGTCAGTGAAAAAGAGGAAGACCCTTGACAAGATGGACTGACACAGTGGCTGCAACAGTGGGCTCAAACATAATGACTGTGAGGATGGAGCAGGACCGGGCAGGGTTTCGTTCTGCTGTACACAGCGTTGCTGTGAGTCAGAACTGACTTGATAGCACCTAATAACATATTCTACCACGCACACACACACACACACACAGACACACACACAAAAAAAAAACCCAACCATCAAACCAACGCGGTGCTCACCAGGGGGAAGGGGCAGGACACTTCAGGACTGCGAACACAGCTCTCTATGTGTATCATACATGCCGCCTATTCCAAAAACCCGAAAGCCCACTGCTGTGTGGTCGATTCCGACTCCTAGCAACCCCACGTGACAGAGCAGAACTGCCCCAGATGATTTTCTAGGCTGAAGTCTTTCAGGGAACAGATCAACAGGGCTTCTTCCTTCGGAGCCACTGGGTGAGTTCCAACCGCCGACAGTTTGGTTGGCAGCCGAGCACTTGAATGACTGCGCCACCAGGGCTCCTACTTCCAGAAGGTATTTGAAATGCTGACAGAGACCCCACCACAGGAAGGTTGAAAAAGGAGAAGATGGGAAACTATGTAGCACAAGGGGAAAAAACCAGCTGCTGTCTGCAAACATGGAGCCGGCAGGCGGCACCAAGGTGCTGTGACGTGACTTCATGTCCGACGCTGTCCGTCTACTTCACAGTCACTTGCTTCTTACAGAAGCCGCGGGCTCTGTCCCCCAGCAATTCCACTTCTGGGGCCCACAGACATACCCCTATGGGGACTAAGACATCTCCATCTATGCAAAGTGACAGTCACATTCAAGGTGAAAAGAAACAGGAACGCCCCCACAGGCCCCTCTGTGCCCATCGGCTCGGCTCGTCCGTCCGGACAGAGCAGGAAGTCACCGCCCAGCCGGCCACTGGTGGCTCCCGGTGGGGGTCAGAAAGGACTGGCAGACTTTCCCTGCTGCTCCCCCTGACCGTCAGCGGGTGGCAGCATCCTTGCCCTCCGTGTGGGAGACCCAAGGAGCCCTAGTAACACAACAGTTAAGCACTCAGCTGCTAACTACAAGGCTGGTGATTCAAACCCGCGCAGCGGCTTCACGGGAGAAAGACCTGACCATCTATCTGCTCTGGCAAAGGTGACAGCCTAGTCCTGGATTCTCTGTCGGCCCAGAACTAAAACAGTTTCCGAGGCCAACTCCTTAGACAGGGATTGGACTGGACTGTGGGACACAAAGGGATACTCGTGAGGAGGGTGCCTCTTAGCTCAAGTAGATACAAGAGACTAAACGGGCAGCTCCTGTCCAGAGGTGAGATGGGAAGGCAGAGAGGGTCAGGAGCTGGTTGGATGGACACGGGGAATAGGGTGGGAAGGAGGAGTGTGCTGTCACGGTATAGGGAGAGCAGCTAGGGTCACATAGCAACGTGTGTATAAATTTTTGTATGGCAGACTAACTTGAAATGTAAACTTCATTTAAACTACAACAACAAAAAAAGATTACAGTCTAGGAAACCCTATGGTTTGACTGACAGAACCCAACAACATGCAGGAGATCCAGGTTCGATTCCTGCCCAATGCAACTCATGCCTAGCCACCACCCGTCTGTCAGTGGGGAGACTTGAGTGTTGCTATGACACTGAACAGGTTTCAGCGGAGCTTCCAGACTAAAACGGTCTAGGAAGAAAGGCCTGGCGATCGACTTCCAAAAACAGCCAATGAAAACCCTATGGATCACAATAGTTCCATCCACAACCCGATCACGGGGATGGCATGGGATGGGGCAGTGTTTAGTTCTGTTGTGCATGGGGTCACCATCGTGCATGGGGTCGCCGTCAGTCGGGGGCTGACTCAATGGCAGCTAACAACAAACCAAAAACACCAAACCCTTTGCTGTTGTTTCGATTCCAACTCCTAGCGACCTTACGGGACAGAGTAGAACTGCCCTATAGGGTTTTCTAGGCTATACTCTCTAGGGGAGCCCTGGTGGCACAGTGGTTAAGAGCTTGGCTGCTAACCAAAAAGTCGGCAGTTCGACTCCACCAGCCACTCCTCGGAAACCTCATGAGGCAGTTCTATTCTGTCCTATAGGGTCGCTATGAGTTGGAATCGACTCGACAGCAATGGGTTTGGTTTTTTTACAATCTTCACAGGAGCAGATTGCCAGGTTTTCTTCCCGTGAAGCAGCTGGGTTCAAACCACCAACCTTTCGGTCTGCAGCTGAGTGTTACCCATTGTACCACCAGGGCTCCTTAACAACAACCTCCCCACCAAAAAAAGAGGTGCCAATGCCCTAATCTCCAGAAACGTGACTATGGAGGCCTTTCGTGGCAAAGGCCTCTGCGGATGGGATTACGAGCCTTGGTTTTGTCTGACGGTGGCAAGCGTACCCTGGAACACCAACAGCTGCCCCTCTGGCCGGCCACTCCTAAGCGTGCAGTCGAGTGACAACAGTCATGTTCACTGTGCCACGCAGACACCACCGTTTGTCTCCAGAGCTCCAGCGGAGTCAGCACCCCGCCAGCAGGAACTCCACCGCCCCCCCGCAGCCCCTGTACCCGCTCGACACTTCAATCTCTGGGCATCTGCCTGTCCCCGACACCTCACTTAAGTGGAACCACACAGTATTTCAAGTTAAGGACCTTGAGATGGGAGATTATCCGGGATCACCCCGTGGGTCCAACCTAATCACAAAATGAAAACCCAGTCGCCACTGAGTCGACTCCGACCCATGGCGACCCCGTGTGTGTCAGAGCAGAACCGTGCTCCAGAAGGTTTTCAATGGCTGAGCTTCTGGAAGCAGATCACCAGGTCTTTCTTCCAAGACACCTCTAGGTGGGCTTGAACCGTCAACCTTTCAGTTAGCAGCCTTGAGTGTTAACCTTCTGCACCACCCAGGGACTCATTTAATCACAGGGTCCTCATCAGAGGGAGGCCGGAGGGTCAGATTTAGAGAAGCAGATACGAGGACAGAAGCACAGAGAGACTGGCAGATGCTCGCTGCGGGCTCTGAAGACGCAGGAAGGGGCCACAGGCCAAGGAACGCGGGGCCTCTAGAAGCTGGAGAAGGCTGGGAGGATTCTCCCTGGGGTCTCCGGAAGAAATCAGCCAACATCTCGATTTCTGCCTCGTGAGACCCAACCCGGCCTCCGGAGCCCCAGGGCTGCAAGGTCATGAACGTGTGTGGCTTGAAGCCGCCCTGCCTGTGGTCATTTGCCAGGGTGGTCACAGGCCACTTAGGTGAGGAAAACTCCATGCAGAGCTCCGCAGAGCTCACTGCCCCCACCTGGGAAAGGTGGGCAGATGCTCCGCTCACCGCACGTGCAGGAGGAACCAGGCCAGAACCGGGGTTGGGGCTGCCGCAGGACGTGAGGGAGGGAGGGGGTCACTGCACACGTGTTTTACTTTCAGTTTGGAACCTATTTTTAAAATTGTGTTTAGAAGGAAGGAAGGCGGCACACGTCTGTGCTCCCACTACCGAGGACACCACAGGGCTGGGTATCCGGACACAGGCTGTGCCTCATGGGAGCACAGAGCTGGCCGGGGCGGGGCTGGCACGGGGTCCGCAGCCTGCGCGGTGCCAAGCACTCCAGGGAAGTCACTACTAGTCCCCAGCAGGCCTGGGAGGGCCTGTCCCCGCTTCTGGCTGAACTCACTGGGGCTCAGAGTGGCCGGGCCAGCCTAGGGGCTGGGGTCGGCCTCAGGAACACAAGGCAGAGTGGAGGCCTTCGGCCACACAGCGGGCAGCAGTCCCCAGCTGAGGAGGGCCTGGGGCAGGGCTGCACGCCAGCTGCTCAGTGGGTGGAGGGGACCTGGGCTGGGCCTCTCAGAAGAGGCTAAGGGCTGACCCACCCAGACAGCCCCCAGGGCAGCCCCAGGTCCCCCCTGACCCATGATAGTGCAGAGGCGACAATCACAGAACAGTCCCCACATCCCCTCCCTGGGAGTCCTGGCAGCCCCGCGTAATAGAAGGGGGCCCAGCCAGGGAGCTGGGGAGACGTGGCGTGGGGGCACTTACTGCGCATGGCCGCCGAGGTGTCGCAGGGGCCTCCAGCCCAGCCACCGCACAGGCTGCCACACTGCTCCCTGGGATGGGGAGGGCCCACCTCATGGGGTCGACCACTCCCCTAGTCACCCAGGAGGGGCTGGGCCAGGGGGAGGGGCTCTGGCTGGATGGATGAATGAGCTGGTGGGAGTCTCCACCCTGTCTTAGCACAGAGATGCCCCCCCCACAGGATCCCAGAGCCCCAGGCAATATGCAAACCACTAGGGACAGCCCCCAGCCCTTGTATGAGGCCCCAGGGTTCAGACTTTCCAAAGCTCAGGACTATCAAAAGGAGAAATACCCAGGACACAGCCTGGGGCAGGACAGAAACTCCAGCCCCCAGACGAGGCTGTGCTTAGGGATTCTTGGGGATTCGAGAGGACGGAGCTGCACCTGCCTCCCAGGAAGAGGGACCCAAAGGGAGGGAGGGAAACAGCCCCGCAAAGGCCCTGGGGCCGCCCAGGGAGGACAGTGGTTTTGTTTTTCCACCAGGAGCCTGGGGTGGGTTTTGTCTGTCTTTTCAGGATAATTAAAACCTGCCTGGAGTCCCTGGGTGGTGCAAATAGTTAAGCTGACTACCAGCCAAAGGTTGGTGGTTAGAACCCACCCAGAGGTGCTGGGAAGGCAGGCCCTCCAGAGCAGTTCTACTCTGCCCCAGCGCGACGTGAAGGATCAGAGTGGGCCCAAGGCAGCAAGAGCAATGACAGGACGGCTCGGCCCTCTCCAACACCCAGGCAGCTTCCCGTCCACAGAAGAGGCAGGCAGGACTGTCAGTGGGTAGGGCGGGGTGCACTTGGAGCTGGGGTCACTCAGACTTGGAGGAGGGGGCGCAGACCCCAGCCCAGTCCCCCCATCAAGCAGCAGGAGGCACCTACACCACATGAGGCCCCTTTACTCAAGCTGCTGCCTCCACCGCCCACACCCAGAATAAAAGAAAGAAGACGCCCCTGGTGGCCCACCCTGCCCCTGAGGCCTCAGTTTCCCCACTGGTTATGTCACCTAGCCCCAGCTGCTCTGGACAAGTCTAGAAGCTTCCAGCACACCCCTGCCAGGGCCTCCGGCGGCTCCTGGCCTACATGCAACTCAGAGGGAAGCACACAGGTACCCCTGCCAACAGGTGTTCCCCGAGCCCCTAGAAAGGTGACCCGAGGCTTCACGGTGACAAATGAGGTCGGTACTGGCTTAGTGCCTCCCTGGGCTACCCCAAGCCTACGCCCGTCCTGCCTCGAAGGTGGGAGCCCCCTCAGCGTTCAGCAGCTGCTTGCCCCCCACCAGCCCTGACCCTGGAGGCGTATCAGAGACTTGACAGGGGCACCCTGAGAAGAAGGTGCTCCAGGCAAGAAGGGCACTCCTGGGGGGCTCGAAACAGTGGGTAAACAAGGTGAAGGTGCTGGCTGTGGGAAGGCCGGGAAAGGCCCCCACAGGGGCTGTGCAGACCGCAGCCCAGAGCCCGCCCGCTCAGCCCTGGCGGTGCAGCGTACAGCACTACGCATGGCTTTCCTGTGGCTTTGCTCACCATGTCTTGTAACTAACCACGTGGGCGGGACTGTGCAGATACGGTAACTGTGGTCCACCAAGGGGACTGGTCCGTTCTGCCATCTGCTAGGCTTAAAGAGAGAGCCACATCCAGAGCAGGAGAGGATCCCACCACCACCAAGGCAGAAGGGCCAGGAGCAGAGCGTGTCCTTTGGACCCAGGAGACACAGAAAGAACCGCAACACTGAAGATGGTGAGAAGCAGGGACAGGAGAGACCAGCAGGAGGCGCCATGGTGGGCTTCCTGGCCCCTGGAGCGGGAAAGCTGAGTGCCTTTGGGCAGGAGGCTTGCTGGTGGAGTGGGGTGCCTCCCAGCTGAGCGCCCTCGGGACCAGGCTTACTGACAGAATGGAGTGCTTTGGAGCATTTAACGCAGAGCTAAAAGAGCTTTGCAACCCTTGCTGGAGCAGGGCAGGGGCTGAGGGCCCGACAGGTGTGCCTGTGGTACAGCTGAGAAAAGGCTGTTCCAATGGAAGAACTGTATCCTGAGTGCTCCGGAGCCTGAATCGTAACCTGTTACTTCCCTAATAAACCCCATAATCACGAGTATGATCTGTGAGTCTTGTGTGGCCACTGCAATGAATTATGGAACCCAGCAGAGAAGCAGAGAGTGCCATGGGAGGGACGGCTGGTGTCAGAATTGGTAAAGATGGCAGAGAGAGGAGGCAGGTCTGACCTCGGCCTCATAGGGATCGGCCTGGGGCTGCTAATCTTGATTCTCCTTCCTCCTTGTGAAGTTAGTGGAGGTGAAATGTCACCCCCATGCCATTTTTACACAGTGGTTAAGCACTCCTCGGCTACTAACTGAAAGGCTGGTGGTTCAAACCCACCCAGCAGCTCCACAGGAGAAAGACCTGGTGATCTGCTCCCTTAAAGACGATAGCCTAGAAAACCCTGTGGGGCGGTTCTCTATCACACGGGGTCCCTGTGAGTCGGAATCGGCCCAACAGCACACAACAGCGGCAGCCCCACCCCAAGGTGGCATGGGGAGGCCTGGGCGGTGGTGTGAGGGGTGTCCCTTGTGAAGGCCCTGCGCCAGCGTGGGGAAGCTGGAAAGGGGGGGAGAAGCCGCAGCACCTCCTCCCCGGCCTCCACAGCCAGTGGCCAAGCCCAGCCCTCCCCCAAGGCTGGCACTTACAACAGTGTTCAACACCCCCACCCCAGAGAGCCAGGTGTCCTGTGTCCCGTCACCAGCTTCCTGCGGAGTCGCACGCACTGCACAGCCTAGACACCTGCCCTGCCCCCCACAGCTCCAGGGCTATGGGAATGTTGTACAGAACGCCGTGCGGGGTCACAGTGGGCGCTGTGGGGGAACACGACCCCTGCAGAATCCATGAGGGAACCCCACGAGGACTGTCCCTTCCCAGCGGCCTGAGCTGCCCAGAACGCCACCCCCCAGCCTCACCCAGCCCCCTGCTCCCCACCTCTCTGCGCCTACTGCACCCCCCCTTTCCACCAGCTCCTCTCCCCCTGGACTGGAGGCCCCACCACCCAGAGCGGGTCTAGCAAGGAACACACGGTGACCGAGAGACCAAAGGAAACGGTGGGCCGGTCGAGTGGTGAAGATCCCACTTGGGGCTGCGGGGGTGCAGGGACGCTCAGAGCACACTGTTCCCCTCCCTGAATCCTCAGGGCCCTGACCCACGCCAGCCCATTTCACAGATGATGAGACTGAGTCTCTCCAGGTCTAGCATTCCGGGAGGCCTGAGCATCTGGCGAGGCCTGTCCGACCTCAGAGCCCGGGTCCCCACCTCTCCTGGCCGACGCAGGCCCAGAGGCTGCCCCGGGGCCTACCATCACCTAACCCCTTTCCCTCTTCCTCGTCAGGTCCAGGTCCAAACGCTGACGCCTCAGGGCGCACAGCTCCCGCCAGCTCTGCTCGGGTCGGGCCCAGGGCCACACACACTGGGGCCACTAGGGGAGGCAGACACAGGCCCTGCCCACGCAGAGCTCAGCAGGAACCTGAGGCCCTGGAGGGGGAGGAGGACATGCCCGAAAGGTGACTAGTGGGGAGAAGCCACAGATGCGCGGGGTCATGAGGGGCGGTGGGGGTGGGGTCCGTGGGCTCTGAGCCCTGTGCCCCACTGGGCTTCTCTAGGATGAGGGTCTGGCGAAAGCAGCCCCCAAAGCCGCCCCTCAGTGACCTGGGTCTCAGTGCTCACTGCTGTGTCTGGACCAGACTAGGGGAAGCAGGGTCTAGGACCCGCCCCCCCCAACTGCATCTCTTCAGCCCCCATGCTGGCAGGGTCCCCCTGGGCCTCCAAGCCAGGGTGACCAGAGCCCCAGCTCTGAGTGCAGCCCTCTAGACAGGGCCCGCACACACGCTGGCACTTCCTGCCCCAGCCCCGGGGCCCACCCCTCAACTCCAAAGTTCCAGCCCCATCCCTGGGGAAAACAGGAAATACAGGCGGCACTACAGGGCCAAATCCAGGCCCCAAAAAAGAAAACGGGAAAAGAAAGTCCCCAGCCCAGTCTGGCAGCGACTCCAGACGGAGGAGGCTGTCCCTGCCCTACCCAAGAGGGGCCTAGAAATCAGCGTGTCTAACAGAAGCCAGAGGGCGATGCTGCCCACGCGTCACCCAAGTCTGAGAACGGCCCTCAGAACACATCCCAGCCACGGTTAGTAATCTGTGTGCAAAGTCGTAACTGCAACAGGGGCTGGGCTGCAGCTCAGAAACACAAAGAAACATGCAACAGGACAGACACGCAGAGAGAAAAGCCAGCGGGGGGCAGGCTGGGACGCGGCGGGGGTCTCCAGGGCAGGCTGCAGGGACCCTCTCGCTGTAGTCTCCGTCCTTGTCTTGTGTACCACGACAGGAGTACGTTACTCTCACAATCCGGATAAAGACATTTTAAAAATTAAACCCTCAAGCTCTTTCTAGCCCCTGGGCATTTTCAAGTCCAAAACAGCTTTCTAGGGTGGGTTCTGGGGGCATCTCTTCTTCCCTACGCTTAAGCAGGCTTCCTGAGAGCCCCACCTGGGACGCAGGCTCAGCCACAACCCTAAGCCTGAGGCTCTTCCCGACACTCGACACTCGACACTCAGCGCTTCCTCCTCCCCCCACCCCGGGGCAGCTGCGAGGGGAGCCTGTTAGGTCCCCAAGAAAGAGTCTGCACACCAGGGTCACACGAGCATTGGCTACTTTTATTACTTGACATTGTACACAGATGCACATTGGTACATGCAGGTGCGGGGGTAGGCAGGGTGATAGAGGACCTGATTTCAAGGCGGGCCAGCTCCTTCATTTCCCTTTATTCATGACTCTGGCAAACGACTCCCAGGCCTGAGCTGGCTTCCTGTCCAGGCCCCGAGAGAGCCGCAAAGGGGTCAGGAGGCAGGAGAAGGGCAGGAGGCAGCTCCCAGGCCTCCCCCTCCCACAACACAGGACCCTTCCTTCCTGTCCCATCGACTCACCCAAAGCCCACCTCCTCCAGGCAGCCCTCCCAGATCCTCCCTGCAGAAGCACAGGACAGCTGCCCTCCCCGAGGGGCCCAGCTCAGTACCTGGCACATGGGAGGCTGCATCCATGTGCCCTACCTCACACAGCTCCTCAGCCAAGGTGCAGTGGGTTGCCAGGTGGCTCTGGGAGGCCAAGCCCATGTCCCACCCCTTTGGGGCCTGCTCTTGCTCTGTGATGGCCCCGGGAGCCACTTGGGTAGATGGGGAGGGCAGAGGTTTCTATATGTGACCACAGCTGAGAAGGTGGACTTGGCTTCTAAGATGAACAGCGTAAGGCACATAGCCACACCATGTCCCAGGACATGCCTAGGGTAAATGCCCAGTCCCCTCATAACACCCACCCACTCCGTTCATCTTGTTCCCTGCCGTCCAGCAGCTCAGCACCCTGAGCCACGGGCAGGGCCGTGAGACTCCTGTCTGCCCCAGGCCTCGACCGAGCTGGCTGGCCGGCCGGCGCAAGCATCTGCCAAGGTTTGGGGGAAGAATGAATGAAGGAATGACTGAATGAACAGAATACTGACCCGGAGCCATGGGCCCTCAGTGCCCACTGCAGGGGCCTCTGTGGTGATGGATGGAACGGGGCACCCTGTCTTTGGGACCAGCTAGTCGGATGGCGGCGGCGGCACTCCTGGTCTGCACTAAAGAAGGACAGACAACCAGTCAGCATCTCCAGTGAGCCCTGCCAGGCCCGTAGGGGCAGCCTCTCCTGCCCCCTCCTATGAGGTGCCAGGGAGCCTCCCAGCAGCCCCTCCAAAGCACAGAGTGTGAGACTATTCCAGGACCTTTGGTGGGCCCCACATCCTGTTACCCTCCCTCCTGCTTCCGGAGTCCCGTTCTGCGCGGCAACCTTCCACCTGGTCTCACAGCTACTTACTGGGTTCAGACAGACCCAGAGAGGCCCTCAGAGGTCATAAGGGCCAGCTACCGATTTTATAAAGGGCACAGAGGCCAAGGGGGGATATGACTAGGCCAAGTCCCACCCCAGAGCACCCCAGTTCTGGGCAATCCCCTCCTTGTCTCCTCTGGCAACCCAAGTGGGATGCAGGAGGGCATTCCCCCAGAATGTGCTTGACTTCCAACCCCGGCCTTCATGCTATGCGGATTGATCCCTGTGCGAGACCCATTTCCAGAACACCTCTGAGCGCCCACAGGAAGCCCTCTGGTGGACAGCTCTGAGGTGGCCAGCACGCGTCCAGGTCCTCATGCTGCACGCGTGAAATGCTGTGCCTCCAGGGGACGCAGCCCCCAGAAGGAAGACAGAGAACGGAGACTACTCACAGCGGAACTAGACGGAGCCTCAGAAACCGACAGAGCCCCATTCAGCCCGGGTGGCCCGACCCTGAGGACACGCAGACTCGGACCCTGGCTTCTTGCGTTTCTTCAGTCTGGGAAGAACGACAGACAACTGACAGACGCAAGACTGGAAACCATTTTAAAAATATTCTTGACTTTTCCATATTTACCAATGTTTTTAAGATGAACGTTACTCCTAGCCTGGAATAAAGGCGACTTGAAAGCTAGTCTTGGGGGTCACTGGCATCCCCTAACCCAGGACTCACTTGGAGGTGATCCTGCCCCCAGGGACAGTACTGAAGCGACTTCTGCCACCTGGGACAGGGCTCCCAAAGAGATGGGGCACTTCTGTGGAGGATCAAGCTACAGACAGGAACCCGGGTCCTTCTGCACTGTGACAAATCGTGACTTCAGTCCTGGTGACATTTATAAGAAGGTAATTGCTTCAGCAGCTCTCTGCGAATCTCATCTTTCCAAAAAACCAAGAACAAGAGAACACAAGGAAACGCCCACTGAGAATGGTGTGAGACACAGGCTCCTCCCCTGGGAGACCACTCAGCTCATCCCCAGCCTGGAGGGTCCCTGGAGGGTCCCAGCTTCCTAGGGACTCTGTTCCTGGAAGGCACAGGGGAGTGAAGCTGAAAAAGAAAAAAAATCGCCCCAACCAGTGGTTCTTAAAGGGGTAGATTCTGCCCCCAGGGGACACTGGGCAATGTCTGGGGACACTAATGGTCACCACGACTCGGGGGGTGCTATGGCACGGAGTGGGTGGAGGCCAGAGATGCTGCTCAGCACCCTACAGTACACAGGACGCCCCTCCCCAGGGAAGGATCTGGCCCCCGTGTCAGCAGTACCGAGGGGGGGACCCTGCATTCATGGAGAAACACTGAATTGGATCCCTGCTCACACCGTACACCACGATAAACTCCCGACAGGTCAGACGGTGTAAACCAGGGGGACCCTGCAGCCCCTGTGATTTCCCTCCTCTCTCCTCCCCACTCAGTGTGTGGATTTAAATGTGGACATCTGTCCTAGGACGTCAGGCGGTCACAAGATTATGGGACAGAGTGTCTTGGGGGTCAGTCAAATCCCCTAACCCAGGGGTCCTCATCAAGGGCAATTCTGCCCCCTCAGGGGACACTGGGCGATGTGTGGCGACATTTGTGGGTGTCATGACTGGGGAGGATATACTGGCATCAAGTGGGTGGAGGCCACGGGTGCTGCTCAACACCCTACGGTGCACGGGACACCCCTCCCCCCCCCCCCGAGAAGGATCCGGGCCCCGTGTCAGCAGTGCCGACTATTCATCCGACAAGCTTCCTAGCTCCCACCCCAGACCTGAGTGTGCGGTTCCTGCTGGCCTGATGGAAGCCCACATGGAGACCTAACAGTTGACATCAAGTCGACTCTGACTCGTGGCAACCCCATGTATAGGAATACACCTGTGCCCCATGGGGGTTTTAGTGGCTGATTTTCCAGAAGATCACCAGGACTTTCTTCCGAGGTGCCTCTGGGTGGAGTCAAGCTTCCAACCTTTCAATCAGCAGCGGGTTCGTCTAAGTTCCGTCACCGTCACCGGAAGGGGAGAGAAAGAACATGCGCAGTGCACTTTCAGTTAGAAGCACTGGGCCAGGCAGTGGGAAGTTGCCGCCGTGGACCCTGATGACACCAGCCACCAGCAACCAGGCGAGACAGCTGAGCATCATGTGTCACCCCACCCCCACGGCCTGGTGCGGTGCCTCTGGGGGTCCTATGATTGCCACCGCCCCACCCCCCTTCCAAGCCAGCAAGCAGAGGAAGTCAAAGGAAGGCCCCTCTGCTGGGAAGAGCTTCTGTTCCTGGCCTCACCCTTTCCCGCCAGCCGTGGCTGCCTCTATGCCTCCCTGGAGAAGCAGAGCTCCAGACAGAAGGGGCCACCAGGGGCTGACGTCCCCCACCGTGGACAGGGGGAGGCCCGGCACTGACGTCCCCCGTCCGTGGATGGGAGGCCCAGCACGGCGAGGGCTGCTGCTGCCCAGGCTGGGCCACCTGACCTCTCACCCCGAGCCAGGCCTTCCGTCCAGCCCATCCTGAGAAGGTTGTGCAGCTCATGCGGGGCCCAACCCAGCCAGAGTGCTACTGTTCTCAGCCTTTCCAGCTGGGCGCTCACGGCCAGGCTGCAGGTACTCAGTGGTAGGGGGGTGGCGTGCAGGCAGGGGCCTGGATTCAGCCCCAGCTCCCCCACCTACCAGCCGTGAGGACGCAGGTAAAGGACTTCCCCTCTCGGAGCCTGTTTCCTCATCTGTAAACTGGTGACGGCAATTCCTACTGTCGACTAAGGATCAGAGATGGGGGGCCTGCCCAGTGTGGGAACAGAGATAATTGGGCGTGACCACAGCCAAGTTAAGAGGTGGGGATCCTGGGGCTGCCTGGGGGGTGGGTCTGGAGGGCCAGAAGGAATCGGCTCCCTCGCTGCCCCCTGCACAGGCCACAGACAAGCTCCAGAGGCCATCCATCCAGGCGGAGGCCATCCATCCAGGCTGGAGGCACTGCTCCCACAAGGGGGCCCCTGTCCCACCCTTCCCAGCTGCTTCAGAACAATCCCAGGTAAACCTGGCCCAGCCCACCCGTGCTCCCCCAGCTCATTGGGCCCCCACACCTAGCCACTGCCTTCGCCCATCCTCCTCCCTCAGCCAGGATCCCTGCCCCCTCTCTCCCGGCCCAACCAAGTCCTATTCCTTCCAGAAAGTATGTGCAGTCAAACGTCTCCCCCAAGAAGCCTTCAGGAGACCTCCACCCAGGGTCTCCTGCCCAACGCTGCTCCTGGTGTCACCTGCGGGCCCTGACAAAGATGTAGTCCTGGGCCCACCCCCGTCTGCAAGAGCACATCACGGGGGCTGCATCTGAGCCCTAGACCCCTGGGTCAGACTTGTGCTGGATGGGACAGCAGCCACTTCCCAGGGCCTGTGATTCTCCTGCCGGGGGCTCTGTGACCAGACCCTCCACCTGACATCTTCTTCTCAGAGCTGCCGGCCGGCCCGGCCAGTAGGACCCCAACTGCCCCAGTCCCTGCTTCACTCACACAGGGCACTGTCTCACGTGGGGGCATCTCTGCCCTGGCATGAAGCAGGGACTCTGAGGTTGGCAGGGACCTGGGGTGACACGTGTTCTGTTAGAGCTGTGGCATTTCAGGCCCTGCACCATCCTCTCCCGCCTCTGTAAGATGGGGTGACAGTGGGACAGGCATGCTGGGCTCCCCACGGGCCCTCCTCCTTCCTGGGGTGACTATAGCCCTGCCCCTCCCACAGGGCTGCCACCAGCCAATGGGTCAAGGGCCAGGCCCCTGCAAGAGCTGGACCCGCGGGACAAGCTGTAACCACTGACACCCATAGGCACACCTGGACAGGGCCAGGACGGAAGGTACACTGCTAAGCGGGGTCCATGCACCAAGTCCTGGACCCGCACCATGTCTTCCGTGTGGCCACTCCAGCCTGTCCTGCCGGCTCTGAAACAGTTCTGGGAACAACAACCCAAAAGAGACGCTGGAGCCCCAGCCCTCCTGCTCACCTCCCAGGAACAAGCCCACAGACACACCAGCCAGAGGCCCTGCCCACATCCCCATCCCCCACAGGGAGCCCCCACCTGCCCTCGGCTCACCTCCAGGGAACAAGTTCAGGGACACACCAGCCTGAGCTCCCACCCACATCCCCATCCCCCGAGGCCAAACCCTGCCAGTCCTCTGCCCTCCCCAAATGCCCTCTGCTGATCCCAGAGGCATCCTCCTCCCTCCTCTGACCTCCCACGGCTCACGGAGGCCCTGGGGGCTCTGTCCTGCTCCTGCCAAGTTGTCTAAGCCCATTTCACAGGGTCCCAGTGCACACACAGTGACAGCCTCGGGGAGGCCTGCAGCACCCTGTCTGCCCTCTCTGCTCCAGGGGTCACTGTCCTGGCCATCCCAGAGTCCCCTCAAGAAGCCAAATGAACCTGTTTCCCTGTTATCAAGAGGCCACACAGGTGCTTGGCAAAGAGCAGGGCCTAGAAAATGAACCAGGAAGGGGGACAAAGTGACACATGCTGGTAAAAACAGAGCCCGCGCGGCGTTGCGTCTTCCTCGGCCTTCCTGGGGGACCCTGCCCAAAGGGCAAGGCCTTCCTGCTGGGAAGAGGGTCTGGAAAGCACTGGGAGACAAGGGGACTCTGGGCTTCTCAGAGTCCGGAGTGGTGGTGCCTGGGGCAGACGTAGACCTCAGGGCACAGGCTACCTGGGCCCTGGGCTTTGCATCGCCTCCTCCAAGGGCAGCGCGATGAGCACGCTACAGAGGAAGAAACAGAGGATCAGAGAGGTCCGCGCCCCCAGCAAGGAGTAGGCTGAGCTGGGATTTAAGACTACCTCTGGGGAGGAACGGAGCCTGGGTGGCGCAAGTGGTCTGCAACTGACTGCTAACCTAAAGGCTGGCTGTTCAAACCCACCCTGCAGCATTAGTGAAGAAAGACCTGGCAATCTGCTTCCATAAAGATCACAGCCAAGAAAAACTTATGAGGCAGATCTTCTCTGTGGCATGTGGGGTCGCCACAAGTCGGAATCAACTTGCTGGCAGCAGGTCTGGTTTTGGTTTCTCTGCAGGGGACGAGGACCTCCTAGCCGAAGGTAACAAGCAGCCTTCCCACCCTGCCAGGAACGGGCAAGGACTGCTTATCCTCACCAGGAAAAGGAAAACGCAGGCGAACTTGGGCAGCTGCATTTTTTCTCATGACAGACAGGACTGCATCACCAAACGGAGCCCCAGAAATTTTGCTTTGGGGGAAGTAACTGGCCATTTGTCATGTACAAAGAAAAATGCTAACTTGGGGTGGGGGGAACCCCTGAGAAGAGCGAAGGCTGGAGATCACGCTGGACTCCGAGAAAGTCAGAACGTCGGAGTCCTGTGCTGCAAAAACAGCAGCAGCGGTGTCCGACCTCCTCTAACTCCACGAGGCGGGAGGACCATCAGCACCAACAGCCCGAAGCTGATCTGAGGCAGAGGTCAGACAGGCCTCCTCTCTCCAACCTTTTTACCAATTCTGAAACCAGCCGTCCCTCCCACGGCCCTGTCTACTTCTCTGCTGGGCTTGATAATCCATTGCGACCAACACAGAACTCAGAGACCATACTCAGAGTTATGGGGTTTATTAAGGAAATAACAGGGTACAACTCAGGATCAGAAAGCACATAGGCAGTCTCCCTTCTTCAGTGCAGACAGCTCTCTCAGCTTCTCTCGGCCATGCAGGCCTCCTCTCAGCCCCCTCAAGACAGGCCTCCTCTCTCAGGCCTCGGCCCCACCCAGGCCTGGCCTATGCCCTGCTCGGGCAAGTGTTACAAAGCTCTTTGGCTTCACTGCTAAGTACTCAGAGGGACACCACTCCACCAGGAAGCCTCGGCCTGAAGGTCCTCAGCTCTCTCACTTTGTAGATCAGCAAGCCTAGATCCCCAGACAAGCTCCCAGAGGCATGCCACTCCACCAGGAAGCCTCCTGCCTGAAGGTGCTCAGCCATCTTGCTCCATGGGTCGGGTCGCCCACAGTAGCTGCCTTGCTCCATGGGCCAGGAAGCCTACTGCACTGTCTCGTGCCAAACTCCTGGTTCCGCGGCTGCTGTTTCTCTAGCACTGCTTTTCATCGTCTCCTACCATCTCCAGTGTTACAGCTCTCTCCATCCTGGGTCTAGGAGGTTCTCAGCACAGGACCCCAGCTCCAAAGGACATGCTTCGCTCCTGGCTCTTCTTTCTTGATGGTAATGAGGCCCACCCTCTGCTCTGTGATTGGCCTTCTTTTTAAGCATAGCAGGATGGCAAAACTGACCAATCCTCTCAGGGTTCCACACACCTTATTTGCGTGGTCTTACCCCTCTACAAACACAGGGGTTCCATGCACCTTATTCGCATTATTCGCAATGTTATCCAATCCTTTCCGTGGGCCACAAGCACCTTATTTGCATAGTCCCACCCAACCATTTTATAAGAGTCACAAGACCATGAATGGCTAGAAGGGCCATATTAAGTAATTCACTGCACCGCATGTTCTCAGTTTGCTTGAATGGTGAGGAGCCGGGACGCGGGGGGGCTCTTTGCAAAACACCACGTACAGTGTTCTCAACGCGGTACCAATGAGCAAACAGACAAAGCCAAAAAACGGCACCTTAACAGGATAAAAACGAACATGAGTTGAGTGTTGCCGCCTCCAGGAATCCTGAGTCCACCCCCTTCTCCACCAACTCCCCAGCCCCCACCAGAGCTGGCGGTGTGCCCCAGGACACCCGAGACCTTATGTTATCTGTGAGCACATCTGGTAGGATCCCGCTTCTGCAGCTATGAATCCCCAAACATGGCACAACAAAGATGCTGGACACCAGGTGTGGAGGCAGACAATGAACATTCGTGTCCAGCTGGCTGCAAAAAAGGTGGCGGGAGATGCTAGAGGCCCAAATAAATTTATGGAGGAGGGGGGAGGAATTTAAGAAAATCCTACCTTTTTTTCCTCCAGCAAAACGGGAAAACAAACCTATTATTTAAATCTAGCAAGAATGAGCCTCTTTTGAAGTAAAAAGGTTCTGAGCTGAGAATCATGGTCTAATGGGGAAAGTAAGACGGAATATTTGGCTAAAGAAGGAAACCTGTGGTATGAGGAATCAGGGTGAGAATCAACCGTGAGAGACAAAGGTCACGTGTGGAATCCTGTGGGTCACCTGTGGTCAGTGAGGGAGCCTGAATTTCTCTCGGGACGCAAGACCCCACTTATTCCACTCTCCGCTTGCAATGCTCCTCTATGTCATGCAGTCCAAATCCTCACCATTCTTAACGTTTCAGCTCAAATCCCACACCTCCTACAAGAGGCACTGCCTGAGCCCCAGCCACCCTCACCAAACTCAGTCACGACACGGATGATCACCGTCATGATGTGACTGGCAGCCCTTTAATGTTGTCTGCCCAACATGCAGGGCTAACTCCCCCTTCAAGTAGGTTTTGAACTACTCCCTGTCTGGCCGCGTCTGAAGACGCATAGTAAGCACACCTAAGACCCTCCTGACAACTAGTGAAGACGGTGTTTACCACAGGCGCCGCTGGGAAAAGTCGCAGGAAAATAAACAAAGGCTGCCAGCCACCAGCACATGAGTTTGGGGGAGCAGTGGGAACGGACTGTCCCCCGAGGAGCTCGGCGCTAATAAGGGCAGGAGAAGCAGCCCTGGGCTTGCCAACTCTTGTCAAACACGCTCGGTTCCCAATTCCCTGCCTTTGTGTCAGGCCCCGCGCTCGGCGCTCTGCCTGCGTTATCTGCCCCACCCTCACGACGGCCCTAGGAGAGCAGGCCCTCCCAGTGTTTACATTCTACATGCTTGGGCTCGGGCTCAGAGACGTCCAGCGACTAGCACTGGGTCCCGGGGTGGGTGGTACTGGTCCCGTTTGGGGGACCCGTTGCCCGTGAGCAACTGCGGAGGGAGCTGGGCTGGACACATAGATTCGGGGCAGCCCCGGCAGGGGAATCCAGACCTAGGCCGGGGAGCCGAGCCTGGGGCGGGCAGGCGAGCGGGCATTACCTGCTGTGGGGGGCGCCGCTCCGCCGCCGCCGGGCGCGCCGGGGACCCGGGCCCCGCGGTGCCGGAAGTGGCAGTAGGGTCGCCGGCAGGGACCCCCGGCCGCTCCAGCCCAATAGGGGCAGTCGATGGCCCGGAAGAAGCCAGTGGAGCGCAGCATGATCCGTCCTGCGGCGGGGCCCCGGCCCGGAGCCACTTGGGCTCCCGGGCCCCTCACTGGCGCCGCGGTCGCCGCCGCCCGCGCCTCAAGGACCCCGCCGCCGCCATCTTGCTCCGAGGCCCCCCGAGGCCCCCGGGTCGCCGACGCAAGGGACCTCGGGAGGGGCTGCCCGCAGCGCGCCTGATCAGAAACGCCCTATCCCGCGGGACTGAGGCCGGTGATGAACCCATGGACCGATAGAATCGACCGCAGCAGAAGGTATAGAGGGCACAAGATGCCCTGCCTGCTGCCTCTGGAAGCTCCGCCTGCGCCGCGGCCCGGCAATCGGCGGCTGCACCAGCGCCATCTTGAGCCGCAGGCCCTTGAGGCGACGAGGCTGGTCCACGGCGCGCCTGACCGAAAAGAGCTCCTCAGGCCCCAGCTATGGGTTATTTGCATTTAATTTACATTTAATTAGCATATTACCGTAAAGAGCCCTTCACCAGACAGGGTGGTGTTACTTGTATACTGGGACACCCTCGCGTGAGTTACCCTGTTCACACTCTGAAACCCTCCACGCTCTGGTATGCAGCTGGCTCCCTATAAATTCTTAATTTCTCCCAGCTGGACTCTTCCCAGCAGTCTAATCCCCCAGATCCTCGAAGGAGTCTTGTTCGCACTCACTTGTTCACCAATTATTGGGCACCTACTGTATACTATGGAAACCCTGGTGGCGTAGTGGTCAAGAGTTTGTCTGCTAACCAAAAGGTCGGCAGTTCGAATCCATCAGGAACTCCTTGGAAACCCCATGGGGTTCTACTTTGTTCTATACGGTAGCTGTGAGTCCTAATCGACCCCACGGCAATAAGCTTAGGTTTTGGTTTTGACTGTATACTATAGGGTCGCTGTCAGTCGGAATTGACTCGATGGCAACGGGTTTGGTTTTCGTATTGTATACCAGGCTTTGCATTAAATGCTATGTTGAACGAGGCAGATGAGGGATAAGCGAAGGAGGGCTCACCACAGTCTATTGGGGCATCTTAATGGGAAGTTTAAGAGTGACCTAGTGCTGTGACGGGGGGGCAGGAGCCATGTCACCAGCAGCACCTGGTATGGAGTACAGTAAGCGTTGAGAAAAACAAGAAGAGTAGAAGATTGCGGGCCCGGCAAGGGGGGTGGTGTTCTAGGCTGTGGGCGAGGTGAGGGGCCTTCTTCAAACCAGGAGGGCAGTGGGGAGCCATGGAGGGTTGGGAGCAGGGGAAGGACCCAGCTGAATTTCTCCACTTGGCAACCGCTTCTCTCCCTGGTGACTGTCCATCATGCTCGCTCACTGCCCTTCTTCTCCAATAGCATGGTTATATTATGCAGCCTTTTGTGTCTGGCTTCTCTTACTGAGCAGGATGTTGTTGAGGTTCATCCACGTTGCGGTGTGTATCAGAGCTCCATTTCTATTATGGCTGAATAATATTCCATGGCGTGGATATACCATATTGTGTTTATCCATCCATTGTTAATGGACATTTGGGTCATTTCCACCTTTTAGCGATTGTGATTAATGCTGAATAATGCTTGTATGAACATGTGTGCACATGTGTCTGTCACCTGTTTTTTTTAATGTTGTGAATTTCTTGCCCGTGTTTAAAAATTGGGCAATATCACGTAAAAACTGTGATTCCCAAGCTGCTCTATGAACAGCCTACCACACTGGGCCCACCACTGGCCATTGCTAAGTTCGGCTACCCCCTCTCCCAGCTGTCCTCCCTTTCACTTTATCTGCCTGGCCCTACCTCAGTGCCTCAAATCTTTCCACCATCAAGGAGACCTCCTTCACATGGCTCCTGATGATGTTCGGGAAATGGAATGAGAGAATCCCTGACCTGGGCCCATAGTAAGTGCTCCAGTCATGCTAGCTGGTCTTGCTCATTCATTCAACAAAGCTTTTCTGAATACCTACTATGTGCCACACACAGGGCTGGAAGCATCAGTGAACAAAGCAAGACCCTCACCCCTCTACTGGAGGTGAGCCAGGTGGGCCTTTGGGGGAAGCGCATTCCAGGTGAAGGAACAGCCTGTGCAAACGCCCTGAGGAAGGGCGGTGCCTGGTGAGTTGGAGGAACAGCCGGGAGGCCCGCGTGGCTGGAGCAGAGCGACAAGGGGATAGGGGAGGAAGGGAGGGTAGGGCTTTGTGGGCCGTGGGGAGGGCTGTAGGCAGAGGAGGGAAGGGAGTGGGCTCAGGTGCTCACAGACGCCCTCTGGCGGTCTTGGGGGAGAACACACTGGGCGGTGAGGAAGTGGGGCGGGGACCGGGAGGCCCCAGGACGATGGTTCCAGGAGAGGGAGAACATGTCAGGCGTCCCGAAATGAGTACTGGATCAGTGGATTTGCCCACGTAGGAGGCTGGGGGTGACAGTTTCCGTTACATGGAGGGAGGGGGTTCCCAAAAGCCCGATGGGAAGTGTGTCCAGGAGAAGACTGGGAGGAGAGGCTGCGAGTGTAGACCACGCACTCCAGGCGTTTGCTTCAAAGGGGCAGAGAAATGGGCAGAAGCTGGAAGGGAAGGAGTCCAGGGAGCGATTGCCTGGTTCTTCCGATGAATGCGGGCTGGGGGACCACCCACTAGAAAGGAAGAAATCGGTGAAACTGGAGAGAGGGAGAGGCAAGAGGGAGGCTGTCTCCTAGTAAAGGCGAGACGGTGGAGCCCCGTGCCCAGGTTGGGGGCGGAACCCAGGGTGAGGAGGGGGCGAGGGAGCCGGAGCGGCATGCAATACCAGGGCGGCCGCCAGATGGCGCGGCCACCACCTTCCTGGGGCGGGAATCAGGCGAAGCCCCGGGGAAGGCAGGTGCGTGGGGTCGGGGGAGGGCGGGGGAGTTTGCCTTCAGGCTCTGGGGGCCCCTGGAATCCCAGGAGGGGTTCAAAGCTCTTGCCAGCTTCTCATTGCCCCCCACCCGGTGGCTTCTTCTCCTCCAGCACTAACCCCTCCCTACCCCCATTGGAAGCTGCCCAGGGCTGGGATACAGTCAAGCCAAAAACAGAACGAAACCCACTGCGGTGGGGTCCATTCCGACTCCTAGCGGCCGTATACGACAGAACAGAACTGCCCCGTGGAGTTTCTAGGCTGTAAATCTTTATGGAAACGGACTGCTACATCTTCTTCCCGCTGAGCCCTGGTGGGCTCTAAGGGCGGACCTTTCGGTTAGCAGCAGAGCGCTTAAGCACTGTCCTACCAGGGATCCTGGTATACAGTAGGGGCTGACTATTAGGAGCGGCTGGACAACTGGGCACAGGAGCCTAGCTGGACTGGGATGGCGGGGGGGGGGGGCCGGCTGGGGGACCATGGACCTTCCTGGGAGAGGGCCTGTGACGCTCGCGGGCAGCCTCAAGGGGCGCCAGCTCCCCCAGCCTCGCCAGCGCCGGAAGGGGCGGGCGGCGGACGCCCCCAGGAGCCGTGTCACCGCGCCTCGGTTGCCGGGTAACGGGGCGGGAAGCCCTGGCGGGGGGCGCAGTTGCAAGAGGCGTGGGTGACACTGGGCGGCAGCGAGCTCTGATGCCAGCAGCCCCCCCCCCCCCCCCCGCTTAGGGCTGGGGCGCCTCCGCAGCGCTGAGGCAGCCGGCTTTTGTGCATGGGTGGGGGTGGTTATTTTGAGTCCCATCCAGAGCGGCCTGGCCAAGACCACAGCCAGGCCCGGGGGCTCCCTAGCCCACTGTCTCAGTTTCCCCAGAAGGTTGATGGCTGTGAAGCCTGGATCCCACCCACCACACTGATGGGCGGGACAGAGTGGCTCCGGGAGCCCATGGGCTGGGGGGCTAGCGACTAGCGAGGGAAAAACCACACAGACGCAGGAGGGAGGGTTTAAAAAAGAGGCTGTTTAATTAATTAATTAAATACAGGGATGAGACCAGGCAGGCGGGGAGGGGGAGGGGCGCCCACCCACGGAAAGCCAAGTCCCCTCCCGCAGGCCCCCACAGCTAAGTGGCTGCAATCCATCCCAATACCCAGAAGCTCCTGGGGGAGGGTCTCCAGGTCCCTGGACACTGGGTGGGGGGAGGGACAAAGAAGTGTCAGGGGGAGGGGGCCATGGCCCCTTGTCCTACCACCTGCAGACAGGCACCATCCAGGTGGGGCCCCACCAAGGGAACATCTGAAGTCACAAAGGTACACAGGGCCCCAGCCCCCCCCCCACCCCAGGGACTAAGGCTTCACAATCAGCTGCCAGAGGGAGAAGGGTTTGAGGGCACAGATGGAGACAGCCTGACCCTGTGAGGAACCCCAGGTGAGGGCCGAGGCAGGACCTTCTGGAGCCCAGCTCCTACAGGTTTTCCCTCCCCCCTCCCCCAGGACATTGGGATCCTGCCAGCTGGGGACATCCAAACCCTCCAGCCCCCTAATTGGGAAGGAAAGGCCTGCAACAAGTGGGGAGACTGACCCTTTCGGGTCTCAGGTGGGGAGTCGACTGCACCCCTTCCAGTCCAGGGCAGGGTCCTCACCCCTGTCCAAACAGAAATCCAACCCAAACCTGGCAAGATGAGGACACGAGAGGTCGTGGCATTTACCTCCCCCCCATCCCTCCTCCCCCAAGCTCAAACCACGGAGACCCCCCACACACACCCCTGAGGACAACAGACCACCCATGCGGGGGCCCAGAACAATAAAGGGATTGGCGCCTGAAAAAATATTCTACCCCGTCCAAAAAAACGAGCTTTTTCCCAGGAGCTGTCCACTCCTGCTCCAAGTCCACGTGGAAGGTTCCGGAACCTCAACCGTGTGGTCAAGGGGCTGTCCCTTCCAGGCACCCAGAAAGAGGAGCAGATGTTAGGGGAAGGAGGAGGGTGCAGAACGGAGCCGAAGGCTCGAGAGAGCCTGTGGCCCTGGCTGCCCCAGGCCCTACACCCCACTTGCAAAGGGGGGTGAGGGGTGCATCACACCCAAATGGCTGTTGGGGTCCTGAACGTTTGGGATTGATTGTCACGAGACACTGTGGAAGGCCAAACTCGGGGACCCTCCCCCGGTGGGAGTGGGTAGGCCGGGCACGTGGCACCAGCCTCCCCCAACAATCTCACACACAGACACCCAGAGAGGGGCAGTGGGCCCCCCGACACCAGCGAGACAGAGAGGGAAATAAATAAAGCCGCGTTCGCTCCCCTGCCTCCCCCCTCCCCACCCCTGCCCCAAAAGTGAGTCACAACGCTCTTTGGAAGCAGCCCCGGGGTCTCCCCATCCCCACCCCAAGCCCCCGGGGCCCCTACGGAAACCCTGCCACCCTCCTATCTGGGTCCGCAGGGCGGCCCCTTCTGGGGGCAGGGGGCAGAGCCTGGGACACCTGAGATTGAGTACCCGCCCCATTTCCCTGAACGTTCCCAATGGCTTTCGGTGGGGTTGGGGCCCCGGGGCCAGTGGGGCCCCCAGTGACCCCTGGTTCATCTATGGCTCTTTGCACAGTTCACCCCAAACTAGAAGGGGATGGCCTGGGGGGCGGAGTCTGAGCCCTGGGCAGGGGGCTCCTCTCCTGGGAAGCCCGCCCCCAGGGGAAGCAGGGAGATGGTGGGACGGACCCGGCATGGCCTACTGGCCACCCACCTGGGGTCCCTGTTTAACAGATACGAGGAGAGTTAACAATCATGGCTATTTACACACGCAGGCCCCAGCCATCCACCGAGACCCCCTGACCGGTCTCGGCCCAGCCCTACTTTCTGGAGGGCATGCCTAGGGTCCACAGGAGAAGGCTGGCAGGGGCTGGGGCTCCCTGTCCACCCCCCTGCTCCCATGGGTGCTGCTGGTGCTCCATTCCAAAGGGCCAGGCGCCCTACAGGCCGGCGGGGCCGGGGCCGGGGCTGGCTGAGGGGCTGGCCACAGGGCTGCCCGCCAGGCTGCAGGGCAGTGAGTTGCTGGGCGAGGTGCTGCGGGCCCCGGGGCGCCGGAGCAGTTCTGGACGGAAGTCAGGGTGGCGGCGGGCATGCTTGGTCAGGTGGTCGCTGCGGGTGAAACGCTTGGAGCAGAGCGGGCAGTGGAAGCGCTTTTCCCCTGTGTGGGTCCGGTGGTGGCGGGCCAGCTCGTCGGAGCGCGCAAACTTCTTGTCACAGCTGGGCCAGTCGCAGGCAAAGGGGCGCTCACCTGGGCAGAGAAGAGGACAGACAGTGGTCAGTGCCACCTTCTTTGGAAGGCAGACGAGTCAGGAGGTGAGGATATCCCATCAGATCCCAAAGGGTCCCCAGTCCCAAACACACATCTCAGTCTAGAAGCTGAATTTGGGCATAAATTTAAAACCCTTAAACATGCAGAAAGGAGCCCTGGTGGTACAATGGTTAAGCGCTTGGCTACTAACCGAAAGGTCAGTGGTTTGAACCCACCCAGTGGCTCCAAAGGAGAAAGACCTGGCAATATGCTTCAGTAAAGATTATAGCCAACAAAACTCTATGTGGCAGTTCTACTGTCACACGGGGTCACTATGAGTCAGAATCGACTTGATTATACCTGATAACAATAGGGGCGGGGGGGGCAGAGGGAGTCATTGAAGGGGGCACTGAGATCCTGTTTAAGGGCGATGGGAAGCCGATAATGGTGATAGTTGCACAGGATAACCTAAAGAACGTCACTCAACTGTACACGTGGTAAATGTAACGGCCTGATTTTTGTTAAGCATATACTCACTACAATAAAAAAAAAAAAAAAAAAAAAAGGAGACTCTAGGATGAAGCTGAGGTTTCCCCAGGTCCGCTTCGCAGGCCCCCTTGGATGTGACCCCGTGGGTGAATGGAAACGGTGTCCCCCACACGCGCATGCTCAGTTTGGGAGCGGAGTTTTTGGAGCGGCCGATGGTTATGTAAATGGGTCACTCCGGGCCACCCCTGTCCAACTCGTGTCCACCCCCAGCCCACCCCTCCTGTGGGCATTCCGGAGCCTCCCAGGTGTTCTCGATGCCACCAACGCCCTCCTTTTCCTAAGGACCACCTGGGGCGCAGAGACCTAAAGGAGCCTAGGTGAGTGTCGCGGCAGGTTCTTGTGCCGGGAAACCCTCTACCAGCAGTGACGTTGGAGGCGCCTCCCGAGCCACCTGCAGCCCTGCACAGAGGTGGGGGCGTGACCTCCGGGAAGGGGCGGGGCACATTCGCCTGGACCAGCCCTGCCCCCGCAAAACAGATGGCGCTGGAGGGGCCGCCGCCACCCTCAACTTCCTCCGCAGACCCCTCCCACCGCGAGCCTGGCTCCACCCGCCCGTCCTGTCCCTGGCCGCCACCGCCAGGGGCTCTGCTCCAGGCCTGTGCCGCCCGATCCCCATCTAACCGGCTACGTCCCCACAGCGTGTAGGACACCTCCCCAGCGGACCGGGGTTGCCGAAGGCTGGGCGGGGGCAGGTCGCTCCTGCTCTTAGTCCCAGTCTCCCCCGACCCCCGCGATTTAGAGCACCCAGCTCTGGCTGCCTCCGGCCACGCCCGGGACCAAGCGGCCATGCGCACCCGGGGCTGGCACCCTTCCGGACGTCGCTCCGGTACAGGGACCCGGAATCCCCCGGTCAACCAATCCCGAGGCCCCAGGGGTTTGGAGGGGTATGGGAGAATAGGACTTGGGCGTCCACATGCGTGTTCGAGACCCTCGTGGCACTAAATAAGGAGGAAGACGGGAGCTGACCGGGACCAGGTCACCCGCGTGGCCCCAAGAGCCGGGCCTGACCTTGGGGTAGCCCTAGCGGGGTCTGCCGGGGGGCAGTCACTTCATGAACGGCACACGCGGGGACCTGTGGGGATCCAAGCGATGGGGGGGGGGGGGGCGTTAGAGAGGGGCATTTGCCCCTGGGCGCAAGTCCAAGGAGGCGCCAGACAGGCCAGCGGGGGTGGGGGGGCGGCAGGGGCACAAACTCAGAGATTGCCTCTGGGGGCTCGTTACCGTTGCTACGCCTCTGGGTCTGCCTCGGTGGGGGAAAACCACAGACAGAAACGGTCCTTCAGCCAAGGGTCAGGGAAGGGGTCCCCCCCGAGGCGGGGGAGCACAGAAGGGACCAGGAGCCGGCAGGAGGAACATGGGACAGACCCACAGTCGTGGGGAGGAGCGTGCCCAGATTCTTGGGGGGATGCGGTGACATCTCCGCTCTTGAAAGCTCTCATGGGCTGTCCTGGGAGAAGGGTTGAGGGGGAGGGGAGAGCAGAGGGAGAAAGTGAGGGGGTGCCAGCATCCATGAGGGGCTGCCCAGGCTGCAGGAGCAAGAAAAAAACCCTCCCCCACCCACCCCCGCTCCCTCCCTGCTACATGCAGAGACCCCCAGCACCACGCGAGACCGGAGTCTGGGGCCAGCTGGGCCCCGGAAGAGGTGTCCTTCGGGATAGCTGCGGGCCACATGTAGCTGGGAGGTGGACAGGCCCCGGGAAGAGGTGATCCCAAGCAGTGGAGACGGGACCTGGTGTCACAGGAGGCCACAACCACGCAAATGTCCCCAATACCACCGGCAGCCTCAAATCCCCGGGGGCGGGCCCTGTCCCAACCCACACCTCTCCAGCCCACACCTCCCCCAGACCCCAAAGGCAGGGGCAGCAACAGCGGAGGGGGGGCGGGGTGGGTCGGGCAGGAGAAGGTCCCCTACAGAACAAGGGGTTCCCACCCGCTGATGGTGGCCATTGAAAACCAACAGCTCCTGGAGGACCCTGATCTGGGAGGTGGGCCCTGGCTGTTGGGGGGGCGGGGGCGTGCTCTGCTGGCTTCAGACATGCAGACGCCCCCCAGGGCACAGGCAGTCCTGTCGCCATCTTGCAGGGTGGAGGCAGAAGACAGGGGACCACCCCCTCGGGTTTGCCCTGCGGCTCGCTCACTTCCCTTTTTGGGGCGCCATGCCCGGCTCCCCGCCTCCGCCTCCTCCACTTTGCAGGCAGCAGGTTGAAAGGGGCGGGCGCGCGCAGCCGCTGGGAACACAGCTGCCGCACGTAGCCCGGCTCACGTGGCCGCTCCCTGCCAGGGCCAGGGGCCCGGACCAGGGTCGTCTCGGCAGCCTCTGCGCCCGCCAGCCCCGCCCCCGCCGGCCGCCGCAGATTGCACTGCGCGCTTGGGTGGTGCGGGCACGTCGGTGGTGGGCGCGGGGCGCGCAGGCGTCACCCCTGGGCCTGCTTAATGCTAGGCCCCGCCAGCCACAGTGTCCTCGCCAGGCGAGGCGTGTGACATTTTGGGGCGCAAGACGGCGGGGGCCCCAGGTGACGGGATGGAGCGCCCTTGAGGAGGACGCAGCTGGAGCCGGCAGGGCGGGGCCGCGATGAACTTGACCCTCTGACTCAGTCTGTGCCCGGGTGAGCTAGGGACGGCGGGGCTGCCTGGCGAAGTGCTGAAGAAAATGGAGGCCACGTGGTCCCGCCATCGGGGGAGGCCTCTGCCTGCCTAGCCTTAATGGGGGGAGCCTGCACCACCTCCACGGGCGGGGCTGGACGGCGGTGCAGGGGCAAAGGGCGTGGGACTGACCTTCACCTTGACCCCCTGAGGTCGTTCCCCGGGGGCAAGGGCTAGGCAGTGAAGGGCGGACTCCATGGGAGAAGGGACACAGGAAAGGAAGACCTGTCGCCCAGCTGCTCAGGACACAACAGAGCTGCAAAAGCTGAGAAAGGTTATAGGGCTGCTGCCGACGGGGGCCAAGGGTGGGCAGACCAGGACCTCTCCCCACCCCGGAGTGGCCGGGCTATCTGCAGGAGGCAGCACCTGAACGTGTCCCAAAGAACCTAAAGGCGAAGCCAGGAGACTCAGCAGAAAGGGCCGAAGGTTGAGGGGAGCGCTCTGGAGAGCAGGGCAGAGCTGGGGGTCCCCCTGCAGCCAGCCTTCCTGACTGCAAAGGCACTGGGGCCAGCCTCTGGCACCCCATCTGCACCCCCCCATGGTCTTAAATACCACCCAGGCCCTGGCCACCTCCAAACCCATTTTTCATCCCAGCTCCCCCAACCCGAGGAATCTAAACCAGTTACCCCGCCCTTCCTTTTCCCCACTCCCCCACAAGCTTCCTCTATTCAACCCACTGTTCTGTTCCCACCAAAAGCTCAGGAAGGTCTCCTCAGCCATCTCCTGGCTCCCACCCCACCACCCCACAGCCCCACAGCCCACCTGCCAGCAAATCCCACCAGCCACCCCACCCCCAGTAGCCCAGCAGCTCCCCAGTCTGAACTGAAGAGCCCCTGACACCCTCCGCCCTGCTCCAAGTCTCCTAGAGCTCCCACCCTGCTCAGGGTTAAAGGTGAAGCAGCTCCCCACCCCATTCATTGGCTTCTCAGCCCCCTCTTCCCCCATCCTCTGTTCTCTGCTCAGCATCACCCCCCAGCAAGGTTTCCATGATCCGCATGGTAAGCCCTCGCTCCCCCACGGCTGGCCCCTGAATCAGCACCTGATGCTCCTATCTGGGGTTTGCTATCTGAGACCCCACCCACACCCCAACTATCAGCTCTGAAGGCTGGTGCTCTGCTCACAGCTGGGTCCCCAGCATGGGGCTTGGCATGCAGTAGGTGCCTAATGCTTACGTGGGGAAGTGTCAACAGGCCTGGACAACCAAGCCCTGGCTCCCGCTAGAAGCGATGACAGCTGACGGGGGCTGCTGCGTTCAGCCCCCCTCCCCCGTAAGAGTCACTGCTACCCCCATTCTTTTAAAGGAGGTGCAGCACAACCCAGCTGCAGGCCCAGGTCCCAAGGCGGGCCTGGCCCCATCCCAGCTCACCTCCCTAACTGGCATCTTCCCTGGGGGGCTGCCTGGGGGGAAGGGGGCACCACTCCCAGAAGACCCTTGGTGCGTATGTATTGGGTTCCCGCTGTTCTGGAAGGATCTCTGGGCCAGGGCAGCCCACCCAACCCTGGTATCATTCACCAACTCCTGGCCCGCCTGGGCCACCTTTATCAGGGAGCCTAGAAGGGACGGATGGAGGTGGTTATCACCCTTGCAATGTTGAAGGACCTACACCCATGGCTGGAAGGGGCAGGAGCCCTCCCAGCCCACCCCCTGGCCCGCCCTGGGCACAGGTGCCCCACCCACTGGCAGGGGGCTGGGCAGAGGAGGTGGCCGGCAGTCTCTGGGTACTGGCCAGGGGCTGACATACCGCCCCCACCCTCTTCCACCCCTACTGGGCCTGGCACTTCCCCCACAGATAAGCCACCAGTGTCTCCCCCACCCTGTGCCCCCCTAACCCTCAGGGAGCTAACAGCCTCTGCTGGGGAGGGTGGGGGCTTGGCCCTAAAGGGGGGGCAGCTGCCTCCCTCTCCAGGTCTCAGCTTCCCCATCTGCGTCTCCTCCTGCACCCCTACCTCCTGGGACTTCTCCCTCTGACCCAATTTGTGGGTCTGCCCACCACTCTTCCTCCCAGAAGAGGGTATACCCACCCACCCTCCTCAAGGCCTCTCCTGCGATACTGTAATCCCTTCTCCATAAACGGATTTTCCTCTGCAAAGCCAAGCCTTCCCCTCCCCACCCCCACCTGCCCTTGGGATTAAGTGGAACCCTTCACCTGCTGTGCCCCCTCCCCACCTCATCCTCCAACCCCAGGCATGCTGCCCCCACCCAGAGCCTCTTAGGCTTGCCTTGTGGTTCCCTCTCCTGAGACACGCCCTTCCCTGCCCTACCCCTGCTGCTTCAGGTGTGGCTGAGACATCAGCTTCCTCCAGGAAGCCTTCCCTCCCCCACTGCTGTCATCACCACCCCCCACCCCCAGTTCTGAGTTGCAGGGAACAGGGACTGGGTCTGTTCATCACTGGGGTCCCTGGTGCCTTCCACAGCTAGGGTACGTAGTAGCTGCTCGAACAGTGTTTCTCAGGTTTAAGTAAAGGGGAGCTTAGACTAGACTGGAGGTTCTCACTGGAGGTGACTCTGCTCCAGAGATCACTGAGCCATGTCTGAGGACATTTGTGTTTGTTATGACTAGAAGGAGGTGCTCCTGGCACCCAGTGGGTGGAGACCAAGGATGCTGCTCAACACCCTACAGTGCACCCTACAGCCCACCCCACAGAAAGACCCAGCCTGCGTGTCAGCAGAGCCAAGAGAGAGAAACTCTGCACTATGATACCCCTCCTCAAGGCCCTTCCAGGTCTGACCCCCTCTCTGGACGAGGGGGTCAGAGACGCACAGAAGGTGCAGGGTAGGCCATGTGCAAGGTACTGGGGGACGTGGGGGGTTGTCCCGAGATGAAGGCAGTTCAAGAGCAGAGACAGCCAGCCTCTCCTCCCGCCCCCGCCCCATCTCCAAGCTCACAGGCTCCGTATCCACAGCAACCGCGTCAACATCTCCCGCAGCTTCCAAAGTCCTTTTCCACCCCACGCAGGAGAGCACTGGCCAGGCCAGGAGCTGTGGGCCAGACGTGGGGGTTGCCAGGAGCATCTCTGGAGTCCCCTCTTCCCCCACCACTTGCAGCCAGGTACCCCTGTGAAAATCCCATTGCCCCTCCCAGCCTTCCCACCCCGAGCCAAAGGGGGTCGAGATGACAACCGGGGCACCACACTCCACACCAGCCTGGGCCCTGCCCTGTGCCTCGATTTGCTCATCTGTAAAATGGGGCTGGACTAGGATTTTGTGTTCCCTTTGTGAGTCGAAATCGACTTAACAGCAGTGGGTCTGTTTTTTGTTATTTTTCTCTTCGGTTTTGCCAAGATGAAGAAGGTCCCTGGGTAGTACAAGCAGTCTGCAACCAAGTACTAAACAGAAGGGTGGCAGTGCCGTGAAAGAAAGGCCTGGCAGTCTGCTTCCATAAAAATTACAGCCATGAACGCCTATAGAGCAGTTCTATTCTGTAACACACGGGGCAGCCATGAGTCAGAATCCACCTGATAGCAACTTTTTTTTTTTTTTTTGGCCAAGATGACAGCACGCCCTAGGCAGGGTGGGGGGCAGGACTCTCGGCTCCCAGGGGCCCTAGGGCTAGGGTTCTGCAGACAGCAGGTACCTAATTACGGCCCCTCACTGAATCTTTCCCCAGGCCTGGCCAGCCCCAAGGTGCAGAATCCAGTAATGCATCCTGGGTCAACCCTGTTATGTCCGAGGGCCCCTGTTCCCCGGGGCCAGCCCACAGCAATGGACACCACCACGCTGGGCCTCAGGCTCTAGGGCAGGCCTGGTGTTCTCTTCCAACGGGCTGCACAAACCCACACACCTTCGTTTAAAAGAGGCCACGGTGGTACCGCGGACTGGGGGAAAGATGCTGAATAAACCGAGATGAAGCACAGAATGCCCAAACCTGTTGCCGTGGAGTCGATTCCTACACAGACTAGAACTGCCTCATAAGATTTCCAAGGACCGGCTGGTGGATTCGAACTGCCGACCTTTTGGTTAGCAGCCGAGCTCTTAACCACTATGCCACCAGGGCTCTATGACGTCCAAAGTTCTCTGGAAATTGAGTCACAGGGCCCCCACAAGCAGCCATTATCCAGGAGCTGTGCCATCCTGGCCCAGCATCACTATTACAAAGGGGCTTCAGGAAGCAACATGAGGACCCCAAGGCAATCAGGGCCCCCAGTGATCTGCCAGGTGGTGCACCCTGACCTCCCCCATTCTGCAGAGGTGGCATGTGGCTCCACCCCAAACACCTGCACCTCCTCTGGGCATCCTGAACTAGCCTCCGCAGGCTGGGGTCTTGCCCCCTTGGGTCACGGCATGGGGTCCTTCCTTCTCCATTGGCTTAAGGGCCACCGCCACCATGGCCTGGGGCCCAGAGACACTCTGAGAGGTCCAGGGACAGCCTTAGCTGCACCGAGGCAGTGGAAAAGGGGCTGGAAAACCAAACCAAGCCAGTGGGCAGGGAGTAGGGGTGGGTCCTGGGGCCATGCCCCTGATAAACATCACTGGGGGCCGTGAGGGGACAGGCTGGGGGTGCGGCAATGAAAAAGACGGGGTTTCTTTCTCATTGGGCTCTCATGTGGGCCCCCCGTTTTCAGATGGGCATCCTGGGGGGGGTACTTTTCACCCCAATCAGCCACCCAATAAGTCACCTCTTTTTCTCCCCCCCCCCCCACAAAAACCTCTCCACTTTCAAAGACCCGCAGATGTCCCTTTAGCAGAGATATTTGGACCAAACTGCCTTGGGAAAAAGAAATACTCAGGGGCCACTCAGCTGGGGGTGGAGGAGCCTGGAAGGAAGGAGACATCCCACACCAAACCCTGTCCTGGCACCCTGGGTCCCGGTCTATGGCTCCACACAGTTGGGCGGGGCCTCAGCAAGCGGTAGGAACCCTCCTCCCTGACGCGGGACCAGCTTCTCCTCATCTCCGTCCTGGTTCTCCAAACCCCACCCTCTGGCCCCCAGTGCAGTTCCCCATGCCCAAAGATAGAGACTCGGTTCCTGCGCACGGCATTCCAGGCCCTCACTTTGTCTCTGGGCGGTGGCCTCCAAGCAGCAGCCGCCTGCAGACGGAGCCTAGTAATCTCCATATCGACCCCCGAGAGACACGAATAGAAACACAGCCTCCAGCCTTTTTCACAGATGACAAAACTGAGACCTGGAATCATCCCACACAAGATCAGAGCCTGCCGCCCCCAGACCAACCCTGCTTCCTTTCCTCTCCTGCGCCTCCAATGCGCAACCCAGACTGGCCACCAAGGGGCACGTTCCCCGGTCCCCCAGCCCAAACTCCGAGCATGAAAGAAACCCTCGGGGTAGGGAGGGTGGAACCCATGGCGAGCAGAGCGAGGGAGTGAGCCACGGGGGGAGAGAATGACCACCCAGGAGAAGAGCTGATCCACAGAGCCAGCCGGAGGAAGACGAGTCCACAGGGGAACGGGTGGGAGTGACCAGGACTCGCAAGGCTCCAAGCTCCCGCATCACCCCGGCCCAGGGCTGTGCTGTGAAGGCGCTAGGGTCGCTTGGGCACTTACCCGCAGCCATGCACACCTTCCCAGCTCCCTCCCCAGGTGGTTTCCTCCCTAGGTGGCAGGGAAGCGCGCTAGGACAACGTGGTGAGGACACGAGCCCTCAGGGGGTTCCCCTCACTTGTCTCCGTCCTCCCAAGACTAAGCCCCCCCACCCGCGCGCCCAGCTCCGCCCTCCGCCTTGCTCAAGCTCAGAGCAGCGAAAACAAAACGTGCCCCCCCACCCCGGCCCCTCGCCAGACGCCCCGTCGCCCTCCGAGCCGAGTGTGCGCGGCCACCACGAAGCGACGACGCGGCTCCGCCCTCTTTACAGATAAGAAAACTGAGGCTCGGGAGAGGCAGGGCCGGGCGCGGCCCCGGTGGGCTCCATCCACCACGCCTACTCCCAAGATAGGATGGCTGGGGGGACCCCGAGCGCCCCCGCCCCGGGCCCGGTGCGCGCAGACCCGCCGCGGCCGCCATCCGCGCGCCCCAACCGCGTGGCCACCACGCCCCCCGCGCGCGCCCCACCCACCAAGGCACCGCCCTCCGCCTTCCCTCCTCCCGCCCGGCGCGGCGGCGGCAGCGGCTGCTCGGGCGCGCCCCCCTCCCCGCCCCCCCGCGCGCCACGCAGTTTCGGGGTCCCGGCGGGGGGAGGGGGCGCCCCGCGTCCGGCTCACCTGTGTGCGTCCGCAGGTGAGACTTAAGGTGCGAGGACTTGTAATAGGCTTTGGCGCAGCCCGGGAAGGGGCAGCGGTGGCTCTTGGCGGCGGCGGGCGCGGCGCCGGGGGCGCGACCCGAGGACGGGGACGAGGCGGCGGAGGACGAGGAGGCGGGCGAGGCGGCCCCCGAAGCAGCGCCGGGCCCGCCGCGCAGGTCGGCCAGGATGCTGGCGGCCAGCAGGTGGGGCGTGGCGGGCGCGGGGCCAGGGGCGGCGGATGGCGGCGGCGCCGGGGGCCCGGGCGGGACGGGCTCGCGCCGCGCCGCGCGCACCTCCAGGCCGGCGGTGGGGCTCGCGCCCTCGGGGCCCGGCCGCCCACGGTGCACCACGGCGCCCGAGGAGATGGCCATGAGCACGTCAGCGGCGAAGTAGTCCACGCACGCCACGGCAGCCGACATGCCGGAGGGCGCGCCGCGCGGAGGGCAGAAGGAGGCGGAGCGGCCCGGCCGGCGGCGGCGGCTGTTGCGAGTGCGGGAGGCGGAGGAGGAGGCCCGGCGCGCGCCGCCGCCGCCGCCGCCCGCGCTCGCCGCCCCGCCCCGCCTGACGCGCCCTGACGCACCGGAGCCCGCGGGGGCGGCCGCCGCCCCGCCCGGAGGACGCCCCCTCGGGGCGCGCGGCCACGCCCCCACCTCCGAGTACGGCCCCGGCGCGCCGCGCCTTCCCACAGCTCGGCCCGCCCCTTCCCCTAAGTGTGCCCTCCCCACTCCGGCGGGCGGCCTTGCGGGGCCCGCCCCCTCCCGGCGCGCCCCGCCCCTCCTGACGGGCCTCTTCAGCACGAGAGCGCGCCCCGCCTCCTTTCCGGCGCGCCCCGCCTCCTCGCGGAAGCGCCTTCCCCACGCTGAGGCGCGCGGCCGGCAGGAACCCGCCCCCTCTCCCGACGCGCCCCCCGTGGCCCCAGAGCGCGCTCTAGGCGCGCCCCCGCCCGCGGAGACGGGGGAGGCAGCGCTCCCCACGTGGTCGAGGTGGGGGTGCGGGAGCAGCCGGCCCCGCCCCCCGGCCACGTGCGCGACCCTTCCCCCTCTCCGCTGGCCGGGTCTCTGGTCCTGCCTTGACCGCGCCCCGGGGTCCCCTCGCTCCCTTCTGTGAGGGTGCCCGTCGCCGCTGCTGGAGCCCAGTGGGCCTTCCCGCTCTGGGCGCCGGGTGCGCCCCGCGTCTGAGCCTGAGAGAAGTGGGGCACTTCGCTCTGCGCGAGTGACTGGAATCTTGTTCCTCTTTTTTGCACCCCGTTCCGGGGTTACTCGTGCGCGTTCCAGAGCGGGTGGGGGAGGACCAGGGTCCGCCCAGGAGGGCTGGGGGTCAGAAAGGGGAGTCGGGCGAGGCCGCAAAGGAAGGGGCGGGGTAGGGCCGCCTGTGCGAGGACAGCGGATCCGGGCCACTAGGGTGCGGGCCATCGCCTTCCTGCCGTGCATGTATGCTTGGGGTTTGGACTGGGAAACTGAGGCCGGCGAGTGGGGCTTCTCGAAGCCGCCGAGGGCATCCAGGCCAAGTTATTTTATAGCGGCGAGAACACGGAGGGCGGAGATGACTGCTCCTCTAAAAAAAAAAACCTGCAGACCCCCGTCGGTAACTGCGCGGAAGTGGGGGCGATGGACCGGCTCCTCTGCCGCGACCACGTCCCCGCCCTTCCCGGCCCAGCCGTGCATTGCCCGGAGCAGCCTCCAGGGGGCGAGCTGCTTCGCCCTCTCGGGCGTCCCTGCGGGTCACCTCTGTCTGACCCAGGACCCGCCATGGCCTGGGTGTGGGCAGCCGCTGTGACCTTGGCTCCGGCCCTATCCTCCCCTTCGGCAACCCCAGCACAATCTTCGGAGTTGTCTGCGGTGTAGCCAATGCCCCCCGGGTCCTCTGGCAAGGCTGGAGCCCCAGTGTGCCCAGTACACGTGGCTGCACCGAGGACGGTGGGGAAGAGGCGGGGCGCCGCGAGGGGAGCGCTGTGCAGAGAGAGACACAGGTGAAGCCAGGTGCAGGCTGCATCGCCAAGGAAAGAAGCCCACCGTGGACCACGCGGTCAGCATTCCTGCCGGCCGGGTCCCTATGCCTTCAAGTTTAGGAGGGTAGGCCCGCAGGGCAGGTCACCGAGCCCCCTCCGCCTCAGCAGCCTTAGCGGGCCACTGACCCTGCTACCCAGGAAGTCCCTGTTCAGCGCTCCCCCGCCCCCACCGCCCGGCCCAAGGAGGCGCATAGCGGCCCACTCAGAGCCACGCCGGTGCTCAGACCCCGAACAAAGCGAGAAATGGGACGGGGGCGCAGCCACAATGCGATTTCTTTCTTCCGGTTCCGCCGAGGTTTATTGGGCCTAAGAGAGAGACCTCCCGGCCCTGCCGGGAGGAGGGGTGGAGGGGGAGGCAGATGGGTCAGACCACCACACAGGTGAGTGTGCACGCCAGCCCCGGTGAGCTGAGGGGAATGGGCTGCGAAGACACCTCGTCCGCCCACGCAAGGCCTCAAGAATGCCCAGGGGGCGGGCTGGCAGGCGCACACCCGCAGCTGATGTGCGAGAACCCCCAAGACCCGTGCGGCAGAGGACAGGGCACAAGGTTAGGAGCAGGCCGAAGTGGGTGGTGCCGTGGCAAGGGAGAGGGTGGGGCTGCCGAGGTTAGAGGTCAGCCTCCTGTGTCCACCCCCTTCCCAGGGATAATTAGGGTCTTGAGTCTGTAGCCTCTACCTGTGGGCATGCCAATCGCTTTGCAGGCAGGCGCCTCCGTAGGGAGGACCCACAAGACCGCAAGCCACCCAGGGCGGAGGGCCTGGGGACACCTGGCTGCTGGCTTGGCTCCTGGCCCCTAGAGGTAAGGCGGATTTATAACCAGATGGGGCCACCCCGCCCCAAACTAGAACCGCCTGCGTGCCTCCCCTACCCGTGCTCAGCTCTGCCTTGTGCTTTGTCATGTCTGCACTGTGGTCCTTAGCCCCATTCTACAGATGGAGAAATCGAGGTGGGCAGAGGCCCAGGAGGGGCTTGCACGTGCTCACAGCTAAGAGGCAGCCGCAGAGCTCTGGAGAAATACAAATGGAGGCCGCCTGAGCATAAATCCCTGTCTGCCGGGTCTTTAAGCCTCAGTTTCTTCATCTGTAAATGGGTCCCTGTAAATCCGTCACCTGTAAACCTGTCCCTGACACCATCCTAGGGGATCAGGGAAAGACAGCAGCCAAGTGTCACTGGAGGTGGGTGGGGCAGGAAGAATGTGGGGAGAGGTCTCTGTCAGGAGTACCAATAGTCCAGGCCCCACACCCCCTGCCTGAAGTTGGGGGGGTGGTATGAGAGCACACATAGCCTCCCGGGGTACAGTGAGGGCAGTGGTTACATAAAGTGGGGTGCATGGACACCCCAAAACGCGTGCATCCATGGGGAAGATGGCCAAGGTAGGTTAGGATCAAAGAGAAGGATACTGTGTTGTTGTTAGTGACCTCATCTGACAGAGTAGAATTGCCCCGTAGGGTTTCCTAGGTTGTAATTTTTATGGAAGCAGATCACCAGGCCTTTCTCCCATGGAACGGCTGGTGGGTTAGAACCTCCGACCTTTTGGTTAGCAGCTTCCATCAACCAAAAGGCCAAACCCATTGCTGTCGAGTTGATTCTGACTCATAGTGACTATAGGACAGCGTAGAACTGCCACATAGGGTTTCCAAGGAGCGGCTGGTGGATGCAAACTGCCAGCTTCTTGGTTAGCAGCCTGAGCTCTTAACCACTGCACCACCAAGGATACCATAGACGAGGGTATATATACAAGCTGGAATAGCTATCACCATTTTTTTTAAGATGCTGAGGCCTTTTTGTTTTATAGTTTTCTGTACTATTCAACTTTTTTTTAGCCGCTGGGTAGGTTCGAACCACTGACCTTTTGGTTAGCAGCCGAGTACTTACCCATTGCGCCACCTGGGCTCCTTAGCAGGTACCTAGGCGGTGAAATCATGGGCCATTTTTCTTTTTTTACACTTAATTGTATAATTGTTTCCTGAATTAATTTTTAAATGACCATCTCCCCTGAGTGTGGGCTGGCTGTAGTAGTGCCTTGCTTTGAAAGAATGGAGCAGGGAGGGGAAACCAGTAAGTTGACCTCCGGGAAACCTGGCCGCCCCACCATCACCGGGTGACCCAGGTGAACAACTCTAGTGGTCCCGTGGTGTCAGGGAGCCCCAATATGGTGTGCGTGGGGCACTTCTGTGTGTGTATATCATCACTTCTGAGGATGTTTGGGGGCTCCGAGGTGGCCCCACACACGATGCAGACACCAACCAGCTGGGGCAGGACCCACTGATTTGCCACGTGCCTGCCATTGGAGGCATTTGAGGGCACGCCCCGCAACCTCTGTGTTGGTTCTCCTGCTTGCACACAAGATACAGGAGCCCCACCCATCCGGGAACAGATGCTCTGAGAAAATGGTAGAGTTTGGTGGTTGAGCCTTTTTGAAAGGCTTGCCCATTTTGCATTCTTCTTCACAATGTGTCTGGCTTTGAGTCTGATGTGTGTTCATGCTGTGATGCACAGGGGGACAAGGCTCAGTGGGAGACCAAGGATGCAGGCCAGGCCATGGAAGACGGTGGGCATGTGGCTGTCCCTGTCCTCTGCTTCCAAGTGTATGTGGAAAGCTGCTGGCACCAAAGGGAAACACCTTCAGGGGTTTGCAGCCCCCATGTGGCCCAGGAACAGTCTGGTCCCCTTTCGGGTGGAGGGGGCAGAGAGGGCAAGACCTATGGGGTCTCACACTTCCATTCACTTGCTGATTCCTCCCTAAGCGCCTTTTAAAAAAAAAAATTGTTTTTTTCTTGTTGTTGAGAATATACGCAGAAGAACATATACCAGTTCAACAATTTCTACATGTACAATTCAGTGACGTCAATTACATTCTTCAGGTTGTGCAGCCATTCTCACTCTCCTTTTCTGAGTTGTTCCTCCCCCATTAACATAAAATCACGGCCACCTTAGTTTCTCATCTAACCTTTTGAGTTGCTGTTGTCAATTTGATCCCATATAGATAGTTCTTCAAAAGAGCATAATGCTCAAGGCAGACATTCTTTACTAATTAAGCTAAACTGTTTTTTGGTTTAAAGACTTTAGAGGATATTTTTGGCTTAAGGTTTAAAAATTATCTCAGGGAAATAGTTTCAGGGATTCATCCAGCCTCCATGTCTCCAAAAGATCTGGATTCCATGAGGATTTGAAAATTTGTTCTGCATTTTACCCCTTTTGATTTGGATTCTTCTTTAGAATCTTTGATCAAAATGTTAAGTAATGGTAGCTGGCACCATCCAGTTCTGGTCTCTCCTCTGGTCTCAGGTCAACGGAGGCAGTGGTTCACTCCACGTGCCTTTTCACCTCTGACCCTGGAGACATGGGACCAAGATTTCTGGCCTAGGACTCCTTGGAAGGGAGCCAGTCACAGGCACCACCTAGGTGGTCCCAATGCAAAGGACATTTTATCTGCAGGGACGCTGACGGGCCTGGCCCTGGGATCACCTCCCAGGCCCCTCACTTCTTTGCTTTTCACTTTCTTTGTTTAAAGAGATTAATAAAACCTTTGCAGGATCCCCTCCTCCTCTAACTCTGGGTCAGCAGGGAGCTGAAGTTTTAAGGACGTGCCGCTAGGAGCACCCCCAGCCCACTGCCCCCAGCTCTGTGCCTTGTGGGTGAATCCCCTCACCCCTCATCTGTGCCCTATTCTGTGTGGGCAAGAGAGAAAGAAGATGAGCCTAGTGTCTGAGTGCACACAGGTGCCCAGCTAGCAGGGGCAGGCCTGAATCCTGAGGTTATTTCAACCTGGAACCACCCAAGGCCCAGCCAGGGTCCCAGGACTTCTGCCCTCAGGGCAGCTGGCCTGGCTGACTCACCTGTAAGCTGGGAGGATGACCCAGTGGGCAGGGTCACTGGGAAGATTAACTTGGCCCAGGGCAGGAGTTCAGGTGCCAAGGGGACCAAAGAATCATGTGAGCCATGGGACTTGCTCTGGGGCTGGGCTGGGCACTCTTGGATGGGCCCATACAGTTAACAGGTCAGCCCTGAGCCCTGACTGTGTACCAGGGGCCACACCCTCTATTTATTTTGACTTGGATTATGAGATAATTTTATTTCATTTATTTCTCAAAAAAAAAAAAAAAAAAAGGGATAGGCACTCCACTCCTGTTACCTTCAATTACTGAAGCAAATGCCACTAATGAGCATTTCTTCTTTGAAAGCAAAGCTCCACCAATACCTTAAACAGCGCTGTGGTAGCTGCTGCTGTACTCCCCAAAAGTCACCCTCTACTTCCTGGTGACATCACATGCAGCTAGAAGCCACGTTCCCCTGCCAGCTCCTTGCATAGTGCTGTGGCCACAAGGCACACACACTTGAAATAAGGGTGCTGGGGCAGGGAACTGAGGGGTGGCCTGTTGTGGGGGAGGAGACCTGAGACCCAAGGGTGCCCTGGTGAGGGGGGGGGACCTGAGACCTGAGAGCTAGCCTGCTAGGGGGAGGGGACCTGATACCTGAGGGGTGGCCTGGTGGGGGGGAGTGACCTGAAGGGTGGTCTGCTGGGGGAGAGGGGACCTCAGATCTAAGGGATGGCCTTGTATGGGGGAGGGGGCCTGAGACCTAAGGGGTGGCCTGGTGTGGGAGGGACACAACCTGAGACTTGTGGGGTGACCTGGTGTGGGGAGGGGACCTTAGACCTCAGAGGTGGCCTGGTGTCCCAGCAGGGATTGGTAACATGAAACTTGCCCCCAAAAATGGGGGGTGCCAAGAGACTGAAGAAATAAGTGGGAAAATCCAGGGTGGCAGCAAAGGAGTTTATTAGGGAGACTTACATACAAGGTAGTTCCTGGTCGGCAGCAGGACCAAGCAGATATCCGTGCCCCACAGTGGGAGACAGGCTTTATAGTGGTGGTGAACAATAGTGGTTACATGCCAGGGATGCCTCTAGACTTACGTAAGGCTACCTCAGCAAGAATTACATAAAAATGACTTAGCAAACGGTAGTGAACTAGCAGAAAACATGAGGGCGGCCATGTTCGACCTTGCAAAGCCTGTTTCCCCTTCAGTCCAATCCCTGAAGCTGGCTCTTACAATCTGGCACGTTCTCCTTCTTCCACAAGTTCCCTGAGGGCCCCGAGAGGAGGTGTTACACTTTGCAGACAAGGACAGACAGTGTTGCTGTAGATGGAGGCACAGCAGCAGTATAGACAAACACAGCAAATAATCCCTATACCCAGGAAAAGACCAAGACCCAAAAGAAAACCTTGCCAGCCAGAGGAAAACCAGGCCGCCGCAGCAGACCAGGCATCAGGTGTGTCCAAGGCTTCTGTTTCTTCATATGGCCTAACAAAGCAGTTATAGTATATAGGTACAACATTCAGTCTTTACTATGACACGTCCCGCTTTGAGTGGTTGTTAGAACATCTAAAGCCATTCAGTTCGGAAGGACCACTGTCATGGTTTGAATTATGTCCCCCCAAAAATGTGGGTATCAATTTGGCTGAGCCACAATTCCCAGAATTGTGCAGTTGTCCTCCATTTTGGGATTGTAATTTTATGTTAAAGATGTTTAGAGTGGGATTGTAATACCACCCTTACCTACCTCACATCCCTGAGCCAATGTAAAGGGAGTTTCCCTAGGGTGTGGCCTGCACCACCTTTTACCTTACAAGAGATAAAAGGAAAGGGAAGCAAGCAGAGAATTGGGAACCTCGTGCCACCAAGAAAGCAGTGCCAGGAGCAGAGTGCATCCTTCAGACCTGAGGTTCCCGTGCAGAGAAGCTCCCAGACCAAGGGAAGATTGACGACATGGACCTTCCGCCAGAGCCGACAGAGAAAACCTTTCCCTGGAGCTGATGCCCTGAATTTGGACTTGTAGCCTACTAGACTGTGAGAGAATAAATTTCTCTTTGTTAAAGCCATCCACTTGCGGTATTTCTGTTATAGCAGCACTAGATGACTAAGACAACAACCTTCCTCATTTGGGTGGTTTCAGCAAGCTTTCCATGCTGTCATTCGGGGCATGTTTAGTAAAATTAGTTAAAGCTTCAATTTGTCACATTTCTCTAAGGAGCCCATGGTTGGGACAAAACCAGTTGAAAGGTAATCTTACCAGTGGAAAAGACTACGCTTGTCCCACTTGGCTTTTGCGGTTGTTGTTAGGTGTGGTCAAGTCAGTTCTAACTCATAGCGACCCTGTGTACAACAGAACCAGAACACTGCCTGGTCCTGCGCCATCCTCACAATTGTTACGCTTGAGCCCGTTGTTGCAGCCACTGTGTCAGTCCATCTCACCGAGGGTCTTCCTCTTTTTTCCTGTACTTTACCAAGCATGATGTCCTTCTCCAGGGACTGATCCCTCCTGATAACATGTCCAGAGTATGTGAGACAAAGTCTCACCATCCTCGCTTCCAAGGAGCACTCTGGCTGTACTTCTTCCAAGACAGATTTGTTTGTTCTTTTGGCAGCCCGTGGTATATTCAATATTCCTCACCAACATCATAATTCAAAGGCGTCAATTCTTCAGTCTTCCTTATCATTGCCCAACTTTCACATGCGTATGAGGTGATTGAAAACACCATGGCTCAGGTCAGGCGCACCCGGCTTTTACCATGGGGTAATTTGGAGGTTTTGGTATAGTTTTTAACAGTTCCCGCAGCATAAGGTAACCCAAAAGTGCAGTGCCCTATCCAATCGTATTGTAACCAGGGCCACAGGTAGTGGCCACACAGCCACCGAGTGCTGTTAGGAGCGAGGTATGCTGCTGCAGTCCCATTGGGATTTTTATACTGCGACTATTCAGTGATGTCAGCTGTTAGCACAGGAGTCCAGCCCACTATGCACGAGGAGGAATTGAAGGGAGACTGGGGAACCCACAGGATTTTACTTGCTTCAAAACAGAAGCAAGTTTCCCTAACACATCCTGTGGGAGTACCAACCAACCTAAACCATTCCAGAGGTGGTAAACACCCTCTCATAGCTGCAACTGAGAGGTGCTGCAGTCTCTTACCAAGATGTGGGTGTCCAAGACAGTCTGAGTCCAGAAAAAGGTGATGTTGTGCCCCCCTCCTGTTATACCCTGATTAGTTAAAGAGGCTTTAATATCCACCCCCACCCACCCCTGTGTCTCCCACGGCTGCCCAATCCGTTCCGATCAGGGGCTCCACACTCCAAGGCATGCCTCTGGTTGGCACTTGAGAAAGGGAGCTGTCCAAAGACCCAGCAGCTGCTTTTGCTGTGGACTCTGGCGAAGCTGTGAGCCCACTTTAGGAAGACGTCGGCAGCCCTGAAGGGAAGAAAGCAGAGGAAACCACACCTATGGGCGGAAAGACAGGTGTGTAGTAGCTTCCAAGAGGGAGAAATATTCCCCTCCTGCTAGGGTCACACTAGTGGCTTCCCCTTGGGGGCGAGAACAGCGGCTGCTCTAGGCATTTTCCCTGGCTAGGGGTGCCACACATGCTGCCTCGGGTAGGTCACCTGAGCTGTGGGTGAAGTCACCCATTTTGCCGTGTGCCAGAAAAGGAGACCCACTTCTGTCCCTTGTGGTACAGCTGTCCTTTCTTTCCATGTGAAGTGTGACTGCCGACACCCTCCGTGCAGTAGGATGGTAAGCTCCCACGTTAGGCCAACCAGTTCCTCTGCCTCCAGAGGGACAAAGTAACAAACCCACCCCGGTAGGGTGACCCATGACAGGCGACAATAGATGGTTCCACCTCCTGGTGCCAGGTCCTGGGGTGTCCAGAGGACCATGCTGTTCTCTTCTGCCAACAGCCTTGGTGGAGACGCTTCCAGAGCTTGTGATGTCACTCGGGGCTCCTAGTGTGGCATTAGGGGCTAAAGCCCCTGTGGGAGCCGAATCTATCCACCTCAGAGCCTCAGGCAGCACCTTGGCCCACCCCGCCAGGGAAGCCTTGCCTGTAAGGGTTCTTCCTTTCCACCAGGCCTGTGCCTGGGGGTTGTAGGGCAGGTGGTAATGCCTTTGTACCTCGTTCTCAGCTGCCCATTCACACACATTGTCACCTGTGTGTTCCCTGGTCACTGTCAACCTTTCAGGGTACCCCGTACATAACACTCAATTTTTGTAACCCCTTTGCTGTAGCAGCCTTGTTTGCTTGTTCACACAGGAATGCCTGTGTCAAGCCGGAGAGTGTCCATACAAACGACAGCGTCCTTTGCTCCTTCACTGGGGTCAGAGGCTGTATATAATCTACCTGCCAGTCCGTCACTGGCTGGGTTCCCTTATGTATCAGGATGGTGTGGCAGACACTTTGGGAATTCGCATGAGCACATGGGGCAATTTTTCACAGCACCCACCAGATCACTATACGTTACTGCTGTGCCTGCCTTTTTGCCTATTTTCCAACCAACATGGCACTCTGGTGTCCGCTTTTCTGGTGAATCCAATGGGCAGCTTCCCCTTTGGGATGCACCATTCTAACTTGTGCTATAGCATCTGCTTCTTGGTTTCCCAGTGGAGACAGGAGAGAATGGGCTGCCACATGGAAAACAGGTCAGCACCCGGGGTTTGGAGGTGACCATGGATGTCCTGTCACAAGGCTTTCCCCCACAAAATTTTACTCATTACTGTCCACTGCTCCTTGTGCCATTGGCTTATCTACATAGTCAGCCCACAGGCTACCACCCAGCTGTCCGTACACAGGGTTAAGGGCCAGGGTTCATGGGTGATGACCATCCACAAAGCCTAAATTTGGCCCATTGACTGCTTTACCATGAGGTGGTTCAAACCAAATGAAATCAGTGGAGGCTTGCTCAGCCACCGCCACCCACAGTAGGGGCGTACGTCGGCTAGAGCCATCTGTGGACCAGGCGTCTGCTGGCAGCAAGCCTTCCCTTCTCTTGGAGGAGAAGGAAGAGGGTTCTGGTGGCCTGCTAGCCTGTGCCGAGGGGCCATGTTGATATATCACTGGACCAAGTACAGCCTGTAATTCTTGGGACAGCACAATGGCAGGGAGGACACTGCACTGCTGCAGGTATGCCTGCCATTTGGTGAGTATCGCTTTCTGGGAAATAGCTGATGATGGTTTAGAAAACAGCTCACTGATCCACCCATTTATGGGCAAAGCTGTTTGGAAGGTGACAGCTCCTCTGCCTGTTAACAGCTCTACCTGGCAGAGACCGTCATAGGCCACTAACAATTGTTTCTCTATGGGACTGTATCGGTTTTCTGCCCCCCTCCACAGTTGGGACCAAAAACCTAGGGTGATTTAGTTCCATCCTGGTCTTGCCACAAGGCTAGGCCAAAGCTGTCCATGGTGCTTCTCACGTCTAACTGGGGGTAACCCTTCCCATATTGTGCCCAGCACTGTCACTTGTGCAACCGACACCTTGGCTTTCCCAAAAGCTTGCTGCTGTTCATTGCTCCAAGCCCAAGAGGCACCCTTTTCACCAGCCAACAGAGTGGTCTCAAACACTAGGCCAAGTGGGTAATACTCTCCAATATCTCAAAAGACCCACGAAGGCCTGCACTTCCTTTGGAGTCCTAGGGGTGGGGTAAGCTTGCATCTTATCAACTATGGCTTCAGGCAACACACAGGTATTACCCAACCAAATGACCTCTACGACTGCACTTTGTGGGGATTCACAGCCCGTGCTTTCCCCTGCAGGTGCATGATTAGGGTGTCTAGACACTCCTGTAACAGACAAACATCTTCAGCAGTTGATATCATCAATGTAATGAAACCAACAGACAGCCACAGGGAAGGGGAAAAAGGTCAGATCTCCAGCAACCATACCATGGCCAATAGTGGAATTGTGTAGATATCCTTGAGGAAGCACTTGAAATGTCCACTGCTGCCTCCCCTCACCCCCAGGTGAAGGCAAACTGGTCCTTGGCAGATGGGGCTAGAGGGATGCTGAAGAACACATTTGTTAGATCTAACACAGCATGTTGTGCCCAGGTCCCTACTAAGGGTTTCTAACAAGGAAGTTATCTTTGGGACTGCAGCATGTATAGGTGGGATCACCTTGTTCAGTTCCCTGTAGTCCAAGGTCATACGCCAGGACCCACCTAATTTCTTCACAGGTCACACAGGGTATTAAAAATACTGCTGGCTTCCTGGAGGATGCCTACCCTTTTCAACTCCAGAATGGTTTCACTGGTTTCCTTAAGTCCTCTGGGCAACTTATATTGCTTGATGTCTATCACTCTTCATGGTGGGGGCAGGTTCACTGGTTCCTATGCCATGTTCTCCCTAAAGACTGCTTTCACCACCCTCACTTGCAGTTGGAATTCTCCCACAGACATGGTCAAAGTCAGTCCCATGAGGACATCCACCCCTAGAATGTATCCTGGTACACCCCTAGAATGTATTCTGGCACTGGGGAAATGTAAACTTGACTGGTTTAGGGGGAGTGCGTCCTACTTGCAGGGTCAGGAGTACCTGGCATACGTAGATGGTCTTTTTGCCATACCCATCAATTGCCAAGGAGGGTCCTCAAAACCACTCAGGGTTTCCAAAGATAAGGATGCCCTCTTCCCCTGTATCAACCAGAGCTAGCACCACTGCTTGTTTGTTCTTGACCAATGTATTGTGACCTCTACATGGGGCCCCTGGTCCCCCTGCAGCGCCCTGACCTGCAGGTGACCTCGACTTCACCCCTAGTCCCTAGGAATTGGCAGGGTCTACCCGGTGGCAAGGGATACTTCCTTGAGAGGGACAGTGGGACGCAAAGAGCGGTATTGTTGCTCCAGCTTCAGACTCTTCCAAAGGTTAACCAAAACTGCATTTGGTTGTTTATCTCTCAAGAAAACTACAGCCGTCCCAGCAGCCACTAAGTCCACCCAAATCTGCTTTCGGGGTACTCTCAAGGGGTCCTTGGACGGTCGACTTAGAGGGTTTTTATCCTGTCCTTTCTCTGTTTCCACGGCTCCCACCCCCTTTTCTCTAGCCCTCTCAGTTTCCCCCAAGTTGGCTATGGCTTGTCCCACTTGGTAGACAGCCTGGCCCACTAAGGGACTAACTATAGCCACCAGCTTGCCGGTAGGAGGAAGGTGGGGCCGCCTGTAGGATCTTTGCTTTCATTCCTGCAGTAAAGAATTCATTGTCTGCTCCCCGGAAGTGCTTGGCATAAATGGGTGGCGCACCGCTAGCTCCCTTATTAATTGTTGTAACTCCTCTACAGAAGACCATTTCCCAACCTTACCGGGAAGATCCCCCTCATTTGGCCACACCTTTCTACAACACAAGATGATCCAATCCGTGAGGGTGTGTATGCCCTCAGTGTTCCGAGCACCTTGTAAATGCTGCCAGAGGGCGGGGTGGGTGGTTACGTTGCTCATTTTTTCCTGTTTCAACTCGATTTACAGAGACACCGTCTCGTCCAATAACCCACAGACGTAATAACCAAGCTGCAATGGTTTCCTTTCCTTTCTGCTGGAATTCCCCATACAATTCAATCAGCTCAGTGGGGGTGTACTCCCGCATTGTCATGAAACTGACGGGTGGGATTTCCTGTCTATGGTTATCGGACACGCAGGTAGCTTTCATTCTATGGGTAACGAGCGACCTGCCCGAGGGGCTGCTGTGCAAAGCCAGGCTCCTTCTCTACTACCACCTGCACATCTGAGTCGCTATGAGGCTCGCTCTCTCGAGAATTCCACGGGTGGATCCGCGCCGCTGCCCACCACTTAGAGCCGAGGCCACGCTCGGCCTTCCGCGCTCACGGCCGCGACCCCGCCGCCATTTCCGCGTGCATAACGTCACTTCCGCTTTCACCGCGGCCTCGGCACTAGACACCAGCGCCCAGCGGCGTCGCCCCCTTTCGCTCCCAGGCTGAAGCATCGCCCCCGTCTTAAAGGGACCGAGGCTTCCGAGCGGCCTCGGGCGGAGATAGCTCCCGGTCTTAACGGCGCGAACTGGAGCGTTATCCTACCGCCTGGGCAGTGGGCGGCGGGCCGCATGCCGGAGCAGCCTCCTCACCCGGAGGTTGCAGAGAGCACTCCGGGAGCTGAAGAGAAGCCCAGCCCAGCCCTGCCCTCCAGGGCGTCCCTGGGGGAGCACGCACCTCAAAGGTCCCACTGCGGAAAAGCGCGCCTGGCATGTCGTGGGAGCGGATGAGTCCTGGGTCTTACGCGGGTGCGCCCCGTGACCTCAGCCCCCTTTCCCTGGGGAGACCCCAGGGGGCCACGGACCCGCCACTGCCCTCGGCTTCCCCATTTCAAAGGAAGTGGCCAGGCTCGGCTCTGAATTGCCATGGTACCAGGGTCTAGGGGGGCTTTGCCTCCTCTGCACTGGGGGCCCAGAGGTGGGCGAGTAGCCGGTCAGACGCAGAAAGAACGTCCCTGTCTGTGAGAGCTGCAGGCTGAACGGGACACGTGGCAGCAACACACATCTAGGGTTGCTTTGGAGACGGGCGCCCCGCCTCCATGCGCGGACAACTAGGGCAACTAGGCAGGGAGTCCTGGATGCAAATGCTGCCCCCTCTCTACCATCCCTGCCCTTGCAGTCAGCAGTCTAAGCCCATCCGGTCCTCGCCCCTAGGGAAACCTATTTTACATCTGTGAGCCTCACAAGAGGGGATCTTGGGAGAAACTCTGGGAACTCTCGGAGCCCCGAATGAGGCCGTGCTTGGGCCACGGAAGCGGGGAAAGGAACCCGAAAATTTTAAATCTTTAATTTTTTCAGGTCTTTTTTTTTTTTGCTTCCAGAAGGAAAAGAGCATGGCTCTGTAGCCTGTACATGGTCCGCGGCCCCTGGGGCGAGGCGGGGTTGTCCCGGCCCGCACCGCGCGGGAGGCCAGAGGTTTTCATGCAGCCCCCGGCGGGGCGGGAGGGACGAGGTCCTTATTGCTGAGGTCCAGGCCGGCTCAGGGCGTGGCCACTGGGCTAGGCGCGCTGGCTGGGCAGCTCCTGGGTGATGAAGCGGCGCAGGCGCTCCAGGTACTGGCTGTAGAGCTCGATATCGTTGTGCCCGGCGCCCTCCACCCACAGCGGCTCCACGGCCTTGGGGCAGCGCTCGTAGAGCGCCAGCCCGTGCGAGAAGTCGATCACCTCGTCCTCTGTGCCGTGGATGATGAGGACGGGCGACGTGATCTTGGACACCTTCTCGATGCTGTGGGGCAGGCGCAGGTCAGGCCTCGGCGCCTTCCTCCCCAACGTAGCCCCGCCCACCCCAGCCCTGCCCCGGCCCCGCTCACTTGGGGAAGGCGTCGAAGCAGTAGGTCTTCTTGGTGTCCGGGAAAGCGACGCGCATGCCCGAGGTGAGCGGGGAGTGCAGCACGACAGCGGCACACTCGTAACGCGAGGCCAGGTCCACGGTGGGCACCGTGCCGATGCTCTGCCCGTACAGGATGATGCTGTCCGGGCTGATGCCATACCTGGGGGCGGGGCAGCGTCAGCGCTACCCCGGCGCGGTCACAGGGCCACACGGAGAACTCTTCCTAGCCCGCGCTCCCCAACGGTCTCAGGGACCCTCCCTGCCCTCCAGCACCTGCGGGGTGGGGGCGTGGAAGGGCGGCGCTGGTGTCCTCTCCACTCCCACCCTTCACACACTGGTCACCACGTGCCAGATCTGGAATCAGCGACCAGCCTCCCTGCCCCGGGATAAGAACACCCTTCTGGTCACACCTGGCGTTCCCAACACTCTCTGGGCTCCTTCTGCACCCCTGCCCCTTGGCCGTGGGCATCAGGGGCAGCCGCGCCCAGCTGTCTCGAGCCTGGCCTGGCCCGAGGAGTCCTGCGCTTGGGTGCTCAGAAACACCCAGATGAGCAGTAAGCAACCTGGGGCTGCATGGCTGGGGCCCACCTCCCCTGCAAGCACCTGCCCCATGTGGTAGACAGGTCCTGAGCCCGGCCTTCCCCCCTCCCCCGCCCCCCACAACCTGGGACCTCAGTGTGCAGCACCCAGCCTCCCCTGCCTGGGCCTGGGACCCGCGAGGACCAGACTCAGCTCCGGGCCACGGCTGCATGGGCCCCATGAGGATGCCCCTCCTCCCAGTGGACAGGGGCCAGGGCTGGTTAAGGCCTTGCCTGGGCAGCTGGACTCCACCCCAGCACCTGGTGCTCTCCTCTCACCCACGGCCTCTACCAACCCCTGCGTTTGTGTTGGACGCCCTGGCCACCCTGGCCTGCTCTGCCAGCTGCCATGGCCACCTCTGCTGAGCTTGACCCACCTAACCACTCAGCTCCAGGCAGGGTGTCCCAAGGGCCGCCTGGGCATCCCCACACCAACAAAGACACTATGTGCTGATGGGGTGGCTGCTCCGCCAGCCTCACCCGGCCCCTGCCCCTGCCCCTGCTTCCCAGACCCACACAGCTGCTAGGGCTGAGGGAAGGCCTTTCTGAAGGTCAAAGCTGATGAACGGATGGATTGACGGAAGCCAGGGCACTCAGCCACAGCAGGTGGGATTAGGCAGCATCCCCAGCCCAGGAGACTGCAGAAGGGGCTAGACGAGGCCGAGGGCAGGCGCACACAGGCACCAGAGGCGGGGCTGGGTGCTGGGGGACCCACGTGGCCAGGAAGTCTCCAGAGCCAGTGTGCAAGGGGATGCCACCCCTGGGGCCTGCAGCTGGTACATCGCCACGGCAACTGGGTCACCACCTCCCTAGGGCCAGCTTTGCAGTGCCACACCTGGTTCCTACCAGAGCAGGTGGAACCGGTGTGTGTGTGGGGGGCAGGGGGTGCCTTGGCTCCCACTGCCCTGGGGACCAGGTGGCCTACAGCAGCAACAGGCAGGCCGCCGCCTCCAGGAGGACAGGGGCTGGGCTGGCGTCCTGGTGCAGTGCTAGACACAGGGCTCGGCCACCACTGGTCACGGGAACGAGCTTGTGGGAGTGGGGGTGGGGCAAAGGGACCCCGAGGCTATCAATCTGCAGCGGGGCTGTGACAGGCCGAGGCAGCGGCACCAGGCGCCAAGATCAGCCTGTGGCTGTGAGCAGGGCCTTAGCCTGCAGGGTCGGCACTGACCTGCCACTGCCGCCAGGACTATGCTGGCATGGGCTCCCCGGGAGCCTGCTGCACCCCACAACCCTGTGCAATGCCCAGGCTGGCCCCCAGGCTCCACCCTGTGCCCTGCATCCCCCTCTATCCCCTGGGTGCCAGACATCCTCTCCCACAGCTCTGACCCCTCCTGTTCCAGGTGGATACCCTAGACCCTGCCCAGGGAAGAGCCAGGAATGTCTGCACCCCCCGTGCTGGGGGCTCCCAGGGTAGGGACCCACACCCGGTGTCCCGTGCCCAGGGGGTCTGAGGTCTGCTGGGCCCCTGCCTCAACCCCAGCAGACGTGGGCTCCACATGCACCGAGAACACCTGTCACCACGCCAGAGGACAACGGTCAAACCCCCTCTGCTCCCTCTGGCGGGCATCCTCCTGCCCCAGCCAGGTGTCCCCCGCTGAGGACACGCTCTAGGTCGCCCCCTCCCCGGCCTGAGGTTTGGGTCAGCCATGAGGTGGCCCTGGCCCGCGGCCCCACCTGGTGCGCAGGGCCTGCCAGGCGGCATCCACGTCGGCGTAGAGGTTCCTCTCGGAGGGCCTGCCCGAGCTGGCGCCGTAGCCGGAGTAATCATAAGAGAAGACGTTGCAGCCAATGCGCGAGCCCAGGCCGATGTAGAAGCTGCTCATCTGGCCCAGGTCCACGGCGTTGCCGTGCGAGAAGAGGACTGTGTACCTGGGGGCACGGGGCGGGCAGCCGGCACCCGGGTACACCAAGTCACCACAGTCTGTCCCGGCGGCTCACACCACCTTGTCTCACCCCTCCCGAGAGGTCATGCAGCCAGTGAGGGGGGCCAGGGAGGGGCAGGGGGCTGGCCCACCCCCACTCTGGGGCTTGTCCCCGCAGCAGGGCAACCAGCTGCCTGTGCCACAGAGGTCCCCTTCCTCCTGTGCCTTGGGCAGGGGGCAGCCAACTGAGACTCATGTTTCCCCTCTGTGATAGGGGTCACTAGGACCATCGGTCATGTTCTCAGCACAGGGCAGACGCGCAGGACAACCATCATCTGCATCCCTGGGCAGCACCCACATCTCTTCTGGGGCCTTTCCTTTTGGGGGGGCCTCACCTGCCCGAGAATGGCCCAGGTGTGCACCTGCTAGGGAGTGCAGCTGCTGCTCAGAACCCCTGGAGTGAGAGGCTGGCGTCTGACTGGCTACCAGCCCCTCTATTATTGAAGAGCCGACAGCAGCCCTGCCCCCACGCCCTGCTACCTGTGCCCCAGGCCACGCTGAGGGTGCAGCCTTCTCCCCACCGACCCTGCTGAGCAAAACTGGGAAAGCTTATCCTCTGCACTCAGACCTGGGCTGCAGGGCCCCGCCTCTGCCCCACTTGTGACCTTAGGAGGGGCTGTCCAAGCCCCCAGGTGCAGGGAGGTCTGGTACCCAGGCCCTGTGATGCCACCTGGACCCTGTACCCGTTAAAGAGGACACAGCCACAGTGTCCCAAGCCACCTGCCAGGATGCCGAGGCCTCATCGTGCCTCTGGGACCCGGGAGAGCTTCTTAGGCAGGGGAGCACCAAGACAAAAAAGCAAGTGGCCCCATGGAGCAGGCGGGCAACGCAGTCACTCGGAACTGGGCCAAGGAATCAGCCAGTCCCACCCTGAGCCTCGGCTTCCTCATCTGGGGGTCAGGTGAGAATGGGGCCCGCCCTTTGACAAGAAGACACATGGGCAAGGGATGGCCAGCTGAGCCTCAAGCTGTGAAAGGGGGTCACTAGGACCATCAGTCACGTTCTCAGTAGAGTGGACCCAAAGCACATGCCGTGATCGTCACCTTTATCCCCCCGGAGGGGCAAGGACAGGCCTGCAGGAGGGGACCGTGCTGACCAGTGCCCCTCGGGGCCCCCAGCCCCCACACCCCCGGCTCACCTGGCACCAGGCACACAACGCACATACATGCAGGTGACGCGGCTGCCGCGGGCGCTCTTGGTCAGGAAGACCTCGATGGCGTCGAGCTCCCGCTGGCTGTACTGGAAGTCAGCCCGCTCCGTCAGGTGCAGCTTCCAGCGTCCCGGGGGGCTGGCCAAGGCCCGCAGGGTGCCTGAGGGGGCGGCGCCAGCCCCCGGCTCCGGCTCAGGCACCAGCGAGTAGGTGGGCTCCGGCGGCAGAAAGGCAAGCTTGGCGGCGATACGGCCGGGGCAGGGCGGGCAGCAGAAGAGGCAGCACAGTTCACTCACCGACAGGCCGTTCATGGCGGGCGCCGGGCCCCCGCCGAGGACGCCGGCCGACCTAGCACGGCAGGGGGCGTGTAGGGATGCTCTGAGCCGCGGGCGGTGGGGAGAGCGTCCTCCTGGCCTCTGCCCCAGACACAAGCCCTGTTAGGAGGCTGCGGCCCGGCTCCATCGCGGTCCAAGCTGAGCCCTTGGGAGCCTCGCAACCGTGCACCGCCGCCCCATGCAGCGGGAAACCCTGCAGAAGAGAGCAAGACGTCAGCTCTGCAGTGCCCCGGTGCAGGCGGCACCTCAGGCCAGGGCACCCCCTCCTGCCCAGACAGCCGTGGCCTCCTCCTTATAGGGGTCCAGCCACTGTCCCCGGGAGGAAGAGGCCCTGAGGGCCGCTGACCGTGCCCCCTCATGGTAGCACTCTTCCTGGGCTCGTGGGCTGGGTTTAGTGTTCCCCAAAATCTACATCCACCTGCAGCCCGGAAGGTGGCTTCCAACGTGACCAAGTTAAGATGGGGTTATACCAGACAAGGATGGGTCCTGACCCAACACAAGGGGTGTCCTTCTAGAAGACACACAGGTGGAGGGAGCACAGCCACATGAGGATAGCCAGAGACCCCAGGATGGTTGACAACCCTGCCGATGACCTGAATCCAGGCTTCTGGCCTCCACAGGCTTTCCCGGGTGGTACAGATGGTTAACGCACTCGGCTACCTACCAAAAGGTTGGAGGTCTGAGTCCACCCACAGGCGCCTTGGAAGGCAGGCCTGGCGACCAGCTTCCAAAAACTCAGCCACTGAAAACTCTAAGGAGTGCAGTTTGTACCGACACACGTGGGGTTGCCATGAGTCGGGGTCAGCTCAGTGGCAACCGATTTTCCTTTAAGCCTCTAGAACCGTGAAAGAATAAGGCTCTGTTGTCCGAAAGCTACTCGTTGGTAGCCGTTTGTTCCAGCAGCCCCAGGACACTCAGAGAGCTGGCAATCACCAGATCTGCTCTGGGAGTCAGGCTCCTCACCCCAGCCTTCCCTGACCCTCCTGCCACAGCCTGCACACCTCCTGCTCCAGGACCCCCTCGGTCTCCACCGTGCTTCTGCACACAGCACACTGGACTCACCCACCCTCACCTCGGGGAAGCCCTGCCTCGGGACAGACTGCTGGCCAAAGGGACCTGAGGGTGTGCCTGGGGTGACAGACGGGCACGCTGGGCCCCACAGGATCTCGGGGGCGGGGATCCAGGCAGAGGAAACACCACACACACCATCGCCGGAAACAAAGGCAGGACACGTCCTGGGGCTCAGAGGCCCCGCTGTGCTGACAATGTCTCTCCCGTGTGCAGTGCCAAGACCGGTGTGTGTGTGTGTCTGTGCCTGTGTGTCTGTGTGTCTGCGTGTGTAGAACCTGAGGCTGTCCTGGGTTCAACAGGGCCCCCCTCCAAAACCTATGTCCATCTACAACCTCAGCATGTGACCTCATTTGGAAATAGGCCATACTGGGTTAGTCGTAGGGTGCCGTCAAACTTTTAACCCAGAGATCCAATGTGATGGAGTAGAACTCCCCACAAGGGTTCCTAGGCTGTGATTTTTATGGGAGGAGATCGCCAGCTCTTTCTCCCGCAGAGTTGCTGGGTGTGTTCGAACCACCAACCTTTGGTTAGCTGCTGAGCGTTTAACATTGTGCCACCAGGGCTCCTTCACTGGGTCAGGGTGGGCCCTGAATCCAATGACAAGGGTCCTTATAAGAAGGCTGTGTAAAGACAGAGACACAGAGGGAAAACGGCCGACACGTGGAGACAGAGGCAGAGACTGGGGTGACGCATCTACAAGGCCAAGAAGGATCCCCCCCTTGAGCCTCCAGAAACATGGTAAATTTCTGTTGTTTTGAGCCACCCACTTTGGGGTCACTTGTTGGGGCAGCCTCAGGACCTAACATGGGCGCCTGCTCTAGCAGTGCCAAACAGGGGTTCTGTGACCGGGGCAAGCCACCTGACCCCCCCAGGGCCTCAGTCTCCTCATCTGACAGGGCTGCTCCGGAGGGTAAATGAGATGATGGGGGCCCAGTGGGGGACCGGGGGGCTGGATCAGACTGAAAACAGCTAAAGAGTTAAAAAGGAGCCCTGGTGGCGCAACGGGTAGGAACTATGCTGCTCACTGAAAGGCTGGCGGTTCAAACTCACCCAGCAGCTCTGCAGGAGAAAGACCTGGCCATCTGCTCCCATAAAGATAACAGCCTGGGAAATCCTATGGGGCAGTTCTACTCTGCTACATGGGGTCACTAGGAGTCAGAATTGACTTGATGGCACCCAACAATAAAGGGCTGAAGCAGCTACAGTCATGTGCACAGCCGCCAACAGGCAATCGTGAAAAAAATACAAAGGCCTGAGACAAGTCTACCCACTCACAGAGCAGAACCAGGGAGGAAGACACACACGTGATTCCGTGTGAGCAGAACACCGCGGCACAGCTGGCTTCGGGGCTACTGTGTTTGACAACCCCTGGGCTGGAGCAGCGCACACTCCAAGGCGGAAAGAGCCGCACAGGACACGCTCGCAGTCATGAGCCCACAGGACAGCGCGGGCTCCCACTGCCACGCAGCCGCCTCCTCCCAGACCTGCCACCTGAGACCAGGCACTGGGGACAGCCACACAGAGCAGTCACTAGACCCGGGCACGCAGGGAGGCAGCAGGGTGAGCTGGGGGCGCCGACAGCTTCGGGGAGCCCCTGAGCCCCCAAACAGGATGCAAATTTTACGTCAGGGTATTTTTCATGAGGGATGTAGTCTACTGCAAAAAAACTAAAACCAAGCCCACCACCCTGGAGTCCGACTCCTAGTGACCCCACAGGATAGAGTAACATCGCCCCACAAGGTTTCCCAGACAGTATTCTTCACGGGAGCCGACTGCCACATCTTTCTCCCACGGAGCAGCTGGTGGGTTGGAACTGCTGGCTTTTTGGTTAGCAGCCGAGCGCTAAACCACTGTGCCACTGAGGCTCCTTGCAGTCTATAGCAGCGGTTCTTGAGTGGAGGCGATTCTGCCCCTTGGGGACACTGGGCCATGTCTGGAGACATTCTGCTGGGGGGAGGGTGGCACTGTGCTGTCGGGTGTGTGGAGGCCACCGGCGCTGCCCAACACCCTATAGTGCACAGGGTGGTCCCACTGCAGAGAAGGATCCGGCCCCCATGTCAGCAGCACTGGGGGGGGACCCTGGGCTACAGCTTTCAATATATAGTCAAAGGGGTCCAGGCCCGAAAAGGTGAAGCTGCAGTGGGCTGGGGAACTTGTGGGGGGGTCTGAAGTTTGGGGTGGCACCATCAGAGATAGGTTTCACGGAAAGCCTGGCTGAGAACCCAGAGGGGAGGTAGGAGGCCCCTGGCAAGCCCAAGAATGAAGGGGCATCCCCAGGTGGTCAGGGCCCCACCAACCGAGCCAGAAACCCTCTGTTGCCCTTACCAGCTCCCTCTACCCCCGGACCCCACCCATCACTGGGCCTCCTCACCTGCTGGCTTTACCTTCCAACTCCACCCCCACCTTCCTCGTCCATCTACCCCAGCAGCCAAAGGATCTTCCCCCAACGCCAATGTGGCCACGCCCTCCCTTTTGGGGTAACCATGGGGCTTTGCACCTGTCTCAGGATGAAGGCCAAACCCCTCTCCAGGGCCTGCACTCCTGCTCACGCTTCTGCAGACTTCTCAGGCCTCAGCCACCCTGTCCCGTACTCCCCACCCTGCTCGCCACAGACCAGCTGCATCACCACTCCTGCCTCAGAGCCCGCAGCCACGCTCCTCCCTGCCGGGGATGCCCCTCCGCAATCCTGCCAGCTGGTCCTTGCCCCTGTCCTATACATCTTTCAGGCAACTTCCCCAAGAAACCTTCCTTAACAAGATTAAATGGGCACATCAGCTCAGAAGCAAGGACAAGAAGGCAGGAGGGGACAGGAAAGCTGGTAACAGGGAACCCAAAGTCGAGAAAGGGAGAGTGTTGGTATGTCGTGGGGCTGGCAACCAATGTTACAAAACAATATGGATACTAATTGTTTGATGAGAAATTAATTTACTCTGTAAACCTTCATCTAAAGTACAATAAAAAAAATTTTTTTTAAAGGGAAAAAAAGAAAAAAAAAAAAGCCTTCCTTGACCCCTAAACCCGAACAGGACCCCCTAAACCCAACCAGAACTGCTAAACCTGGCCAGGACCCCTAAACCTGACTAGGACCCCCGAAACCCAACCAAAACCCTTAAACCCAGCCAGGACTCCCCAAACTCAACCAGGACCCCCCAAGCCCGACTAGGACCCCCCAAACCCAGCCAGGATGCCCCAAACCCAGCCAGGACCCCCCAAAGCAGGTCAGGATCCCCTCATACAGTCTCATGGTTCCAGGCTTTTTGTCTTTTACATGTTCAACCATAAACCACAACGCCCCCCAGACTAGACACTCCTCAAGGGCAGGACCAGTATCTGGTTTTTCAGCTCAGTAAATATTTGTTGAAGTAGCCCTGGTGGCACAAAAGTTAAGTACTCGACAGCTAACTGAACCCACCCAGTGGCTCCTCGGAAGAAAGGCCCGGAGATCTGCTCCTGTAAAGATTACAGCCGAGAAAGCCTTACGGGACTCAACGGCACTCAGCAACAAGAAGTACTTGTTGAATGAATGGACGTGGTCTGTGGCAAAGGGGAAAGGGGGAAGCCACAGGAGAGAAAGAGGAGCCTCCAGGGTGGGCTGGTGTGACAGGTGTGAGGGTCAGTCTCTCTGTCCCCTTGGCGAGGGGACCGTCCACCATTACTCAAGCAAACACTCTCCTAGGTGTTGCTCTAGAGGCATTTTGTAGATGGGGTTAACATCTCCCATCTGCAGACTTTAAGTAAAGGCCACCACCCCTGATAATCTCGGTGGGGTGGGCCTCATCCAATCAACTGAAGGCCTCAAGACCACAAACTGAGGTTTCCCAAAGAAATTCCGCCTCAAGACAGTGACATACAAATCCTGCCGGGGCTTCCAGCCCTACTGGCTGGCCCTACAGATCCAGACTTACCAGTCCCCACCATCTCACGAGCCAAGTCCTTAAAATCAATCTGTCTTCCCCTCTCTCTCTATATATATATACCCAAAGTCTTCTGATTCCAACTCAAGGCAACCTCAGGCGTTACCGAGTAGCACTGCCCCATACGGCTTCTTGGCTCTAATTTTCACAGAAGCAGATCACCAGGCCTTTCTTTGGCTGTGCTGCTGGCTGGGTTCAAACCACCAACCTTTAAGTTAGCAGTTGAGTGCAAACTGTTTGCACCACCCAGGAACCTTTTCTCTTCATACACATATACCATAAACTAAACCAAACCCACTGCTATCAAGTCGATTCCAACTCACAGCCACCCTCTCAGAGCAGAAGTGCCCCACAGGGTTTCCTAAGCCGTAATCTTTACAGAAGCAGACTGTCACATCTTTCTCCCACGGAGAAGCTGGTGGGCTCAACCACCGACCGTCTGGTTAGCAGCTGAGCATTTCAACCACACGCCATCAGGGCTCCTCTTTCTATATACATATACACACCAAAAAAAAACCTATTGCCACTGAGTTGATTCCAATTCATAGCTACCCTATACGACAGAGCAGAACTGCCCCACAGGGTTTCCAAGGCTGTAAATTTTTATGGAAGCAGACTGCCACATCTTTCTCCGGCAGAGCGGCTGACGGGTTTAAACTGCCAACCTTTCAGTTAGCAGCTGAGTGCTTTAACCACTGCACTACCAGGGCTCCTTCTACATATATACTTATTAGGAAAAAAAAAAAACCAAACCCACTGCCATCGAGTAGATTCCGACTCATAGCAACACTACAGGACAGAGTACAACTGCCCCACAGGGTTTCCAAGGAGTGGCTGGTGGATTTGAAGTACCAATCTTCTGGTCAGCAGCCGAGCCCTTAACCACTGCACCACCAGGGATCCTTCTACATATACAAATAGACAGACATATAGATATAGGCACTATTCTACTGGTTCAGTTTCCCTGGAGAGCCCTGGCTGATAAAACAGGGGAGGGGGGCCCTCTCTAGGGGGATAGTCTTTTCGGCGCGGCATCACTGAGTATGCCCTTGCTCACCCAGCACACAAGACCCCATCGCTTCCATCCACCCTGGGAGCCCCACTGCCAGGCCCGGTGCCAGCTGGTGGAGTTATTCAGATGACGGACAAGTAACCATGCAATTCCAATACTACAAGGCGACCTAAACACAAATGGCTGGGGTGGCACCTCACCCAGCCAGTCGGGTCGGGAAAGCTGCCTAGGAGGAGACATCTGCAGCTTGCAGAGGGATGCGTCCAAGTGACAGGGCACGGGGAAGAAGGAAGAGCATGTGCGAAGCCCCAGAGGACCAGAGTATTCCAGGAACTGCAGGTGGCTCATGTTGGCCAGAGCTCAGCCTGGGAGAAATTCGTGGTGAGCACAGGGGTCCGGGAGTAAGCCAGGGCCGGCGCCCTGTGAGCCCTGCGGCGGAGTTTGGACTTCATCCTCGGGGAGGTCGGGAGCCACGAAGTCCTGAGCCGGGGCTGAACACCACAGGTTAGATAGAGGCTGTGACCTGGGAAATGGACTGTAGTGGGCCGGGGAACTGGCCCAAAATGACGCCAGACAAGGTGCAGGGACACCTGGGGCGAAGTTCAAGCTGCAAGGCTCAGCCACTCGCCAGCTGCAGGGGACAGGGCGTGGAGGCTGCGTGTCCAGCTGGGGAGGCAAGTCTCAGGCGGGAGCAGAGGCTGCGACCCCAGGAGGGTGGGCGCTCACCCCACGTCGGGGGACTGAAAGCATGAGGGAACAGGGGTTTGTCGGAGTCACACATGCCCACCCGCAGGCTCCGCCCCTGGCCCGAGGGTCCTCCAGGCAGGACCCCAGGCCGCCCCCGGGAGTGCGGGGGTTCCAGGGGCGTCCACTGGGCCGCTCCGGCCTCGCGGCCCGGCCCGGCACCGTAAACGGCCGCAGGCGGCACGGAGCCGGCTCCGCGTCACCGTGCCCGCCCTGCCCGGCACTCACCGCCCTGGCCTGCGCCCCCCGGCCCCGGGGCCGCGCTCCATGGCGCCTGGCCGCCCGCCCGTGCGTCCGTCGGTCCCTCCGCGCCCCGGCCCGGCCTCCTGCACCGCCGCTCCCCCGCGGACGGAAGTGAGCGTCTCTCCCGCCACCGCCCCGGAAGTGACGTAAAACGCGCGCGTGGGCCGGATGCACTAGCGGCGGCGCCTGCGCGTCTGGGGGCGGGGCCGGGTTGCTTGGGGCGGGGCGGGGCGCAGCAGGGGCGGGACGCAGCAGGGGCGGGGCGCAGCAGGGGCGGGGCGCAGCACGGGGCGGTGCCTGAGCTCCGGGCTGCAGACACGACCTTGCACAGGGTGATATTAGGGTGAGGGGAGTGGGGCATTCTCCTCGTTAGGAAAGTGTACCGGCGCGCCCAAAATCTCAGTCATCAAAATAAAGACTATTTCAATGCTCTATTAAAATAAGTTGGCAAACTAGCGCCTGCGACCAGCTGCCTGTTTTTGTAAATAAAGTTTTATTAGAAACAGGACCTAGCCTAGGGTGAAGCGAGGGAGGCCAGGTCGTGCAACTGCAGGGCTGCATTCTGGCTTTATTTAAAAAGCTGAAATTTTGTTTATCATGGATTCTTTTGCATTGATTTTGATTTTTTTAAATATTACATTGAATATTATTTATATATTAATAAGTGAATGAATTTTTTAACTCGGTGACATGTAGTCAAATCAATTCCAACACGCGGGGGCCCCATGTGTCACAGAGTAGAAATGAGCTCCATAGGGTTTTCTTGGCTATAATCCAGGGCTTCGAACTGGTGCATTCTGGTTAGAACCCCAGCTCAGAATTTGCATTTCTAACAAGTTGCCAGGTGATGCTAATGATGCTGGTTAGGGACCAATTCTGAGAACCCCTAAAAAAGGAGAAAAAAAAACTGTTGCGGGGATTCTGACTCATAGTGACCCTACAGGGCAGAGTAGAACTGCCCCCAGGGGGTTTCCAGGGAGCAGCTGGTGGATCCGAACTGCTGACCTCTTGGTTAGCAGCCAAACGCTTAACCACTGCGTCACCAGGGCCCGACTAGCAGAGCAGTGGTTCTCAAATTTTATCATACATAAGAATCACCTGGGGATCTTGTTAACCTGTAGATTCTGACTCAGTACATCTGCAGTGGAAATCTAAATTCTCAGCAGGGGTTCAAACTGGAACGAACCGGTTTGAAGCCCTGCTGTAATCTTTAGGAAGTTGATCGCCAGGCCTTTCTTCTGAAGCACAGCTGAGTGGGTTCAAACTGCCAACCTTTCTGTTAGTAGTCAAGAGCAAATCGTCTGCACCACCCAGAGACCTTTGGCACCCTTTCTATTCTGAGCCCTCACCCTCCCCTCGTCCAGGCCCAGCTGGAGAGTCACATGGCACAGAGAAAGGTAGATACTTACACAATGAGAGGGGAGAGGAGATTGGCTAAGGATGGGGGTTGGGAACAAAATGAGAAGTGTGGCAGAGGCTTACGGGGGAAACCTCTCTGAGGAGATGACAGGGACCAAGGCAGAGGCAGGCAGAAAGGGCTGCAGAGGCTGACAAGACCAGCCTGAGGGCAGGACTGCAGAATGAGCTGGCTAACATGTCTTTCCAGGCCCCTGAGCCTTTGCACATACCATTGCTTCTACCTGCAGCCTTGTACATGTCCTCACGCCCCGCTCAAAGTCCCTTCCACCTGCAGCTCCAATCTTTGGCTCTGTTTTACAGAGATAAGCCTGAAGCCCTGGCTGTGGCCAGCCCTCCCCTCAAAACACAGCTCGGGGTAGGGGGCACTGCTGTGGAGGTGGTTTCCGGCCTGTTTTCTGGTTTCCCAGGGTGTTAGTGGCAGAGCTCAGCAACAACATTTCCGGCTACATGGGAGGGGGCTGCCGGGCGCGCCCCAGAGTCTCCGGCCACGACAAGCCTCTGCCTTGGAAACAGTGGTGCTGGCTGTACAACACAGCAAATGTAATTAACACCATTGAATTTACACTTCAGAATGGTTAACCAAATGGTTCGGCTGTACGTATTCTACCACAATAAAATTCAACACACACACATAAATAAATGTTTATGAAGCCCCTGGTGTGGGGGGCAGGGGCCAGCTTTGTGGGCTGAGACCTGTGCTGGCTTCCAGGGGCTCAGAAGGGCCCTGCTCAGGGTTTAATTCTCTGCTGTGGCAGTCATGAAATTCCTAGTAAGTTTTGAGCCCTGGGCCCTGCGTTTTCATTTCACACGGGGCCCCGCAAAGTATGGGGCCAGGCCTAGCTTTGGGGAAGAACAGGGTGGCCTAGTTCAGCGTCTGGGAGAACCCGGGGATGGGTGAGCAATACCGCCACATGCACATCTGCCTTCACCCCCCACGGGTGAAGGGGAGAGAGTGAAGGACGGGGTCAGGAAGTAGGTTCCTCACACAGCCAGGAAGGAAACGGGGCGGGGGGCATCTCAAAATAGCACCGCTTGCCCAGCGGGTCAGAGGTGGGGGCGGGAGATCGCACTGGAGTGAGGCAAAGCGAGGGGACACAGGGACTCGCCGAGGACCCTCCACCCCAGCACCCACCCTCCTCTTTCCCCGACACAGCCAGACACAACACCCACTATCCCCCACCTGCCCTACCCCGGGTGCTGAGTTGAAAAGAGGGGGATGCTGGGAGGATCAGCCTCGGAGCTTTTTTATTTTAAATAAAGGAATAAAACTAGGACAGAGTGGAACTGCCCCATAGGGTTTCCAAGGAGCTGCTGGTGGATTCGAACTGCCGACATTTTGGTTAGCAGCTGAGCTCTTAACCACTGCGCCCCCAGGGCTCCAGGTATAAACCAGAGATGGAACATCCAGAACAGAAAGATTGAGAACGTTCAGGTGTTGTGAAGAACGTACCCAATGTCACTGAACAACCTGCGTGGAAATTGTTGTATGGGAACCTGAGCTGCTGCATAAACCTTCCCCGGAAACACAGTCAAATATTATTTTAAAACATTAAGGTAAAACTTACTTACAGCAACATAGACAAATCTCAACTGGGCAGCTGAATTAATCTGCACGTGTATATACAAGCTGTGAGGGCCATCCTGTGCACTGTAGTGTGTTGAGCAGCATCCCTGGCCTCCACCCCCTTGATGCCAGTAGCACCCCCTTCCAGTCATGACAACCACAAATGTCCCCAGACGTCACCCAGTATCCTCTGGGGGCAGAATCACCCCGGGTGAGAACCGCGGAGTTGGGGGATTCCAACGACCCCTCAGAGACTTTTTATTCCATAATCATCTGACCTACTGACGTCCTAGGACGCTGCCCACATTTAAATCCACACACTGAGTGGGTAGGAGAGAGGAGGGAAACCAGAGAAGCTGGAGGGTCCCCCTGGTTTACACTGTCTAACCCATCAGGACTTTATTCTGGTGTACGGTGTGAGCAGGGATTGAACTGAAATTCCTTCCAAATAACAAACCCAGGCTCTCTCCCCTTGGGCACCGCTGACATGGGGGTCAGATCCTTCTCTGGGGAGGGGCCGCCCTGTGCACTGCAGGGTGTTGAGCTGCATTCCTGCCCTCCACCCACTCAATGCCAGTAGCACCTCCCAGTGGCGACAATCACAAATGTCCCCAGACATCCCCAAGTGTCCCCTGAGGGCTGAATCGCCCCTGGTGAGGACCCCTGCCCTAGAGGGGTGGTTCTCAAACTTGGGCTCCCACCAGAGACCACTGGAGGGCCCCTTACAGCCGGAGTTACTGATTTTGCGGGTATAGGGTGGGGCCCCCAAAACCTGCGTTTGTAACAGGTGATGCTGCCGCTGGTTGAGGGATCCCAGTTGCAGACCCACTGCTGACACGCCCCAGCCCTGCCTCGCGGAGTGGCCTTGAGCTGAGCGCGGTGCCACTGCTGTGACCCTGAGGAACCAGGGCGTGGTCGGGGTCGGTGCCCAGGCGACGTGCTCAAGTAACCCCCTCAGCCTTTGATATCTGGACGGAAGCCCGGGTTCATTAGGGCGATGCTGCCTTTGGCCAGCAGATGGCGACAGTACCCTCTGATCTTTGGAACGTCGAGGAGGGGGATGCAGAGTTCCCCCAGAGGGGGCGTGGGTGGTCCCCACCGGTCTTGCCGAAACAGCAACAAAATAACATCAGTCTGACGTGATTGAGCCCTCTCCCTGAGCCAGACAGTGGGGATACCACAGTGAACAAAATTCCCAGCCCTGAGGGAGTATAGACATTTAAGATAAGTAAGTCATTGCCAGCATTTATTTGAAGTGCTCTAAAGGCAGTAACTGGAGCCCTGGTGGCGCAGTAGTTAAGAGCACAGCTGCTAACCAAAAGGTCGGCAGTTCAAATCCACCAGCCACTCCTTGGAAACTCTATGGGGCAGTTTTACTCTGTCCTATAGGGTCACTATGAGTTGGACTGAACATGATGGCAATGGGTAAATACCAGCAGGGTCACCCAGGGTGGACAGGTTTCAGTGGAGCTTCCAGCCTAAGACAGACTAGGAAGAAAGGCCTGGCAATCTACTTCCAAAAGTTAGCCAGTGAAAACCTTATGAATCACAACAGACTGTTGTCTGACTCCCTTGCTTTGGACATGTCATCAGGCAATCAAAGGAAAACACCATGTTTGGTGAAGTCGAGGGCCAGTGAGGGCGAGGGACACCTTTGGTGAGATGGTTTGGCCCAATAGCCAGAATGATGGACTCACACATAAAGGCAATTGTGAAGATGGCCCGGGATTGGGCAGAGTTTAGCTCCACTGTGCAATGGGATCGCCATGACTTCGGGGCTGACTCAATAGCAGCTAACAACAACACAGACACAGAGAGCAGACGGGGGAGACGCCATGTGATGACAGAGGCAGATGCATCTCTAAGCAGCAAAAGAGGGCCAATGATTGCCGCAGCCAGCAGACACCAGGAGAGAGGCCCCAGAATGAAGTGACATGGCTGAGACCTTCATGTGGAATTTTAGCTTCCACAACTGTGAGAGCATACATTTCTTTTTTTAACTTTAAATGTATTTATTAAGGATCTAAGAGAAAATTCAGATAATTAATGGACTATAAAACAAAAAATGTGAAGATCAGCAATTTAAAAAAACAATAGAAATCAGTCTGACGTTGAGATGCAAATTACAACAAAAACATTCTGATTGTAATAAATGTTCACATGTTCACGAAAAATGAATTGTCCGTTTCTGATTTTATATGTATGATGATTGCAAGAATTCTCTGTAGACTAGCTTCTGGCTCCTCACATTTCAAAACTTGTTTCTTCCTTAACATACACATATTTCCAGCTATGACTGTCTAAGCTCCTATTTTGATATATTTTTAATTTTTTGATTGTACTTTCGATGAAGCCTTACAGAGCACACATCTACTCTTTCAAACCACCCACTTTGTGGCACTTTGTCACTGCAGCTGCAGGAGACTAAGATGTGTGTTACAACCTCCAAGATGCAGGACGTGGGAACTTTGCCCGTTTGGCAGAGTCTAGTGGACTTTACCCACCTCCCATGGGCAGCTGAAGGAAGTCTGCCCGCCCCACTTCCAGGAGAAGACTGGCCTAGGATCGCCACAAAGGGGGAAACACCTGCAGCCTTTTAACGGCACTGGGAGCAACCTCTGAAAGTCAATGGAATGATCAGCCAAACAAAAGAGCCCACTCTTTGGCACGAGAACTGGTGATTTCAGCTGAGCCCCAGGGAGGCAGCAAGGAGCCTGATTCTGGGAAGCCCACTTCTCTTTTGGGCTCATTTCCTTTCCTGGCACATAGAGGAGGAAGAGCTTTTGCGAGGGGATCGTGGAAACGATTCCACGGGGCAGTGTTTGCAATCTTTTCTTACCAGACAGACATCGTTAACCTGTTACCATGAGTTTTAATATTTACCCCATTTTTCTAAGTTTATACCAGTCTTTTATTTCTTTATATCGCCTTGACTTCCTCTCCATATGAAAAATCTATGTCTACATTTTTTAAGTCCCTCTTTTTTGTTTTAATGTTGTCATCTTTTACATATTAACATCTGTTTCCCTATTTTCAGTGTTTTAGCTTTGACTTACTTTTGTGACTTCCCTATCTGGGTTGATATCTGGTTGCTCTGTCCTGTGCTCTAGTCTTGGGTTACTATCTGATGTCACTGATTTTCTAACCAGAGGACTCCCTTTAGTATTTCTTGTAATTTTAGTTTGGTTTTTGCAAATTCCCCAAACTTCTGTTTATCTGGAAATGCCCTAATTTCATCATCATGTTTGAGAGACACTTTTGCTGGATATATAATTCTTGGCTGGCGGTTTTTTCCCTCAAGGCTTTATACATGTCATCCCATTGCCTTCTTGCCTGCAAGATTTCTGCTGAGTAGTCTGAGCTTATTCTTATTGACTCTCCTTTGTAGATGACTTTTCCTTTATCCCTAGCTGCTCTTAAAATTCTCTATCTTTGGTTTTGGCAAGTTTGATTACAATATGTCTTGGTGACTTTCTTTTGGGATCTGCCTTATGTGGGGTTCGATGAGCATCTTGGATGGATATCTTATCATCTTTCACGATATCAGGGAAGTTTCCTGCCAACAAATCTTCAACAATTCTCTCTGTATTTTCTGTTATCCCCCTGTTCTGGTACTCCAATCACTCATAGGTTATTCCTCTTGAAAGAGTCCCACATAATTCTTAGGGTTTCTTCATTTTTTTAAATCCTTTTATCTGATTTTTCCTCAAATAAGTTGTGTCAAGTGCTTTATCTCCAGTCTGACTAATTCTGACTTTCGTTGCCTCAGTTCTGCTCCTATGACTTTCTATTGAGTTGTCTAATTCCGAAATTTTATCATTAATCTTCTAGATTTCTGATTGCTGTCTGTGGTTTCTTGCAGCCTGTTAAATTTTTCATTATGTTCTTCTTTAATCTTTTTAATTTCCTCTATTGCATGTTCTGAGTTTTGCTTAATTTCCTTCCTAATTTCTTGAAGAGTTCTGTATGTTAATCTTTTGTATTCTGCTTCCAGTAATTCCAATAAATTTTCCTTCTCTGGAAAATTTCTAGATTCTTTATTTTGGGAGCTTGCTGAAGCCATCATGGATTGCCTCTTTATGTGATTTGATATTGGCTGTTGTCTCTGAGCCATCAATAAGTTATTATATTTATTTGTTTTGTGTTTGCTTACTGTGTCCTAGCGTCTTGTTTTGATATGCCCAAATAGGCTGCTCGTATGAGCTAGTTTGATTATTGGCACCTTTGAAGCACTAATGTCCTGTCACCAGGTGGTTAGGTCTGTTACTAGGTATGTGAGCTCAGGAGTCCGCCCACTCCTCCTGTATGGATTCAGCTCAGGTGCCCAGGTAGATAGCCACCAAGTGTGTGGTGTAGGCTCTCACTTACAGTCCTAGGCAAGCATGAGTGATTGGTGTAGGCACAGACATCTGGCTGCAGCAGGGGGACACACTCTGAGCAATGCAGGGGGCTGACAGGAGGAAAGTGGGTCCCTGTGCCCTACAGCACGTAGGTGGGTGGGTTTTGCAGCTGGACTATGAGCACCTAATGCTGTTGGCTGTAAGGACTGGTGGGGGCACCTCTTATTCATGGGCCCTATCACAGGTGGCTAGGTGGTGTGGGTGATGTGGGTAGGTGAAGACCTTGCTTAATGGGCAGAGCAGTGTCAAATGTCAAGAACCTACCAGTTCACAGCTGAAACAGTTGAAGTTAGAGTTCTGGTATATACCCTGCTGTACTATGGTAATGAGGGCCTACGCTGTTGAGATGGGCCCACACAAGTCTATGCAGGGGGAGAGGCACTCAAAGTCTGTGGATCCCTTATGCCTGTGCCTAGGCAAAGGAGCTGTGCCTACCTTGGGTTCCTGGCTTAGGGGAGCCGGCAGTTTATTTTTTCCCATTTGTTAATTTGTTCACTCTCCAAGGCAGGGAGAATGGCTCCGGGCGTGTGATGGATCCTACTTCCCGCCCTGGGGACTCGGCAATTGCTGAAGCCAGTCCAGAACCCAGTGCAGAGCAGGGAGGTAAATGGAAGAGAGGTTTTTCCCTGAGGGGGGTGTTTTTGATCCACGGTAGACCAGACGCAATTACATATTTTTCACCAATAAGAGCTGCTTCTCACTGGTTCTGGGTGGCGGTATAGACTCTCAGCAGCTGGGTCTCTCCCGGTGAGGAAAACGTGCCTCCTGAGCACGGCTGCTTGCCTGCCTTACCGCTCACCCCTGGGCTTCTCAGGCCTGAAGATCTCAGGCTCTCACCGGGTCGGGTCTGGCAACTCCTGGCTGCTTCTGAACCATCCTTCCCTCCCCCTGCCACTCAGTCTGATTCCTCAACTCTGCCTTCGACATTCAGGGATCCCAGATTGCCATATATAATTGATTCACTTGTTTTTTCAGGTCTTTGTTGTAAGAGAGTCCACCTGAAGCATCTGACTACTCTGCCATCTTGGCCCTGCCTCCTTACCATAAGTTTTGAGGGTCCTGCTATTTGGGAAAAGCTCAGTGATGAATGATATCCAAACGAAAGAAATCATATCACTCGGGGATCTTAGTTTATAGAGACAGAAATCATGACTCAAACTGGCTTAAGCCAGAAAAATAACAGGAAACTTCAAGGACCCTCTGATTCAGGCACAGCTGGATCCAGGTGTTCAAACCATGTTGTCAAGTTGTGGACCTCTCTTTAAACTCTGGGTCCTGCTCTCTTCTATGTTGGCTTAATTCTCAGACATCCTCTACCTTTGGGTGGCAAAGATGACTCTTGGCAGCTCCAGGCTTACACACCATAGCTGAATGAGAGCAAGTCTGCTAATGTTTTAGCCAATGTCCCAGGGCTGACTCTCATTGGTCGTGTGTAGGTCACATGTCCATTCCTGAGTCAATCACTGTGGCCAGGGGAAAGGAAGTGCTCCAATTGACAGTACTGAGCTTGCAGATGGATCCTTGGAATTACATGGACTGGGAGTGGAGAAGGGAAGTCCCTCCAAGAAAAATTAGGGTGCAATGTCCAGAAGTTGAAGCTGAAGAAAATTAAAACAAGTCCATGACAGCCAAAGTATGACCCCAAGTATATCCTACCTGGATTCAGAGACCATCTCAAGAATAGATTTGATGCATGGAACACTAATTACTGAGGACCAAACAAGTTGTGGAATGACATCAAAGACATCAAACATGAAGAAGGCAAAAGGTCATTAAAAAAACAGGAAAGAAAGAAAAGACCAAAATGATGTCAGAAGAGACTCTGAAAGGTGCTCTTGAACATCGAGTAGCTAAAACGAATGGAAGAAATGATGAAGTAAAAGAGCTGAACAGAAGATTTCAAAGGGCAGCTTGAGAAGACAAAGTAAAATATTATAATGACATGTGCAAAGACCTGGAGATAGAGAACAAAAAGGGAAGAACACGTTTGGCATTTCTCAAGCTGAAAGAAATGAAGAAAAAAGTTAAGCCTCGAGTTGTAACACTGAAAGATTCTACAGGGGAAAATATTAAACGACGCAGGAAACATCGAAAGAAGATGGAAGGAATACAGAGTCACTATACCAAAAAGAATTGGTCGACAATCAACCATTTCAGGAGGTAGCATGATTAGGAACTGATGGTACCGAAGGAAGAAGTCCAAGCTTCACTGAAGGCATTGGTGAAACACAACACAGAACAAAAAAACCCCAAACCCACTGCCATCCAGTCAATTCCAACTCATAGCAACCCTACAGGACAGAGTAGAATTGCCTGATAGGGTTTCCAAGGCTGTAAACTTTTACAAAAGCAGACAGCCACATCTTTCTCCCACAGAGCAGCTGGTGGGTTCAAACTGCCAACTTTTCAGTTAGCAGCCAAGCACTTAACCACTGTGCCACCAGGGCTTTGGTGAAAAACAAGGCTTCAGGAATTGAGGGAATACCAACGGAGATGTTTCAACAAACGGATGCAACGTGGAAGTGCTCACTTGTTGTGATGGTTAAGATTGTGAGTCAACCTGGCTGGGCCATGATTCTGAGTGTTTTGGCAGTTTTATAATGTGATCACTTCCCTTTTGAGATTTGATACATGATCACCCCCATGATGGGCTCTTCCATGAGTGGTACCTGTGGGGGTGGGGCCAGTGGCAGCTCACCACCCCCTCAGCCTTCATCTCTCTGCCCTCCGCCACCTAGTCCTTCCGGCTCACCTTGCTGGGGCTTTTGCTTGTTCTGGATCCTGTGGCTGGCTCCTGTTCATCTGACCTCCGGTTCTTGGGACTTGAGCTGGCAGCTTGCCTGTGGTCTTGCCTGTCGATCTTGAGACTCATCAGTCCTCACAGCCTGCAACAGCCCTGCTCTCTGGCCTGCTGATCTTGGGTTCACCAGCCCCTGCAGCTAAGTGAGTCAGGAGAATCCTCCTTCCTGCCTCACAGACTTGGGATGTTACAGCCCCTAAAAACCACTTGAGCCATTTCCTTGACATAAATCTATGTGTGTGTGTATATATATATATATATACATGTTTTATTGGTTTTGCTTATATAGAGAACTCAATCTAAGACACTTGTCCATGCCAAGAAATTTGGAAGCCAGCTACCTGGCCAATCAGCTGGAAGAGATCCACAATTGTGCCCATTCCAAAGAAAGGTGATCCAATGGAATATGGAAATTATTGAACAATATCATTAATATCACACCCAAGGAAAATTTTGCTGAAGAGTGTTCAAAAACGTTTGCAGTGGTACATCAACAAGTAACTGCCAGATATTCCAGCCGGATTCAGAGGAGGACGTGTGTGGTGCCATGGATCACTTTTGTGTGGCCTTTCTTGCCATGGTCTTGTAACTCCCACCCAAGTGATTGGGCAGGACTGTGTGATAGGGTAATTGTGGCCCACCAAAAGGACTGGTCAGTTTTGCCATCCCACTGGGCTTAAAATGAGCCACCTAGAGGTGAGAAAGAAAGGAGAATCCCACCACCACCAAGGAAGAACAGCCAGGAGCCAGCATGTCCTTTGGACCCAGGATCCCTGTGCTGAGAAGCTCCTGGATCCAGGAGACAGAGAGCGACCTGTGACCTTGAAGATGGTGAGAAGCAGTGGCAGAGACCTGGCAGGAGAGACCCGGCAGCAGGAGAGACCCGGCAGCAGGAGACGGCATGGTGGGCTTCCTTGCCCATGGAGAGAGAAAGTTAAGTGCCTTCGGGCAGAGGCTGAGGGCCAAGGAGAGGCGTGCCTGAGAGCACAGCTGGGAAGAGACTGTCCTGAAGGAAGAATTGTATCCTGAGTGTGCCTGAGCCTGAACTGTAACTGTTACTTCCCTAATAAATCCCATAATCATGAGTATTGTCTGTGAGTTCTGTGCGGCCATTGCAATGAATTATCGGACGCAGCAGAGAAGTAGAGAGTGCCGTGGAGGGACGGCTGGTGTCAGAATTCGTAAAGATGGCAGAGAGAGGAGGCATGTCTGACCTCGGCCCCACAGGAATCAGCCTTGGGCTGTTGATCTTGATTCACCTACCCCCTCATGAAATGAGAGGAGGCCAGACACTGTCCTCATGCTGTTTTTACAACGTAGAACCAGGGATATCATTGCTGATGTCAGATGGATCTCGGCTGAAAGCAGAGAATACCAGAAAGATGTTTACTTGTGTTTTATTGACTATGCAAAGGCATTCGACTGTGTGGATCATAACAAATTATGGATAACACAAAAAATGGGAATTCCAGAACACTTAATTATGCTCATGGGGAACCTGTACATCGACCAAGAGGCAGTCGTTCAAACAGAACAAGGGGATACTATGTGGATTAAAGTCAGGAAAGGTGTGCATCAGGGTTGTATCCATTCACCATACCTATTTGATCTGTATGCTGAGCAAATAATCTGAGAAGGTGGAGTATATGAAGAAGAACGAGGCATCAGGATTTGGAGGAAGACTCATTAACAACCTGCGATATGCAGATGACACATCTTTGATGTGAAAAACATGCAATTGTGCACTACGGTAAGTAAATACGCACAAATAAGGCCGTGTGTACCTTGCTTGTCGGGTCATCTGTACCTGCCCTATTGTTTTATCACCATCCATTTAGACTCTCTGTCCCTTAAAAGTCTCACCTGTGCCAGAGTTACTGCTGTCATTTCAATCTTGGGTAGGGGATTCTTCAATAGGGTGTAAAGCTCAAGAGCCTGCATTCTAGACTGGAAGGAACCCCGCGACTATGGCCCCCGGACACCCTTTTAACTCAGAGCTGAAGCTACTCCCGAGGTTCACCCTTCAGCCAAAGATTACACAGGTCAGTAAAACAAACAATAAGACAGGTGGGGTACGTGCTTCTTAGTTCAGTCACGTACACGAGACCAAAACGGCAACACTTGCCCAAAAGCAATGACGAGAAGGCAGGAAGGCGCAGGAAAAACGGACAGATGAAAACAGGAAATTGGGGTGTGGAAGGGGAGAGTGTTGACACATCGCAGGGGTTGCAGCCAATATCACAAAACAATTTGTGTATAAATTGTTCGAGAAACTTATTTGCTCTGTAAACTTTTATCTAAAGTGCAATAAAATAAAAAAAAAGAACCTGTATTCTTTACTGAGTTTCCCACCACTTGCTGCTCGGAGACTACTGCCCCAACCTCCAGGCGTCTCCCTGCCTCTGGCCTCGCCCCATCACTGTGTACAAGTTTGTGGCCAGTTGGCACTAAGGGGGATCAAGATTCCTGGCGATCAAGCAAACGCCTGGTGTGTTTTGTGCCGGCCGCTTCTCCCTACCCTGCTCTCCCCGCGTTTCGGTGAGCTGGGTGCATCACCCCCACGTTCAGAAGGAGGTCTACAGGGCCTCCCTCATTGCTTAAGGTCCACGGTGAGGAGGTAGCGGGCGGCGCTGCCCACCCCACAACAGCACTCAACCTGGTCTGAGACTCAGTGGTGCCCAGGAGGGTCGAGAGGTCCCGTTCTCCTCTGTACAGATGGGAAGACTGAGGCCCAGACACGGCGCAGGCCCCAGACCAGGTCATCCGCCAAGGAGAACCGACCCCACCCAAGTCTTTTTGGACCACCCCTCCCGAACCAGTGACAACAGCAATCCGGGCTCGCTCTCTGCCCCGGTCTCCCCACTTTGCTCCTCTCTCCACTGGCCTCCAGGCTCCGACTTATCCGGGCCCCGCATGGGTCTCGAACCCGTAATTCGGTTGTTGGACACACGCGGCCAGCGTGGGGCTCCAGGGAGTCACTCGAGTCCCGTTCAGGCGAGGGGGCGGAGTAAACCGGCCGCGCGCGCGGTCTTCTGGGGATTGTAGTCCCGGCCCCGCCTCAGCCTGGTGCCGCCGCCACCGCTGGAACTGCGCTCCCGTCGTGCCCCGCGGCGCGAGGCGGAGGCGGAGGCGGGGCATGTGAGCCGGTTGCTAAGACTTGGTGAAGCGCAGCGCTCGCGCTTGTCTCCCTCACGTAAGCGCGCCGCCCCGGGGTCTCAGGTTCTCCTGGGGGGCTCCGTGGAGGGTGATCGGGACTTTCGGCTGCGAGGGCACCGACATCCGGGACGCGAGGGTGCAGCGGGGCCAGGCTGGCGCGGCGTGGCGGGCCGTAGGGCTGGGCGGTGCGTGCGTGCGGTGGGTGACCGAAGGCTGCGCGAGTGCGCGTGTGCGCAGGGCGGTTTGGGTAGCGGGACCCCGCTCCCTGGGCTCGTCTGTTTTCTGCGCGTGCGCGCGTGCGCCCTAGCGGCCCGGCGCCGGAGACCCCGTGCGGCCTTGGGTGCTTCCGGTGCACGCTCGTCTCGGGGGATAGTGGCTAATCAGCTGTAGTTTTCCAGTTCCCCACGACGAGCTTGCCTTCATGCGCAAGTAATAATAATTGGTAATAATTCCTAATATTGCAAGTTTTGAGTTTTCAAGGGCTTTTGGTAAGTGGGTTTTTGCCCAGACCCGCATGCCCAGGGGTCTCAAGCTTTCAAACACAGAAGGACCGCTGGAAAGGTTGACAGTTTAATAAAACTACAAGACGCCTTACTAAATCTGAATTTCAGGTGAATGATGAAAAAGTTTTTGGAGTAAGTATATCCCAGATATTGCATGGGATGTACTTACACTAAAATACAAACCTGAAATACTTCGTTTATCTCAAATTCACACTTGAGGGTGTCCTGTATTTTATTTGGCAACCCTCTTCACTTGGGGAGTGCGTCGAAAATGCAGATTCCTGGTCCCCTGTGGCCCTGGGTGGCACAGATGGTTACGTGCCAGGCTGCTAACCGAAAGGTTGGCAGTTGGAACCCACCCATGAGCATTGTGGAAAAAAAGCCCGGTGATCAGCTGTAAAGATTTGTTGGGTGCTGTCGAGTTGATTCCGGCTCATAGCAACCCCATGTGACAGAGCAGAACTGCCCAGTAGGGTTTCCTAGGCTGTAGTCTCTATGAAAGCAAATTGCCAGGTCTTTCTCCTGAGGAGCAGCTGAGCAGGTTCAAACCTCTACCTTCTGGGTTAGCAGCTGAGCAACTGATTGTTTAGCCACCAGTGCTCCTTTCTGTAAAGAGGGTCATTGTGAGTCTGAATCAACTCGACAGCACCTGACAACACTCTATATCACGGAGCTCAGCTGTGAGTCACGTCTGTAGGGTTCTAATAACGTGAACTGTGAGTACTAATTGGACGAGCCAGGAACCAGCACAGCTCGGGGGGAACTAGGGCAGGACTGGGTGTCTTTCCCGGTAGACTCACCTGCGGTCAAGCCCTGACTCTGGCCTTCCTTTCTTCCTCTGTCTGATAAGGCTCCCTAGACTAAGGTTACCCCAGAATATTACCATCCGGCGTGTTACTCACAGCTGAGCTGAATAAACACGACTTCCCATTCTCCTCCCCACCACGAGACCCATCTGGACCCACCCCTGCTAGGACCCAGCTCACAGTCCAGCTTTGTAGATGGGGTGTGCCCCTTGAGAGGATGGGTGCTGTGGGGGAGGGAACACAGGCCCGCTGCCAAAAGGGGCAGTGATCCAGTCACTCGGGACTCGCTGTCGGGTCCCATCACCCAGATTCCAATGGACCCTTCTGGGGCCGCAGTGGGTGGGGAGGCAGCTACTCCTGCAGGTGAGCCCCCTACCCTGGGATGGTGGCTTCAGTGCGGAGGCTGGTCCTCGGCACTACAACAATAAATGTAAATGTGACCGCTGCCATTGTCACCCTGATGTGTTCCAGGGTCTTTCCCGTGAGCTTCTCCGCAGGCCCCCTCGACCCCGGGGCGTGGGTGTTTTTAGGAGGCTATTTTGGCCTTCAGGTCTCTGGGTGGTGCAAACAATTTGTATTTGATTACTAACCTAAAGGTTGGTAGTTTGAATCCACCCACTGGAACTACGGAAGAAAGGCCTGGCGATCTACTTTCATAATGATTATAGCCAAGAAAACCCTATGGAGCTCAGTTCTCCTCTGACACACGCGGGTTTGCCATGAGTCACTCGACTTGACAACAGCAGGTTTGGTTTTTTTTTAATTATGGCAGCAGGCAGATGGACTGATGCCCACAGGGAAAGACATGAGCCTGGCAGAACCCATGGGGGTCATGTCAGGCAGCCCTGGAGTGGGGACCCTGAGGCCTGCACGTGGGCTTTGAGGACGAGCAGAGAAAGTGAGGCACAGCAGACGCCCTGGCCAAGCGTCATGTTCCCCCGATGTGTTTAAGCGGCTCCTCCCTGTGTTCCAGAAGGTTCCCTGCCCCTCCCACCAGCACCTTGAGGCAGTTCCCTTGGGAGGCGTCTGGGGTGTGGTGTTTCCAGGCCGGGCGACGCTTCCTGCCGGGGGCAGCTTGGCATCAGAGCTCCGTGAGCGATGGGGGTGTAGACAGGTAGGTCCTTGTGTAGCTGAGCTGCTTTGTTTTTCAGTCTGTTGAATGGGCTCAAGGAGCTGTGGTAGCTAAGTGCTCACTTGCCAACTGAAAGGTTGCTGGTTTAAACCCAGCCAGCCACTCCGTGAGAGGAAAGGCCTGGCAATGTGCTTCTGTAAAGATTGTTGTTGTTAGATAGTAGACAAGAGTTATCCTAGGCGAAAGGAAGGACAACACACACTACAGGGGAAGTCAGCACAACTGGACTAAATCAAAAGCTAAGAAGTTTCCTGAATACAACCAAACACTTTGAGGGACAGAGTAGCAGGCACATGGGTCTGGGGACGATGGTTTCAGGGGACATCTAGGTCTATTGGCATAACAAAGATTTTTAAGAAAATGTTCTGCATCCTTCCTTCTTCGGTGAGTGGCGTCTGGGGTCTTAAAAGCTAGTGAGCCGCCACCTAAGATGCACCAATTGGTCCCAACCACCCGGAGCAAAGGAGAATGAAGAACACCAAAGACACAAGGAAAGTATTAGCCCAAGAGACAGAAAGGGCCACATAAACAAGAGATTTCATCAGCCTGAGACCAGAAGAACTTGACGGTGCCCGGCTACCACCAATGACCACCCTGACAGGGAACACAATAGAAAGTCGCTGATGGAGCAGGAGAAAGGTGGGCTACAGAACTCAAATTCTAGTAAAAAGACGAGACTTAATGGTCTGACTGAGACTGGAGGAACACCAGAAAGCATGGCCCCTGGACTCTCTGTCAACCCAGAACTAGAACAGTTCCCAAGGCCAGCTTTTCAGACAAAGATTAGACTGGACTGTGGGACATAAAATGATACTCGTGAAGAGTGTGCTTCTTAGCTCAAGTAGATACATGAGACTTAAATGGGCAGCTCCTGTTTGGAGGTGAGATGAGAAGGCAGAGAGGGTCAGGAGCTGGTTGAATGGACACGGGAAATCAGGTGGAAAGGAGGAGTGTGCTGTCACAGTATGGGGAGAGCAACTAGGGTCACAAAACAATGTCTGTATAAATTTTTGCATGAGAAACTAACTTGAGTTGTAAACTTCCATTTAAACCAAACAAGTAAACAAGCAAACAAATAAATAGATTGTTAGGTGCTGTCAAGTCAGTTCCGACTCGTAGTGACCCCATGTACAACAGATCGAAACGCTGCCTAGTCCTGCGCCATCCTCATGATTGTTGCTATGTTTGAGCCCATTGTTGCAGCCACTGTGTCAGTCCATCTCATTGAGGGTCTTCCTCTTTTTTGCTGACCCTCTACTTTACCAAGCATGCCGTCCTTCTCCCGGGATTGATCCCACCTGATAACATGTCCAAAGTATGTGAGATGCAGTCTTGCCATCCTTGCTTCTAAGGAGCATTCTGGCTGTCCTTCTTCCAAGACAGATTTGTTTGTTCTTCTGGCCGTCCATGGTATATTCAGTATTCTTTGCCAACCGCACAATTCAGAGGCATCGGTTCTTCAGTTTTCCTAATTCATCGTCCAGGTTTTGCATGCATATGAGGTGATTGAAAATGCCATGGCTTGGGTCAGGTACACCTTAGTCCTTAAAGTGACATCTCCGCTTTTTAACAATCTGAAGCGATCTTTAGCCTCCGCCCTAGTGACTGTCAGATGTTGCTCTTTTCTGGGCCCCAGAGTGTTTATTTTCAATAACAGCTTTTTTGAGATAAAATTCACTATGGTGATATTCGCTCATGTAAACTGAACCAAAAAACCAAATAAACCCCTTGCCAACTCATAGCGACCCCAAGTGACAGGGTGGAACTGCTCCATAGAGTTTTGTAGGCTGTAATCTTTACAGAAGCAGATTGCCAGGACTTTCTTCTGTGGCACCACTGAGTGGGTTCAAAATGCCGACCTTTATCTGTAGACGTTTGTTGTTTGCGTTAGTAGTCGAGAGCAAATTGCACCAGCCACAGGCCGTAAAGCATACAACTCAATGGTTTTTAGAATTTTCACTGGTTGTGCAACCATCACCGCTATCTAATTCTAGAACATTCCGTCGCCCCAGAAAAAACCCCGTACCCGTTAGCAGCCACCCCCATCTCACCTCCCCCAGCCCCAGGCCACCATTGACTCTGGATTTGCCTATCCTGGATGTTTCCTGTCAGTGCGATCGGGCGCCATGTGACCTTTTGTGTCTGGCTGCTGTCTCTGAGCATGGTATTTTTGAGGTTCATCCCTGTCGTGGCATTTGCCCATGCTTCATCTCTGTGTGGCAGAGTGACACTGCATTGTGTGGACGGGATGCACCGTGCCTCTTGTCATCTGTTGACAGACGCCTGGGTCGTGTCTGCCCTTTGGCTGCTGAGAATCACGCTGCTGTGAGCACGCATGTGCAGGTCTCTGTGGACGGGCATTTTCAGTCCTTTTGGGTGGGTACCTCGGGGGGATTGCTGAGTCAAGTGGCAGCCACCCCCTGGTGTTAGTGTCCCAGCTAGGAGTTGGCAGGCCCCGCCAGCCGTATCCCGATGGCAGCCTGCTTTTTTCGTCGCCTGCTTTGTTTTTAATCAGAGAGAGGTTCACTCTCGGGCGACAACAAGACAGCATTTGTCTTTTGACTTGGAGACAGTGGGTGCATGTGTGGCCGGGGCCGGTCGTGCGGCCCGGGGGACCCTGGGTAGGGAGGGGGGCTCCTCTGACCCAGCTGCGTGAACCCCCCCGTGGGCCCCGCCTGGCATGGGCCTTGGGCAGCAGCAGCTGCAGCGGCACCAGGCGCCTGTGGGTATGTGAGGTGCCACTTCCACACTTTACCTCATCTCCCAGCTTCCCTGAACACCTGCAGGGCTGTATGTCAGGCTTTGGGAAGACGACCTCGTTGTGCCCCCTGAGAAGACTGGCATGTTGGGCGTCCCTTGAGCGGGGCACCCTGTGCACCAAAGAGTGAGTGTGAAAACCCACAGTTGTTTCTAACCCAGAGGTTGGAGGTTCAAGTCCACCCAGAGGTACCTTGGAAGAAAGACCTGGCAATCTACTTCCTAACAATCAGCCGCTGAAAACCCTGTGGAGCACAGTTGTGCTCTGATACACGTGGGCTCTCCCTGGGTCAGAGCCCCGTTGACGATGCTGGGTTCAGTTTTCCTTGTTCTCACTGTTGCAGCCCAGTGCTGTGTGGCCAGGCGCCTGTGGGCCGGCCCAGGACCAGCCCTTTAGATTCTGCTCACGGGGCTTCTCCCCGGCTCTGCCAAGACCACCTCGGCCCAGCATCCTCCCCCAGTTCCTTTCCTTCCTGCCTGCCTTCCTCCACTGCTGAGTCCAGTTCAGCTAAGAGGATCAGCTGGGAGGTAACGCAGTTTTCGCTTTTCTGGAACATTCTGGGCAGGGAGGGGGTGCATACTCCGTGCTTGGGTGAATTCCTGCCCCTTTTCCGTGGGCTGTGTGGACACGCTGTGTGGCTGTGGGTGAGTGCCTTAGCCTCTCTGTGCCCTGGGCTCATCAAACGATCAGGGTGTGCCTGTTGGGGTCCCCAGGTCCTCGCACCCACTCTGGTCCGCAGCCTGGTGGTCCAGACACCCAGCTGTCGGTTCTGACTCTAAAGAAAGCCGTTTCACCCAGACCAGCTCCCGCAGGCCAGGTTCAGCCTGCATCTTTATTGAAGCTCCAGGGATGCAGAGAACGCAGGCTTTCTGGCTATCCGTGTTTTCAACGTGTCTCTCTTAACCGAAACCACCAAACCCGTTGCCGGTCAAGTTTGTTCAGACTCAACGGTGACCCAGTGTGTCAGGGTAGAACTGTGCTCCACAGAGTTTTCTGGGCTGTGATCTTTACGGAAACAGATCTCCAGGTCTTTCTTCCACAGCGCTGCTGGGTGGACTTGACCTGCCAGCCTTAGTCTGTCAGGCACGAACCGTTTGTGCCACCCAGGGTGCTACGTCTCTTTTAAGCCAACGAGAAATAACTGTTCTGGAAAGGGAAGGAGCCCTGGTGGTGCAGTGGTCAAGCGCTTGGCTGCTAACCAAAAGGTCTGTGGTTTGAACTCACCAGGTGCTCTGCAGGAGAAAGATGTGGCAGTCTGCCTCCTTAAAGGTTTACCACCTTGGAAACCATCTAGGGTGGCTGTGAGCCGGAATCGGGCCTGGGTGGCAGTGGGTTTGCAAAGGAAACAGCCCCCTGTGGGTCTCCCCTTGGGGCTTCCCCCCTCACAGCCCCCAGCACGACACCTTCCGGGTGGGAGTCCCCATAGCATGCATTGGCCCCATGCGCTGCACACACTCGAGGGGCCAACAGAGGTGCATTCGGCAGAGGCGTGGTGGCAGAGGGGGTGAGAGGACCACGGGGCAGGAACTACGTAAATGAGGAAGAGGCCCTCGGCAGAGGATTTGGGGTGGCCCCGGGGACTGCTGGGCAGAGGAGGACAGGCACCAGGACGTGGACGCTGCTGCCTCGTCCGTCTGTCCGCCTGTCCTTGTGAGAGGTCGGCCACACGGGGCCTGAGTCGGTTCCTGTGAAGGCAGGGGCCCACCACCCATCTCTGGCTGAGAGGCCGGCCACACGGGGCCTGAGTCGGTTTCTGTGAAGGCAGGGGCCCACCACCCATCTCTGGCTGAGAGGTCGGCCACACGGGGCCTGAGTCGGTTTCTGTGAAGGCAGGGGCCCACCACCCATCTCTGGCTGAGAGGCGAGGCACGTCCCCTCAGCCTTCTCTGCAGCAGTCCTGGCGGGAAGGCGAGGAGCCTGGGGGGCACCTTCAGAGGACAGGCAGCATCCCGCCAGGGAAGGGTGCGCCCCAGCCCTTTGCAGGCCAGGTGGAGGACCATTCACAGAAACCAGACGTGCAGGCGAGTGTCCCGTGTGGGCTCCGTATGGGCGTCAGCTCCATGTCCCCCCACTGGGTGAGGTCGTTTCCTCTGGCTGCGTAATGAATTACCAGAACTGCTCACAAGCACCCAGTTCTGGGGCAGGAGCTCAGACTTGGCCGTGGCTGGTCTCAGCTCCCGTCTCGCAGGTCGGGGACCAGTGTGTCACCAGGCCGTGCTCTCAGCTGGAGGCATCACCGGGCCGTGCTCTCAGCTGGAGGCATCACGGGCCGTGCTCTCAGCTGGAGGCGTCACGGGCCGTGCTCTCAGCTGGAGGCGTCACTGGGCCGTGCTCTCAGCTGGAGGTGTCACCGGGGATGTCTGCTTCTGGCTCCTGCAGCTCACTCCTTGCGGCTGTAGCCTGCCGTCATCCCATGTCCTAGTGGCCTGTCAGCGGGTGCGTCCTCAGTCGCCAGAGGCCCCGTTGCTTGTCACGCAGCCCTGCCACCTCCAAGGCGGCCACGTGCTGCTGATCTCCGACTCCCGGAGACGTGGTCACGTTGGGCCGCCTGGGTGGCCTCCGGTTCAGGATCAACGTGTGTGTGATCTGACCTGGTCCTGGTCATACGGCCCATCACCGTCACTGTCAGGCCCTCAGTCTGCGAGCTGGATCAGGGATGGTGCCCCCAGCAAGGAGAGGACTCCTTGCTGCTGAGTGGCCCACTCCTGCAGTGCCAGGCACCCAGAGGGCAATCCCCAGAGCAGGGAGGCTCTGGGAGGCATGGCAGGACTGGCCCCTTGCACCCAGTCCTCCTGCTGGGGACCTCGGCCAGTTTCTTCCTGGGACTCTGCCTTCACACTGGCACTGCCGTCCAGATGCCAGGGGTTGGATACATGCTTGAGCTCGGCCAGTCGGATGCTGGGGGTGAACACGTGCCTGAGCTTGGCCAGTCGGATACCAGAGGGTGGGTACATGCCTGAGCTTAGCCCGTCAGATACCGAATGGGGGCACATGCCTGAATGCAGCCAGTCAAGTGTCAGGTATGGGTGGGTACATGCCTGAACGCAGCCAATTAGGTGCCTGGGGATGGACACATGCCTGAACGCAGCCAGTCAGATGTCAGGGATGGGTGGGTACATGCCTGAACTCAGCCAGTCAGCTGTCAGGGATGGGTGGGTACATGCCTGAACTTAGCCAGTCAGATGTCAGGGATGGGTGGGTACATGCCCGAACTTAGCCAGTCACATGCCAGAGGGTGGGCACATGCCCAAGCTCAACCAATCAGACTCTCTCCCGGGACACTATATCTTGAGGCTCTTACCGTACTGCTCCCCAGCCACTGCCCAGTGCCTCCCACGCCTGGACCAGGGGTGTTGCTGCTCCGGCCTCCTGGGCCACACAGGAGCCATTTTGGCCACCAGCAGTGCGAGGTACGCAGGGCTGGGCACGCAGGAGTGGGCGACTCGCTGACGGCACCCCATCAGGACATGGGCTTCTGCCACCCAAGTGCATGAGCAGTTTTTACTTTTGCCTTCTAAGTGGAAAAGAAGTGTTCCTAAAATGCGTTTCCCGCATTTGGTGTTTTTGTGGTTTTAGAAACAATTCTCACGCTAAGCAGAGCACTTTGAGCGCGATTCAGCCACGTCAGAGGAAGTCGGGCACGTCAGGAAGTTGGCCACGTCAGGAAGTCGGGCACATCAGAGGAAGTCAGGCACGTCAGAGGAAGTCGGCCACATCAGGAGGTCGGCCACGTCAGAGGAAGTCGGCCACCTCAGGAAGTTGGCCACGTCAGAGGAAGTCAGGCACATCAGAGGAAGTCAGCCACATCAGGAAGTCGGCCACGTCAGAGGAAGTCGGCCACATCAGGAAGTCGGCCACATCAGAGGAAGTCGGCCACATCAGGAAGTCGGGCACGTCAGAGGAAGTCGGCCACGTCAGAGGAAGTCGGCCACGTCAGAGGAAGTCTCTGGGTTACTCCTGGCCGTGACGCAGCCCTGCTCCCGATGGCACTGGGCAGGTGGGGGTGCTGAATGGCCTCAGACAGATGAGACTCAGGTTATTTCATTAAAACTTTGTTCTTCCCTGTTTCTGTCTTGACGTGAAGCTGGGACTTGGGGATGTGGGTGCCTGTGTTTGGTAGCTCCTGTTTGCCCCGTTGCTCCTGAATCTCCTCCGGGTCTGAGAAAGCAGATGGCAGTGGCTGTTTTGTTACCCACTCAGTGGGGTGTTACTCAGCCCTCAAGAGGAATAAGGCTCTGATACACGCTATGACGTGGAGGAACCTTGAAAACGTGACGCCGAGTGAGAGACGCCAGACCCAGAAGGCCAGCGAGTGCCTGATCCCACCGACGGAAATGTCCCGAACAGGCGGACCCACAGAGCCAGGAGGTGGATTAGTGGTTGCCAAGTGACTGAGGAGGGAGAAATGAGGAGTGGCTGCTAATGGGTGTGGGGTTTCCTTTTGGGATGGGAAGTTCTGGAACCAGATGGTGGTGATGCTGGCATAACTCTGAACGTACTAAAACCACTGAGTTCTACACTTAAAGTGGGCAGATTGTACAGTGTCTGAGTTATACCTCATGTAATTAGAAAAGAAACAGCGGCGGTTTAAACTCTACAAATCGAGAGTTAGGACGTGAGCGAGAGTGTGCCCAGCGGTGCGGTTTACGGGGCTGGAGCACTCGCAAGACCTTCAGATCTGGCACCTCCTGGGATGGACTCCTCGGCTCGCCTGTGCTGACGGATGACACTGTGCTCCCGTCTCTGTCTCCATAGTCGGAGCCCGGCCAAGATGGAGCCGCACGGGGACCAGGAGGCTGGGAGCCCAGAGCAAGAGCTGTCACCGTCCCCGCTGCCATGGCAAGTGCTGCCTGTCCTGTCCGAGCAGCAGAGCGGGCCAGTGGAGCTGGTGCCGGCCTATGCCGCGCCGGTGCTCGAGCCGGGCCAGACTTCCCGCCTGGTCCGGGAGGTGTCAGCCGCCCTCCCGCTGCCTGCGCAGCCGCACCTCAAGCGGGTGAGGCCAAACCTGGACACAAGCCGCCCACACGCGCTCGAGCTGCTGCTGTGCCTGGCGGGACCGGACGTGGGTGTGCGCACACTCCGTGAGCTCCTGCCGTCGGCCGTGGACCCCCACGGGCTGGGGCCGCCCTTCCTGGTGCCCGTGCCCGCCCGGCCCCCTCTGACACGGCCCCAGTTCGAGGCAGCGCGGGCCCACTGGCCCTCGACCTTCCACGAGGACAAGCAGGTGACACGTGCGCTGGCCGGCCGGCTCTTCTCAATACAGGAGCGGGCCCGCATGCAGGGCCACATGGAGCGGGCTGTGCGGGCTGCACAGCAGGCGGCCACGCAGGGCCTGTGGGCTGTGGGGGCCGTGGTGGTGGACCCGGGCTCGGGCCACGTGCTGGCTACGGGCCATGACTGCCGCAGTGCTGCCAGCCCCTTGCTGCACGCCACCATGGTGTGCATCGACCTTGTGGCCCAGGGTCAGGGCCGCGGCGCCCACGACCTCGGGCCCCGCCCCGCCTGCTCCTTCACCCTGGCTGCCACCAGCCAGGCCATCCGGGCGGGTAGCGTGCGGAAGCAGGACTGCTGTGAGGAGGACGGTGGGGACGGGCTCCCGTACGTCTGCACTGGCTACGACCTTTACGTTACCCGTGAGCCTTGTGTCATGTGTGCCATGGCCCTTGTGCACGCTCGCATCCGCAGGGTCTTCTATGGGGCGCCCTCACCCGACGGCGCCCTGGGCACCCGCTTCCGCCTCCACGCCCGGCCCGACCTCAACCACCGCTTCCAGGTGTTCCGCGGCGTGCTGGAGGACCAGTGCGGCCGCCTTGATCCCGACACGTAGGCGTGCAGCTGTCGGGCCTTCTCCATTCCCGACACCCGGGGTCCATGAGCAAGGCTGCGGCTGTGACCCTGTCAGAGATCCCATGGATGCCTCATCTGCCCAGTGCCACCGACTTGATCCCGACGCGTAGGTGTGCGGCTGTCGGGCCTCCTTCATTCCCGACACCCGGGGTCCGTGGGCAGGCTGCAGCTGTGACCCTATCAGAGACCCCACGGACGCCCTGTCTGCCCAGCTGCCTCCTCTCCCTGACTGCCTCTGCCCGGAGTCCACGGATGCTCCTGTCCGCCCAGAGCCTCCTCCACCCCCAACGCCCAGGATTCATGGATGAGCCGTAGCAGTGACCCCTCCAGAGACCCCACAGACGCCCCCTACCTGCCCGCTGTGCATGGCGCCTCTGTCCTGAGCCAGGCTGTTCTCGCCGACCACACGGTGACTTTGCGGGGCCGGCTCCTGCTCAGAGCACGCGTTCCCTGGACTGGAGCGCGTGGGGCCGCCTGGCACTGGACTCCCTCCTCTGGCCCCACCAAGAGGCTCGGCTCTGAGCTCCTGAAGTCACTGTGGCCCCTGTGATCGCACCCCTCTATCTCAGGTGTCAGAAAACGGGTTCAATATGTGGAAATAAACAACCCAAACCAGGCTTGTGTGTGTCACTGGCAGAGTGGTGTGGTGACCGGCCAGTCCCTGGGGCAGTGTGGCCTTTCCACGAGGTGGAGTCCATGCATCCGTCCTGGGCCCTCTGGCTTGTGAGGCGGGGCGGGTGTGCAGCGCGCGTGGCACGGTCTGAGAGTTACCTGGGGCTCAGGGTGGTTTCCGGTGGGCAGAGGGGGCTCCAGTGGTGCTGTCCTCCTGTTTCCTGGGCTTGGAAGGTTCTAGATGAGCTGGGACACTGCCCGGCCAGCTGTGTCTGATACCAGCTGCCCTTAAAGGCTCCTTCAGGTCCCCCATGTTCCCTCCTCAGATGGAACAGAGGGGGCCCAGTGGGGACCCAGAGGGGGCGGCACAGGCTCCCCCAGGACACCAGGACAGTGAAGGCAGAGCACACATCTGCTTGTAGGTGCTGGGTAGGCCTTTGTCTGTCCAGCTAGTGCCAAATGTGATTGGTGACTGTGTGAGCTGCTGGGGCTGTGAGGAGCGCTGGGCTTGGGGGATGGTCCCAGCCCCCATGAGGGCTCTGTCTGGAGGGGCCAGCCTCCAGGCAGCGGACCAGGCCTGTGTCAGGAGCCAGCCCGCGAGGTCCCTGGCTCAGCCAGTGGGAAAGTATGGAGGGGCACAAGGCGGCAGTGGGGGCCCCTGGCTCAGCTGGTGGGAAGGTATGCAGGGGCACAAGGCGGCAGTGGGGGCCCCTGGCTCAGCCGGTGGGGAGGCGTGGAGGGGGACCAGGTGGCAGCATCCATCCTGGCTCTCTGCATAGACTCTCTTGGTCTGAGTTGGGGGTGTGAGGGCCCCCTCAAGAGGCCATGACCCCCCCAGCCTAGGCGAGGGGCTGGCAGTGGCAGCAAGCCTGGGAACCCACTGGTAGGTCAGACCCAGGAGACCTGAGTGTCATCAGGACCTCCTCACCGTCCCTGTCAAGGAGTCCGTGTCCTGTTGGCCAACTTATTCCCTGAAAATGGCCCTTTTGGAGAAGACTGGGCTCTGCTCAGGCATGCCATCAGCATGGCCTGGTGGGCAGAGCTGTACCCCCGACCCGGGCCGCAGGCTCCATCTCAGAGGCTACTGGGTACTGCTGTGGTGCCAGGTGCTTCACTTGGATTGAGTCAGGATCCTGGGCCCCATGAGACTCATGGGGTCACGAGTGGGCCCAGAGAGGGTATATGGCTGCCCAGGGTCACAGCCATGAGTGCCAGGCCGAGAACCCCGCTCTTGGTGACTCAGACTGGGCTGCTCAGAGCCATCAGGGGATGGGATAGAGGGGGACACTTGGACTAGCTCCCTCTTTTGGGATGCCCGCTGGGCTCCAGGGCCGGAGGGGAGGGTCTGGGTCCTGAGGGGAGGTGATACGAGGCCTAGACACTAGGCCTCGGGCACCAGCTGAGCCTGCAGGCAGGCTGGGCTGGCCCTTCAGTGAGAACCCACAGCATCAGAGAGACCGAGGCACAGTCAAGGGCCCTCCATTCTTGAGGGTAGCCTGGCCACTAGGCCGCCACATGTGGCAGAAGCCTGGGCCTACGCTGGGTACCAGGTTATCTCTGAAGCCTTAGGGGCTGACTGTCACTGTCTTCTCTTCCAGGTGGGCTGTGGCTTCAGCCACGTGCTGTGTCAGCCACTGCAGACATGTCAGGTGAGTCCTGCCCAAGGCCCCACACGGGGTTTGCTTCTCATTCCCTTTACACCAGTGGTGGAGGGGACCTGCGGTGTGCAGGTGTCCCGCCAGGGGGAGGTTATGTGAGGAGACCACACAGGCCCGCGGTGTGCAGGTGTCCTGCCAGGGGGGAGGTTATGTGAGGAGACCACACAGGCCCGTGGTGTGCAGGTGTCCTGCCGGGGGGGAGATTATGTGAGGAGACCACACAGGCCCGCGGTGTGCAGGTGTCCTGCCAGGGGGGAGATTATGTGAGGAGACCACACAGGCCCGCGGTGTGCTGGTGTCCTGCTGGGGGGAGGTTATGTGAGGAGACCACACAGGCCCGTGGTGTGCAGGTGTCCTGCCAGGGGGGAGGTTATGTGAGGAGACCACACAGGCCCGTGGTGTGCAGGTGTCCTGCCAGGGGGGAGGTTATGTGAGGAGACCACACAGGCCCGTGGTGTGCTGGTGTCCTGCCAGGGGGGAGGTTATGTGAGGAGACCACACAGGCCCGTGGTGTGCTGGTGTCCTGCCAGGGGGGAGGTTATGTGAGGAGACCACACAGGCCCGTGGTGTGCAGGTGTCCTGCCAGGGGGGAGGTTATGTGAGGAGACCACACAGGCCCGTGGTGTGCAGGTGTCCTGCCGGGGGGAGGTTATGTGAGGAGACCACACAGGCCCGTGGTGTGCAGGTGTCCTGCCAGGGGGGAGGTTATGTGAGGAGACCACACAGGCCCGTGGTGTGCAGGTGTCCTGCCGGGGGGAGGTTATGTGAGGAGACCACACAGGCCCGTGGTGTGCAGGTGTCCTGCCAGGGGGGAGGTTATGTGAGGAGACCACACAGGCCCGCGGTGTGCTGGTGTCCTATCAGAGTGTGGAGTGTGTGAGGAGACCACACAGGCCCGCGGTGTGCTGGTGTGCTGTCAGAGCGTGGAGTGTGTGTGAGGAGACCACACAGGCCCGCGGTGTGCTGGCATCCTGTCAGAGAGAGGAGCGTGTGTGAGGAGACCACGCAGGCCCATGGTGTGCTGGCGTCCTGTCAGAGAGGGGAGCATGTGTGAGGAGACCACACAGGCCTGCAGTGTGCTGGCGTCCTGTCAGAGTGGGGAGCGTGTGTGAGGAGACCACACAGGCCCACAGTGTGCTGGTGTCCTGTCAGAGAGGGGAGCATTTTTGAGACTCCACAGGCTTGTGGTATGCTGACTTGGTGTGGCGGCTCCCTTGAGGGTGGACCGGACAGTGGCAGGGCCTCGCCCATGGGTTTCAGTGAACTTGTCTCCAGGTTCCTGAGGGGGCGTGAGAGCAAGCACAGGCTGAGCATGGCCAACATGAAGGCGCCCGAGGCCTCTCTCAGGATGTTCCTGGGCTCCTCATATCCCTCAGGGTGGATGCCACCTCACCACTGACCTCACTCCTCTGCTTCCTGCCCACTCTCCACTGCCCCTCGCTGCTCCTAGACCTGGCAGACACAGTCCTGCCCCAGGGCCTTTGCACTGGCTGTTCTCTCTGCTTGGAATGCTCTTCCCCAGACACCCACCTGGTCTCACCCTCACTTCCCTCGGTCTGTCCTCCCTGTGGCCCCCAGAGAGCGCCTGTGAGCACTGAGACGGTCTGTCTCTGCTCTTGGGGCTGTTATCCCCTGACCCTGGCCTGGTGTTTCACTTTGTGGCGTCTTCTATCCTTGCAGGAAAGGAGAACAATTTCCCGCCGCTGCCCAAGTTCATCCCCCTGAAGCCCTGCTTCTACCAGAACTTCTCTGACGAGATCCCCATTGAGCACCAGGTCCTGGTGAAGCGCATCTACCGCCTGTGGATATGTAAGCCCCCACCCCCACCCCGCCCTGGCAACTCCCAGAGTCCTTTGCAGCAGGGGCAGGCGGGAGCGCAGCTGCGCCCAGCTTGGGTACCCCCATGATGCCCCAAAGGCCAAGACAACCTGACAGGAGAAAAATCTCGCCCCAGGGAGCCCAGACGACAGGAGCTGCTTCAGTGATGTTCTCTGGGACTGACCTCCTGTGCTTCTAATAAAGTTCCGCCCCGGGGCTGGCATGGGGCAGTGGACGAAGCGGACGGGGTCGTGGCCCAGCTCGGCCCTCCCTGGCAGAACGAGCGAGAGGCTGGGAACCCTGCTCCCTGCCCCACTCCGAGCACCTAGGGGCGGGGAGGGGACAGACAGAGCCTTTGGCCCTGGCCCCAGCTCAGCCTCTGCCCTGTCCTGCCCCCAGTTTACTGTGCCACCCTGGCTGTGAACCTCGTCGCCTGCCTGGCCTGGTGGATCAGCGGCGGCTCCGGGGCCAACTTCGGCCTGGCCTTCGTCTGGCTGCTGCTCTTCTCGCCCTGCAGCTACGTGTGCTGGTTCCGGCCCGCCTACAAGGCCTTCCGGTGAGTCGGAGCTGCCAGGCCAAGAGCAGGAGGCATGCCAGAGCGTGCGGCCTGCTCCAGACAGGGCACCCCAGGCTTCTGCTCCCGCGCCCCGATTTCTGCAGCCCCTCCCTCGTTCGCAGAGGGAGCATGCGTCCCAGACGGCCCAGGAGAGCCTGGTCTGTGCTGGGTCAGCGGCTGGCAGCTGCCTCTCTTTCTCGTCCAGTCTGGATGACGGTTTGCGTCGGGTCGCACACTGCTGCCCCTGGACCAAATCCAGCTGCTGCCTGTTTTTGTTTCGCTTTTTAATAACAGCATTATTGAGGTAATTCACACGCCAGAGGGTCACCTTTTAAAGTGTACGGCTCAGTGGCTGTTGGTATCTTCACAGTGTTGTGCAATTATCACCACCTGTGGTTCTGGGACATTCCCACCTCCCCCAGTCCCTGGGAGCGTCCTGAGGTTTTTCAAAACATTTTTTCAAAACATTTCACCCCTGCCCCTGCCCCGCGCCCCCATCCCAAAAAGGAAGTGGGGAAACTGGTGTGGGCAGAGGGCATTGTGGGGTTCCTGACACTCTGTCCTCCTGTCTTCACCTGTAATAACCTGTGTGGACCCCCTGGGTGGAGCAAACAGTGAGCACACCCAGCTGGAGGTTCGGGTCCACCCAGAGGTGCCTCGGAAAAAAGGCTTGGTGATCTACTTCTGAAAAACCAGCCGTTGAAGATCCTATGGAACACAGTTCTACTCTGACACATGTGGGGTCACCATGAGTTGGGGCTGGCTCAGTGGCAGCTGGTTAGTGCCTGGTTACTGGTTAAAGACGTAAACCAGTTTCCGTCCCTGCCCCTCTGAGCCTTAGGTCTTCCCTCTGGGCAGTGTCTGAAAGGTCATGCCTTCTCTCCCCGCCAGGGCCAACAGCTCCTTTAACTTCATGGCGTTTTTCTTCATCTTCGGGGCCCAGTTTGTCCTGACAGTCATCCAGGCCGTTGGCCTCTCTGGATGGGGCGCGTGGTAAGCCTGGCCCGCGAGGGTCTTTTATCAGTAAGCTTTGCAAGCGCGATACGCGGGAATCGTAGGGATCTGGACGCGGTGCGAGTGTTAGTGTGGGTTGAGTGCTACAACATGGGCGCTGTGGTGGAATCCTCGCCTCCCACGTGGGAGACCCGAGTTCGAGTGGTGAGGCGGTCTTGGTGCTCTTGGCCCGACTTCACACTAGGGAGCCAGGGCTCGAGCAAGCTCAGCCCAGCTCCCCACATTGCCGTGTGGATGCCTCCCTGATGCTCCGTCCTGCCTCCTCACCTGTTAGGGGGTGGCCCCACCTGCCGGGCTGGTGGGGCGCTCAGATGGGACCGGGCCACCCACTGCCCATCCCCATCCCAACCGCATTCCTGCCCGGCAGTTCCACATCTGGCCACTAAGGGGCGAACGTCAACCCCACACTCAGGGCTTTCCAGGTGGGAAGAAAACCCAGCCGCAAAGAGTTGATGATCTGGATTTTTCAAAACATTTCACCAAGGAAGATTTTAAACTTTTACAGAAGTAGAGAGTATCTGTCCTCATCACCCAGCTCTGAAAACTTCTAGCTCACAGCCGACCTTGCTTCAGCAGCTTCCTGCTTAGCCCCATGCTGGGATATCTGGGAGCAAACGCCAGGCCGCGTAAAGCTTCGTCTGTTAGCATCTCTGCCAGGACCTCTGAAAGGGACGGATGTCTTGGAACAGAACCGCAGTGCTGCTGCTGGGTGCCGTTGAGTCGATTCCCACCCACAGTGACCCAGTGTTAGAGTAGAACTGCCCCATTGGGTTTCCTAGGTGGTAATCTGTATGGGAACAGATCTTCAGGTCTTTTTCCATGGAGCCTCTGGGTGGGTTTGAACCACCAACCTTTGGGTTAGCAGCTGAGCACTTAACCATTGCACCACCAGGGCCCCTTACAATGCTGTTATCACACCTAACAAACTAACAGTAGCTCCTTAGTATTGTCAAGATAGAGAAATTCATAGTTTTCCACTCGTTGCTTTATTGCTGTTCTTTAGATGAAAGTTTACAGAGTGGATTAGTTTCTTATTAAACAGTTAGTAGCCATATTGTTTTATGATGCTGGTTAACAGCTCCACTACATGTCAACACTCTCCCTTCTTGACCTTGGGTTCCCTATTACCAGCTTTCTTGTCCCCTCCTGCCTTCTCATCCTTGTACCTGGGCAGGTGTGCCCATTTAGTCTGGTTTTGTTTTATGGGCTTGTCGAATCTTTGGCTGAAGGATGAACCTTGGGAGTGACTTCAGTACTGAGCTAAAAATGTGTCTGGGGGCCGTACTCTCAGGGTTCTTTTTTTTTTTTTTTAATAGACCTTTTACTTTAACATTTTTCAGATTTTACAGAAAAGTTACAAAGATGGAACAGAGAATTCCATCTCACCCAGCTTCCTCTCATGTCAGCACCCTAAGTCACCACTCTTGACACTGAGCTACCACCAGCAGGTCCCACCAAACTGACCCCGTCTCCTAGCAACCCCGTGCGTGACCGAGTAGAACTAAGCCCCACAGTGTTTTCAGTGCCTAATTTTTCCAGAGTACATCGCCAGGCCTTTCTTCCAAGGCACTTCTGGGTAGACTCGAACCTCCAGCCTTTTGGTTAGCAGCCAAGCCTCCAGACTTTATTGGAATGCTACCAGTTTTTCCACTAACATTCTCTTCTGTTTCAGGATCCCATATTGTGTTTAGCTAAGCTCCTTTTTTAGCAGGTTGTTCAAACCAGAATCCAAATAAGGTCCACATGTTTCCCCATGTGGACGAACCTCTTCAGTCTCCCTAACCCGCAGGCTCCCCTCCCCGCTTTCCTTGCGGTTTGTTTGCTGAAGTGCCTCAGCCTGCACTGTTTCCCGAGCTGGGTCTTTAGTGGTGCCGTTACTGAGGTGTGATTCATACCCGCAGATTCACCCCTTTGAAGTGTATGATTCAGTATTTTAGCACCTTCGCAGAGTTGTACCACTGTCTCAGTTAGTCGGTGCTGCTATAACAGAAATACCGCAGGTGGTGGCTTTAACAAACAGGAATCTGGCCTCTCACAGGAGGCTAGAAGGCTGAGTTCAGGGCTCCGGCTCTAGGGGAAGGTTTTCTGTCTCTGTCGGCTCTAGGGGAAGGCTCTTGTCTCTTCAGCTTCTGTTTGCTGGTTCCTTGGAGATCTCCATGTGGCTTCGCAGCGGTCTTCCCTGTCTCTGCTGCTTTCATCTGCTTGTTCAGTCTCTTTTATGTGTCAAAAGAGATTCATTCAAGACACACCCTACAACAATACTCCTGCCTCATTAACATAGCAGAGACAACCCACTCCCAAATGGCATAACCACAGACATAGAGGTTAGGATTTACAACACAACTTTTTAGGGGTGCAATTCTGTCCATAACAACCATCCGCATCACAATCTAAATTCACAACATTCTGTATCACTCCATCAACAGAAAGAAACCCGCGCCCATTAGCACTGACCCCTTCTTCTCTCCCCTCAGCCCCCAGCCACCACCGATCTACTCTGTCTCTCATGGATCTGGCCTGTTCTGGACACTTCCTGTCAGTGGGTCCTACAGCCTGTGGCTTTGCCCACTCAGCAGGATGTTTTTGAGGTTCACCCACATTGCAGCGCATCTGAGAACTTCATTCCTTTTTACGGCCTAGTAACGTTGCATTATGCGGACGGGCCATGGTGTTTCTCCATTTGTGTGTGTTGCCCGTGGGCAGGGAAGGAGTCTACTATTCATTATATATTCTTTTAAGTTTTCTGAATTGTGAACCATGTAGTTTTATTTTCTGTTTGGAGAAAAAATTGAAAAATGCCATATTGCCTGCAACCTCCCCCTCCCCCCAGAAGGAAGCATGGATGGCAAGGTGGATATTCTTCTTTACGCTGCCTGACGAGGTGACAGACGTCTCAGGATCTGCTGTGTCCTTTTTCCCTCTGTTTTTATTGGTTCCTTAGTCCATTGTGCAGGCGGTGGTGGTTGTTGGGTGCCATCGAGTGCCATTCTGACTCACAGCGCCCCCATGGGACAGAGTGGAACTGCCCCGAAGGGTTTCCTAGTCTGTAATCTTTACGGGAGCGGATCACCAGGTCTTTTCTCCAGCGGAGCCGCTGGGTGGGTGTATATATTTATATTTGTGTTATTTCTATCAACTTATGTCTCGTTTTTCATGATTAGAAACAATTACGGGATAAACTCTTAGACGTACGGGCAGTCCCCAGATTATGCACGAGTTCCATTCCTAAGTCTGTCTTTAAGTTGAATTTGTACATAAGTCGGAATAGTTAGGTACGTTTTGTGTCTAATGTCAGTCAGTCAAATGTTTGTCTTCGTATATAGCGTCCTTTTCTATGCATCAAAAACATTAAAGGAATTCTTCTAGAGCTTCTAAAATATCTTTAACATGATAGTACAGTAATAGTAATAATGTTTTGATGTGCATTGCGAAGCAGCGCCCGTTTTTTATTACGAACCACTGTATGTACCTCCAGGTTTTTAATATAACAGGCTTTAACTTCAGGGTGTATGGAAGTCGGACTCTCGTAACTGGGGACTGCCTGTGGGGTTGTTGGGGTAGAAGGGGTGAGCGTTTCAGCCTTTTACAGATTGCGCCTCACTTCCCTCTCATAAGGGCGTACACTCCCCCCAACAGTGTGGTCCCCGTTTCCTCATTCCCTCACCCACGCAGAGTTTGCTGGCGGGGTGGTTAGGAAGCAATGCCTTGCCCTCACCTGCATGTCTTCCTTGGTGGGTTGGAGCATCCTTTCAGAAGTTGGTGGCCACTTGTCCTGGTGCTAACTGCCCGTCTTTCTGCTGGTCCTTTGTCTCCTGCTGGTGTCTGTGTTCATGTTGGCACCCACGCTTGCTCTCCCTTCTTGCAGTGGCTGGCTGGCAGCGATCAGCTTCTTCCAAACCAGTGTCGGGGCCGCCGTGGTCATGCTGCTCCCCGCCATCATGTTCTCCGTGTCAGCTGCCATGATGGCTGTCGCGATCATGAAGGTACGCACTCTGGGTCCTGGGAAGGCCGGGCCAGCCGGGTCTTTGTACGCTTCGTCTCACCTGCTCCCATGAGCCCCGGGGACTTGTTTGATCCCCATTTCAGGAGCAGAAACTGACTCTCTGGGAAGTTGTGGGATGCCTGTTGGCTGGCAAGAACCCCCAGGTGGTCAGGCAGACTGAAAGACCCTGTCCGCCCACCCATGGCCGCCTTCTAAGGTGGGAGGGCTGGGAAAATGGCACAGTGGTGGTGCAGCAAGAGCACACGCATCCTGCAGCTTAGTCTGCACTGGCAACTCGGCCCCCACCAGCCGAGCATTGCTGTTTATGTGTAAAGCTAAGGTAAGTAAAACAAGGGTGAACCAGACATTCAGTCCCTGGTCATGCAGGCCTGTTTCAGGGGCGCGGTGGCTGCCTGTGCTGGTGGCTCCCGTTCAGGACGACGCAGGTTGAGAATGTCCCACTGGACGGTGCTGCTTCCTGTGTTTGGAGATTTCCCAGCCAGCAGTGGTTGTACTTAGGGAGGCCTGTCTGCACACGCGGGGTCTCCACGAGCCGTGTCCACCCAGTGGGAGGTGATGAGGCCGAGGAGCAGGCAGCGCTGGGGCGTGTTGACCGGAGCTGGCCCTACCCGGGGTGGCCATCCTGGCCGTCTTTGGCTGCACGCACAGTGGACGCTTCACAAGGAAGCAAAGCTGAGACCAGTCTTCTGGACTCTTGACAACCCTGAGAGGCCTGAGGGCACAAACAGCCACCAAGTTGTTGGGTTCATTGGCGGCTCGGTTGTAGAATTCTCACCTTCCATGTGGGAGACGTGGGTTCGATTCCCGGCCAGTGCACTTCATGCGCAGCCACCACCTGTCTGTCAGCGAGGAGGCTTGCGTGCCACTGTGGTGCTGAACAGGTTTCAGCAGAGCTTCCAGACTAACATGGACTAGGAAGACAGGACTGGCTATTGACTTCAAGACCAGCCAGTGAAAACCCTACAGATCACAGTGGTCCGTCCCACACCCGATCGTGGGGGTGGCGCAGGACCAGGCACTGTTTTGTTCTGTGTTGTGTGGGGTCGCCGTGAGTTGGGGGCCAACTCGATGGCAGCTAACAAAAACAGCAAACAACGAAGTTGTCACAATGTCCCCCCCCAAGAACCAAAGAAGGGACTTGCCTCTCTGCGTCTGCACGGGCCTGTGGGTGGCGCCCCTCGGCTCTAGATGTTAGGGTGGACTCCTGGGGCTGCCATACAAGTACCACAACATGGGGGGCTCAAAACCACAGGAATCCATCCCTTGTCAGCCCTGGAGACCAGAAGTCCAAATGCAGGGGGTCAGCAGGGCCGTGCTGCCTCCGGAGGCTCTAGGGGAGGATCCTTCCTTGTCCCTTCTGGTTTCTGGTGGCCCCACCTTCGTCAGCTTGTGGCCACATCACTCCCCTCCCTGTCTCCGTCTTCTCACGGCCGTCCACCCCTTGTGTCTCTGCGTCCAGATTTCTCGCAGAAGGACCCCAGCATTGGATCAGGGACCCCCTCCTCTGTGTGACCTCACGGCAGTCGATTACATCTGCAAAGACCCCGTTTCCAAACGAGGTCACGGTCACAGTACTAGGGGTTAGAACTTCACGTGTCCTTTTGGGGGACACAGTTGAACCTATGACAGCGTCCTAGGCCCTCACGAGTGTGTCTCCTTGAAGTAGGGCCCTCTGGCCACCTGGTGACGTGATCCACTGGATCGTCTAACAGTGTACTCGGCTGTCTGGGAAGGCAAGGTGAAAGCTGGTCCCAGCCCACCCCATGTCAACACTGCAGTCCATCCCACCTGCATGGACGACTCACGGGAGGAGGGGAGGCCGGAAAGCAAGGTGTGAACGTGCTGAAGACGCCTTAGGTGGATCTCGGCGGGATTCCAGATCTAATCCAGGGAGGGAGGAAAGCTTAATAAATTCCAGTCACGAACTTCCACTCAGCAACAAAACGTCATCGAGCTAAAAAGCAAATGACAAACTGACAGTGTTCCTGAAGCATGAAAGCAAGGACAAGCAGCCTCAAAATGGGGTGAGTTCTCCCAAAACACGAGAGGGAGATAGCCCCTGTATTGGGGTCCCTGGGCCCCTTCCAGGTCTAGTGCTTAGACAGAACTCCCAGGCCTCGGCAGGTAGTCACATTCATGGGGTGGTTTGTCACAGCGACAGGACACAGCACAATCTGCAGAGAGAGAGGGTGCAGGGGATGGGGTCCCAGGACAACAGGCAGAAGCGTCCGGAGCCCCCTCCCCATGGAGTCACACAGAGAAACCAAACCCACTGATGTTCAGTCGATTCCACCTCATGGCGACCCCGTGTGTTACAGAAGAGAGCTGAACTCCATAGGGTTTTCTTGGCTGTAATCTTTATGGATGCAGATTGCCAGGCCATTCTTCTGCAGTACCACAGGTTAGTAGTCAAGCGCAGACCACGTGACCACCAGGGACCTTGTGGAGCCACACGGCACGTACTTCCTGCCCCACAACAAGTCGTGATGATACGTGAAGCCCTGTCCACCAGGAAGCTCCCTGGAGACCCAGCACCCAGGGCTGTTACTGAGGGCCTGCCACATGGGCACCTCTGCCTGGCACGTCCCAGAATTCCAGACCCCAGGACAAAAGCAAGGAGTCCTAGTGGCACAATGGTTAAACGCTTGACCGCTAACCAAAAGATTGGTGGTTCAAACCCACCCAGCGGCTCCACGGGAGAAAGCCCTGGTGATCGGCTCCCGTAAAGATCACAGCCTAGAAAACCCTATGAGCGGTGGTCCTCTCTCCCGTGGGGTCGCTGTGAGTCAGAATTGACTGGATAGCACCGAGCAGCACAGCAGAAGGAAAGCAGGGGTTCAGCATCAGCCATGTTTCCATGGGCGGTCCAGGCACAGAGAGCTGCTCTCATCAGTCGGGGTTCTGGGAGAAATCAATGAAGCCCGCTGCCATCGGGTCCATTCTGACACACGGCGACCCTATAGGACAGAGTAGAACTGCCCCATGGAACTTCCAGGGCTGAAACGTGTATGGGAGCAGATTACCAGTGCTGTCTCCCACAGAGTGGCTGGTGGGTTCGAACCACTGACATTTTGGTTAGCAGCCGAGCACTTAACCACTGCTCCTTAGGGTGGTGGGAGCCCTCCCCAAATCCACATTCCCAGAACGCAGCGGAGGGCCCCTTGCCAGCTGGCCTTTGCCAGCAGACAGGCCTGTGGCCTTGTCTCTCCTATACCACTCTCCCTCAGTGGAAACGGCAGAGAAACAGATTTTTTTTTTTACCAATATGTTTTCGGTGAAGGCTCACACAGCGGTTTAGGCTCCCCATAACAGTCCCACACAAGTTGTTCAGTGACGTTGGTACGTTCTTCTCTATGTGTGACCATTCTCATTATTTCCCTTCTGGTGGTTCTGTTTCCGCTCATCTAGTTTCCCTGCCGCCTTCCAGTCTCATCTTTGTTTTAAAGTACTTGTTGACCGTTTGGATTCACATAGGTGATTTTTTAAAGGAGCACAGTACTTACGGGTGATAGTCATTATTTTCTTCACCAGTTTGTTATTTAGCGACAAGGTGACCTTGGGGTAGTTTCAGTTTGAGGCTCGAAGAGTATCTCCAGGCAGTCGACTCGGGGAGTCCTCCAGTCTCAGCCAGGAGCAGCAGACCTTTAATGGGCACAGAGGAGGAAAGAAATTCCAGGGGAAATTAATAAAAGCATTCAACCTCACTAATCAGGAACGTCACGTTAAAACAAAATACCATTTTTTGGCCTGTTGAGTTTGCCACGATTTCTAGAAATAACACAGCCTGAGTTCCCAGAGGAGCAGATGGGGTGTGGGGAGCCGGGACAGACCAGCTCAACCTCCCGGACAGCAGTGAGAGCGTGAGGAAGACGTCCCCCAAGATGGCCGGGTACCCCGAGATGGCTGTGCACCCCAGGATGGCTGCGCACCCCAAGATGACCGTGTACCCCAAGATGGCCGTGTACCCTGAGATGGCTGTATACCCCATTTGGCTGTGTACCCTGAGATGGCCGTGTACCCCGAGATGGCCGTGTACCCCAAGATGGCCGTGTACCCCGAGATGGATGTGTACCCCAAGATGGCCGTGTACCCCGAGATGGCTGTATACCCAATATGGCTGTGTACCCTGAGATGGCCGTGTACCCCGAGATGGCCGTGCACCCCAAGATGGCCGTGCACCCCGAGATGGCTGTATACCCCATATGGCTGTGTACCCTGAGATGGCCGTGCATCCCGAGATGGCCGTGCACCCCAAGATGGCCGTGCACCCCGAGATGGCTGTATACCCCATATGGCTGTGTACCCTGAGATGGCTGTGCACCCCGAGATGGCTCTGTACCCCAAGATGGCTGTGTACCCCGAGATGGCTGTATACCCCATATGGCTGTGTACCCTGAGATGGCCGTGCACCCGGAGATGGCTGTGCACCCCAAGATGGCCGTGCACCCCAAGATAGCTGTTGGCAGCATGGGGTTCGAGGCCCCAGTCCTCCCTCCTCGTCAGAGCCATGGGTTTATGGAGCGCGTCTGCACACTAGGTGCTGTCCTCTGGGCTTCACAAGAGCAAGGGGACGCAGGCAGGCAGTGTCGGGCGTGGGCCAGGCGGCCCCCCAGTGACCAGTGTTGCTGAAAGACAAGATTCCGCAGTGAGGAGAGATGTGCAAACCGTGTTCAATGGGAGGAGACAGGTCATGACACAGGAGGGCGGGACAAACCGCCTCATGGGGAAAACAGCCTCAGTGTCCTAGGTGGGATAGACCGGGAGGTAGATAGGTACGGGGTGGGGGAGAGGGATAGATGACTAGAGAGGGAGATAGAGGTGGGGGGGGATAGATAGAGGGAGAGAGAGAGATACACGTATGTATGGAGAGAGGGATGGATGGAGATACAGAGATGGAGAGACGTGGATGGATGACAGACAGACAGACAGCTGCTGTCGAGTTGACTCCGGCTCATGGAGATCTCACGTACAACACGTCGAACCTGTGCCGTCCTCACGCTCACCTGCACGTCCGAGTCCATTGTTGCGGCGGTCGTGCCGATTCATCTCACCTAGGGTCTCCCTCACCCTCGCCGGCCCTCTGCTTCCCCAAACATGACGTCCTCCTTCAGTGATGGATCCGTCCTGCTGACGTGTCCAAGGCGAGTGAGTTGGACAGTGTTCTGTTGTGACCCACAGCGTTTTCATTGACTAATTTTTGGAAGGAGATTGCCAGGCCTAGAAAACCCAAACCGAACCCACTGCCGTCCAGTCGGTTCCAACTCAGAGCGACCCTACGGGACAGAGTAGGACTGCCCCACAGGGCTTCCAAAGCTGTACATCTTTACGGAAGCAGACCGCCACATCTTTCTCCCTTGGAGCAGCTAGTGGGTTTGAACTGCTGACCTTTCAATTAGCAGCCGAGCACTTAAACCACTGCGCCAGCAGAGCTCCTTGCCAGGCCTAGAGGCCCCAAAAGTCCATGTTCACTGGGAATCTCCGAATGTGGACTTGTGTGGAAGTGGACTCTTTGCAGATGGCACTGTTAACGGGAGCCCATGCTGGAGCAGGGTGGGCCCTAATCCAGTACCTGCTGCCTTAAGAAGAGAGACAAATGGACAGACAGACACAGGGAAGACAGACAGCCATGTGAGGATGAGGCAGAGATTGCAGTGATGTGGCCGTAAGCTGTTTGAGACGCAGCCTCCCCTGGAGCCTCTGGAGGGAGCGCATCCCTGCCGACGCCCTGAGAGGCTCCTGGGCTCCAGAACCCTGGGGGAACAAGCGTCTGCTGTTCTCAGCCCCCCAGTGCGGGGGGCTTTGTCTCCACAGCTCTGGGACCCTCAGACCCTGAGTATGCGCACAGTGCACGCGCGTAAAAAGGACACACAAGGGCAGACGGCGGTTCACAGTCAGGGCGGAGGCCGGAGGACGGTATCTCAGACTGTCTGTATTCTCTGGTTTCCACGAGGCTCCCTGTCACTGCTGGAATTAGTTTTGGAAGAATGGGCCTGACCTTAAGGAAGAGCGGGTCTCTCTCACACACACGCTGTCATGCTCACACATGCCCTAATCTGTCTCCTCGTGCCTCCCTCCAGGTGCACAGTATCTACCGGGGGGCCGGTGGAAGCGTCCAGAAGGCGCAGACAGAGTGGAGCACGGGCACGTGGCGGAACCCACCGTCGCGGGAGGCCCAGTACAACAACTTCTCGGGGAACAGCCTGCCCGAGTACCCCACCGTGCCCAACTACCCGGGCGGCGGCAGCCAGTGGCCCTGAGGGAGCCGGCCGGCCCTGTCCCCACCTGTGCGGCCGCCCCCGCCTCCCCCTGCATTGTCGACACCGCCGCCACCGGGGTCCCTGGGGCCTTCGGCGTCTGTCCCCGCAGGCCCCCCGGGAGGCAGCGCCCCTCCCTCTCCAGCGGGCTGGCGGGGGGCGGGGTGGGGCCAACGCAGGCTGGGATCCCCCAGCCAGGCTAGTGGACGTGGGGGGTTTGCCGGCCGTGTTATGTTCATCTCACCTCTGAGAGTGGATCTCGCTCCGCGCTGCCTCAAGACACCCAGCCTGTGCCGTCCTGGCCGGGGGACCCCCTCGTTCCATAAAACACTCACTGTCCTGTCTGCCATGTGCAGCCCTTTCCCCTCCAGGTCACGGGTCTGGCCAGTGGGACCCGCTCAGGGCAGGCAGTAGCAGGTCAGCCTCTGTCCTTCTTTCAAGGCTGAGAGACCCCCAGCCCTGCGCCTACTCTCCACCCTTGCCCAGAGAGACCCCACTCGGCCTCGAGCTGAGAGGAGACCTGGCAGGTGGCACCAGGCCCCCTGTGGGTGGCAGAGGACTTGGTTGGTGGTCTGTTGTCCCCTGGGGTCCCCACTGCCCACAGCCAGATAACCAGCGTGAACCAGCTTGCAGGACACAGACCCACCGTATATCCCTCTTGTCCGCCCCATCTCTCCTGCCTGCTGTGCCAGGCCGCTGGTCTGCATGCGTCCAGCACCCATCTTGTTCTGATTGATGTGCAAGGGATTGTAGACCTTAGGGGTCAGGTTGTGGGCAGAGCCTCCGCACTACGAGCCAGGAACCTTCTGGATCCTGAATCAGAGGGACTCCTCTTGAGGAGAACCGGCCAGGAGGGGTGTGGCCACCCCCAGAGTGCAGCGAGGGGAGACAGGACACGTCTCAGGAGGCCCGGGGAGGAGGGTGATGGGACCTTCGAGGGTCCACGGCTCCGCTGGGGCGTCTCTGTCCAGGCAACTTTACCATGGTTGGCAGGAAGCTCGGAGACTGGAGTGTCCTAGGAGACGGTTCTCCCAGGCCCCTCAGGAGAACAGCCTCTTGAAACAAGAATGGACGAATCTGTGCCTTTTCAAGGAGTTTAAACCCAGCGTCCGATCGTAGGCAAGGACGTGCTGTTCTTCTTTCTTCCAATTCTAACTCCGTCTGACATGGCATTGCCCACGGGGAAGGGAAGCACATCTGTAGGATTTCTATAGCACCGTTGGGAACGGGTGGGCCAAACAACCTTCTCCCAGTAACCTTCTAATGCTCGCTGCCAAGTCCTTCTGCACCGTGTTTGCGGGAGTGGGTGGCGCCCCCAGCGCTGCCCCTCAGCTCCTAACTGCCAGGCCCTTCCAAACCCCAGCAATTCCCTCCCCACATGCTCTCCCTGGGGCCAGAAGCCCTCCAGGCCGTCGGGACTGTGTCCCCACGCCTGCCTTTCCCGGTGGCTACTTGTGCCGGCCGCCACTCAGCGTCCAGAGGTGGCCAGGCTGTTGTGAGGGCGAAAGCGGTGTGGGGCCTTCAGGGCGTCCAGGGATGTTCCAGTGGCACCTGGCCAGAGGTGTGCAGCTCACACACCCAAGGCTCAGTGTTGCTGTGGCCTTCCAACGCTGCCGTGCCAGAGTCAGGCCAGCCCTGGGTGGGAGACGTGCCCTTGGGGTGCCGACAAGCCTCCCCACCCCGTATTTCACACCCTTGATACGCTGTGTTCTTTTTGTTACGTGAAAATATCCTGGAAATAAATCCTTTTTCTGCATCACATCAAGCGCTGGCTGCGGTTGTGGTGCGCAAGTGTGTGTGAGTGCGTGTGTTACCGTGTGAGCATGTGTATGTGTACGTGTACAAAGCAGTGTATTGTGAATGTGTACGTGTGTGCACACATGTGTGTGTTTGCAGGCATGTGTGCAAGAGCATGTGTGTGTGTTCCCCCAGACTGGCCTGGCCGCCCCACCAAAGGTCCTAGAGCAAACGACCCGATGGCGTAAACCAGAACCGAGCTGGTGCACGGCCTGTGGTCCTTGTCCCCAGGCGGCGTCACGACAGCTGCCCCGACACCCTGAAGGGAATCACACCAAGGTCCACCCGCCTGTCCCACCTCCCATGTTCGAGGAGGCCCTGTACGCAGCCTCACACTCCACACCGTTCCCACGCTTCACAGCCACCGGACAGGGGAGGTCTCCGTTTTTCCTTCACACAGCCCATTTTTTTCATGCTCAGAGTTTTTAATAAGAAAAAGGAAACTTGCGGGATGCAGGAGGAGCCCAGCATCCCTGGCTGTAAATAAGAAGCCCTCATAGAATAATCGGGACAAGAAGAGTGAGTCACCCGGCAGGCTGGCGTGCGGGCCCGCGGTGGCTGGAGTCTGTGGGGGCAGAAGCTGGCTCTCCCCGAGTGCCCACTCCTGGGTCCAGTGGGAAGAGTTCTGCTGTCCCATGGAGACTCCGCCCCCGTCAGAGTGGCCTGGATCCACACGGAGAGACCAGAGGGGCCCAGAGCCAATGTTAGGGGATCGAGAAGCTGGGGGATTCCGAGTTCCAGGCTACTCGGGGAGGAAATACACAAGCCTCTAGATGTCCAGGGGCACATGTCATGTCTGGAAAACGGGGCATGCAATGGAGAGCTTGTTTCTGGGGTCAGCGGGGCTGAAACGGGAGGGGGTGGAGCAGGCAAAGAAGAGAACAGCCTTGGGAATGGGAGGTGGGTGCACAGGTCTGTGGTTTCCGGCGAGTTCTGGGCTGAAGAGGAATCTGCAAGGGGTCAGCTTTTCTCCTGATTTCTCTTTTTTGAGATACGACTCATGCCATACAGTTCACCCATTTAAAATGTACAGTTCAGTACTTTTTAGTATATTCAACAGAGTTGTGCAACCATGAAAAAGAAAAAAAAAAACCCGTTGTTGTCCAGTCAGTCCTGACCCCATGTGTGTCCATAGGGTTTCCACTGGCTGATTTTTCAGAAGGAGATCCCCAGGCCTTTCTTTCGAGGCACTTCTGGGTGGGTTCAACCCGCCAACATTTCCATGAGCAGCTGGCCTTATTTACCATTTGCCCCACCCAGGAAGTCCACACACAGGTTATTACTGGTGAAAACAGGAAGGTAGCGCGGCGGGGACCCCAAGATGCCCTCCGCCCAGACCTGTTTCTCCACCACGTTCCTGGGTTTTTTTTTTTAAACACCCCAGGGTGTTTAAACCCTTTTGTGACTCATGGAGCATATGGCATCCCACCCACTTTCCATGCCTCTGAAGGCCTGTGGGAGTCTGCTTGTCCTGCTGAAAGTCTTTGTTGCCCTCCAGTGGGGACCTGTGTAACATGAAAGTTGAAAGAAACATTCATTGAAGCAAAATAGCTGGGGCTTCAGGCAAAACCAGAGGTGCCTACCGCCCATGACTAGTGGGCCAGACGGGCTCCCACAGATCATGTATTTTCACGTAATATTTCTCAACATCTGTAACACCAACCCAAAATGTAAGCACGCTCAGTGACTCAGCATGCATTCCACTACCAAAAACACACGGTGTCAACAAAGATTCAATGCAGAAAATAATCAGGTCTTGAAAGGGTTAAAACATTTTTACTCTTGTCTAATTTTAGTTGTTAATTTCTTCTATTTAATTCTATTTTTAAGTGTATTCTATTTTGTTTTCATTTCTTTACTTTAATTCAATTTGTTAAACTATTTTATTTTGTTATTATTTTAGGAGTCCTATTGTTTTATTGATTAAATTCTATTCATTGTTTTAGTGTATTGCATTTTATTTTCTGTTTTAATTCTTATTACTTTGGTCTATTTTCTCTTTATTTTTTATGTTCTCTTTATGTTAATTTTATTTTCTGTTTCATTATATTTTATTGTAATTTTTAATTTTTATTTTTTGTTTTTCTATTCTGTTGTATTTATTTTATATTTAGCTTATAATATTTTATTTATTCTTTTCTTGTATTTTGTTTATTTTGTTTTACTCGTACTGTTTAATTTTGTTTACTGTGTTTTTATTTTTTCTATTTATTTTTTGAATTGGCAGATGCTCTCTTTCTCTCTTCAAGGACCTGGACAGATTGCTACTCATGGTACCTATAGTGAAAAATTCTCACTGGTCAGTCTTTACTGAAAATTCCTTCAGGTTAACAGTCTAGGCTCACCCTGTAGATTGGGGTGTTTCCTGTTGTCAGCTGCCCTGGAGTTGGCTCCCAACCCATGACAACCCCATGCACAATGGGACAAAATGCCGCTTGGTCCTGTGCTGTCCCCATGATTGGTTGTGGGTAGGACCGTTGTGATCTGCAGCGTTTTCATGGGCTGATTTTCTGAAGTGGATCGCTAGGCCTTTCTTCCTACTCCATCTTAGTCTGGAAGCTCTGCTGAAACCTGTTCGGCATCACAGCAACACGCAAACCTGCACGGACAGGTGGGTGGTGGCTGCGCGTGAGGTGCCATGGCCGGGAAATGAACCCGGGTCTCTTGCACAGAAGGCGAGGAGTCTACCACTGAACCACTACTGCCTCATTCATTGCCCTGTGGGGAAGGAAGAAAACTGAACGATTCAAATTAACCTGATGGATTTCCGCCTGAGGGCTGAGCTGACCCCGGCTTTCCTACCTCCTCAGGAGCTTGGCCGAGCCTTCATGGTCTGAAGGGTGCAGTGGGCCCCCATCACCTCTGCTCCGGCCACTCCTGTTCCCCTGCGTCTCCCATTAGCATACTTCCCTAAAGGTGAAGATGGACTTTGGGGGACTTCCTCACTCCTCCACCATCTGACAGAACCCTGCCGAAACCACACTGTGCCGGTGAAGGTGGATCCTTCCAGAAGACGCAGCTTTCTGTCCTCCTGGCCACTGCTGGGAATTCCTGCGAAGCATCCAGCCTTGGTCCCTCCTCCACCTGTCCCTGTGCAAGGACTCTGATCCCCTTCTGCCCGCCACTGTGCTGACACTGCCCTCCTGCCTCACCCTTACGAGGACCCTTGCTGAGTACTTTGAGGAGCCCTGCTGGCACAGTGGTGAAGCGCTCGGGTGCTAACCCAAAGGTAGATGGTTCAAACCCACCAGCCGCTCCATGGGAGAAAGCTGTGGCAGTCTGCTTCTGTAAAGATTGTTGTTAGGTGCAGACAAGTTGACTCCGACTTTTAGCGACAGAATAAAATGCTACCCGGTCCTGCGGCATCCGCACGATCGTTGTTATGCTTGAGCCCATTGTTGCAGCCACTATATCAATCCATCTCTTTGAGGGTCTTCTCTTTCGCTGACCTCTACTTTACCAAGCGTGATGTCCTTCTCCAGGGACTGGTCCCTCCTGATAACACGTCCAAAGTATGTGAGATGAAGTCTCACCGTCCTTGATTCTAAGGAGCATTCTGGCTGTACTTCTTCCAAGACAGATTTGTTCGTTCTTCTGGCAGTCCATGGTACACTGAATATTCTTCACCAACACCATAACTCAAAGGTGTCAATTCTTCCGTCTTCCTTATTCATTGTCCAGCTTTCACATGCATATGAGGTGACGGAAAATACCCGGCTTGGGTCAGGGGCACCTTAGTCCTGAAAATGACATCTTTGCTTTAGAACACTTTAAAGAGGTCTTTTGCAGAAGATCTGCCCAATGCAAATGCATTCCTGACTCTTGCTTCCATACGCACTGATTGTGGATCCAAGTCAAATGAAATCCTTGACAACTTCAATCTTTTCTCCATTTATCATGATGTTCCTTATTGGTCCAGTTGTGAGAATTTTTGTTTGCTTTATGTGGAGGGGTAATCCATGCTGAAGGCTGTGGTCTTTGATCTTCATCAGTAAGTGCTTCAAGTCCTCTTCCCTTTCAGCAAGAAGGTTGTGTCATCTGCATAACGCAGGTTGTTAATGAGTCTTCCTCCAGTCCTGATGCTGAGCTTTCCCACTGCTCCTCTGTCAGTTCATCATAGTGCGCTGGCTTGAGTGTTGCAGTGATGCTGGAATCTTTGCCACTGGTATTTCAAACACCAGCAGGGTGTCCCATGGTGGACAGGTTTCAGCGGAGCTTCCAGACTAAGACAGGCTAGGAAGAAGGACCTGGCGGTCTACTCTGAAAAAATTGGCCAGTGAAAACTTTACGAATACCAGTGGAACATTGTCCATAAAGATTACAGCCTTGGAAACCCTACGGGACAGTTCTCCTCTGTTCTATGGGGTCACTGTGAGTCAGAATCGACTCAACGGCAACAGGCTTAGTTTTTTGTTGTTGTTTTTGGTGATTACTTTGAAGAGTACTTCCGTGTCCCAAATGGTGAATTTGATCTGCTGCTAACCCAAAGGTGCCTCTTACTTGGCCACTATCACGAAACAATTTGTGTATTGTTTTTTTTATTCAACAATTATGTATTTTTTTATTGTGCTTTGTACATAGGTTTACAGAGCAAATTCGTTGCTCATTAAACAATTAATACGCATATTGTTTTGTGATGTTGGTTGCCAACCCCACAACATGTCAACGCTCTACCCTTCTCAACCTTGGGTTCCCTATTTCCATTCGTCCAGCTTTCCTGTCCCCTCCAGCCTTTTCATCCTTGCCCCTGGGCTGGTGTGCCCATTTCATGTCATATGTATGCTTGAGCTACGGGTATCATTGTTTGTTTTATGGGCCAGTCTAATCTTTGGCTGAAGGATGAACCTCAGGACAAGCTTTATATTTTTAATGGTGGAACATGAGTTACAGAGGGTGTCACAGGAAATGTGGCAAAAAAAACAAGTTTCTAGTTCAGGTTATTTACCTATTTACCACTGACCTGGTCGTCACAGGCTTTTTATTTTATTTTATATATTTTATTGTACTTCAGGTGAAGGCTTACTGAACAAACAGTTTCTCATGAAACAGTAGTACACATATTGTTTTACGACATTGGTTAACAACCCCACAACATGTCAACCCTCTCCCTTCTCGACCTTTTTTTTTGTTTTGGTGAAAATACATATAGCCAAAGATACACCGTTCCAAACATTTCTACATACACAGTTCAGTGACATTGACTACGCTTTTCCAGTTGTGCTGCTATTCTCACTTAAGATGAAGGCTTACAGAACAAAACAGTTTCTCATTTAACAGTTAGTACACGTTGCCCTGTGACAATGGTTAACAACCTCACAACACATGAACACTGTCCTTACTCAACCTTGGGTTCCCTATCACCAGCTTCCTTGTCCCCTTCTGCCTTCTGGCCCTTGTCCCTGGACTGCTGTGCCTCATTAGTCCCATTTGGTTTTATGGGGCTGTCCACACCCCGGCTGAACGGTGAACCTCGGAAATGACTTCACCAGTGAGGTAAAAGGGTGTCTGGGGCCATACGCTCGGGGTTTCTCCAGTCTCCTTTAGGCAAGTAAATCTGGTCTTTTTTTTTTTTTGTGAGTTAGATTTGTTCTATATCCTTCTCCAGCTCTGTCCAGAACCCTCTGTTGTGATCCTGGTCAGAGCAGTCAGTGGTGGTAGCCGGGCACCATCTAGCTGTACTGGACTCAGTCCGGTGGAGGCCTTGGTAGCTGTGGACAGTTAGTCCTTTGGACTAATCTTTTCCTTGTATCCTGTTCTCTTCATTCTCCCTTGCTCCTGAAGGGATGAGACCAGTGGAGTATCTTAGATGGTTCCTCACAGGCTTTGAAGACCCCAGACGCTACTCACCAAGGTAGAATGTAGAGCATTGTCTTTATAAGCTATGTTATGCCAATTGAGCTAGATGTTCCCTGAGACCATGGTCCCCACAGCCCTCTGCCCAGCAATTCAGTCCCTCAGGGAGTTTGGATGTGTCTGTGGGGCTTCCATGACCTTTCCTTGTACAAGTTGTGCTGGTTTCCCCTGTATTGTGTACTGTCTCACCCTTCACCCAAGATAACACTTATCTATTGCCTATTTAGTATTCCCCCACCCCCACCCCTCCAATCCCTGGCAACCAACAAAGTTTGTTACATTGTGTGTGTAAACTTTTTCATGGGTTTTTACAATAGAGGTCTCATACAATATTTGTCCCTTTCTGATTGATTTATTTCACTCAGCATAATGTCCTCCAGTTTCATCCATGTTATGAGTTGCTTCACAGATTCATCGTTGTTCTTTCTCATTGCATAGTACTCCAGTGTGTGTATGTACCATAGTTTGTTTATCCATTCATCTGTTGATGGGCATCTAGGTTGTTTCCGTCGTTTTGCTATTGTGAACAATGCTGCCATGAACATGGGTGTGCATATGTCTATTTGAGTGACGACTCTTATTTCTCTAGGATATATTCCTAGGAGTGGAATTGCTGGATCGAATGGTATGTCTATTTCTAGCTTTCTGAGGAAGCACCATATCATTTTCCGAAACGGTTGTATCATTTTGCATTCCCACCAGCACTGCATAAGAGTTCCCGTCTCCCTGCATCCCCTCCAACATTTGTTATTTCCAGTGTTTTTGATTCGTGCCAGTAATGCCGGGGTGAGATGGGATCTCATTGTGGTTTTAATTTGCATTTCTCTAATAGCTAATGATCGCGAGCATTTTCTCACGTCTGTTAGCCACTTGAATGTCTTCTTTGGTGAAGTGTCTGTTCATTTCACAGATATTTTTTAAGGTACGGGAAAAGAATCATATACAATAAAAATCTGTCATGATTCTAAGTATGATTTTCTCAATGACTCTGAGGCTGACAAAACAATATATACCATTCTAATTATGTGATATAGAGAAATATACCGACATTCAAATACCTCAGGGGCCTCAGGAGATGAAAAAAAACTGGAGCTGATTTTCTGTAATGGTGTTTCCTTCACGTCTTTTTTTTTTAATTAATTTTTTTTATTGTACTTTAGATGAAGGTTTACAGAACAAATAGTTTCTATTAAACAATACACATATTGTTTTATGACATTGGTTAACAACCCCGCAACATGTCAACACTTTCCCTTCTCGATCTTGGGTTCCCCATTACCAGCTTTCCTGTCCCCTCCCACCTTCTCGTCCTTGCCCCTGGGCTGGTGTGCCCATTAGTCTCGTTTTGTTTTATGGGCCTGTCTAATCTTTGGCTGAAGGGTGATCTGTATTAATTTTTTAATGAGAAACTAATTCGCTCCGTAAACTTTCACCTAAAGCACAATTTTAAAAAAAGTCCAGGAAACATTCCCACCAGGTGAATCCTCGTCCGTGGGACAGTGCGTGAAAGTTCAGGCAGATCCCGGCAGCCTTCCTGTCGGAAGCGCGCAGCAGTTTTCACTCCCGGCAGCGGCGGCGGCAGGCCCGGCCCTCACCTGGTGTCCGCTACCACCTCCGTCTCCTCCAGCCTGACCAGGAAGACCTGCTCTGACTGCTGTAGTTCGTGTGTCCTCACTAGGACTGGGGAGTCCCCGGGTGGGGCAAACCTAGGTGCCACCTTAGCTCTGCTTCTATCTGAAATGTTGGTGCTTGGAGTCCACCCGGAGGTGCCTTGGAAGAAAGGCCTGGCAATCTACTTCCAAAATCAGCCACTGAAAATTCTGTGGGGCCCAGTTACTCTGACACACATGGGGTTGCCATGAGTCAAAATCGACTAGATGGCAACTTTTTTTTTTTTTTAAATAGGACTGAGGTTAAGCCTCTCTGTCTGTTTATTGACCTTTCGCATTTTTTTCTTATGGGCATATCTCTCTCATTAATTTATTAGCATTATCAAGTAAATTAGCTCTGTATTATATGTGTTGCAAAAATTTTATTTTATTCTAATTGTTCTATTTATTTTAATAAAATTTATTTATTAGTATATTTATCTTTATTTTAGTTATTCTGTACTATTTTATTTATATTAATTTATTTTCTATTTTATTATTGATTTTATTTACTTTATATATTCTATTTTACTTATTATTTTAATTATTTATTTTAATTTTAATTTATTCTATTTTTATTTTATTTCATTTAATCTTTTTTATTCAATTTATTCTGTTTATTTCATTTTAGTTAATTTAATTTATCCTATTTTAATTTTAATTTAGTCTGTTTAGTTAACTAATTTAATGTAATTTTTTATTCTATTTTATTTATATTTTTAATTCTAATTTATTTAGTGTTATTCTATTTTATTTTATTGTATTGTATTATTTTATGAATTTACTATATTTATTTTATTTTTGCTCAATATTTAATTCATTTTAATTATTCTGTTTTGTTTTATTTAACTTATTCCATTTATATTTATTCTTTTTATTTACAGTATTTTACTTCATTTATTTTACTTTATCTTATTCTATTTCAGTTAATTTGTTTTATATTCTGTTTTACTTATTTTATTTTAATATATTTAATTTTATTCTACTGTGTTTTATTCTATTTTAGTTAATTTATCTTATTAATTCTATTTTGTTTTATTCTATTTTGTTATTTATTTCAATTTATTCTATGTCTTCAAAATTTATTCAATTTTTATTTATTCTATTCCACTTACTTCAATAATTTAATTTATTCCATTTAAATTTTATTTTACTTACTCTATTGTATTCAATTTATTTGCTTTAAATTACCTTAATTTATTTCATTTATGTTAGCCTATTTTATTTATTGTATTTCATTCATTTTCTTTTATTTTTAAAATTTATTTATTTATTTTTGAACTGGCAAATGCTCTCTTTCCCCCTTTTCTTTAAGACCCTGGGCAGATTGCGACTCACAGCATGTACAGTGAAAAATCCCAGCCGGTCAGTCTTTGCCAAAATCTCCTTCTTTGGGAAGCTCCTTCCTGTCTCCTAATGTCCCCAGAAATGGGCAGGCTCACATCCTGGCCCTCCCCCTCCCTCTAGTGGTGGGCTCCCTGGTTGGCCTGAGCACTGGCCCAGGTTCTGGGTCCCTGGTTCCCCTGGGCGGGACCCCTCCCTGAGACTGGCCGTGGCCCAAGGACCATCCAGTTTCTGAGGGGTGACAGCGAGGACAGAGCAAGGCACAGGCGGCAAGCTCTCAGGGGCTTGAAGAAAGACCACAGGGAGCCCTGTTTTCCAAGAGCAAAGGGGGTGTTTGGGGAGCAGCAGGCGACAAGGCCAGCTTGGGTGGCTCTGCCATTTGCCCGGGGCGGGGGTGTGTGTGCACTGCCCCCATTGCTTTCCATCCCCTCACCCCACCTTCTTCAACGCCTCTATCAAGCCCTTCTCAGATGTCTGTGGGGGGAGCCCACACCCTCCTAGTCCCCCTCTGGAGAAAACATTTGTAAATTGCATCGATGCAGGAAGAAACACACAATTGCTTGGTGGAAGCAGCTTCCTCCCCACCCCTGCAGGCGACGGTGGAGAGCCTGTGTTTTGGACGTTTGACGACCTCCAGACATGAACTCACAATTCCAACTACTTTATAAGTGGGTCCCAAAAGGACTGGGGCCGCTATAATAAAGTCCACAAACTGGGCAGCCTGTAATAACAGAAAGGTATTGTCTCATGGTTCCGGAGGCTAGAAGTCCAAATTCAGGGTGTCAGTAGGGCCAAGCTCCCTCCGAAGGCTCTAGGGGAGGATACTCCCTCGTCTCTTCCAGCTCCTGGTGGCCCTGGGTGTTCGTTGGCTTGCGGCTGCATCTTCGCGTGGCCCTCTTCCCCGTGTCTCTGTGTCTCTTCCTCTTGAATAAGGACACACTCAGATGGGACCTGCTCCTGTATGACCAAGCCCAAGCCCGCTGCTGTTGAGTCGATTCCGACTCATAGCAACCCTATAGAGGAGATCTGCCCCATAGGGTTTCCAAGGCTGTAATCTTTATGGGGAGCCTTGGTGGCGCAGTGGTTAAGAGCTTGGCTGCTAACCAAAAGGTTGACAATTTGAACCCACCAGCTACTCCTTGGAACCCAATGGGGCAGTTCTACTCTGTCCTATAGGGTCACTATGAGTTGGAATCAACTAGACATCAATAAGTTGTCTATTTTTTTTTTTAAATCTTTAAGGTAGCGGACCACTGCTTCTTTTTCCCAAGAAGCAGCCAGTGTGTTTGAACCGCCAGCCTTTGGGTTAGCAGCCCAGCACTTTAACCACTGCACCACCAGGGCTCCTCATTGCAGTATGACTTCATGTTAACTGATAACATTTTCAAAGACCCTATTTCCAAATAAGTTCACGTTCCCAGATACGGGGTTAAGACACTAGCGTATCTTTTGGGGGGACACAATTCAATCCACAACCCTGGACGAGGGTCCCAACACAAGAAGCCCAGAGTGTCAGAGCCCAAGACCTCACCCAACTCTGTAACCTACCCCTTGTGCACAGAGGAGGAAACTGAGGCTCAGTAAGTAAGCTGGAAACCAAGATCAAGACCCTGGTCGACTGAATGGCCGGTCTCCCCACTCTCCCACTCCCTGTCTAAGGAATCACCGAGAAGAGTCTCTGGGCCACCTCCCAGGGAAGACTGGAGAAGTATTCACTGGTCCAAACGCACGTGTCTATAAATATTGGGCCAGGAAGATCGGACTGCACACGGTGTTCTGAAGCAGCTCTTTTCCCTTAATCGTATCTCAGGGGCTGTCCATGCCAGATGGACCTCTGTCCTGCCACCTCATGCCCACAGGCCACCCCCACACCCAGGCTGCCACGTCCCTTTGGAAGGTTGCCCGTGACTTGAACCAGCACCTGCAACGGACTAGCGCCTGGTTTCCGGCCATTTTGCCAAAATCAACAAGGCTGCAATGAGCATCCTTGATGAATGGCTCGGCAAAGTTTCACAATTGTGTTCTCAGGCAAATTTCTAGGGGTGGAATGTTGTTGTTGTCATTGGATGACCCCCATGTGGCAGAGTAGCACTACCCCCGTGGGGTTTCCAAGGCTGAAATCTTCATGGAACAGATGTGGAGCGACTGGCCGGTTCAAACTACCCACCTTTCAGTTAGCAGCCAAGCGCTTTAACCACGTGCCACCAGGGAATCGACTTGATGTCAATGGGTTTAATCTTTACAGAAGTAGATTGCCAGGTCTTTACTGCGGAGCAGCTGGTGGGTTCAAACCACTCACCTTTCAGTTAGCAGCCGAGCGCTTCTTAACCTTTGTTCCATCATAATCCATTGGGATTATAGAGTCATGGATATGGATAGCTGTGGCAGAGAGACCCTCGTGCAGTCCCTGAAGATGCCTGTTTCCTGGTATTTATGCCTTTGTGACGAGCCTGGTGGCGCAACGGTTAAGTGCTCGACTGTGAACCAAAATGTCAGTGGTTTGAACTCACCAGCTGCTCTGCAGGAGAAAGATGTGGCTGTCTGCTTCCGTAAAGATTACAGCCTTGGAAATCCTGTAGGGTAGTTCTACTCTGTCCTATAGGGTCAGTATGAGTTGGAATCGACTCCACAGCAGTGGGTTTTATGCCTTCCTGTAATCCCCGCCCCTTGAGTTGGGGCAGAACCTGTCACTTGCTTCTAGCCAACAGAATATAGCAAATAGCAAAGGTAATGAGATGTCCCCCCATCCCTACTCCCCCACCCCCGTCTGTCACTTGGCCATACTGTGGTGGCTTGCGTGTTGCTGTGATGCTGGAAGCTATGCCACCAGTATTCAAATACCAGCAGGGTCAATCATGGTGGACAGGTTTCCGCAGAGCTTCCAGACTAAGACAGACTAGGAACAAAGGCCTGGCAATCTACTTCCAAAAATCAGCCAATGAAAATCCTGTGGAGCACGAAATAGTGTAAACAATCCTGTGGATTACAGAATATTGTGATATTCGACTCCTTTACTTTGGAGGCGATGCCCTCTTTCCTATGGTGCATAAAGCAGACATGAGCAATCAATCCAGTGGCACTAAGAGAAGCCGATCTGGCAGCTCAGACCACGTCTAGTTCCATCCTTTGATGGACAAGGAGGCTGAGACCCAGCAACCCGCTCAAGGGCAACTCCAAGGGCACACCCCCACCACTCCCTGGATTTCATTTCCTGGGAATTAGCTTCACACCACTTGTTCCTGGAGCACGTTTAGGAAAACAGCCGGGTCACGGGCATCTTCAGCCCTGACCGTGAGTCACTTGACCCCTGTGCTTGACCGTGACTGTGAAGCTATGACCAGTACCCCCTCGGAGGGCTGAAGCTGGGCACAGAGCCCCAGCAGGCGGGAAAGCCCTTTGTAATCGGAGTCGTCCTGGATGCCGCGACCTCTTGGGCCTGAGCGTTTGGCCCAGCTCACAGACGGCTGTCGCCCAGCCTCAGCTTCCCCCCTCCACAGCTCCCGGCTCTCCAAGGGTAAGAACTGACTTGTCACAGTTAGTCACCACGGGCGCTGTGCCGGATGCTGCCAGGGTGGAGGGGCCTCCTGTGGTAGAGCCACTGGGACTGGCTGCCAGTTCTGGGTGGTTGGGTTGGAGGTTTGAATCCAGGGGATGGTGGCAGGCAAGTCACTTCACTTCTCTAGACCTCTCAAAACTGGGAAATACACAGGGCAGAGTCCCCTCCTATCGGGGGAGAGAGCACTCATTCAGTTCAATCCAACACATGTGAACTAGGCAGTCCAGGTTTGTGCCTGGATTGGCATTGGAGACTGTCCACAGGGTCCCTCCAAAACCAAACCAAACCCCATTACCGTTGAGTTGATTCCAACTCATAGGGACCCTGTAGCACAGAGTGGAACTGCCCTGTAGGTTTTCCAAGGAATGGCTGGTGGATTCGACCTGCCCACCTTTTGTTGAGCAGCCAAGCCCAGGGTCCCTCCACCGAAGTTAAACCAGTTGCTGTTGCGTCAACCCTGACTCATGGCGACCCCATGTGTGTCAGAGTAAAACTGAGCTCCATAGGGTTTTCAGTGGCTGATTATTTGGAAGTAGATCACCAGGCCTTTCTTCTGAGGTGCCTCTGGGTGGATTCAAATTGTCAACCTTTAGTTTAGTGGCCCAGGACTTACCATATGTGCCACCCAGCATGTCCTCCGTGCAGGTGGAGACAGACAAAAATGTTTCTTTTAAGAGTTTAGGAACAGAAGGGGGCGCTTCCTGCCTATCTCCCCCCAACCCACTGCCTCACAGCTGTTTGGGATTTTTTGGGCACCCTGGTGCGCAGTGGTTAAGCACTTGGCTGCTAACCGAAAAGTGAGAGGTTCGAATCCACCGTCCACTTCATGGGAGAAAGATGCGGCAGTCTTGCTTCTGTAAAAATTACAGCTCTGGAAATCCTATGGGGCAGTTCTACTCTGTCCTATAGGGTCACTGTGTGTCTTAGTCATCTAGTGCTGCTCTAACAGAAATACCACAAGTGATGGCTTTAACAAACGGAAGTTTATTCTCTCAGTCTAGGAGGCTACAAGTCCAAATTCAGGGCGTCAGCTCCAGAGGAAGCTTCCTCTCTCTGTCGGCTCTGGAGGAAGGTCCTTGTCATCAATCTTCCCGTGGACTAGGAGCTTCTCAGGTGCAGGGACCCCGGGTCCTAAGGAGGCGCTATTCACCTGACTCTTGTTTCTTGGTGGTAGGCGGTCCCCACGTCTCTCTGCTCTTCTCTCTTCTATATCTCAAAAGAGATGGGCTTAAGACACAACCTAATCTTGTAGACTGAGTCCTGCCTCATTAACTAACTGCCGCTAACCCCATCTCATCAACATCATAGAGGCAGGATTTACAACACACGGGAATATCACATCAGATGACAAACTGGTGGACAATCACACAATGCTGGGAATCATGGCGCAGCCAAGTTGTCAGATATTTTTTGGGCGACACGATTTAATCCATGACACTGAGTCGGAATCGACTTGACAGCAGTAGGTCTGATATTTGGTTTGGGGTACTGCTTTACTTGCTTGGGGTGAAGCGGCAACGGGGAAACCAGCTCATTGTTCAATGCTCGTATTATTTTACTGAAAGTTCTGAAGGGGCTGTTTCGTATGCTCGCCTTTCTCAAACGGTGTCCCCACAATTAAAGCTAAAAGGAGGAGGGACACATGGCCCACGTTTGAAGTGGCTCATAAATGAGGAAGCACCAACGGCCAATTGAGTTTTCAAAGCTCTCCAGTGATCAGAGAGAAACATGTTCCTCGGAGGCTGAAGATTCCATCCATGCTAGCAATTTTTCATTTGGTAATTCATGGATTCCCACAATATACCCATGGGGGCTCTTGTTCGCCCCAATTTACAGACGAAGAGGACCAGAGAGGGTAAGTATCTTAGTTATCTAATGCTGCTCTAACAGAAATACCACAGGTGGATGGCTTTAACAAAGAGAAGTTTATTCTCCCACGGTCCAGTAGGCTACAAGTCCAAATTCAGGGCGTCAGCTCCGGGGGAACACTTTCTCCATCAGCTCTGGAGGAAGGTCCGTGTCAACAATCTTCCCTTGGTCTGGGAGCATCTCAGTGCAGGAACCTCAGGTCCAAAGGATGCGCTCTGCTCCTGGTGCTGCTTTCTTGGTGGTGTGAGGTTCCCGTGTGTCTCTGCTCGCTTCTCTCTTTTATATCTCAAAAGAGATTGGCTTAAGACACTATCTAATCTTGTAGACCTCATCAGTATAACTGCCGCTAATCCATCTTATTACATCATAGTGATGGAGTTTACGACACAGAAGGAAATCACATCAGATTACAAAATGGTACGCAACACTGGGAATCATGACCCAGCCAAGTTGACAGATATTTTTGGTGGACACAATTCAATCGCTGACAGTTAAGTGACCCCCGTCTCCCCATGGTCACACAGCATGTGGCTGGCATAACCCCAGCCTTGGCCTCACTTTCCATGTTCTTTCAGCTGCCGGAGCTGCCCCACCTTTTACGGGGATGAGGCCAAGCTCAGTTTAAGGTACACAATACACTGCAGGAGACACCCACTGGCCTCCCCGGGGGCATGAGTGCCTCAGAGCTGACTTCCCCGAATGCCAGGGATGGGAAAGACTAGGAGAGACGGGAAAGGGAAGTCGGAGCAAATACAGCCCTGAGTTCCCAGCACCTGCGAGGACCCTGGCATTTATTCATTCAATGACATCACGGAAGGGAGGAGGAGGATACGGTGGGAAAGAATAACAAGGCTGGGCTTCCTCAGGGAGGGGGCACTGCTGCTGAACAAGACCTAGAACCTGCATCTCCAAGGGCTTGCTGTCGTTGGGTGCCATCGAGTCCACTGCAACTCATAGGGACCCCACGTGACGGAGCAGAACTGCCCCACAGGGCTTTCTAGACTGTCATCTTTACCGGAGCAGACTCCCAGGTCTTTCTCCCCTGGAGCTGCTGGGTGGGTTCAAACCGCCGACCTTTCTGTTAGCAGCCGAGGACTTAACCGTTGCGCCACGAGGGCTCCTTTTCATGGGCTTAGCTTGCCCCTGAAATGTGTCCTCCTTCACATTCCAGTTTAATCCACCCCCCACCCCGCTTTTGTTGCAGCCCTGTCCAGCCGCAGTACAGCACAGCATTATACTGGGGAGCAGCGTTACACTGGGAGACCAAGGTGTCTTCTGCCCCATTTTCTTACACTGAAGTTTCAGCTCGGAGGGTTCTCCCTTTCCCAACCATCCAGCCGAAGGAGTGACCTCCCCTCCGCCACCCCGTCACGCACCACCCCATAACACCATTTGAAATCATTCTGTCCATTGTCTTGCTTCCCCCACCCCCAGGACTGAAGGCTCCCTGGGAGATGGTGCCAAGTGACCAGCTTCCTGTGCTATTCTAAGAGCCACTGGCAGGCACTGAATAAATATTTGAATTGATGTGTCTCCTCCACTTTAAAGATGGGGGCCAGGGAGCATTACCCCAGCTGCCCTTCCCCTGCCAGGCCCTGTCCTGGGAGAGCAGAGCCTCACGTGTGGGACCTTGACAAGTCACCCCTCCCGACGGCCCCTCCTTAGTCACGGAGGGAGTCTAACAATGCACAAGCAAGAGCTCTGAGAAGCTTGTTTGCGGAGCGTCCACTGTGCTCCAGGCCCTGTACTTGGCACGGGAGACCCACTGAGCGGGCGCCTTGGGTACTGCATCTCAAACATGGCACCCCCCAGGAGCCAATGTCATTCCTTGCGCCAGAACCCCCTCCTTGCTCCTGTGTATGTCATGGTTTATTAGCATACTGACAAGCCCACCACTACCATATTCTAGAATCATCTCCCCATCCCGGGCCATGAAACCCAAAAACCAGCTGCCATGGAGTTGACCCCAACTCATGGCGACCCCGTGTGTGCAGAGTAGAACTGTGCTCCACTGGGTTTTCAATGGCTGATTTTTTTCAGATGTGGATTGCCAGTTCTTCTGAGGCACCACTGAGTGGACTTGAACCTCCAACCTTTCGGTTAGCAGCAGTGTGTTCACCTTTGGTGCCACCCAAAACCAAAAAAGCCAGTCACCATGGATTCGACCCTGACTTACGATGATCCCATGTGTGCTGAACCGTGCTCTGTAAGGTTTTCAATAAACGAGTCCTGGTTACACAATGGTTAAGCACTCGGCTGCTAACAGAAATGTTGGCGGTTCAAACCCACACAACAGCTCTGCGGGAGAAAGACCTGGTGATCTGCTCCCATAAAGATTCCAAAAAAAGCCCCTTGCCATAGATTCTGCCTCATAGCTGCCCTACAGAACAGAGTAGAACTGTTCCATAGAGTTTCCAAGGAGCGAACTGGATTCGAATTGTCCATCTTTCGGTTGGCAGCTGAGTGCTTAACCCCCACGCCACCGGGGCTCCCCATAAAGATTACAGCCTAGAAAACCCCACGGTGCAGTTCTACTCTGTCGCTATGAGTTGGAATCAACTCGAGGGCACTCAACAACAACAACAAGCTTTTCCATGGCTGATTTTCGGAAGTAGATCGCCAGGCTTTTCTTCCGAGGTGCCTCTAGGTGGATGCGACCCTCCAGCCTTTCAGTTAGCAGCCTGGCTGTGACACCCAGGTGAAAAATTTCTCTTGGCTTTAAACCACAGCACTGCATTGGGCCACCACGTTCTGCAGCCTGCCGGGAAAATCTGTCGGTCCCTACGCTGATGCATACCCGTCTGCTTCCCACTCGCGGTCCCTAGTCTTACTGGAGGGCCCACGGGGACGCGCCACGCATGGCCACGCCCCGGGGTGACGTCAGGTGGCGAGACCGTGACGCCACAGAAGCGGTGGCTGGGCGGCGGCGCAAGGACGACCAGCCACGCGTCGCCATAGCAACGGCGGGGCGGGGCCAGTCGGGCATCGGAAGCCCCGCCCCTCGAGGGTACGAGCCGCTTGGGTCCTTCCGCGGCCGCGCGCCTCCTGTGGCCCCGCGGGCAGGGATCCGGCGGCCTCGGAGCGGCCGTAAAGCGCGGCAGCTGTCGCGCGCCGCCGCCCGATGCCGCAAAGCGGGAGGAGGGCCGACGCGCAGCACCGCCGCCCGGCTCGGCCCCGCCCCGCGCTGTGACGTTGCGGCTCCGCGCGCGCCCAGCCCGGCGCACGGCGGCTGCGCTGTGCGCGTGTCGCGGCCACCGCCCCCAGGCCGACGCTGGCGGCGTAAGGCGCGCGGGCCATCGGCAGCGGCGGCGCTCGAGACGCGGTGCGGAGCCGGGCGGCGGGGACGCGGCCCCCGCCCCGAACATGCGGAGGCCGGCCGAGGCGGCGGCGGCACGGGAGCGGGGGCCCGAGCGGGCGCCGGAGCCGGAGCGGGAGCTTGGCCCGGAGCGCAGGGCCGCGGCGCGCTGCTGAGGCGAGTTGGGGCCGCCGAGCGCGGCCCGCCGGGGCCACGGCGGAGGCCGAGAGGTAACGACGCGCGGTCGCCGGGGACGCGCGCCTGGCCCCGGGACGTCGGGCGGGGACCCGGGCGCCCCACCCAGCGGACCCCAGGGTCTCGGCCCCCGCCTCGTCTGAGCCCCCATCGCAGACTCCCGCCCCCTGCTTCACTCACCCCCACGGTCCAGACCTTCGTCCCCTGCTTGACCCACCCCACGGTTCCGACTCCCGCCCCCCGCTTCAGATCCCCCCCTGCTTCTCTCACCCCCATGCTCCAGAACCCCGCCCCCCAGTTCAGGCCCCTGCTCCCTGTTTCGGACCCCCGCGCCCTCCTTCACTGACCCCCGCAGTCCAGACCCTCTCCCCGACTTCAGATCCCCGCCCCCTGCTTCACTGACTCCCACGGTCCGGACCCCCGCCCCCCACTCCACACCTCTGCTTCCCACTCAGCTCCCACACTGCACACCCCCGTGCCTCACCGAGCCCCGTCCCCTGAATCGCTCACTCCGTACCCACCACCCTCAGCCCCACACTGCAGACCCTCGCCCCTGACGCCCACCGATCCCCACAGTCCAGGCCCCCTGCCTGCCCCCTTTATGGACGGCTCACTCCAGCCCGAGCCCCCCACTGACCCCCACAGTCCAGGTCCAGCCGGCCCCCCTGTTCCCCACTGTCCACTTGGTCTGACATCATGTCCTCCCTCCACTGTCCCCCCCGCCCCGGTGCTCAAGCCCACTCCCACTCACCGCCCACCTCGCCCCACCTGGTCCCCCTCCTCCTCGGCCAGCCCTTCCCCGCCGCCACACACGGCGCACACTTGCCCCTCTGTGGCCCTCGGACTCTTGAGGAAGGGGCGGGGGCGACTCGGGGTGGAGATGGGGTCCCGCGAGCCGGTGGGTTGGGTGGACCTGTTGCGGCGCTGCTTGGGAACTCCCGGCTGGCCGCGCCGCCTCTTCCGCCCTGGGCACCGGCTTTGTTTTCCGGAAACACCGGATCCGGGCGGGCCACTGTCCTGTGTCTGGCGACACGCTCATTCCTCCCGCGCCCCGAGTTTGCTCTGGGGAGCACGTTCACATTGGGGGGCGTGAGCGCGCCCATTGTGACTCTTCCCTCCGCGGCATTATGTGCGGAGGCAGCGCGGTGGGGGGTGGGGGAGGCCCCTCCATGGTGTACCCCGGGAGTCGGGGCGGCTACATGGCCGTCCCCGGGGTGCAGCTCCTGGGGGCCTAGGTCCCTATCGCTAGGGAAGGCTCAGTGGGGGTGGGAGTCAAGCAGGAACGTAGGCCAGCCTCCGATCTCGGGGAAACGCAGCCGCCGGCGGAGAGGGCGCGAGTGTGGGGTGTGGGGTGGCGACCGCGCAGGGAAATCCCCGGGGCAGAGGGCGGGGGCACCTGCTGCTCCGAGAGCAGACGGTGGGGCCCGCGGGCTCGAAGGGGAAGTTGTTGTTTTCCGCCGGGCAGGAGGGGCTTCCAGGCCCGCCCGCCGCTGTTTCCAGGGTCCTGTAGGGATGCGGATGGAGCTGGGAGGCTGCTGGAGGCCAGCAGGGTGGGGACAGGTGGCCCCAGCGGAGGGGCAGGTGTGTTTTAGCGGAACATTTGCCAGGTGTAGGTGAGGGGTTGGGGTGGGAGTGAGGTCTGGAAGGGCTGGCCGCACCCCCACATCCTGTGTGGGGTGGACCCCAAGGGTGTGCAGAAGGTCTTGCGGTCAGGCCGCCTCTTCTGTAGCCTGGGCCCTTGTCTGAGTTCCCCATCTTCCTGTTTCTCTGGAGCACACTGGGGAGGGGATCGGTACCGGCAGGCTCCACGCCTTTGCGTGTCCAGCAGGGCTGCAATGCTGATGGAACAGGGCTCTGCAGACCTTGCCTTGACTGACAGGTGTTTCTGTAATTACACGGTAGCCGTTGCGTGTTGCAGGAGAAAGCGGGTGAAGCCTTTTTCCTGTGTGCTGTGTGTGGGGATGCTCATAAGCACCACCGCTCTGGGAGGCCAGCCGTCCACGTGGCAAGGTTGTGTTGCTCCAGAGGGCTTGTGCACTGACGGGTGGGCACCCATACACCTGTGAGGGGGCCTGGGGTCTGGCCTGCCTGGTCGCTAGCCATGCCCACACAGGGACCTGGGCCAGGGCCACACTTCAGAACGGTTGGCACTGCCCCTGGTCCTCTGCCCCGCTCATGGTACCGATGCCCGTGGTGTCCTATTGTGCCAGCTGTGGTCAAGTGCTCCCCTCATTTGTGGTGGGTGTGGTCCACCTCAGACAGAGCTTTCTCCACGGTCTGCTCTGTACCCTGAAAACACAGAGGTGCAAGATGAGCCCTGTCCCCCAGGAGGAGCCTGCTCCATGGAGGCCTCACCGCGGCGGAGCCCAGGGGAGCGGTGGGGGCTCACTGTGTCAGCAAAGGTGGGGAGGCGGGCAGCGTGGGCTCTGCGGTGTCCAGCTCCATCCCACGTCCTGGTGGGTTTGGCTGATGCCATGTCGGATGCTCAGTGTGCCCGTTGGAGCAGGGGCAGTCCTAGGCACGGGGCACCCTGCAGTGCCAGAACACGGGAGTCAAGATGGCGACTTCCACAGAGGCCTGGGGGCAGGGAAGGTCTACCTGGCAGCCACTCTGCGTTCCTCCCTCACGTGAGGTCCCTGCTGTGGCCACTGTGGTCTGTACCCCCAGAGCTGGGCTGAGGGTGCATTTCACAGATGAGAGTTCAGGCTCAACTCTCAGGCCCAAGAGGATGTGGGCTTTGGCCTGAGGTCTCACTCACCTGCATGTGTCATCCTCACGGGGGCAGGCAGAGGGATGTGGGGTCTCCTCACATCCTGTACAGGGGCCCCGTGCGTGGGCTCACCTGCCCAGGCAGTGCTGGACCCTGAGCCTCTACCGCAGCCCGTTCAGGAGTGGCAGGGCCGCCCCTCAGGCTGGGCAGGAGTCCGAGATGTGTGTTGGATGGGCCCCAGGAGACCCCCCCACTGCACGGTCTCTGCCCACAAATGCAGAAAAGTACACGTGAAGCATTTCTGGGACCCTGTGGCATGTGGCTGAGGAGGGCCTGCTAGCTCCTTGGCCCCCCACTTGATGACACGTGGGTATGGGGGAGGGGAGTGAGGACATGATGCTTGGCCCAGCCCAGCCTCAGTGGTCACCTCTGCACAGGGTGCCCCACCCACCCTGTCTCCACTGCTCTGGTCCCCTCCCCTCTCCCCTGTGTCCCCACGCCCTGCACTTTGTCACTCAGCAAGGGCCTGGGTCCCAGACAGTGGGCACAGCATGTCATGGGCCCATGACTGTGGCCCCAGGGGCTAGGGCTGTCCCCTGCACTCCCCGCCACCCCCTCTGTCACCTGAACGGCGGCTGTAATTGGAAGGTTCGGCTTGTTTGTAAATAATTCAGGCTGTGCCTGGCCCCTCCCGGCATCTTTTCGTCTCCCCTGGTGTCGTCTCGCCGGTGTTGCTCCCCCGGGGCCCCGTGGGGCCAGACACGTCTGCCTACAGGCAGGACATGCGCTCAGGGGGACCCTTTTGCCGACACGGGTTTAGGCCGAATAGAGACCCTTCCTCACCCCCACGGTGGCTGCCGGTGTGAGGACAGCGCCACCCCGCAGCTCCCCACAGCTGCTAATGCAGAGTGTAAGCTGGGTTCTTTGGGGGTCCTGGAGTGAGGGTCCCTGAGAGTCTGACACCAGGAAGAAGGAAGCAGCCCATCGGGTGGAAGTACAATGTCGTTGTCGTTTGCCGATTCCATGTCTGCAAGTTTGTCCACACACCAAGATTCATTTGTGACCCCAAGCTCCAGATGCGTGGTGCTTTCATGGTCCTTCACGGACAGAGCGGCGAAAAATTTGAGTCACCCAATGTGCGCGTCCTCAGCTGAGGTCAAACAAAGCTGCTGTTAGGATTGAATTGTCCCCAAAAGACACGTTGAAGTCCTCACTCCAGAACTGTAAGTGTAACTTTCTTTGGGGAGACGGGGCTTTCTACTTGGCTGTGATCCATCAAGGAGGCCACAGTGGAGTAGGACAGGGCCCGATCACTGCTGGGAGAGCGTTAGAAAAGGCAGGGACAGACATGGAGACAGTGTCACACGTGGGGAAGACACCACGTGAGGACCATCTACAAGCCAAGGACGCCGAGGATCGCCCGGGCCTCCAGAGTGGGGAGAGACCTGGAAGGACCCCCGCCCCACACCCTGACCCAGATTCCTGGCTTCCAGAGCAGGGAGAGATCTGGGAGGACCCCCACCCCACACCCTGACCTGGACTCCTGGCCTCCAGAGCAGGCAGAGACCTGGGAGGACCCCCGCCCCACACCCTGACCTGGACTCCTGGCCTCCAGAGCAGGGAGAGACCTGGAAGGACCCCCGCCCCACACCCTGACCAGGACTCCTGGCCTCCAGAGCAGGGAGAGACCTGGGAGGACGCCCGCCCCACACCCTGACCCGGACTCCTGGCCTCCAGAGCAGGGAGAGACCTGGGAGGACCCCTGCCCCACACCCTGACCCGGATTCCTGGCCTCCAGAGCAGGGAGAGACCTGGGAGGACCCCCGCCCCACACCCTGACCCGGACTCCTGGCCTCCAGAGCAGGGAGAAGGTGCATCTGTTCTCTAAGGCCGCCCGTGCTGTGTGTGTGTCACAGCGGCCCTGGGGGACGGAGCTGCTGGCCCGGGGTCCACGGCACCTTATAGGACGTCGTTGCCACTAGCAGCGAGACTTCTCTGCTTTCGGGCACATCCTTTCCTTCCAAAGTCAGTGTTTCCGCACCGCGTACAGAAATGCGCTGCGTGCAGCCCCGCGTCCACCGTGCCCACCCCCGACCCTGCCATCACTCGTGCCCCTTCCTCCGTGCCCTGTCCCTGGACCCCCTCCCCTGGGTACCCCCACATCCTCTGCTCGGGGGGAGCACACTCCACGTTGTGACAGGCCCGTGGGCCCCAGTGTGTGGCTGGGCTCCTGTTCCCGGGCGTCCTGGGTTGTGGTGGGGGGGCGTGGAGGAGGTGGGAACAGATGGAAACAAAAACCCGCTGCCGTGGAGCTGGCCCTGATCGTGGCGAGCCCACGTGTGTCCGAGCAGAACTGTGTTCACTAGGGTTCTCAGTGGCTGCTTGTTTGGAAGTGTATCGCCAGGGCTTCTCTGAAACACCTCTGGGTGGCCTCGAACCCCCACCCGCTTCTGGTGAGAACCCCTCTCTAGAGCGTTTCCCACCAACCTGCACCCACATGCAGGAGCTAGAGCTGAAGGAGCCTCCAGGTGCCGATACCTCACTCCCGGGGCACCCGCGCCTGGGGCTTAGGAAGCACAGCCTGGCCCGGGAGCTGGGTGCCATGTTGGAAGGGGTCTCAGGAAGGAGGCGGGGCCGGGAGTCCTGCTCCCTCCATGGTGGCGACACGCAGGTGTACGGGCCGCAGAGGGCTGTCCACTGAGGTCCGTGCGTGGGAGAGCCACGATGGTGGTGTCGTCTCTGGGGATTTGCCCTCTTCTGTGTGGTCTCTGGCCCCACTTCCACGCAGTGATGCAGGACCCCAGGCGCACAACTGCCGCCACTCGGCCCCTGAGGACCGAGGGTCGTGCGTGGCCTCCTGGTCCTGTTCTCCGGCCCTCATGGGTCTTCTGGTTACCTGCAGTCTCCCGAGCCCCGGGAGGCTGGTTGGTACCTCCAGACTCTCTCCTGCCTGGAGCCTCTGGAGGCTGCTGCCTGCCCAGAGAACCCTGTGTAGCCAGATGGGGGGGGGGGGGCTTGTCTGATCCGGCCACCCAGGGTCCCATCCCCTCTGAGGCTTGCCGAGCACCTGGCTGGGGCTTACCTGTCCCCCACTGGGTAACCGAGGCTTCAGCAGGGACAGAGCGCTGCCTCACCACGCCCGCCTGGGCCTCGGCCTCCCACCCATGGGGTGGCTACGCAGTCCCTGCTTCATGGGGTGACAGCATCCAGGAGGGAAGGGGTGCCTGAGACCCCAAACGCCACCCTGCAGAAACAACGTGAGCCAGATGGGGGAGTACTAATTCCCCTACAGCCATGTGACAAGGTGAAGAGAAGCGCAGTTAATCAGCGTATCCAAAAGTTAATCACTTCAGCACATAATCAGGATGAAAGGTATGGATGCCACAGTTTATTGATTGATTTTTAAATTTTAAAGGAACTCCGGGGGCCGTTCAGTTGATCCTGACACCTGGTGACCTTCTGTGTGTCAGAGTAGAACTGTGCCCCATAGGGTTTTCAGTGGCTGAGTTTTCGGAAGTAGATCGCCAGGCCTTTCTTCTGAGGAACCTCTGGGTGGATTTGAACCTGCAACCTCTCAGTTAGCAGCCAGGCATGTACGCTGTGTTCATATCGTCATTAGGTATCATCACGCTGGTTCCAGCTCACAGTGACCTTGTGTCCAAGGGAACGAAATGCCGCTGGGTCCTGCACCGTTCACACCATTGTCGCTGTGTGGCGATCCGTCTCATTGAGGGGCTTTCTCTTTTTCCCTGACCCTGCACTTTACCAAGCGTGACATCCTCCTGCAGGGACTGATCTTTCATGATAACATGTCTGAAGTACGTGAGACGCGGTCTGACTGTCCTCACGTCTCAGGAACACTCTGGCTGCACTTCCAAAGTAAGGCTTCGCGATCTAGGCGTGTGGCTGACTCACGGGCTGTCCGTTTGGGTGCCGAGTTTTTATCAGAAACGCCACATTTCCTAAGCCTGTCAACGGCTGGAAAGGTGGTTGGACGCCCACACGCCCAGTGTGTTCAGACGCACGAGCCGTGGTCCTGTGACTGAGGTGGTGGTCTTGTTTAAATCTAAATGAATTAACAGTCTGAATGTGGCTTCTCGGTCACACGAGTCCCCTGGGGCTGACCTGGTGTCCACCCACCTTGCAAGGCTTGAGTGGTGGCGCGGCTCCCATTACTGCCTGTGTGACTATCCCTGCTTTGCGTGGGTCCCCGTGACTAGTACAAGCTGCCAGGATCTGGGGCAGAGACGTCCCCTCCCCACCGAGGCCTATGGTGGCTTCCGCAGGCCTGAGCCTTGGGGAACGCGTCCTGGGCCCAGTGGGCATGATGAGGGTCTTCAGCTGCACCCGGCATGGTCTGGGGTGACATCCGAGGGCTCTGGGGCGGCGTGGAACAGGCTGCAGCCCCCCTCCCCGTGATGCCCCGTGGCGCCCCCCACTTACCTGGAGTATCCGTGGGGCCCTGCCCCTGTCCGGGGCACGCGGACAGTGCTGAGGCGGAACACGCACACCCTGAGCTTCTCTGGCTGTGAGTTCCACCATGTTGTGTGACCACCGCTGCTGTCTACTTCCGGAACATTCTGCGCCTGCCTTCCCGCCGCCTTGCCCGTTCGAGAAAGCAGGGCGTTTGGGGTGAGTGTCGTGTGCCAGGTGTTGTGGCGGGCACTGGGGCTGCACAGACGGATGTGCAGCCCTGACTTTTGGCCACAGTGACCTCGGGGCGGGCCAGTCAAGCCTGGCTCCCATCTGCTCTTTGGAGGAGGGTGGACCAGCCTTTCAGCATGGGGTCCTGTCTCTGTGGAGACTGAGCAACAGGCTCAGATCCTGCCTCCTTGGTCCCGCGGAATCTTCCAGATGCTTCTGGCCTTGTGAGGCCCAGGTACAGCAGTGTGTTGTTATTTGAATAGGTATTGCTAGCGGTACAGAGGGTTAGGCACTCGACGGGTAGCCAAAGGTCTAGAGGTTCGAGTTCACCCAGAGGTGCCTCGTAAGAAAGTCCTGGCGATCTGCTTCCAAAAACTCAGCCACTGAAAACCGTGTAGAGTACAGTTTCATTCTGATACGTCAGGTCAGCGCGAGTCAGGATTGACTCCATGGCAACTGGTTTGGTTTTTCGGTGTATTTTAATTGCAAATCAATACACACACATTGGAGGTAGTTAACGTCACAGACAAGCACAGAGACCTTTTTTTAAAGTCACTCCAAGTCCAGGAGACAGTCTCCCACCCTCTCCCCCAATATCTAAGGTACACACGGAGGTCTTTCTGCACAAGCCCGGTGATGTCTGTCCCCCGATCTCTCAGGCCTGGTCGTGGCGTCCCTCTGCATGAGGACCTGCAGGCTGCGTTCTGAGGACGGTGGGGTGGTGGCCCCAGCCCCCGCCCTGCTGGCTTGTGGCCCAGATGATGTCATTGCCCACCAGTGGTGAGAGTCTGGGTGACAGCTCTGACGCCGGTCAGACAGGGATGACGGGGCGTCTGGGGAGCCTGAGGGGATGGGGCTAGGCGGCTGTGCAGGCCCCAGTCCTGCCCGCAGCTTAGTGACACCTGGTGGCCCTGCCCAGCCCCTCCCCACCTGAGAGAAGCTGCTGAAATCCCTGGTCACGTGGCACGGCCGGCCGTGGGGAATGGAGGTGCACTGGGATCAAGGGGCTGCTGGTCCCCGAGGAGT